>JARQOD010000003.1:8570335-8762534 GCA_033576555.1 Oophaga sylvatica | reverse complement strand
CGTCCCACCAAAAGAACTAACACACCTAAAGAAGAAATGGAAACTATCCCCCCCCGGAGCAAACCCCCAAAAAGATAAAGAAAGCCCCCAAACTTTAAATGGGTTAGAAAAGGGGGAATACGACACAGAAAGAAAAAATTAGACAAACCTGGGCCCAAACTATCTAAATAAAAAGGGGAATAGGAAGGGTACTTACTGCAATCTCAAAAACCCCCAAAAAAACACCAACTCTACAAATTTTAAAAAATCACCTGAGATCACACGCCTCTACCACCAAATTTTTTTCTCGGTTAAAAAAAACAAAACAGCACCATGAAAAAAAACGGAAAAACAAAAGTACAAAACACAGGCTGGACTAAAGGGGAAGGGAAAAGCCCCCGGGGGACCCTGAAGGCCCCCACAGAAGGCAGGACAAAATAAAAAATAACAAAAACAAAAAATAAGAAATTTTTTTATCGATAGGGGGAATCGACACACACAGCAGGCTACAAGGAAACTGGAAAAAAGGGTTTTCAGACCGAACAATTGATCACCGCAACCCTGATGGGAAAATGACTCCCTTTAAAAGACCAATCAAACACCGACCCATCCTCCCAATCCACTAGTACCGCTTGTAACCACCAAGGGACCTTGCTCAGAACTCAACTCAAACCCATTCACAACAGTACCCCCCCCCTTGAGGAGGGTCCCGAACCCTCATTTGAGCAACCAGGTCGTCGGAGAGTTCTATATATGCACGGATAAGCCCTAGCATGGATGCCGAAGCAAACACCCAAGAATTGCTTCCGACCATAACCCTCCATTTAAACCAAAAACGGAGTCTTCGTCAGAAAAACGAGAATCCAATTTTTCTCAACCAATACTCCAGATTGCCCTCAACCAAAACGGGTCAGGAGGCACAGCCAGAACCACTGGCTCAAAACCTCTTCAACAAGGTTTTTGGAACACTTATGGATCTTAAATGCCCGAAAAGCAAACGAAAAAAACAGGATTAATAATCCCAAACTTATAAGGTCCAATGAACCTAGGTTTAAATTTAGGAGATGCACTCTCATAGGAATATTCTTTGAGGACAACCAACCAATCCCCCATTTTAAAAAACCGAGACCATCATCCAGCCGGTTACAAACCGCGGGGGCCTTCTCCTGAAGAGGGACAACCTCTCCACTACCTGGTCCCAAACTGCTGCATACCTCAACAACAAGTCAACACCTGGACAACAAACCTCCGTCTGCCGAAGAAAATCAGGTTGAAACCCAGAATTACAGAAAAAAAGGAGACATCAAAGGGCAGACTAGCCCTATTTTAAAGCAAACCAGCCAAAGGCAAAAAAGAGACCCGTCATCCTGATCAGCAACACAAAGCACTTAAAAGTCTCCAAGTCTGGTTTTCTCCAGTTTGACCTTTTGTCTGAGGAGAAAGCCGGGAAAAGACAATTGAACACCCAGTTTTTAAAAAAAAATCCTCCAAAATCAGAAACAAACTGGACTCCCTGTCAGACACAATGTTCTCAGGAATGCCGTGTAAACGAACCACTCGAAGAACAATGGCACCAATTCAGAGAGGAAGGCAACTAGGTAATGGCACAAATTTACATTTTTTGGAAAACCTATCACAATTACCCAAGGGGTCATTCTCTAGAAACGGAAATCGGAAATGAAATCCTAGAGTAGGTCCATGGCTCTTGGGCACGGCAATGGCTCCACCCAAAACCCTAGAGGAGAGCAAAGGCTTGGAGCGAGAGCAAGTCCCGCAGGACTGCACAAATCCCTACATCACAACAAGGAGGCCACCAAAAGGACCGACTAACCAAGTCTCTGGACCAAAAATTCCGGATGCCCAGCCAATGCGGACAAGAATCTCACCGACATCACCTCCTTTTCCTTGGCCGGGACAAAAATTTCCAACAGGGCAGCCTCGGGCCTATCCCCGACACCCCCCAAGCAAGTCCAATGGGCGAATGGCGAAAGAACTACACCCTCCTTCAAAATAACAAGGGATCAATACCAGGGGGTCCGCAAGGAAACCCTCAGAGGGCATCCCCTTTAACATTCTTAGTGCCAGGAAGAAAGGAAACCACAAAATAAAACGTGGAAAAACAAGGCCCACCTGGCCTGAGGATGAGTCCTTGGCAATTCCAGAAACCAATTCTTATGGTCCGAAGGACCACCACCATGTTTGGCCCCTCCAGCCAATTTTCCACTCTTCAAAGCCCCCACTTCATGGCCAATAACTCCCATTACCCACGTCATAATTACTTCATAGGAGAAATTTCGAAGAAAAAGGCACAAGGGTTACTTTTTGAGGGCCCCTTTTTGGATCTTTTTGGGACAAAAGGGGACCTGCCCCCAATTTCAAGGCATCAACCTCCCACCTTAAAGGCGAGAAACACAGGCTGCCGTAAACAGGAGCAAAGGAATCTTGCTTAAGTTCCTTAAACGCAAAGACAGCCCAAGGCCAATTCACCACATAGAACCCTTTCTGGTCAAATCATTTAATGTTTTAACAATAACCGAAAATTACCAATAAATTTTACGATAAAAATTGGCAAAACCCAAAAATCTCTGAAGAGCCTTTAATGAAGTAGGTTACCCAATCACAATGGCCTAACCTTGACCGGGTCCATTTCAAAACAGATGGGGACAAAATGAATCCCAAAATGAGATCTTCGACCCAAAAAGACACTTTTATCCCTTCACATACAGAGCATTCCTCTCAAAATCTGGAATACATTCGAACAATTTTCACATGAGAGCCCATCATTAGAAAAAATCAAGATATCTCCAAATAAACAATCGAAACTTGTCCCAAAATCCCTGAAAATGTCATTCATGAAGGACTGGAAGAAAAGGGCATTATGACCCAAAGGGCATCACAAGTACTCAAAATGCCCTTCAGGGGTTAAATCCGCTCCATTCACCCCCTGCTTTAATGCGAATAAGGTTAAACGCCCCCCGAGGTCAAGCTTGGAAACCAAGAGCGTTTTTCACCCTGGAAAACAGTCAAAATCAAGGGTACGGGATTGATATTTCACATAATATTGTTCAAGAGCATAATCAATACACGGCCTAATAGAACCATCTTTTTTGGCCACAAAGAAAAAAACCGCACCTAAGGTGAAGAGATGGTCTGATAATGACCCTTCTCCAATAATCCTGATATAAGACCGCATAGCTCATGTTCAGGTTACAGACAAGTTAAAAAGGCGACCTTTAGGGATTTACTACCTGGCACTAATTCAATAGCGCAGTCATAGCTCCTATGGGAGGCAAGGATGCAATATTACTTTCGCTAAACACATCAGAAAAATCAACAAAAAGTCAGGAACATCCTCAGCCTGGGGGGAGCAGAAAAAACAGGATGTTTGGTATTAACACATTGGCACCCCAACTGGTTACAGACACAGATTTCCAATCCAAAACAGGATATGAGACTGTAACCAAGGAAACCCACACTATAATGTCATGCGGATTATAATAAACCAAAAATTTGCAGCACTCCTGTGATCATTCAACCCTCATTATCACCTGAGTAGAAAACGGTTTATTCTCAGCCAAAGGGGTAAAATCGATCCCCAGTAAAGGAATAGACTTCTGTAGGGGTATCAAGGGAAACCCACAACGTTTAGCAAAATCATAATCCATCAGGTTAATAAGCTGCTCCAAATCAACGAAAGTCTGAGCAGAAAATGAGACAGAGAGCATATCAGAGTGACAGTTAATAAAAACTTAGTCTGAACACTACCCAAACAACTGAGCGGCAAAACGTCCTTCCCCGCTTAGGGCAGACTGAAATAGCATGAGAGGCATCACCACAGTAGAAACATAACCCATTGCGCTTTCGAAACTCTGACCTGTGCCCCAAGACACCACTCTATCACACTGCATGGCTCAGCAGCTGCTCACAAGGCAACACCACACCACGCAAACTTCTCCGCTCACGCAAACGTCTGTCAATTTGAATCGCTAATGACATAGAATCATGAGACCAGAGGGAACAGGGAATCCCACCATAACACCTTTACATTATCCGACAGACCCTTCCGGAAAAGGGCCGCCAAAGCGTCGTCATTCCATTTGGTCAGGACTGCCCACCTACGGAATCTCTGACAGTATAACTCGCGTCATCAAGCCCCTGATTTAATGCCAACAAGGCTTTTTTCAGCTTGATCAGTGACATTAGGCTCATCGTACAATAAACCCCAAAGCCTGAAAAAATGCATCAACATCACTCAAAACAGGACCCCGGTATCAGGGAAAAAGCCCAATCCTGAGGATCGCCGGGCGCAGGAGAGAGATGATAATTTAACCTGCTGCGCTGCGTTTTCCTGAGGACTTTAGATTTTAAGGCAAGAAACAAATTACAATTATTTTTGAAATTCTGAAACTTAGCTCGATCCCCTAAAAACAAATCTGGCATGGGGATCCTAGGTTCCACAACAGGCAACCTAGCAAGATAATAGCAATACTCCGAACCTCAGTGGCAAGCTGATCCACACGGCCAGACAACTGTGCAAACTCCATTGGGAGAAAAGATCCTCCCCAGCACCCTGTAATGTATGTGGTACAGTTCATATAGCGTCTGTGCTTGGGTGCGATGAAAATACTGAGACACAGGTTGATAAAGAAAGTCTTGTATTGCTTCATACAAATTGGCAAAATAAACACACAGGTTCAAACACAGAAGCAGGAGACACAGCAGGCCAGAGTAATCTAAGCTCAGCAATAACTCTCCACAACAGATTCAGATCTTCTCTGTTACCGCAAAGTCCATGCAAACGTGAGGCTCTCAAGACGAGTTCAGAGTCCACAAGTCTTCAGATTCCTCAGTAGGAATGCTGGAGTAACAAGGTCCAAGCTTCAGGAGTCAGAACACAGGTTCACTGCAGGCTAGATTCTGAAGCACTGATTGCTCAGCTGTGGCGTTTAAGAAGCAAACGGAGAGAATCAGGGCGGGAACATGCAAGCTGGAAAACCCATTTTGACTGAGGGCAAGATAGCTGCAGCAAAAACAGAAAAGCAAAATGGCCGACGAACAAACGAGTTTCAGAAACAGATACACAGAACCTTACATACTTCCCCCCTTAGGGACAACCTCCGGATGACCTCAACCAGGCTTGTGTGGTACCTCTGAATGAAACTGACGGAGCAAGCGAGGAGCATTAACTTATTGACTGGCTCCCATGAGTTGTCCTCCACTGGGTAGCCCGCCATTTAATCAGATATTGTAACTGATTCTAATACAACCTGGAATCTAAAATCCTTTCCACCACAAATTCTTCCCTGACCATCGACTACACTGGGTCAGGGCAAGGAGAAGAACGTCAGAAACGTATTGGGTGTCGCAGCCTTTAGTAGGGATACATGAAAGACAGGGTGGATTCTCATAGTTCTTGGGCAATTGAAGACGACAACAACGGCACTTATAATCTTTACTGATTTTATAGGGTCCAATGTACTTATTCCCAACTTAGACATGGAATCCTTAACTTAAGATTTCTGGTTAACAGCCAGACCAGTCTCCTACCTTAAAAAGCTGGTGCAGGTTTACGAAATTTATCTGCTGCCTTCTTGTACCTTCCTGAGCCGATCCAGATTCTCCTTTAGAAGATCCATATTCTTCTGTAAAGTCTGACTCTTCAGCCACTGCTGGCAAAGGCGTCTCAAGGGAAATCGTGGTAAATGTTAGGATGATAACCTAGATTAGAGTAAAAGGAGACTGTTTAGTGAGGCACTCTGAGAGTTGTTGTAAAGAATCAGCTAATGGAAGTAGACCACCCAATCATCCTGTAGGTGGCAGATAAAGCACGGAGATACTGCTCCAGGGTTGATTGGTTCAATTCGGTTTGTCCATTAGTCTGGGGATAAAGCAGAAGAAAGGTTTACTTTAATGTTCCAATGCTGCACAAAATTTTGCCAAAACCTAGAAGTGAATTGCACCCCTCGATCCGAAATAACCTCATCTGTACTCCATGTAAAACGAAACACATCTTAATCATCAAATCTGATGTCTGTTTTGCAGTGGGTAAGCCGACACAAGGATAAAATGAGCTGCCTTTGTTAAACGGTCAACCCCCACTAGAATAGTGTTTCTTCCCTTGAGAGGTTGGTAATTCCACAATGAAGTCCATAGAAATGGATCCCCACGGCCGGGACGGGTGGGAAGAGGCTGTAACAGACCAGTTGGTGAAGAGCGAGGTGTTTTGCATCTTGCACAAACCTCACACGAAGTGAACATAGTCCAAAACATCCTTCCTACAAGTGGGCCACCAAAAGAAACGAGAAAGAAATTCCTGTGTCTTTAGAATTCCTCTATGCCCGGCTATTTTGGAATCGTGAATGAGTTGCAATACTCTCAATCTGACTGTTCAGGTATATACAGACGTTGTCCCAGAATCCACACACCATTCTTAAAGACAAGACTTACGTCCTTGGGGTTGAGCCAAAAAAGAATCCGCATGGTATGCTTCCTTGATGTCTTTAATTAGGTCTTGATGATGAATCACTCCTAGGAATCTAGAGTCAGGAAGAATAGTCTTAGGAGGAGTAATTGGACGTGTCTCTGCTGAGTAAATCCTAGAGAGTGCATCAGCCTTTCCATTGCGCGATCCTGGTCATATAAGAAATAATAAAATTAAATTGGTTTAAGAAAAGATTCCAGCGAGCCTGGCGAGGAGTCAGGCACTTAGCCGACCTGATAAACTCAAGATTACGATGGTCTGTCAGAACGACTATTTGCTGTGCAGCTCCTTGAAGAAGGTGTCTCCATTCTTTGAAGGCGCAATAATGGCCAACAACTCTCTATTGCCCACATCGTAGTTCTTCTCAGCCGAAGACAACTGCTGGGAAAAGAAGGCACAGGGATGCAAGACATTCTTCTCAACCTGTTCTCTGAGAGAGTATAGCTCCCACGGCACAGTCTGAAGCATCCACCTCTATTATGAAGGCAAGCTCTGGGTTGGGATGTACTAGGATAGGTGCAGTGGTAAATTTATCTTTTAGACGGGAAAATGCTTCCTGGGCTTGGGAGTCCAGAGAACTTAGACTCTTTCCGGGTAAGTTGGGTGATAGGTGACACTACCTCAGAGAAATTTCTAATGAAACGTCTATAGAAGTTTGCAAACCCGATGAAGCGCTGTACCTCCTTCACATTTCTGGGACTTGGCCAATCATTGATGGCTTGGTTTTACTTCCATCCATACTAATTCCTTGTGTAGACAGTACATACCCCAGAAATTGAATTTCGGTCTTATGGAATTCACACTTTTCAAGCTTGATGTAAAGATGATTTTGTCTTAGACGTTCCAAGACCATTCTCACATGTCCATGAAGTTCCTCTGTGGAGTTAGAAAAAATTAAAATATCATCCAAATAAATTACCACGAATGTATCTAGGAGATCCCTGAAGATGTCATTCACCAAGTGTTGGAAAGTGGCTGGGGCGGTACTCAGACCAAAAGGCATAACCAGATATTCAAAGTGTCCATAGCGTGACCTGAATGCAGTCTTCCATTCATCCCCAGGTCTAATACGGACTAAGTTTAGGCCCCACGAAGATCTAGTTTAGAAAAAATTTTGGCATGTCGCACTCTCTCCAATAACTCAGGGATTAAAGGCAATGGATAACGGTTTCTAATAGTAACCTTATTGAGTTCCCTATAGTCTACGCATGGTCTCAGGGATCCATCTTTCTTCTTTACAAAGAATATGGGTGCCCCTGCAGGAGATGAAGAGGGGCGTATGAAGCCCTTGGCTAGATTTTCGTCTATGTACTCTTTTAAAGCCTTCAGCTCGGGCCCCGCCAGGGGTAGATCTTACCAAAAGGTATCTCTGCTCCAGGCAATAATTCAATTGGACAATCATATGGACGGTGAGGAGGAAGCTGGTCAGCGTTCTTCTTGTCACATAAATCCACATAGTCCTGGTATACAGCTGGTAGTTCAGGGACTGACATGGTTCCTTTAGGAACAGAGCAAGCTGAAATTTTTGGACTCATCTGTTTCTCTGGAAAGTGTAATTCCTTGGTCTCCCAGTTAATGGTAGGATTCTGAGCCTGCAGCCATGGTAGCCCTAGAATAATGGGAAAGTGAGGAGAAGAGATAAGCATAAAGGACAGTTTCTCTTGATGATCTTACCCATAAGAACCTTTAAAGGCTCTGTTTCCTGATCCACTGGTCCAGAGGTCAGCAGGGAGCCATCCACAGTTTCCATCTGTACTGGAGTAGCCTTCTTCACTGAACGTATTCCCTTTTTAGAGCAAAGGAGACATCCATAAAATTTCCACTTGCACCTGAGTCGATCATAGCAGAGCTAGACACCCAGGCTGAGTCAACCCAGAGTTTTGATGGAAAGAAACAGTGAGAATTGTTTTTCTTACAACTCAGCTGGGACAACCGCTGAGGAAACTTGAAAGAATGGCACATTTACACAGTCAACGTCCTCAGAGGTAACGGAGTTTAAGTCCGAGAAATCAAGATCTGTTGCTGCAGCTCTCTCTGGAGCCTGAGGCTCGGACCTGACAGATCCCCTCTCGCAACACTCACAATGAATGAGTGCTGCAGTAGTCTTGCGAGAACGGCTGGGACAGTTAATAATAAAGTGCCCTGACTTACCACAATAAAAACATAGATTCTCCTTAAAACGATGTTCCTTGCGTGCATCACTAACCCTCGTAGTAAAGAGTCTACCTGCATGGGTTCAGGTTCAGGTTCCCGTGTAATCCTATTCAAAGGTTCCTTAGCTGGAGAGGAAGGTAGGAAAAGGTTAGTACGATTGCTTTCGAACCATCTCTCTTGCCTGCGTTCAGTTAAACGAGTATCAATACGGATGCAGTAGTTAATAAAGTCACCTAACGCAGTGGGAGGTCGGCACGAGCAAGTTCATCCTTAATCAGTGGGGATAACCCCTTTCGAAAAATAGATTTTTTGGCGGAATTGTCCCAGGTGGTATCAAGGGCCCATCTCCTGAAATCCAAGGCATATTCAGCTACCGAGTGCTTACCTTGGCGCAAAGCTAACATGGCTGCTTCAGCTGTTGCACCTCGATTGGGGTCATCAAACACCTGCCCCATGGCTGAAATAAAATCATCAAGGTGATTCAAACAATCATCCTCAGTCTCAATCAGAGGGTTTGCCCATATCAAAGCCTTGTTGGTAAGCAACATAATTATAGTAAGCACCTTAGATCGTTCAGTAGGAAATTGTGAAGCATGTGCAGAAAAAAAAAGATTGCATTGATTAACAAATCCCCTGAATTTTTCACGTTCACCACCAAAACGAAAAGGGGCAACTTGGGAATCCCAGAACTCGGGGCCACGGCAGGAGCCTGGACTCGCCCCTCCAGAACCTCAATCCTGGCTCGCAAATCCTGGGTAGTCTGTCCAACCACTTGCAAATTGTGATTATTTAGGTCCTGAAGATTTGTAAAACGGGTCTTTATATTCTGCAAATCTGCAAGGATATTATCAGTCACTCCGCAAAGTTCCTTTATGCGGGCCTCCATTTTCCAGATCTTTTAAGACAGGATACTGGAAGAAGAGGAGAGAAAAAAAAAACAATAGTGTTCACCTGTGGCAACACTGAAGAAAGAAAAAACTTTAAGGGAACTGCTCACCTGGAATGGTTGTGAGAAGTCACAACCACTATCATCACAGAAAGCTTTCAACCAGACATCTGATATCCAGAGTTTCAGCAGACAAAAAGAGAAGAGAAAAAAAAAAAAAAAAAACAATAGTGTTTACCTGTGATAACACTGCAAAAAAAAAACTTAAGGGAATTGCTCACCTGGAATGGTTGTGAGAAGTCACAACCACTGTCATCACAGAAAGTACAACCGGACATCCGATATCCACAGTACAGCAGACAAGCCTTTCCAGACCCAGCAGACACTAACGTTTGGCTTCAGAATCTTGTAATGTATGTGGTACAGTTCATATAGCGTCTTGTGCTTGGGTGCGATGAAAATACTTGAGACACAGGTTGATAAAGAAAGTCTTGTATTGCTTCATACAAATTGGCAAAAATAAACACACAGGTTGCAAACACAGAAGCAGGAGACACAGCAGGCCAGAGTAATCTAAGCTCAGCAATAACTCTCCACAACAGATTCAGATCTTCTCTGTTACCGCAAGTCCATGCAAACGTGAGGCTCTCAAGAGCAGAGTTCAGAGTCCACAAGTGCTTCAGAGTTCCTCAGTAGGAATGGCTGGAGTACAAGGTCCAAGGCTTCAGGAGTCAGAACACAGGTTCACTGCAGGCTAGATTCTGAAGCACTGATTGCTCAGCTGTGGCTGTTTAAGAAGCAAACGGAGAGAATCAGGGCGGGAACATGCAAGCTGGAAAACTCCATTTTGACTGAGGGCAAGATAGCTGCAGCAAAACAGAAAGCAAAATGGCCGACGAACAAACTGAGTTTCAGAAACAGATACACAGAACCTTACACACCCAGAGATACAGAGGGAAAAAAAAAAAAAAATGCAACAAACAGAAAAATATCTCTGACAACTTTTCTTCCTTCAAAATATTTTTTCCCTTCTGTGAGTACCATACAATTTTTATGGCCGGTGATACTGTTATATTACGGTAGCTGAGGAGTGCAGGTAAAAAAGGAAATACACCAGAGCAGTTGGAATCTATGAGATTGCAGTACCCTGACTAACCACCGCAACTAGAGGCAGCCGTGGAGCGTTCCTACGTTGGTCCTAGACGCCTCGTCACAGCCTGAGAAACTAACTACACCTAAAGATAGAAATAGGAAAGCTATCTGCCCCGGAGCAGAACCCCAAAGATAATAGAAAGCCCCCAAACATGTAATGGCGGTTAGACAAGAGGAAATACTGACACAGAAAGAAAATAGTATGAGCAAACGCTGGGGCCCAAACTATCTAAATAGAAAAGGATAGGAAGGGTACTTACTGCAATCTCAGAAAACCCTGAAAAAACACCAACTCTACTAATTTCAAAATCACCTGAGATCACACGACCTCTACCACCTAAATTAGTTCTCTGGTGTAACAAAAACAAAACAGCAGCCACTGAAAAAAAACTGGAAAAAGCAAAAGTACAAAACACAGTGGCTGGACTAAACTGAGAGGGCAAAAGCCCCCGGAGGGGACCCTGAAGGCCCCCACAGAAGTGCAGGACAAAATGCAAAAATATAGCAAAAACACAAAATAAGAAATTGTCTTATCTGATAGCAGGAGATGCAGACACGACACAGCAGGCTACAAGGGAAACTGGAAAGAAGGATTCAGACCAGAACAATTGATCACCGGCAACCCTGATGGGAAAATGACTCCCTTATAAAAGACCAATCAGTAACACCTGATTCCCAGTCCTCACAATCCTCACTAGTACCGCTTGTAACCACCAGAGGGAGCCTCTGCTCAGAACTCATCTCAAACCCATTCACAACATTCACCACTCTAAACGCTTGGAAACATTTGTCATTGAGAGCAGCGGTTTTCGAATTGCAGCTCTTCCGTGGAATCCAGATTTGTTCAGCTCCCGACGAACAGTTTTCGTGGAAACTGGGTTCTGTAGGTGTTCATTGAGCTCAGCAGTGATTTTCGGAGCCGTGGTCTTGCAATCCTCTCTCACAATTCGCTTTAGAGTCCGACGGTCTCAGTCAACTTTGACTTTTGGCCGGCCCTGTGCTTTGCTGTGGACGTTTTTCCTTCTCTTTCAAATGCAGTCATTACTTTGGAGACAGTACCTCTTGACACGCCAAGCATTCGGGCACTTTCGGTTACACTAGCGCCTGCCATCCAAGCACCAACAATTTGGCCTCTTTGAAAATCCGAGAGGTCTGCCATTGGTATCAGGTTCTCATCAATGTTCTTACAATTATGCAAAACAGTTAATTTACATACACATATCACAAATAATCAACTACAAAACATTACCATATGTCATGGTTTGCATGTTTATAACATGTTCGAAGATTATGATGCCAAAACGTTAGGTGTTTCCATTATTTTGTCCAACCCCTGTATATTGGCCAATCTATGCGCTAAAAGCCTTCCTTTTTTCATAGCAATTTTGCAGATGCATATTTCATATATACACTATATAGCACTTTTTTCAATATTTTCTCCCATTTTCTATGGCAGCAATGCAATTCCTATGATCTAGAGTAATCATTCTTGGTAAGTTATGGTGCAAACCTTAATCTTTTAGATGAATATTTTGTATGCCTGGAGTATTCTGTTAACACTTGTTTGTGTTGCCTTGTTTGTCAGGTTTGTGTACTACGGTGCACAGTAGCGCCCCTCTTCCCTGGGCGGGAAGAAGTGAACAGATGGAGGGTTAACTCAGGAGATAAGGCAAGGGTGGAGGCCCCGACATCTTTACCTTGAGAAGTATCACGGTAAGTAGGGCAAGCTAGGGCGCCCCCTAGTGTTAGAGACGGAAGGAGCCACTGATCCCTAGTCAGACAGCTGTGTTGTGACACATACTGACACAAGGAAACGGCCATTGTTAGGAAGAGATTGTGGACAAGATCACATTTCACCCAGTAGAAGAGACAGAGTGATGATAAATGAACAAATACAAGAACGCAAAAGGGTCTTATCTAGTGTAAATATTTGGTACAGAAGTGTAAGGGCCCCGTCTCACATAGCGACACACCAGCGATCCCGACAACGATCAGGATCTCTGGTGTGTCGCTACATGAGCGCTGATGAGCTGCCAAACAGGCAGCTCAGGCAGCGATCAGGACAGCGACACTGCAGGTAATGTCGCCTAGTTACCCGCAGTGTACGTTGGATACCAGCCCGCTGATGCAGGGAGCTGGTAACCAAGGTAAACATCGGGTTTCCAGGTGCTGCGCGGTGCCTGGAAACCCGATGTGTACCTTGGTTACCAGCTCCCCTGCAGCAGCGCGCTGGTATCCAACGTACACATCGGGTTTCCAGGCACAGCCCCACGCCTGGAAACCGGTTGTGTACCTTGGTTACCAGCTGATCGCTGGTCTCCTGCCTGCCACACGCAGTGATGCGTGCTGGCCAGCGGGAGACCAGTGATCAAAAAAAAGTCCAAGCATTTGTGACACGACCAGCGATTCACAGCAGGGGCCTGATCGCTGGTACGTGTCAGACATAGCAAGATCGCTGCTGAGATGGCTGTTTAGCAGCGATCTCGCTATGTGAGACAGGGCCCTTAGAACTGCTCACCTAATGGGGATGCGCGAGACACAACACATATAACGCTCTTAATCCAGATGCTGCGGCTTCCTGGGGATGTCAGAAATAAATACCAGGAAAGGAAGTTGTTCTGCGCTCCCTGGAGTAAGAGCAAACCAGTAGTAAGAATAAAAATGTAGGTTTATTTGTCTATGCTTTTCAGAGTCCACTGACTCCTTCCTCAGGATGACCATACATAACAATGAGATAATCAACATGCATGGTATAAATATAAAACTAAGAAAAATGGGTGACAAGGAACAGAGCGAGGGGTGTATACAGACACATGTCTTTACAGTCACATGTATGTCTATTACAGTCACATGTCTTATTACAGTCACATCTTATTAGTTACATCTTTTTTTTTCCCAACATGTTTTATTGATTTAAAGAGTATTACAATAAAAGAAAATCATACAAGTCTTGAAGTAACAAGCTTATTTGACAGGCGTAAAACTCACAATATTGATTTAAAGAGCATTACCAAAAAGTAAGTCATACAGGTTTGAAGGTATCAAGCTTATTCAACGCTTATTTGACAGGCATAATACTCATAAATGTACTCCCTCCTCCCTTAACGCTCTCATCCCCCCAACATATAAACCCCTTAAACGACTCTGCATTTGATTAACAATCAACAAGCTCAAGGAATAGGATTATGTCCGCGAATTTTCTGAAGAAGATACCACTGGGTGTTTTCAAAATGTGTCCTTAGTTTGTCCCTGGTGTCTTGAGACAGTGATGGGATGAACAATGACCATGTGCTTAAAAACTTCCCGGTCAATTTCTCTTTATTTGTCAGGGTATCTAGCCAGTCCATTCAAAAAATATACATTATTTTGGAGTATATGAGAGATTTGGGTGGTGGCTATGGATTTAGCCAGTGCTGCAAGATACTTTTCCTGGCAGCTGAGGCCCATATTATCAACATGGCCTTAACATGTTTGGGGAATTTGTGTTGAGAGCTATCTAAAATATTAAATATTGCCCATTGCGGTGTTAAAGGAAACAATATCCCACCAAGATTCTGTAGTTCGGCATGGATAGACTGCCATAATTTTTGCACTTTGGGACATCCCCACATGTGATGAAATATGTCTGTGTTTCCTGTCCCGCATTTGGAACATGTGAATGTGCCCCCTGGAGACATCCTGGACTTAATGTGTGGGGTAATATAAGCTCTATGAAAGAGTAATAAAGACATGTCTGCATAACTGCTGGAGGGGATCACTTTCCGTTGCATCAAAGTGACATCTAAGATTTCCCCGACTGTGATGTTCTGTATATCATTAACCCATCGTGCTGGACCTGTCTTTTTGTCCTCCCATGACCATTGCTTACGCAACAGTGTGTAAATACTGCTTGTCGAGGCTATCTGCACCCTGGCGGTCCTAAGGAAGCCATCCAAATCGTTCCTACCTCTATCTCCACCCCTAGTTGCTATACTTTTCAAAGTTAAGCTCCTTGCTTGAAGAAAAAGGAATGGCTTATTTACAAATGTTGGGAAACGTTGTGCTGCTATGTCAAATGCAAGCATGGAGAATCTATCATCTAATAGGTCAGCTGCCAAGATGCAACCCTGCCCAGCTAGCTCAATGTAAGATAAGGGTGGTTTACCTCCCATAAAGCCCGGGTTACCCAGAAAGGGCACAAAAGGAGAGACATCGCTTCTCAAATGACATAGTCTCCGGCATTTCCTCCACGTCTGTATAGTTTGCCATAAGGTGGGGTGGTTTCTTAAGTCTGCAATAAGGTCATCATTGGCCATATGTAGTAATGCTGGTAAGGAGACATGGGGACTTAATTGTTGGTCTAAAAGTATATTTGCGAAATGTGAGCTACCTCTTAACCAATCAATGGTGTATCTGACATTTGCTGCTAGATTGTACTTTGCAATGTCTGGGAAATTGATGCCACCCTCCTCCTTTGGGGCTTGTAGTTTGATTAGACCTATGCGTGTACGCTTTTTGTCTCCCCAAAAAAAATTCCTAAAAGCAGTGTTTAGAGTTTTAACATCAGCTCGTGTCAACAAAATAGGTAGTGTTTGGAAAATATACAATAGTTTTGGAAATATTATCATCTTAATTAAATGACATCGTCCGGAAAAAGACAAAGTAAAGTGTTTCCAGGAGTTTAGAAGATTAAATATGGACGTAATTAGGGGTCTAATATTAATGTTGTATAAGGACGTCAAATCTGCCGGGAGATGGACACCCAAATATTTGATAGATGATGTGCTCCATTGAAAAAGGAAGTGTCGAGTTATTTAATTTCCTTGCTCAAACAGAGCCAGGGCCTCTGATTTATTATAATTTATTTTAAAGCCTGAGCATTTGACAAAATGATTTAGGGCCTCCATGATAACTGGTATTGCCGCATTGGGATTGGAGATGAATAGGAGTACATCGTCGGCAAATGCCGCAATTTTAAGTGAGGTGGAGCCTACCTCTATGCCCCTGTATGTTGAAGAGTTTTGGAGAGTTCTAAGTAAAGGATCTAAAGCAAGGTTAAAAAGTAAGGGCGATAAGGGGCAGCCTTGACGCGTTCCTCTCTGGATTTCAAATGTAGAAGAGAGTATACCATTTATGGCCAGCCTGGACACCGGGTTTTTATATAACAACTTTATCGCCTCACAGAACCATGGACCAAAGTTTCTAAACTCCAGGATGTCGAGGAGATAATCCCATGCAACCCTGTCAAATGCTTTGTCAGCATCCAGGCTGACCACAATAGACTCTAAACAGCCATGAGATTTTCCGTAAGAGATAGCTCCCAAAGCCGTCCGTATGTTGCATGTTATGGATTTACCGTGGACAAACCCAATTTGTTGAGGCAATATCAGGTTGGGGATTATTTTTTGCACTCTATTTGCTAGTATTTTAGTGAAAATTTTAAAGTCGGAGTTTAAAAGCGAGATTGGTCTATATCCTTCCACTAGTAAAGGATCTTTGCCCGGTTTGGGGAGCACTATTATGTCTGCTTCATTGAAACGGTCCGGGAGCTGCCCCGATTGAACCAACTGATTAAAGACTTCACAAAGATGTGTCCCTATACTTCCTCCCAATATTTTGTAAAATTCATTGCTATACCCATCAGGGCCAGGAGATTTAGAGAGCTTCAAGGAGCTGGTAGTTTGGATGACTTCTGAAGGGGATATAGGTGCGTTAAGGATTTCCCTGTGTTCCTCTGTTAGTAAAGGTGCCACCTCCGTTTGCATAAAGTTTAGAATATCGTCCCCCTCTCTCTTCTCCGCTTTGTACAGAGAGCCAAAAAATGATCTAAATTCCTCTACAATCTCCTCATTCTCTGTCAACACTCTGCCCCCTTTGGTCCGAATTTTGTGAATCCTTGTGGCCTTTCTATATGGTCTAGTAAGAGATGCAAGTAATTTGCCAGGTTTGTTGCCCCATTTAAAAAATTTGTGCGTTTGAAGATCAATACTATAAGTGGCCCATTCATGAGCTAGTGCATCCGCCGATTCCTTTGCCTCGATATATTGTTTTTTCGTGAGGGGTGAATTATTAAGTTTAAAATTTTTATATGCTAAAGTTAAAGCCCTCT
Source organism: Oophaga sylvatica (assembly GCA_033576555.1). Lineage (NCBI taxonomy): Eukaryota > Metazoa > Chordata > Amphibia > Anura > Dendrobatidae > Oophaga > Oophaga sylvatica. The sequence goes on along the minus strand of JARQOD010000003.1, from coordinate 8,745,794 downwards.
GAGCTGCCAGGGTCCGCTCCTGCAACAGTTTTTTTTATGACATATATACGCGATTATTTGTCCTCTCAACACTGCTTTAGAAGTATCCCAGAAAAGAATTGGTGTTTCACAATGCATTTGGTTATCAGATTTGTACGTGTCCCATGAGAATTGTATGGATTTTTTTAAATCATCTGAGTGGTATAAATATGACGGGAATCTCCATTTCCTATGAAAATAGATTGGGTTAGTTAGTTTTAGGCTGAACGTTATCGGTGCATGATCTGAGATGTGCACGTCCAGAATTTTGGTATGTGTGATTCTTGGCATGATTGAGGGGCCCAACAACCAGTAGTCAATTCTAGCATGGGAATTATGAACATGTGAATAGTGAGAGTAATCTCTCTCAACAGGGTGTTGCACTCTCCAAACATCCAACAATCCCAGGTGATCTAAAAAAGATTGTATTAGTCTCCCTTGCGTAGATATATGAGGAGATTGAGAATTAGATCTATCCATCTCAATGTCATGTACCTCATTAAAATCGCCACCCACAATCATATGGGAGGTGTCCGAACCAGCGATTTGTTTTAGCACATTAGCCCGAAAGTGCGGATCCGACGAATTTGGCGCATAAATATTAATTACACTGTAGGTTGTCCCCTCTATAACCAGCTTAACGCAGACAAACCTCCTTGAAGAATCTTCTAACACATCCACTATCTCATGGTCAGTATTCCTGTTTATCATAATAGTGACACCCCTGTTTTTTAGTAAAAGAAGCTTCTGCACATAACATAAATTTTTTGCTAGAAAACACCGGATGGTTGCCTGTTGTGAATGTGTTAGAAATGAATTCTGAGCAGAAGCTCCCTCTGGTGGTTACAAACAGTACTGAACCATTCAATGAGGATTGGCAATCAGGAGTTACAGACTGGTCTTATATAAGGGAGGTTCCCTCCCATCATGGTTGCCGGTGATCAATTGTTCTTGTCTCAACTGTGGTTCCTGGTTCACTTGGAAGCTTGCTAAGTCTTGCCTGCATCTTCTGCTATCAGATAAGATATTTTCTGCTTTTATTTTTGTGCTTGCTTTTTGCATTGTTCCCTGCGCTTCTGTGGAGGTCAGCCAGGTCCCCTCCGAGGGCTTGTGCTCCTCTCAGTTTATCTGAGCCACTGTTGTTTGTTAATTTGCCTTTTCCAGTTTTTTCAGTGGCTGCGGCTTAGTTTTGTTACACCAGAGAACTAATTTAGGTGGTAGAGGTCGTGTGATCTCAGGTGTTTTTGCAATTAGTTGAGTTGGTATTTTTTAAGGGTTTTTTGGATTGCAGTAAGTGTCCTTCCTATCCTTTTCTGTCAAGGCAGTTTGGGCCCCAACGTTTGCTCATACTATTTTCTGTCTGTGTCTGTATTTCCTCTTGTCTAACCGCCATTACATCTTTGGAGGCTTCCTATGTTCTTTGGGGATCTGATCTGGGGCAGATAGCTTTCCTCTTTCTATCTTTAGGTGTAGTTAACCTCTCAGGCTGTGACGAGGCGTCTAGGACCAACGTAGGAACGCTCCACGGCTGCCTTTAGTTGTGGTGGTTAGTCAGGGTACTGCAATCCAGTAGATTCCAACCTCTCCGGTGTATTGCCGTTTTTGCCTGCTCTCCTCAGCTACCAAATCATAACAGTATAACCGGCCCAAACTAAAAATTGTATGGTACTCAACAGAAGGGAAAAATAGTAAAAGGAAAAAGAAAAAAGGAAGTTGTCAGAGATTTTTTTTTTTTTTCTGTTTGTTGCTAAACGTTGTGGGTTTCCCTTGATACCCCCACGGAAGTCTATTCCCCTACTGGGGACTGATTCTACCCCTTTGGCTGAGAATAAACCCCAGTTCTCTACTCAGGTGATAATGAGGGTTGAACCTGATCATCAGGAGAGTTGCAAATTTTTGGTGCTGTATAATCTGCATGACATTATTGTACTAGGTTTCCCTTGGTTACAGTCTCATAATCCTGTTTTGGATTGGAAATCTGTGTCTGTAACCAGTTGGGGCTGCCCAGGGCTGGCTCCAGGTTTTTATGGGCCCCGGGCGAAAGAGCCTCAGTGGGCCCCTTTAACACAGACCACGATTCATGATGCACAGATACAGCAGAGAAATATGGGTACAGTACAATGCCAAATACTTCTCTTCTTCCATTACATGAGTGATATCTATTGTAAATTGTACAATAGCTCAAAAACCGCCAAATCCTCACAGCGCACAGTACAGACTGGACAGTACAGTCCTCCATACAATATTATGGGCACCACAGTCTCCCCCTCATCACCCATATAATACCCCATGCAGGATGTCACCCCCCATATAATGCTCCATACAGAATACTGGACCCAATATAATGCTCCATACAGGATACTGGACCCAATATAATGCTCCATACAGGATACTGGTCCCCATATAATGCTCCATACAGGATACTGGTCCCCATATAATGCTCCATACAAAATATGGAGCTCTCCTCTGCGCTGTACTGCGTTCTGCACTGTTACAGCTCAGGAAAGGGCGCTGTGGAAAGACTCCCCATTATCATCATCATTGCCTCCCCATCATCATCATGGCCTCCCCATTATCATCAATGCCTGCCCATCATCATCATCTCCTCCCCATCATCATCAATGCCTGCCCATCATCATCTTCTCCCCATCATCAATGCCTGCCCATTATCATCATCTTCTCCCCATCATCACCAATGCCTCCCCATTATCAGCAATGCCTGCCCATTATCATCTTCTCCCCATCATCATCATCAATGCCTCCCCATTATCAGCAATGCTTGCCCAGTATCATCTTCTCCCCATCATCATCATCAATGCCTCCCCATTATCAGCAATGCCTGCCCATCATCACACACAAACAGCACACAAGCACTCTCTCACATACTTATACACACACACACACACACAAAGCACCGCGCTACATACACACACACACAAAGCACCGCGCTACATACACACAGACACACACAGAGACATACACACACACGTCTTACCTGTCCGACGTCCGCGCGCTCTGTGCCACAGCCGGCCGCTGAATGATGACGTCATTCAGCGGCCTGCTGTGAGAGGAAGCGCCGGCGCCCCCTGGAGCCCGAAGCTGCGGCAGTGGAGAGGTAAGTATTGTGCCAGCTGATGCCGGGGCCCTGAGCAAGCGGGGGGGCCCATTGGCAGCGCTGACACCGCTCTCCTCCGCTAACGGGCGGGGGGGGTGCCAGACTGCGAGTGGGCCCCCCCGCCTGCTCAGGGCCCGGCACTTGCCCGGGTGTGCCGGGTGCTGACGCCGGCCCTGGGGCTGCCAATGTGTTAATGCCAACACTCCTGTTTTTTCTGCCTCTCCCCAGGCTCAGGATGTTCCTGACTTTTTGACTGATTTTTCTGATGTGTTTAGCGGAAGTAAATCTGCATCCTTGCCCCCCTATAGGAGCTATGACTGCGCTATTGAATTAGTGCCTGGTAGTAAATTCCCTAAAGGTCGCCTTTTTAACTTGTCTGTACCTGAACATGACGCTATGCGGTCTTATATCAAGGAGTCATTGGAGAAGGGTCATATCAGACCATCCTCTTCACCCTTGGGTGCCGGTTTTTTCTTTGTGGCCAAAAAGGATGGTTCATTAAGGCCATGTATTGATTATCGTCTCTTGAACAATATCACTGTGAAATATCAATATCCGTTACCCTTGATTTCTGACCTGTTTTCCAGAGTGAAAAGTGCTACTTGGTTTACCAAGCTTGACCTCAGGGGAGCGTATAACCTTATTCGCATTAAGCACGGGGATGAATGGAAGACGGCGTTTAATACCCCAGAGGGGCATTTTGAGTACCTAGTGATGCCCTTTGGGCTCACTAATGCTCCTTCCGTCTTCCAGTCCTTCATGAATGACATTTTCAGGGATTTTGTGGATAAATTTCTGATTGTTTATTTAGATGATATCTTGATTTTTTCCAATGACCGGGACTCTCATGTGAAACATGTTCGGACTGTGTTCCAGATTTTGAGAGAGAATGCTCTGTATGTGAAGGGATCAAAGTGTCTTTTTGGCGTACAGAGGATCTCATTTCTGGGATTTATTTTGTCCCCATCTGTTATTGAAATGGACCCGGTCAAGGTTCAGGCCATCTGTGATTGGGTCCAACCTACTTCATTAAAGGCTCTTCAGAGATTCTTGGGTTTTGCCAATTTTTATCGTAAATTTATTGGTAATTTCTCTGTTATTGTTAAACCATTGACTGATTTGACCAAAAAGGGTTCTGATGTGGTGAATTGGCCTCCTGAGGCAGTCTCTGCGTTTCAGGAACTTAAGCAGAGATTCACTTCTGCTCCAGTTCTACGGCAGCCTGATGTTTCTCTGCTATTTCAGGTGGAGGTTGATGCCTCTGAAATTGGGGCAGGTGCGTTTTGTCCCAAAGAGATCCAGAGACCTCTAAAAGTAACCCTTGTGCTTTTTTTTCTCGAAAATTTTCTCCAACTGAACGTAATTATGACGTGGGTAATCGGGAGTTATTGGCCATGAAGTGGGCTTTTGAAGAGTGGAGACATTGGTTGGAGGGAGCCAAACATCAGGTGGTGGTCCTCACGGACCATAAGAATCTGGTTTATCTGGAATCAGCCAAGCGACTTAATCCTAGACAGGCCAGGTGGGCCTTGTTTTTCACACGTTTTAATTTTATGGTTTCCTTTCTTCCTGGCACTAAGAATGTTAAGGCGGATGCCCTCTCGAGGAGTTTCCTTGCGGACTCTCCTGAGTTATCTGATCCTGCTGTTATTTTGAAAGAGCCAATTTGAGACTGGCTCTGGAAGGGTGTCAGGAGGATAAACCCGAGCGCTGCCCTATTGGGAAATTGTTTGTGCCAGACCGGTGGAAAAAGAGTGTGATGTCTGAGATTCATTGTTCCGCGTTGGCCGGTCATCCCGGAATTTTTGGTACCAGAGACTTGGTTAGTCGGTCCTTTTGGTGGCCTACTTTGTTTCGTGACGTCAGGGAATTTGTGCAGTCCTGCGGGACTTGCTCTCGCTCCAAGCCTTGCTCTCGCTCTAGTGGTTTGTTGATGCCATTGCCTGTGCCCAAGAGACCATGGACCCATATCTCTATGGATTTCATTTCCGAACTCTCTGTTTCTCAGAGAATGACCGTTATCTGGGTGATTTGTGATAGGTTTTCCAAAATGATACATCTTGTGCCATTACCTAAGTTACCTTCCTCCTCCGAATTGGTGCCTTTGTTCCTTCAGCACGTGGTTTGGTTACACGGCATTCCTGAGAACATTGTGTCTGACAGAGGAGTCCAGTTTGTTTCCAGATTTTGGAGGACTTTTTGTTCTAAACTTGGTGTTCAATTGTCTTTCTCCTCGGCTTTTCATCCTCAGACCAATGGACAAACTGAGAGAACAAACCAGACATTGGAGACTTATCTGAGATGCTTTGTGTCTGCTGATCAAGATGACTGGGTCTCTTTTTTGCCTTTGGCTGAGTTTGCTCTTAATAATAGGGCAAGCTCTGCCACTTTGATGTCTCCATTTTTCTGCAATTTTGGGTTTCACCCTCGATTTTCTTCGGGACAGACGGAGGCTTCTGTCTGTCCGGGTGTTGACTCTGTTGTGGAGCGTATGCAGCAGATTTGGGACCAGGTAGTGGAGAGGTTGTCCCTCTCTCAGGAGAGGGCCCAGCGGTTTGCCAACCGGCATAGGACTGATGGTCCTCGGTTTGAAGTGGGGGACTTGGTCTGGTTGTCCTCAAGAAATATCCCTATGAGAGTTGCATCTCCTAAGTTTAAGCCTAGGTTCATTGGACCTTATAAGATCATGGAGATTCTTAATCCTGTTTCCTTTCGTTTACTTCTTCCAGGGACATTTAAGATCCATAACGTGTTCCACAAGTCCTTATTGAAGAGGTTTGTCGAGCCAGTGGTTCCTATGGCTGCGCCTCCTGACCCTGTTTTGGTTGAGGGCAATCTGGAGTATGTGGTTGAGAAAATATTGGATTCTCGTTTTTCTAGACGGAAACTCCAGTATTTGGTTAAGTGGAGAGGTTATGGTCAGGAGGACAATTCTTGGGTGTTTGCATTGTTCCCTGCGCTTCTGTGGAGGTCAGCCAGGTCCCCTCCGGGGGCTTGTGCTCCTCTCAGTTTATCTGAGCCACTGTTATTTGTTCATTTGCCTTTTCCAGTTTTTTCAGTGGCTGCAGCTTAGTTTTGTTACACCAGAGAACTAATTTAGGTGGTAGAGGTCGTGTGATCTCAGGTGTTTTTGCAATTAGTTGAGTTGGTATTTTTTAGGGTTTTTTGGATTGCAGTAAGTGTCCTTCCTATCCTTTTCTGTCAAGGCAGTTTGGGCCCCAACGTTTGCTCATACTATTTTCTGTCTGTGTCTGTATTTCCTCTTGTCTAACTGCCATTACATGTTTGGAGGCTTCCTATGTTCTTTGGGGATCTGCTCCGGGGCAGATAGCTTTCCTCTTTCTATCTTTAGGTGTAGTTAACCTCTCAGGCTGTGACGAGGCGTCTAGGACCAACGTAGGAACGCTCCACGGCTGCCTTTAGTTGTGGTGGTTAGTCAGGGTACTGCAATCCAGTAGATTCCAACCTCTCTGGTGTATTGCCGTTTTTGCCTGCTCTCCTCAGCTACCAAATCATAACAGTTGCCCTTCACCCAGTGTGTCTCCTGCAAAAGTACAATATGAAAATTTTCTCGATGCAGATAATTTAAATTTTTTTTCCTCTTGACCGGGGAATTTAGGCCATTGACATTCCAGGAACACCAAAGGAGAGATGTCACAGCGGACATTTTTTGCCTATTGATTTCTACCATTAACCCACTCCAGTGCGCGAAATGCGATTAGATGTAACCGTTACATAATAATGGGATCCCTGCCCATCCCAGCGAGTAGGCATTAGAATCCCTGGATTACTGATTACCTGAAGTCGAATGCAGAGACCCTCTCCCCAAAAAACCTCCCCCTCCCACAAAATTTGTAATTGTGTGCCATATTCAACATTTCCCTTAAACCCGCATCCTAACGTTAGATGCAGAAGTAAAAATACAGCAAAAAACAACAACATAACAAACAGATGTCAGTTGACATCACCTTATGTGATTCATGGTATTGTCACTGAGTAAGCCACTCTGGATCTTGCTCATGGTGGCTGGGGAGTATCCCGGACAACCTCCAGAGCCTTCACCGGGTCATCTAAAGCCCAGTTTTTCCCAGAAAGGTTAAAGCGCAGTGTCGCCAGATATTGCAGGCCGAACTTGATGTTTTTGTCAGCCAGCAACTTACACACCGGGTTGAAGGCCCTGCGTCTGGTCGTCACCATGGCCGAATAGTCCTGAAACAACAGAACTTTGTGCCCTTTGTAGGATAGGTGCGCTTTCTTCCTGTAAGCAGTGAGTAGACGAATTTTGTCTTGAAAGTCAAGGACCTTGAACATCACCGGTCTGGGTCTGTCATTGTCTTTTCCCCTATGCGGGCCTATTCTGTGTGCTCTCTCAACCGCCATTGAACCGGATCTTAGTTGAATGTCCAAGGCTCCTGGCAGCCACTCAGATGTTAGTTTTAGCAATTCAGAGGGATGTATGGACTCAGGTAGTCCTATCAGTTTCAAGTTATTGCGTCTAGATCGGTTTTCTAAGTCGTCCACTTTGGATTGAAGCTCTGTGATGACTTTCTCTTTTCCCTCTAGACGTTCTGCCATTTCCCTGGTAACATCCTCCAGATCAGAGATACGTTGTTCAGCCTCATCCAGGCGAGTGCCCTGACTATTAACTTGTGATATTATAGAGTCTATTGAGGTTTGAAGAGTGGCAAATCTAGAGTCTATTTTGGGCATAAGGCGTTCCATGATGGCATCCACTATTGAATGAGAAGTCTCGCTACTGGTATCAGAGGTAGATTTAGGCAAGGATGAGCCTTGTTGGTTTCGAGAAGAGGCACGGCCTCCTTTAGTTTGTTTGCCCACAAATTTATCCATACTCAGCGACATTGGTGAGAAGATAGAAGGCGGTGATGTCTCAGTTAAGAAACGTTAAATTAGAATCTGCTATGTAGCATGTAACTCCTATATGGAGCGTATTGAATATTAGACTCTTGTTGTTGACCTTTATTTATAGAGGTTAAATAACCTTGAAAGTCAGAGAGGACTAATATAATCCTCTAAGTTGTAAGCAAATTAATGTGTCACTGAGTGAGGACTTCACCAGGTTAGACCGCTGCCAAAGGGTTAATAAAGTCAATATTAACTGTCCTCTAGGTCCTGTATTGTGTGTAGTCTCTGAGGTAATCCCCTTGTGACTTCTTAAGGGTATGCCACACTAAACAGCGTCTCGTTAGTGACGCCGGTGTGTGTGGCATGTACTAGCGACGTTGCCCCTGTTGAGATCCTGCTGTGATCTCGTTCGTCGTTCTCATCGTTCCGGACCCTATTTTTATCGTCGGCGTCCCGCTGGTGAGTATATATCGCTGAGTGTGGCACCTTTTTCTTAGCGATTTAGCGGTATTTTGTACCGCTAAAGTCGTTAAGGAGATCGCTAACCGCGATAGCGTCTTTAACGACATCGCTAAGTTAAGCCGCTACTAGCTATATTAAAACGATCCCGCTAGCGATCGCATTAGTATGCGTCGTTATCGTGATCGCTAGCGGGATAGTTTAGTGTGGCAGTACCTTTAGGCTGATTTATTTGAGCTCTGTAAAGGGGTCTCAGGGGTTAAACCCTTATCAGACAGACCTTGAGTGCTTTATTGCTTCTGTCACCTTTGAGGAGATGGTCAGCAACTTAAAACAAGCCTGTAGTGCAGGGATGTTGCTGAGGGCTGTGAGTGGCAGGAAGATGGCGTCTGTTGTAGTTAATCCTCCCCCTATTGCCACTGCACTCACCTCCTCCGGCCCTAGATGCGATAACGGCCAGATCTTCAAGACTTCACTGTTTGTTTTTTCTCTCCCGGCGGGTGGTCGCTTGTTGTCTCGGGACCTCTTATCTGTGCAAATCCCTCTATAGTCACAGCTCACAGGCGGCGGCCTGTACCACGCTGCACGGCGTCTCCTGCGCCTGGAGCCTCCCGAGGAGCCTGGAGAGGCAGACCCGACAGACGAGCCCCCTGTCCAGGTATTCCCCCCCGCTGATTAATGTTGTTTCTCCGCTCACAAACTGAGGGATGGCCACGGATGAGAGTAGGCCAGTGGGGAGCTCTGCTAAAAAGCGGCCACTCCTTGGCTCCGCCTCCCGGAAGTCCAAGTCTATTAGTTACATCTTATTACAGTCACATGTCTATTACGGTCACATTTTATTACAGTCACATCTTATTACAGTCACATGTCTGTTACAGTCACAAGTCTATTACAGTCACATGCCTATTAGTCACATGCCTATTACATCACATGTCTATTACAATCATGTCTAATATAGTCAAATGCCTATTACAGTCACATGCCTATTACAGTTACATATCTATTACAGTCACATGTCTTTTACAGTCACATCTCATTACAGTCACATGTCTATTACAGTCACATGTCTATTACAGTCACATCTACGATGATACACTTTATTGATCCCGGGGGAAATTACAGTATTACAGCAGCAATACAAACAGCAGTACATAAAATATTAGGACACATATCTTGCACAGTTATACCAACATTACATAATAAATAAAAGTGGGTAGTTCAGGTCTATATAAGTCAATGTTAATTGACATTAGTACACCAGCCATCAGTCATTATTTTCTACCACCCTAAGGAAATTATTATACATCCCCATAGCAGTAGGTACAAACGATTTCCTGAATTTCTCCTTCTTGCACCTTAGTAGGATTAGACGGCTGCTGAATGTGCTCTTCTGGTTTCAAGAACAGCTCGTATAGTGGGTGTGTATTATTGTTCATTATAGCCCTACACTTCTTCTGAATTCTATCCTCCAATACCTCCTCAAAAGAGTCCAGATGGAGGCCAAAAGCTGCACTTGCCTTCTTGATAAGTTTGTTGAGCTTATTAGCGTCAGCTACTCGCACACTACTGCCCCAGCAAATGATAGCAAAAAAGATGGCGCTTGCTACAAAGGACTGGTAGAACATCTCCAACATTTTACTGCACACATTGAACGACCTGAGCTTCCGCAGAAAGTACAGTCTGCTCATTCCCTTCTTGTAAACCTTTTCTGTATGACACCTCCAATCAAGTTTACTGTCAAGGTGAACCCCCAAATATTTGTAGCTCTCAACAATCTCAACCTCCTGGCCAGCAATAGTGATCGGTAAGTAATCTTCCTTTTTCCTTCTATAACTCACCACCATCTCCTTGGATTTTGTTTACATTTAGTTCTAGACAGTTAGTCTGACACCAATCCACAAAGTCAGAAACCACCCTTCTATATTCCTCCTCCCCCGGCCCCCCACAATGCCCCCTAAAATCACGGAGTCATCTGAGAATTTTTGGAGGTGACAAAAATCAGATTTATACTGAAAGTCAGCTGTATACAATGTGAAGAGGAAGGGGGACAGCACTGTACCCTGAGGGGCTCCAACATTGCTCCGTACACTGCCAGATACCACCTCCCCCATCCTTACAAACTGCGGCCTGTCCGTCAGGTAGTCACTTATCCAGTTCAATATCCCCATATCTACCGCCATATCAGTCAACTTATTACGTAGTAAGGGTGGCTGTAAGGTATTGAAAGCACTTGAGAAGTCAAAGAACATGGCACGCACTGCAGTGCCATCATTGTCCAAGAACGAATGCATTGTATGTAGAAGAGACGCTACAGCATCATCCACCCCCAATCTCTGCTGGTACGCAAACTGCAGGGGGTCAGTGTAGGCCCTCACCCTCGGGCACAAGTAGGTGAGTATTATTCACTCCAAGGACTTCATAGCATGTGATGTTAAGGCCACTGGACAATAGTCGTGTAGGGAAGTTGGAAAAGTGGTCTTAGGAACCGGCACCAGGCAGGTGGTCTTCCACAGTTCTGGTACCCCCTGTGATTGAAGGCTCCAGTTAAACAGGTGCTGGAAGACAGTACACAGATGGTTTGCACATGTTGAGGACACGTGGGCTGAGACCATCAGGTCCAGCTGCTTTGCCAATAACAAGTCTGCTAAACTATCTTCTCACATCACTTTGGGAGACATGTCACATGTCTATTATAATCACGTCTTATTACAGTCACATATCTATTACAGTTATATGTCTTATTACAGTTACATGCTTATTACAGTCACATGCCAGGGTCACAATTATGAGGTCCAGAATAAATTATTGAATCGTTTCTTATGTACTGATGTGTAATTTTGTGGCTATTTAAATGTACAAATATTTTTAACCATGTTAATTTTTATATTTTATTCTAATTGAATAAAAATAATTCTAAGCTCAAACGTCACTGCGTGAAGAGCAGGCACAGAGAGCAGTAAATGACCCGAACGCTGCGTCAGAGCTGGGAATCCACACCCACTGATGTCAGAAAGCGAGGTGCACGGAGTTCAATATCGTGGAAATCCATCCAGCTCATAAATAGCAGTATGGACAGGAAACCAGAACCACAGTGTACCAGGGCCACAGAGAGAAACATGGGTTCCAGGACATATCGGCCCCCGAAATCCTGTTATAAACTTAAAATCAAAAATATCAAGGAATTTATGGAAAAAAGAAGGAAATAAAAAATTTGGACAGAAAGAAAAAAGGGTAAGTTTTTCACATTAGGCTCAATATATACCTGGCTTTGTTTTAATAAGGGGGGAAATATAATTTTTACACCATTAGGGTTCAGGAATTGACAAGGAAGTTATCAATTGTAACCAGAACCTTTGAAATTTTGGGATATTACAGACCCGCTTTTTAGCTTGACATATGTTAAATCTACGATCTCAAAGAACAACTGCCCATAATAATATACACTATTCACAATAATTACTGGACGTGAAGCACCATGTATCTTACCAATGGTATCTAGTGGAGGGACCATTATTAGTGTTCATCAGCAGGAGCTATCCTCCAGGGACAACAAACCAATATAGTATACAATTAATCTGCATATAGTTTATCACCATGGGGATTTGATTTAGGTAGATGGTAGATATATATCTAGATAGGAAAAGATGACTAGGGGAGAAAGGGGTATGGAAATAAGATGGGGAATTGTGGCTGGGGAGAGAAAGCACAGTAGGTGCTCATCCGCGCTGATTCTACCTGCAAGAATCTTGATATGGGAGAGATAAAAGGGGGACTAAAATATATTTGATAATTTATATTATTTTTATAGCTAAATTATAACCCACTTGTTGATTGTGTAGATGTGTCTGGCCTAAGAGAGACAATCACAGGGAGTGAGTGTGTGAAGACAAAACAGTATTTTGACGCTGTCACTGCTTCAAATAGTCTTCATTGCGAGTGCATAAATCAAGAAGCAGTAGAACGTGGCAAACCCCACAAGGTCCACATACCACAGAGGCATACACAGACAAGACAGGTCTATAGAGATGATTACTTTACCCACAAGTGACCTTTTACGCACGTTGCACATGTAGTGCTTCCTCAGAAAGGGTTTATGAGGAAGCATTACAAGAAAAACATTTTTCCATGTTCTAATACTTCTGGATTTATGCACTAGCAATGAAGACTATTTGAAGCTGTGACCGTGTCATACACATAATGCCACACACCCTATGGAATCGGGTTTATAACATATATTGTAATATTTTTGAATGTTTACATGGGCACTGTCATTTTATTAGTCTACAATTTAATATTTATTCATGTGTGAATTGTAAACCCGTTGTATATATTTTTTGTATCTGGCCTTATTGTGAATTGCTATTTACCACTCGGCGGAGACCGTACACCTGAGATTTGTAATGATATAGGATGATATGATATATAATTGTTATACTTCTTCCATACAGCTTTCAACCTCTGAGACACACAAGGATGGTAACACCCTTGACCTGGTCTTTGTCCGCCTCTGTTCAATCTCCCACCTAAATAACTCACCGCTTCCACTCTCTGACCACAACATTCTCTCCTTCACCCTCACAAATCCTCGACCACCCCAGCGCACTCCTACCTACCACACATTCAGAAATTTACAAGCCATTAACCCTCAGACACTTTCAGACTTCCTACACTCATCGCTGTCCCCAATTTCCTCTTTTTCTTGTCCTAATCTGGCTGTTCATCACTACAATGACACTCTTAGAAGCACCCTTGACCAAGTAGCACCGCTCACCCTCAGAACTTCCAAACACACAGTAAAACAGCCCTGGCTCACATTGCAAACTCAACTTCTTCAGCGATGCTCTAGGAGTGCTGAACGCCTTTGGAGAAAAACCCGCACACCAGAAGACTTCATCGACTTTAAATTCATGTTAAGAACTTATAATGCTGCCCTTCACCTCACCAAACAGACCTACTTCACCACCCTGATCTCCTCACTAGCCAACAACCCCAAGAAACTTTTTGACACTTTTCACTCCTTCCTCAGGCCAAAAGCACAAGCCCCTATCACAGACATTTGTGCTGACGACCTGGCCTCCCACTTTATAGAAAAAATAGATACTATCCATCAGGAAATCTGCTCTCAACCACCAAGTGCTGTGACTCGCATCCCTCCCTGCATTTCCCCTGGCTCAATTTCCACATTTTATCCCATCACAGAAGAAGAAGTCTCCAGACTCCTCTCTTCCTCTCGTCCGACCAAATGCACTACCGACCCCATTCCCTCACATCTCCTCCAGTCTCTCTCTCCAGTTGTCACAACTCACCTAACTACAATCTTTAATCTCTCACTCTCCTCTGGCATTTTCCCATCCTCCTTCAAACACTCCATCGTTACTCCATTACTGAAGAAACTCGCTCTCGACCCTTCCTGCACAAACAACTACAGACCGGTCTCCAATCTCCCCTTCATCTCTAAACTTTTGGAGCGCCTAGTCTACTCCCGCCTTACCCGTTACCTCTCCACTCACTCCCTCCTAGACCCTTCACAGTCCGGCTTCCGCACCCTACATTCGACTGAAACTGCACTCATCAAAGTGACCAATAACCTTCTGACAGCAAAACGTAACGGTAACCACTCTCTGCTCATTCTTCTCGACCTTTCTGCAGGTTTCGACACAGTTGACCACCGTCTCCTACTGTCTAGGCTCCAGTCACTAGGTATTAAGGACACTGTTCTCTCCAGGTTATCCTCCTATCTTTCTGACCGCTCCTTCAGTGTTTCGTTCTCTGGCTCAACGTCATCTCCTCTTCCTCTCACTGTCGGTGTACCCCAGGGCTCAGTCCTTCGCCCACTTCTCTTCTCTCTCTACACGGCCCCAATTGGACAGACCATCAGCAGATTTGGCTTTCAGTACCATCTTTATGCTGATGACACACAACTATACCCGTCATCCCCCGACCTTACCCCCGCTGTTCTACAGAACGCCACTGACTGTCTGTCCGCAGTCTCCAACATCATGTCCGCTCTCTTTCTGAAACTCAACTTCTCCAAAACTGAACTTCTTGTGCTCCAGCCGTCTGCTAACCTCCCTAAATCTGACATTTCCCTCTCCGTGGGCGGCACCATAATAACACCTCGGCAGCAGGCTCGCTGTCTGGGTGTTATGTTTGACACTAATCTTTCCTTCACCTCCCATATACAATCTCTTGCCCGCTCTTGCCGCCTACACCTAAAGAACATCTCTAGAATTCGCCCTTTTCTCACCATGGAAACAACAAAAACCCTCACTGTAGCATTGATCCACTCCCGCCTGGACTACTGCAACGCTCTATTACTTGGCCTCCCCATTACTCGACTATCCCTCTCCAGTCCATCCTTAATGCAGCAGCCAGGGTCATCCATCTGGCTAATCGGTACTCGGACGCGTCCGCTCTTTGCCAGTCCTTACACTGGCTGCCCATTCATTATAGGATCCAATTCAAAGTACTTGTTCTCACCCACAAAGCTCTCCACAGTGCAGCAGTGCAGCACCCCCCTACATCTCCTCCCTCCTTTCTATCTATCGGCCTAACCGACTGCTGCGCTCTGAAAACGACTTTCAACTAACCTCTGCACTAATCCGTACCTCCCACTCCCGACTCCAAGACTTCTCCCGCGCTGCGCCAATCCTCTGGAATGCTCTACCCCAAGAAATTAGGACTATCCACAATTTGCATGGTTTCAAGCGCTCCCTCAAAACACATTTGTTCAGAGCGGCCTATCACATTCACTAATCAAATTCATTCTATGTGTAAGTGTGTGTGTGTGTGTAGCCCATTCACTATCTCCATCCATCCCTCACTCCCTCAAGATGGCTGGACCATCATTGTAAATGCACCATTGTATACCTGTACTTTGTATCTCCCCACCTCATTGTAGATTGTAAGCTCTCACGAGCAGGGTCGTCTTATTTTGCTTTAATTATTGTATTGTTAACGTTGTTACTTATGACTTGTGTTTTGAAACTGTTAAACTGTAAAGCGCTGCGGAATATGATGGCGCTATATAAATAAAGATTATTATTATTATATAGGATTTCCACTTAAAATTAGATATATGTGAATGATTTTTCTAAACTATACTTTGGGACAGATTTAAACACGTTTTATATACTAACCAGATGATTTTTCTCTGCATAATCTCTTCTTTTTACATGTTTTTATGTGTTTTGTTGAAATAAAGATATTGTATTTCATACTGAAATTTTGTTTATGGGAGTAACGTTTGTAGGCTATGTTGTTGATTTCTACTCCTGAATATATGTAGGATCTCATTTGGGCTTTTTATATATGGTTAGACAAAGGAACTAAATATTGCAGCAAAAGGCGTATACATGATAACCTCATACTGCAGGCAAAGACAATAAAGAAAGTGATAATACAGCATGACAATATTTAGGAGTATTTCACCAAGCTCCTTTACAATCTATAAAGCTCCATGTCCTTTTAACTAATGTCGTTACTCACATAACTCTTCACATATTGACAACTGTATTGTCCTTGTCACAGACATTACTTACTACCATATTACACCACTTATTTACTCTCACAATGCCCTGCAGATACTCCTATTAACCTTTGTGTATGCCAACCATATCTCTTAATGGCTCTGATATCATTTTATGTCTCCATTCTGGCTTGAGCTCCCATAACGGCATCTCATTAGCTGCAAAGTTAGTTGGCGAAAGTTTTTCCAAGATGACAGCTCAGTCCAACATTGCTGTTCAACATATTTAGTACTGATCATTCTCATACAATGAGTGCTTTTACTTTAACGTGACCAAACATGAGGAATGACAACGAGTTCTCTTAGGAGAGGTCAACCCCTTTAAGAAGATAAAATTTTAAGTTAAAATATTTCCAACATTCTAAACATGAAAAAGGCTTCTCCCCTATGTGACTTCCCTGATGTTCATTTAGAATTAATTTTGGTAGAAAACATTTCCCACATTAAGAACATGAAAAAGTCTTCTCCCCTGTGTGAGTTCTTTGGTGACTGAGAAGAGATGATTTCTTCACAAAACATTTTCCACATTCTGAACAGGAAAAAGGCTTCTCCCCCATGTGAGTTCTCTGGTGTCTAACAAAATTTGATTGATTGTTAAAACATTTCTCACATTCTGAACAGGAAAAAGGCTTCTCCCCTGTGTGAGTTCTGTGGTGCTTAACCAAATTTGATTGATTGTTAAAACATTTCCCACATTCTGAACAGGAAAAAGGCTTCTCCCCTGTGTGAGTTCTCTGGTGCTTAACAAAACTTGATTTCTGGTTAAAACATTTCCCACATTCTGAACATGAAAAAGGCTTCTCCCCTGTGTGAGTTCTCTGGTGCTTAACAAAATTTGATTTATGGTTAAAACATTTCCCACATTCTGAACATGAAAAAGGCTTCTCCCCTGTGTGGGTTCTCTGGTGGCTATCAAGACGCACTTTTTGGTTAAAACATTTCCCACATACTGAACATGAAAATGGCTTCTCCCCTGTGTGAATTCTCTGGTGGATATCAAGAAGCACTTTCTGGTTAAAACATTTACCACATTCTGAACATGAAAAAGGCTTCTCTCCTGTGTGGGTTATCTGGTGGATATCAAGAAGCACTTTCTGGTTAAAACATTTTCCACATTCTGAACATGAAACAGGCTTCTCCCCTGTGTGATTTCTTTGGTGTATAACAAGATTCCATTTCCGGTTAAAACATTTCCCACATTCTGAACAGCAAAAAGGCTTCTCACCTGTGTGAGTTCTATGGTGCTCAACCAAATCTGATTTGCGGTTAAAGCACTTCCCACATTCTGAACAGCAAAAAGGCTTCTCCCCTGTGTGAGTTCTCAGGTGCTTAATCAAATCTGATTTTCGGCTAAAACATTTCCCACATTCTGAACAGCAAAAAGGCTTCTCCCCTGTGTGAGTTCTATGGTGCACAACCAAATCTGATTTCTGGTTAAAACATTTCCCACATTCTGAACAGGAAAAAGGCTTCTTCCCTGTGTGAATTCTCTGGTGCCTTACTAGATCTGATTTCTGATTAAAACATTTCCCACATTCTGAACATGAAAATTTATTATCTGCTGTGTGAAGTTTTTCATGTTTAAGAAAAGTGTTTTTGAGAAAACTATTTTCATATTCTGAATATGAAAATGGCTTCTTTCCTTTAGAATCAATTAGTTTTACAATTCTTATATTGTGACTTTGATTTTCCTTAGTAGTTGGTAATGAGCCAGAAGACAGAACCTGTTTCAAAGGATCAGATGACAGATCTTTGCTGTGAAGTGATGATGGTATATCTGGAGTAATGGCATTCACTTCAATTGTATCCCGTGTGATCTCAAGATCATCCGATTTAAAAATTGAAGATGTCAGCATTCCCTCTGATTTGATGAGGCAGTCATCTGCTAAAAGTAAATGCAATTATTAATTTTGAATAAAATATCCTCAAATTTTATACTTTTGAACATTTCTACTTAAGCTGTTCGTAAAAATTAGTAAAAAAAAATTATGTAAAAATATTGATTATTCACAAAGACAATGACAGTTCACAATCTAATCGAAAGTCTCATAGGATGAACCAGTGGATTGTGATGTTCAACGATTTCTTCATTTTGCCTCCCAAACATGGAATAAAAAGCCACAAAACAATGTTATGTAGGCAAAAATTATACCACTAAAACTTCTACTCATCTCATGAAATACAAGTCCCCACTCAGGTCCATCATCTGTCAGTGGATAAAAAAAGGTTTCCTCATTATTAGTGGCTCAAAAACTCTTGAAGAGCAACATGGCTTCCATAAAATAATCCAGCAATATCCGCTCTCCCAAAATCAAATTTCCACTCGCTTCTGAGCATTGCAGTGAGCCCAAACCACATTTAGCATCCATGTATTTGGCATTACTATAGTGAGAAGAACCCACTTAATTTATAGCGTGTGTCTCCTGGAGCACAATCTGGGCACTATGAGTTGGATAATAAACCAGCAAATGTGCAATTTTCACGTTGCAACATCCAGTGCGAGCTAATTTCCGGAAAGTGGCTGTGGAGTCAAAATAGTCACTACTCCCATAGAATAATTCAATGAGGGTTATAATTTCCAAAATGGAGTCAATTTATGGGGATTTCTACTGCTTTAGCCCTCTAAAATGTGGTTATATTAGGGCATCTGCAAATAGTGAGTCCCATCTCCACTGGAATCTGCTCATGCGATGTCTGCTTCCATCACCAGGCGGCACCTTATTTATTCTGCAAGCAATGCTGGTAATAGAGATGCTGAAACCAGAAGCTCTGGGCGGCGCTGGCTCTGTCCAGCCACTAAGATTAGGGTGCCTGAGACCAGTAGTACCATCCATTCGGTCAGTATGGGTTTGTGTGCTGTCCAGCTGGAGCAATCTGCTACGTACTTCAGCCAATTGGAAAGCACCAAACCCTACTAAAGCTTGAAACATATTGCCGGAAGCTGCCATATACAGCCTTGTTCTCCTCCGGCTCAGTCCTCTGCTCAGCTCCCGGTTTGTGTATTTTTTTCCTGTTATGATCCCAGACTGCTTACTGACTACTCTTGCATCTTCTGATTTTGTACTTTCTCTGGCCTCCTGGTTCTGACACAACTACCTGACTATTCTTCTTATCATCTGACACCACAGAATAGCAGGTAACACCAAGGCCCAAGCCTAGGGGTCTCTGTGTAAGTCCAGATCCATGTAGAGGGGTTAAAGGATGATGAGCAAGGCAATCACTGGGATCAAGAAAATGGAGTAGATAGTGCCAATCCTGTTTGTGGTGGCCATCTTTTGAGCTGCCAGATACAGCCTTGTTCTCTGCTGGTTTAGTCCTCCATGCTCAGCTCCCGTTTTGTGTATTTGTCGCCTGTTGTGACCCCGACCCGTTTACTGACTATGCTTGCATCTTCTGATTTTGTACTTTCTCAATCCTCCTGATTCTGAGCCGGCTTCCTGACTATGTTTCATTCCATCAAACACATGAAAACAGCAGTTAGCACCATGGCCCAAGCCTAGGGGTCTCTGTGTAAGTCCAGATCCATGTAGAGGGGTTTAAGGATGACGAGCAAGGCAATCCCTGGGATCTGGAAAATGGAGTACATAGCGCCAAGCCTTCTCGTGGTGGCCATCTTTCGTTCTGCCAGGTGATCACGAACAGTGCTCCAAATAAATTGTGTCTGCAAACTATTCCAGCAAGATCTCTTTTCAAATAGCTAAATGGCACTTCTTCCTTTCTGCCATGTGCCCAGACAGTAGTGTATAACCATATATAAGATATTGTCAGATTCAAAAGAAGTTGGAAAATAATTTGGAAAGTCCATTGGTTTCTTATTATCCTGGTGAAAACTCTTTGGGTAATTAGAGTACCGTATATACTCATGTATAAGCCGACCCCCTAATTTTGCCACAAAAAACTGGGAAAACTTATTGACTATAAGCCTAGGGTGGAAAATGCAGCAGCTACTGGTAAATTTTCAAAAATAAAAATAGATACTAATAAAAGTAAAAATTGAGACATCAATAGGTTAAAGGTTTTTGAATATCCATATTGAATCAGGAGCCCCATATAATGCTCCATACAAAATACTCCCCATATAACGCTGCATGAAGGTTAATAATGGCCCCATAAGATGCTCTATAGAATAATTTGCCCTATATGCTGCTCCATAAAGGTTATATATTTTATGCCCCATATATTATGCCCCCATATGATGCTCCATAGATTATGGCCCATAAAATGCTCCATAGATTATGCCCCCATAAAATGCTCCACAGATTATGCCCCATAAGATGCTCCATAGATTATGCCCCCATATGATGCCCCATAGATTATGCCCCATATGATGCTCAATAGATTATGCCCCCATATGATGCCCCATAGATTATGCCCCATATGATGCTCAATAGATTATGCCCCCATATGATGCTCCATAGATTATGCCCCCATAAAATGCTCCACAGATTATGCCCCATAAAATGCTCCATAGATTATGCCCCATAAAATGCTCCACAGATTATGCCCCATAAGATGCTCCATAGATTATGCCCCCATATGATGCCCCATAGATTATGCCCCATATGATGCTCCATAGATTATGCCCCCATATGATGCCCCATAGATTATGCCCCATATGATGCTCAATAGATTATGCCCCCATATGATGCTCCATAGATTATGCCCCCATAAAATGCCCCATAGATTATGCCCCATAAGATGCTCCATAGATTATGCCCCCATAAGATGCTCCATAGATTATGCCCCATATGATGCTCCATAGATTGTGCCCCATATGATGCTCCATAGATTATGCCCCCATAAAATGCTCCATAAATTATGCCCCCATAAGATGCCAATAGATTACGCCCCATATGCTGCCGCTGCTGCTGCAAATGAAAAAAAAAAAATTACATACCTCTTGTCGCTGGGGGTCAGGTGATTGTGTCCTGAGCAGGCAGTGACACCGGCGCGCTATGGGTACAGGTACTAGTGTCACCGCTGGCTCAGGGCCCCGGCACCTGAGATATTCACCTGTCCCCGGTCCACCGCTGCGCGCCGCTGTCTTCCTGGTCCTCTGTCAGTGAATGCTCAGGCAGAGGGCGCGGCGCACACTAACTACGTCATCGCGCCCTCTGACCTGAACATCGCAGCCAGAGGATGCAGGAGAGCTGTGCGCAGCAGTGGACCGGGGACAGGTGAATATCGCATATACTTAACCCTCCGTCTGTGCAGCCCCCCTGCTTCTCCTGCAGCTATTCCTTCAGCGGTCACATGGTACAGCTCATTAAAGTCATGAATATGTGCATATTCATGACTTTAATGAACGACATCATGTGACCGCTGAAGGAAGGAGCCTGAGATCGTGGGAGAAGCAGGGGGCTGCAGAGACACGCCAGGAGGGGGTAAGCATGATCTGACACCCCTGCTCCCCGTCCCCTGCCGACCCCCTGGCGTATATGACTCGCGTATAAGCCGAGAGGGGGACTTTCAGCCTTAAAAAATGGGCTGAAAATCTCGGCTTATACACAAGTATATACGGTATGTAGCTTGGTGGCTCTTGGCAATCTAAACTATAGGGCCCAAATTTTATGTCAGATGAGTTTCAAGAAGAAATATTAGACACTCATAGATAACTTTTTATAACAGTGCAGAGCTGAGGTGTCTTAAATTTAGATCTCGGGCTTTTGGAAGATGTAATGGAGACCTTCTTTTAAAGGCTACCAGGGAGTTGCAGACTCACATAGTGAGTCAGGCCGATCCCACCACCATCGAACTACCATAGAATAAAAAAAGATGTTATATCCCCAACAACATAATTTTGGGGAGAGAGCTCTATCACTAAACAGGAGTTGTACTTATTTATGGTGGACCACTGGAGCTACTGAGTTCTGAAATTATTTAATGCTTCCCATATCGGGAGAGTTTGTGCAGTAATCTCAATTCCAATTCCTGTTTGAAGTTAGTCAGTTTTAGAAGAAATTGAAAAGTCATGATAAAGGGAAACTCTGTTATTATTGTTCAGAAATTCACATTTGACCCTCACTGCACGTTTAATGTTGTTGATTATAAAAGTGAAGTTTGGTCAGAAAAACTAGACCTGGTCTTGTAGGGACAATAATTAAGATATCAGTGATCTAGGAAGCCAACAGCATCATTACCCTCCGCTTAATATTTTCTTCAAGTTATTTTCTAACCTATCAGCACATTCCTCGTACGCTGTCATTTGGCTTTGTAGTTTACAGATCTGGGCAGGTAGCGGTCAGCGTCTTCTAATTGAAGTAGGTGGATATTCCAGGTTGTAAGTTCTACAGAAAAGGGCTTTCAATGTCCAAAGTCATTTGAACAGAGTTTGGTGGAGGAGAATGTTGTGGTCTAGAGGAAAACTGGTGATTGCAAGATTGTAAGGTTCTTTGTCTCTGTTGACATGTTCCTTGAAACTCAGTTTTCCGTCGGCCATTTTGCTTTCTGTCTTTCTGCAGCTCTTGCCCTCAGTTAATATGGAGTTTCCAGTTTTCATGTTCCCGCCCTGATTCTTCCCTCTTGCTTCTTAAGCAGCCTCAGCTGAACAATCAGTGCTCCTGAATCAGGCCTCAGTCAGTCTGTGACCTGACTCCTGGAAGCCTTGGACTTGTACTCCAGCTATTCCCTACTGAGGAACCTTGGAACACTTTTGGACTCTGGAAACCTGCTGTTTGGTGAATCCATGTTTGCAGAGGAATTACGGTACAGAGAAGAGATCCTGAACCTGCTTTGGAGATTTACTGTAGTGCTTGAAGTTACTCTGGCCTGCTGTGTCTCCTGTCGCTGTTCCTGCAAACTGTGTGAACTTTTCAGCATGCTTGTATGAAGTAATACAAGTCATTTCATTTCAACCTATGTCTCCTGTGTTTTCCTCGCACCCAAGCACAAGACGCTATAGGAACTGTACACTATACATGACAAAGATTGTGATACGGCCGGAAAACACAACCGATAAAGCAGCCACAGCCGGTGACTGAGAAGAATCTGCTACTTCTCTGTATTTAGTGGATACTACTCACCTGGGTAGTCATATGTAGGAATCTCTTCTTTATACCATTCATCACCTCTCACATATGTCTCTGTAGTATTAATATGGGTCAGGACTTCACCCTGAAATAAATATTTTAAAAGTCACAGAGAGATGGAGAAGTCACATAAATGATCAGCTCTAATCCTACCATCTCCACTGTTCTCATTGTACAGGTTCTGGGATGTATTAAGAGAAGCATAGAGTCTAGATCATGTCAAATAATTATTCTCGTCTAATCCTCCTTGGTCAGATCTTGTCTGAAATACTGTGTTCAGTTCTGGGCAACACATTTAAAATAAAAAACATTGTAAAGTGGGAGCACGTTCAGAGACGAGCTACCAGGATGGTCAGCAGATGCAAAGTATGTCCTACGAAGAACAGTTAAAGGATTTGAGAATGTTTACCTTGCAAAAAAGAAGGCTAATAGAAAACTTAATAACTGTCTACAAATATCTGAAAGGACGTCATAGTGTAGAGGGATCATCCTTTTTCTAATTCATACATGGAAACCCAAGGAGCAATGAAATGAAACTATGATTCTAAATATAAAACATATAATACTGGTGGATAAAACAAGACTGAGCACAAGACCTTCACAGCCGTCTACACATCATAGGGGAGATCTCATGACACCTTCTCTCCATCTACCTGATGATCCTGAGGAACAATGGGATCTTCTTGTTTACAGTCCTGTGGAAGAAGAGGACGGGGACATCTCTCTGGTGTTGTCCTCTTACTGGATAGATCTGGAGGAAACACAAACAGGGACTGAATTCATTCTTTATATACAGATAATTATAGGCCGTGTGTATTTAGTCCTGTCTATTACCTGGTGATGTGAGGGGCTGGGGAACCACCATCATGACATCCTTATACAGATCTGTCTGTGCTTCTAAATACTCCCACTCCTCCATGGAGAAATAGACGGCGACATCTTGACACCTTATAGGAACCTGACACATACAATGATACTGTCATCCCCCCAATGCCTTCATAGTGTTACTGTATAATGTCCCAGCATTCCCAGCAGTGTCACCTCTCCAGTCAGCAGCTCAATCATCTTGTAGATGAGTTCTAGGATCTTCTGGTCATTGATGTCCTCATGTATCAGGGGGTGAGGTGGAGGCCCTGTGATTGGACTCAGGGGTCTTCCCCATCCCTCAGACACAGGGTCCTGACAGCGCTCACTAGAGGTCTTCTTCACTACTGTGTAATCCTGGTTATGGAGAGACACATTAATAAATCTCACTACAGACATTTCCAGAGTCCTCACCTCTCCAGTTCTGTCCATCTGTTATTCCCATAGATAAGAATGATGTAATGTGACATCATCAGAATCTCTCACCTCTCCAGTAAGCCGGAAGAGGATCTCTAGGGTGAGGTGTAATATCCTCTCCGCCATCTTGTCTCTGTCCATATCGATCCTTGATGAGTAAATCAGGAAAATTCTCTTATGTAGAAGATCTTCACTGAGAGGATCCGATATTGTAGAGACCTGAATGAGAAGAAGATGAGCCGATGTAACATCATAAACATCCTGCGTAATAATACAATTACTGGAGATAATAAGGGAAACATATGAGGAGATTTATTATTTTACAGTATTTAGTTTTCTTCTTTACATCTACTAATAAAACCTACAGCTCTGACAAAAATTAAGAGAACACTTTCAAATGTTTAGTTTGTTTGATTTTTTTCTTCATATGTATATTTTTGAGCAAAATGTAAATTGTTCTTTGAATCTATAAACTTCTGACACGTTTCCGAATTTGGAAGCAAGATCTCGGCACCAAAATCTTGGTGCCGAGATCTCCATCTGCGCATGCGCCAACCCCGTCAGCCATTTTCCCGGAGTCCACCGCGTAGGAAACCATGGAACTGCGGAGGCTCTGGCCTTTCACAAAATGTCAGCAGAGCCCCCACATCAACGGAGACGCCCGCAACACCGGAGATACTCGCAGCGTTGGAGACAGCCGCAGCATCGGAGACACCCACAACGGCTCACTGCACATCCAAACACCCCATCACCCCAGCCTGCGGCCTGCAATAACGCTCCACTCTTGCCTCCTCCTGCAGCGACCCTAGGAGCACGCTTCACCGCAGCCACCACCCCCGGTAAGCAATAAGATGCATGGATTTTAAGAAGCACCACCATTTAATTAAAAAACATTTTTTTCCTATTTTTCCTCAAAATTTGGGGTGCGTCTTATAATCCGGAGTGTCTTATAATCCGCAAAATACGGTACTTCATGATGAGGACGACATCTTCATCTTCTACTACGGCTCTAGAAACATATTTGTCCAGAGTCGTCACTGACTCCATCACCACCGGCGTCTATATGAATGTTTCCCGTCTTCCCCGCACTGTAATCTTCTATCACGTTAGATCTCAGCTCTGATTCACACAGAAGTTTGAGGCTTTTAGAAAAGATTTGTTTCCACAAACACAGCGGACACAAATGATCTGATCCCAAAGTCTCCATGTACAGTGTTTTCTGTGGTTAATTTCTGGCCTTAGGCTTTCCTATATTACAAGAAAAACACCAGAAAAAAAGATATTAAAATGTTTCACAGGAAAATTGGCTCCAACAATTCTTGTAAAAAGAAAAAAAAACTAAAAAAGCAGAAGACACATTTTGTTATTTTTTTAAGACATTAAACATTTGTTTTATAAAAAATTAACTCTTTTGGGCCCCAGAACATAGATGTACTACACAGAGATGGCACAGGTGCGGCTGCAACCAAAACCCTGGCAGTTTAACTACTTGGTGCCGTGCAAAGCAAACATGGCATCTAAGAAGGTGTGACAGAGTTCGGCCCCTCATCCCCAAGTATTCGATAGAATGGGGTAGACTTGTTACTATGATACTTACATGACTAATAATGGTACAAAGGTCTATTACAGTCGGTACGGAAAGTATTCAGACTCTTAAATTTTTCACTCTTTTTTTTCATTGCAGCCATTTGGTAAATTTAAACAAGTTCATTTTTTTCCCAATAATGTACAATCTGCACCCCATCTTGACTGAAAATAACAGGAATGTAGAAATTTTTGCAAATTTATTTAAAAAAAACCTGAAATATCACATGGTCATAAGTATTCAGACCTTTTGCTCAGTATTGAGTAGAAGCATCCTTTTGACCAAGTACAGTCATGAGTCTTCTTGGAAATGATGCAACAAGATTTTCACACCTGGATTTGGGGATCTTCTGCCATTCTTCCTTGCAGAGCCTCTCCAGTTCCATCAGGTTGGATGGTGAACGTTGGTGGACAGCCAGTTTCAGGTCTCATCAGAGATGCTCAATTGAGTTTAGGTCAGTGCTCTGGCTGGATCAGTCAAGAATGGTCACAGAGTTGTTCTGAAGACACTCCTTTGTTATTTTAGCTGTGTGCTTAGGGTCATTGTCTTGTTGGAACGTGAACCTTCGGATAAGTCTGAGGTCCAGAACACTCTGGAAGAGGTTTTCATCCAAGATATCTCTGTACTGATATGTTTCCTTTAATGACAACCAGTTGTCCTAAAAAACACCCCATATAGCATGATGCTGCCACCACCATGTTTCACTGTTGGGATTGTATTGGGCAGCTGATGAGCAGTGCAAACAAAAAAATTGAGTATATACGCCATACAAATATACTATATTGCCATGTAAGTGCCATCATGTATTTTACTCTGCCATATGTTTAGTGCATACTTGGAACTCTATATCCTATTACTTTTACTTGCACTATATGCTTTACCATATATTGGTCACTACATGCACTTTACTTCCTGTTACTGTATATGGTTCTCAGTCCCTGTTTGGTTGCAGTCCACCTTATTTACAGTGTATTACTTTTGTGTTTTTTTAATATTCTATTTATAATGAAATAATCAATGTGAATACTTTTCTGCCCGATGATGACAAAAGTATACTCAGAGTGATACCTTTACTGGCTAACTAGAAAATATACAGTACAGACCAAAAGTTTGGACACACCTTCTCATTTAAAGATTTTTATGTATTTTCATGACTATGAAAATTGTAAATTCACACTGAAGGCATCAAAACTATGAATTAATACATGTGGAATTATATACTTAACAAAAAAGTGTGTAACAACTGAAATTATGTCTTACATTCTAGGTTCTTCAAAGTAGCCACCTTTTGCTTTGATGACTGCTTTGCACACTCTTGGCATTCTCTTGATGAGCTTCAAGAGGTAGTCACCGGGAATGGTTTTTACTTCACAGGTGTACCCTATCAGGTTTAATAAGTGGGATTTCTGGCCTTTTAAATGGGGTTGGGACTATAAGTTGTGTTGTGCAGAAGACTGGTGGATACACAGCTGATAGTCCTACTGAATAATGTTAGAATTTGTATTATGGCAAGAAAAAAGCAGCTAAGTAAAGAAAAACGAGTGGCCATCATTACTTTAAGAAATGAAGGTCAGTCAGTCTGAAAACTTGGGAAAACTTTGAAAGTGTCCCCAAGTGCAGTTGCAAAAACCATCAAGCACTACAAAGAAACTGGCTCACATGAGGATCGCCCCACGAAAGGAAGACCAAGAGTCACCTCTGCTTCTGAGGATAAGATTATCCAAGTCACCAGCCTCAGAAATCGCAGGTTTACAGCAGCTCAGATTAGAGACCAGGTCAATGCCACACAGAGTTCTAGCAGCAGACACATCTCTACAACAACTGTTAAGAGAAGACTTTGTGCAGCAGGCCTTCATGGTAAAATAACTGCTAGGAAACCACTGCTAAGGACAGGCAACAAAGCAGAAGAGACTTGTTTGGGCTAAAGAACACAAGGAATGGACATTAGACCTGTGGAAATCTGTGCTTTTGTCTGATGAGTCCAAATTTGAGATCTTTGGTTCCAACCTCCGTTGTTGTGAATACTCTGGAGGCGACTTCTGAGCTGGGGCTCCCTCCGGTGGTTGCTGAGGGTAATGTACTAATTACTGAATGGCCTTCATCTGGCGCTGAATGGTCTGATATAAGTGACCTGAGTTCCCATCAGCCTTGCCGGTAATCAATTGTTCTTCCTGGTTTTGCTTGGAGCTCAGCTTGCATTCCTGCTCTCTTTCAGATAAGTGATTTGTTGTTTTTTTTCCCTCTGGTTGGATTTTCCTTGCCTGTTTTGGCTGCTTGCAGGGGATTTCAGCCTGGTCCCCTTTTGGGGTCTTGCGCTGCAGTTGTGCTCATTTTGTATTTGCACTTTTGCTCTGTTTCTTTGTCACTTTTTTGCTGAATTGCTGTGTGTTACACCAGAGATCTGATTTAGGTGGTAGAGATCGTGTGATCTCAGGTTTTTTGTTAATCAGAAGTGTTGGTAGTTTTGTTAGGGTTTTTTTTGGGTTGCAGTCAGAATTCTTTCCTATACTTTTCTATCTAGACAGATTGGGCCCCAGCGTTTTCTCATTCTATTTTCTCTGTGTCCGTATTTTCTTCTTGTCTAACCGCCATTACATGTTTGGGGGCTTCCTATTTCTTTGGGGAATTTGCTCCGGGGCAGATAGCTTTCATCTTTCTGCCTTTAGGTGTAGTTATCTCTCCGGCTGTGACGAGGCGTCTAGGATCACCGTAGGTACGCTCCACGGCTACTTCTAGTGTGGCGGTTAGTTTAGGGTACTGCAATCCAATAGTTTCCAGCCTCTCTGGTGTATTACTACTTTTGCAATTTCTCCTAAGTTACTAAAACATAACACACCGTGATGGTATGGGGGTGCTTTGCTGGTGACGCTGTAGGGGATATATTCAAAATTGAAGGCATACTGAACCAGCATGGCTACCACAGCATCTTGCAGCGACATGCTATTCCATCTGGTTTATTTTTCAACAGGACAATGACCCCAAACACACCTCCAGGCTGTGTAAGGGCTATTTGACTAAGAAGGAGAGTGATGGGGTGCTATGCCAGATGACCAGGCCTCTACAGTCACCAGACCTGAACACAATCGAGATGGTTTGGGATGAGCTGGATCGCAGAGTGAATGCAAAAGGCCCAACAAGTGCTAAGCACCTCTGGGAACTCCTTCAAGATTGTTGGAAGACCATTTCCGGTGACTACCTCTTGAAGCTCCTCAAGAGAATGCCACGACTGTGCAAAGCAGTAATCAAAACAAAAGGTGGCTACTTTGAAGAACCTAGAATATAAGACATATTTTCAGTTGTTTCACACTTTTTTGTTAAGTATATAATTCCACATGTGTTAATTCATAGTTTTGATGCCTTCAGTGTGAATGTACAATTTTCATAGTCATGAAAATACAGAAAAATCTTTGTCTTAAAAGTTATGTCCAAACTTTTGGTCTGTACTGTAGATATATGAGAGAAACAAAAGTCCAAAAATAAACTTTCCTTTACTTAATAAGCACTTGATGAGAAGGATATACATCAGATAGCAGGCACAACACTTTATGAATGCTTCTTCTGCATTATGCAGAGTCAGGAACTTTCCGGTTACATGTGGCGGTACATAACTTTTGTTACGAGCTACAACAGTCCAGCAAACCCTTATGGAAAGGCCCATCATCCCTGTGTGGACCATACGGGCTGAGATTTGTCACTTCGGCACCTCAGAGCTACTCTCAGCTCCCAGATGATTACTGAGTACCTCACTGGTTGAAGTGCATTGGTACGACGCCTCACTACTACTCTCAAAGTCCATTTGATGAGGGTCACACACTCCTTGCTGTGGCACTGCATGTTTAGCTCTCTGTAGGAGAACTCATTTCCCATTTTGGTGACAATGTAGCTTCCTCTCTAGTATAGAAAATTGTTTGCTTAAATTCTGTTTGTCTAAGATAAGGAATGCTACCTTAACTCAATTACCTTTAATTAGGCCTTCTGCCCCCTTCCCCCACGGAAAAGTTCTGCACTGTTCAGCTCATGCCATTCCATATGGATTGCACCCCCTCGAAAATTATCAGCCTGTTATTACAGATTTCAGCAGCAGCTCAGGAATCCAGTTTGACACCACTGGCCTCACTGACATTGACTTCTTCAAATTCTTTTTCAGTGAGGAAATAATAATTCTTATGGTGGCCCAGACAAACTTGTATGTCAATCAATTTTTCACCCAAAATCCCACGTCGCCATAAGTCAGATGTACCCCTGTAAATGCAGCAGATGATTACATATTGGGGAATTGTGCTGCATATGGGCATAGTCAGAAAACCAGAGCGTTGGCAATACTAGTACTGATATTCTCTATTGTACACCGGTATTCCGCACGGCCATGTCAAGGACATGATTTGAAGTGATCTAAACATTTTTGCATTATAATGATAATGCGCAGTGTCCAGCCCAAGACAATCCTAATGTAACGTCGCCGTTGGATTCAGTGGCTGGTGTTCCTGCCTCGGCCGCTGGGAGGCGCCGGACTCCTTCGGCTGGTGGTGCAGGTGATAGGAGTGCGGTATCCTCAGCGTCGGACTGGAACACCTTGGGCCCACCAGAGAAAATCATTCTTGGGGCCCACTATGTAGCTACATAGAAATAAATACAAGATCACCAATTGTGCAGTAAAACACACTAATATCAGGGTATAATATAAGGTAGTACATGTCTTAATTATGTAGCAGGAGTTGGGGTAGCCTCCCTCATAGATTATAAAGCAGCCCCCCTCATAGGGGATAATGCTGCCCCCCTCATAGAGGATAATGCTGCCCCCCCTCATAGAGGATAATGCTGCCCCCCCTCATAGGGTATAATGCTATATAGATAGATAGATAGATGATAGATACCATATATACTCGAGTATAAGCCGACCCCCCTAATTTTGCCACAAAAAACTGGGAAAACTTACCGACTCGAGTATAAGCCTAGGGTGGAAAATGAGATTATGCCCCATATGCTGCCCCATGTATTATGCCCCACAAGATGCTCCATAGATTGTGCCCCATATGCTGCCCATGTATTATGCCCCCATAGATAATCCATAGATTGTGCCCCCATAGATTATGCCCCCATAGATGCTCCATAGATTATTCCCCCATAGATGCTCCTTAGATTGTGCCCCATAGAAGCTCCATAGATTGTGCCCCCATAGATGCTCCTTAGATTATGCCCCCATAGAAGCTCCATAGATTGTGCCCCCATAGATTATGCCCCTGTAGATGCTCCATAGATTATGCCCCCATAAATGCTCCTTAGATTATGCCCCCATAGATTATGCCCCCATAGATGCTCCTTAGATTATGCCCCCATAGATTATGCCCCCATAGATGCCCCTTAGATTATGCCCCCATAGAAGCTCCATAGATTATGCCCCCATAGATGCTCCATAGATTATGCCCCCATAGAAGCTCCATAGATTATGCCCCCATAGATTATGCCCCCATAGATTATGCCCCCATAGATGCTCCATAGATTATGCCCCCATAAATGCTCCAGATTATGCCCCCATAGATTATGCCCCCATAAATGCTCCACAGATTATGCCCCCATAGATTATGCCCCCATAAGTGCTCCTTAGATTATGCCCCCATAGATTATGCCCCCATAAATGCTCCAGATTATGCCCCCATAGATTATGCCCCCATAAATGCTCCACAGATTATGCCCCCATAGATTATGCCCCCATAAGTGCTCCTTAGATTATGCCCCCATAGATGCTCCATAGATTATGCCCCCATAAATGCTCCTTAGATTATGCCCCTATAAATGCTCCACAGATTATGCCCCCATAAATGCTCCACAGATTATGCCCCCATAAATGCTCCACAGATTATGCCCCAATAAATGCTCCAGATTATGCCCCCATAGATTATGCCCCCATAAATGCTCCACAGATTATGCCCCCATAAATGCTCCACAGATTATGCCCCCATAAATGCTCCACAGATTATGCCCCCATAGATTATGCCCCAATAAATGCTCCAGATTATGCCCCCATAGATTATGCCCCCATAAATGCTCCAGATTATGCCCCCACAGATGCTCCACAGATTATGCCCCCATAGATTATGCCCCCATAAATGCTCCACAGATTATGCCCCCATAGATGCTCCACTGTGCCCCCATAGATGCTGCAAAAAAAAAAAAAAAAAAGACATACTCACCTCTCGTCGCTGAGGGCCAGGTGCTGGTGTCTCCGCTGGCTCAGGGCCCCGGCACCTGCGATATTTACCTGTCACCGGGTCCACCGCTGAGCGCCGCTGTCTTCGGTCCTCCGGCAGTGAATGCTCAGGCAGGGGGCGTGGCACTCACTAATGACGTCATCGCGCCCTCTGCCTGAACATTGCAGCAAGAGAGGACGCGATGACAGCGACGCTCAGCGGTTGGAGCGGGTGACAGGTAAGTAATGATATTCACTGATTCCCACGCCCATGTGGGCGTGGGAAGCAGTGAATATTCATTTCTCTTTAGCAGCGGGGACAGGGGCTCCTGCCTCCTGTCACCCGCTGCTGCTCCGCTGGCACGGGGCCCCCATGGCAGCTGCATGGTGTGCCGCTATTAGCGACACGCCACCGGCTGGGGGCCCCTGGAGCAGCGGGGGCCCTAGGCAACTGGCCCCTGTATGCCAGCAGGTGCCAGGGCCCCCCAGATGCCAGGGCCCACCGGAGAATCCTCCGGTTCTCCGGTGGGCCAGTCCGACCCTGGGTATCCTCATATGGTTCCGCTCCTTTGACGCCGGCCTCTGTCGCTGCGCATCGCCATGTTTTGCCTGTGGTTAATGTTGGCGACAGAGAAGGGGTCTCTGCGTAGGCGTCTGGTGGGCGTAGGCTTCGCTCTTCTGTCAGACGTGAAGTTGTTGGTGTCAGTCATGCATCACCATCTGGCCTGGTTCTGGGGGCGGTCCAGATGAGGTCATTAGACTGTGAGCCTGTGAGTGGTAGCCATGCCCTTCAAATGCCTTGGAGCCTGGCTTGTAGGCCGCCAGATATAGTCTTGGTTTCCCCAGTGTACTAGTTTGTTTTGCTATTGTATTTCTGACCTTTGCCTGGATTTCTGACTGTTCTTCTGCCTGCCGATTTTGTACCTCTGCTGTCCGCCTGGTTTTAACTTAAACTTTAGCCTGAATTTCTGACCCTTCTACTGCCTGCCGATTTTGTACTTTTGCTCCCCTCCTGGTTTTGACCCTTGGACTTCTGACTACGCATTTGGGCTCACTTTTTATTCCCGTCCTAGCGTCCTTCCTACTCCGGTCCACTGGTCTCATAGACAGCTACCCCCTGGGCTTCGCTATAATTCCAGATCCCTGTATAGGGGTAAAGGGTCTCGGGGTTTCTTGGGGTGCTGTCTTACCTGCAGTTCAGACCTGCAGTGGGCGGACACCACACCTAACTTTGATCGTCTATATAAAATTCGCCAGTAGTTGAACACTTCAGCAGAAAATTTGCTGAGGCATACAACCTCCAAAGGGACATCACTATAGATGAATCTCTGGTTCATTTCAAAAGGAGGCTAAAGAAGGCCAGGTAGGGAATAAAACTACAAACTGTGTGAGATTACTTCAGGGTACACCCACAGATTTAGGGTCTACGAGTGGAAGGACACCCAGAGTGACCCCACTGAATGCCCCCTGTCCAGGGGGTGAGTGGGAAAATTGTGTGGGAAATGCTGCACCCACTGCTGGATAAGGGTTATCACCTCTATATTGATAACTTCTACACCAGCATTCCACTTTTCAAGACCCTCTCTGTTAGAGGTACAGCTGCCTGCGGCACCATGCAAAAAAATCAGAGAGGCCTCCCTAAGCTGCTAATTGTACAAATGCTGAGAAAGGGTAACAGCAGAGCCCAATGCAGCAACAAAATAATGGTAGTCAAGGGATGTCCTTATCTTGACCACCAAACACCGTGACAACAGCTCCCTTGTCACTGTTTGTGGTACTACAACACAAGTCCCAAAGCCAGATTGTATCTTGGATTACAATCAGTACATGGGGTGTAGATCTCTCAGATCAAGTCCTCAAACCATACAGTGCTTTGCGAAAAGCTAAAGTATGGTACAAAAATTGGCCTGTACATTGTATAGATGGCACTGTGCAATGCTTTTGTGCTGTTCCGATGTACAGGCAATATGGGGACCTTCCTTCAGTTTCAGGAGGAAGTCATCAAGGCCCTAATGTTTGGCACTCAGGAAGGTGAGTGCCCCAGTACTTCTGAAATTGATAGTGCCCGTATTGTCCCAGGTCAAAGTTTTCCAAGACCGGTTCCACAAACAGGGAAGAAAGGAAGATCACAAAAACGGTGCAGAGTATGCTCCAAGAGGGGAATCCAAAAGGACACAACTTACCATTGTAAAACCTGCCCTGAGAATCCTGGTCTTTGAACTAAGGATTGCTTCAAAGCATACCACACGTTCACAAATTAATAAAATTAGTTTTTAACCTGCTGACACAACACATTTTTATAATCTGATGTACCACGCACATCTTACAAATAACACCACATTATAAATTCATACACCAGTAAAACCAAAAGCATTACAATCATTACTATAAAATTATGCCTTTAGATAAAAAATTCCTTGAGGGGGTGTAGTTTCCAAAATTGGGTCACTTGTGGGGGATTTCCACTGTACTTAAGGCACATCAGGGGCTCTGCAAACGCAACATGACGTCCTCAGACCATTCCATCAAAGTCAGAATTTCAAAACGTTACATCTTCCCTTCCGAGCCCTGATGTGCGCCCAAAAAGTGGTTTTCCTCCACAAATAAAGTGTCAGCTTACTCAGGAGAAATTGCACAACTTTTAGGGTCCATTTTATCTTGTAAGTCTCGTGAAAATAAAAAAAATTGGGGCTAAAAGATAATTTTTGTGGAAAAAATGTTTTTTTAACTTTAAATTTTTCATTATAATTTTCTATGAGGCACTTGGAAGTTCATGGTGCTCACCATATATCTAAATAAATTGCTTAAGGGGTCTAGTTTCCATCATGGGGTCACATGTGGGGGATTTCCACTGTTTAGGCACATCAGGGGCTCTGCAAACACGATATGACGCCCACAGACCATTACATCAATCCCAAAATATCACTCCTTCCCTTCCAAGCCCTGACGTGTACCCATACGGGGGTTTTCCCCTACATATGGGGTATCAGTGTACTCAGGAGAAATTGCACAACAAATTTTATAATCCATTTTATTCTGTTACCCTTGTGAAAATTAAGAAATTGGGGCTAAAAAAATTATTTTTGTGGAAAAAAAAGTGATTTTTTTATTTTCACGGATCTATATTATAAACTTCTGTGAATCACCTGGGGGTTCAAAGTGCTCACCACATATCTAGATAAGTTCTTTTAGGGGTTTAGTTTCCAAAATGGGGTTATTTGTGAGTGGTTTCCACTTTTTAAGCACATCAGGGCTCTTCAAATGTGACATGGCATCCGCTCTCAATTCCAGCCAATTTTGCATTCAAAATGTTTAGCGGTGCTCCTTTCCTGCCGTGCGCCCAAACAATGGTTTTCTCCCACATACGGAGTATCAGTGTGCTCAGGAGAAATTGCACAATAACTTCTGTGGACCATTTTCTCCTGTTACCCTTGTGAAAATAAAAAAAAAAATGGAGCTAAAAGATCATTTTTATGACTAAAAAGTTAAATGTTCATTTTTTCCTTCCATGTTGCTTCAGTTTCTGTGAAGCACTTGAAGGGTTAATAATCTTCTTGAATGTGGTTTTGAACACCTTGAGGGGTGCAGTTTTTAGAATGTTGTCACTTTTGAGTATTTTCTGTCATATAGACCCCTCAAAGTCACTTCAAATGTGAGGTGGTCCCTAAAAACAATGGTTTTGAAAATTTTGTAAAAATTAGAAACCGTTGGACAAATTTTAACCCTTATAACTTCCTAACAAAAAAAATATGTTTCAGAAATTGTGTTGATGTAAAGTAGACATGTGGGAAATGTTATTTATTAACTACTTTATGTGACATGACTCTGATTCAAAGACTTAAAAATTAAAAGTTTGAAAATTTCAAATTTTTTTCCTAATTTCCGATTCTTTCACTAATAAACATAATTCATATCAAAGAAATGTTACCACTATCATGAAGTACAATGTGTCACAAAAAACTATCTCAGAACGAGTTGGATCCTTGAATTGTCCAGAGTTATTACCTCATAAAGTGACAGTGGTCAGAATTGAAAAAATTGGCCTGGTCAGGAAGGTGAAAACAGGCTTTGGTATGAAGGGGTTAAATACACCCTATAGGGCCACATGAAAGACACTAAAGGATGTAACTTTATAATATTTAGGGGCTGACAATAATCTAAGCGCTCCCTCCTATAACACCTCTCCCTGAGCTGCTCCCTGAGGACGGTGTGCCGAGCATCGCGTCACTGGGGCTTCTATAAACCCGATAACGTGATGAGGCCGGACAGTCACAGTAATGTCAGCAGCCAACATGGCCACAGCATTCCTGTGTATGGCGGGCAATCCCCGCATATTTATTGGCTGGGAACTCCAGCATGGCGCTCCATCACCTGAGATACTCCAGTAACAAGCTTGTCCAAGCTCCCGATGCCTGATCGAGTAGTGGAGAGCGGCCACTCATCACTGGTATCTACATTATTGTGCTGGAGCGGAGCTAGGAGAGAAATCATCACATTGTGTGAGAACTTCTCTGGGCTTCTGTCCTCTCATCCTGCAGGTGTCTGACTGGATCTAATGTGGAGCTGGGAGCCAGCTAAGCCGCATCCTGTCCACAGCTGTTACGTCACTGTTCACACCACACAGACCCCAAAAGAGTCTGAAGGGGTTACTGACCCTCACACTCAGTAATGGGGAATCTCCAGCACCTACCTCCACCTGCAGAGCCGCACTCCACATAGAGAATAATGGAGCCTCCAGCACCTACCTCCACCCGCAGAGCCGCACTCCACATAGAGAATAATGGAGCCTCCAGCACCGACCTCCACCCGCAGAGCCGCACTCCACATAGAGAATAATGGAGCCTCCAGCACCGACCTCCACCCGCAGAGCAGCACTCCACATATATGGCTGCTCTGTGCGCACAGGACCTGTGATGAGGTCACAGGAGGGGAGGAGTCACGGGTCACATGATCAGGGGCCTCAGTGGATGTGGACTCTGCTGTATTCAGCTCCTCTGCTGCTGTTTCTCCTTTAAGAACAGGTAAAATTGTAAAGAGTAGAACAATTCCCCCATTAAGTGATTGGATCCCCCCAGATCTCTCATAGATCTTAGTGATATTACAGACGGGAGTTTCCAGTAGCGCTGGATTCAGGGGTGATCCTAGTGCTGAATGAGCCGTGTGGCCTCCATCTATAGAGAGTGGCCACGATCCCAGACGATACAACAGCCGGAGTAATGTTATTGATTGAGGGAATTTCTGCGAGCAGCAAAGTAATGAAGAATATTTTACCGGAACCTCCCGGGGCATCAAGGAAAACATTCTCCCATTCCCACTTGAAATCTGAGCCAGTCTGCAGTGAGTATTTCATAAGTGTGTATTTTTCAAGTGTGAGATATGAATTAAGCCAGAACGATGTATACAGACTGTGCCCTGCCATCTGCCACCATCGCTCTCTAACCAGCATGTCTATTTGTCTACTCTCCCTACAGGTACGTCACCCAGCTTTCTGCACAGCTTTTTACACAGACCTTCCTTACCTCTGCTCCTAGTATCCACATGGTACATCACCCAGCTTTCTACACAGCTTTTTACACAGACTGTCCTTACCTCTGCTCCTAGTATCCACATGGTACGTCACCCAGCTTTCTACACAGCTTTTTACACAGACTGTCCTCACCTCTGCTCCTAGTATCTACATGGTACGTTACCCAACTTTCTACACAGCTTTTTACACAGACTGACCTCACCTCTGCTCCTAGTATCCACATGGTACGTTACCCAACTTTCTACACAGCTTTTTACACAGACTGTCCTCACCTCTGCTCCTAGTATCTACATGGTACGTTACCCAACTTTCTACACAGCTTTTTACACAGACTGTCCTCACCTCTGCTCCTAGTATCTACATGGTACGTTACCCAACTTTCTACACAGCTTTTTACACAGACTGTCCTCACCTCTGCTCCTAGTATCCACATGGTACATCACCCAGCTTTCAACACAGCTTTTTACACAGACCTTCCTTACCTCTGCTCCTAGTATCCACATGGTACGTCACCCAGCTTTCTGCACAGTTTTTACACAGACTGTCCTCACCTCTGCTCCTAGTATCCACATGGTACATCACCCAGCTTTCAACACAGCTTTTTACACAGACTGTCCTCACCTCTGCTCCTAGTATCCACATGGTACGTCACCCAGCTTTCTACACAGCTTTTTACACAGACTGTCCTCACCTCTGCTCCTAATATCCACATGGTATGTCACCCAGCTTTCTACACAGCTTTTAACACAGACTGTCCTCACCTCTGCTCCTAGTATCCACATGGTACATCACCCAGCTTTCTGCACAGTTTTTACACAGACTGTCCTCACCTCTGCTCCTAATATCCACATGGTACGTCACCCAGCTTTCTACACAGCTTTTTACACAGACTTTCCTCACCTCTGCTCCTAGTATCCACATGGTACGTCACCCAGCTTTCTGCACAGTTTTTACACAGACTGTCCTCACCGCTGCTCCTAGTATTCACATGGTACATCACCCAGCTTTCTGCACAGTTTTTACACAGACTGTCCTCACCTCTGCTCCTAGTTTCCACATGGTATGTCTTTAAACTAACCCCTCCTTTACCCCAGTGTTATTTATGAGCTTGTTTAGTTTGGCTTGATCATATGCATCTGGTCCAGTCTTAATTGTCTGATCAAGATGAGCACAGACCACTCCTCTGTGCTTCACACCTGATCGCACTTTGTAGCACATATATTGCATAGCACAAGTCTGCCAAGACTTTAGTCTGCAGTGTGTATTTCATAAGTGTGAGATATGAATTAAGCCAGAATTGAACCAGAAGGTAACTTGATACAGTCACTGTAAACAATGTTTCTGTTCACTTTCACTCTGACCCCTATAATCCTTCACTTTCTGCTAACCCCCCTAATTCCTACACCAGGCAAGGAACTGTTTATCTCCTCTTCAATCCTTCCCATCCATCTCACCTCCTCAGATCTGTTTCTCAACATACAATCCTCTGTCTCCAAACACAGACAGCCCCCTCATGCCCTCTCCTGCTCCCACCTGCTATCACTCTCTGTTATGATTTGGTAGCTGAGGAGAGCAGGCAAAAACGGCAATACACCAGAGAGGTTGGAATCTACTGGATTGCAGTACCCTGACTAACCACCACAACTAAAGGCTGCCGTGGAGCGTTCCTAAGTTGGTCCTAGACGCCTCGTCACAGCCTGAGAGGTTAACTACACCTAAAGATAGAAAGATCCCTAAAGAACATAGGAAGCCCCCAAACATGTAATGGCAGTTAGACAAGAGGAAATACAGACACAGACAGAAAATAGTATGAGCAAACGTTGGGGCCCAATCTTCCTAGACAGAAAAGGATAGGAAGGACACTTACTGCAATCCAAAAAACCCTAAAAAATACCAACTCTACAAATTGCAAAAACACCTGAGATCACACGACCTCTACCACCTAAATTAGTTCTCTGGTGTAACAAAACTAAGCTGCAGCCACTGAAAAAACTGGAAAAGGCAAATGAACAAATAACAGTGGCTCCAGAAGAACTGAGAGGAGCCCAAGCCCCCCCGGGGGGGGGGAAACCTGGCTAACCTTACAGAAATGCAGAGAAATATGCAAATGGTAAGCACAAAAACAAAAAACAGAAAATATCTTATCTGAGAGCAGGAGAAGAGGCAAGACCCAGCAAGCTTCCAAGTGAACCGGGAACCACAGTTGAGACAAGAACAATTGATCACCGGCAACCATGATGGGAGGGAACCTCCCTTATATAAGACCAGTCTGTAACTCCTGATTGCCAATCCTCATTGAATGGTTCAGTACTGTTTGTAACCACCAGAGGGAGTTTCTGCTCAGAATTAATTTCTAACACATTCACAACAGTACCCCCCCCCCCTTGAGAAGGGGTCACCGAACCCTCATTTGGGCAACCAGGTCGGTCAGGATGAGCTCTGTGATACGCACAGATCAGTCTCCTAGCATGGATGTCCGAAGCAAATACCCAAGAATTGTCCTCCTGACCATAACCTCTCCACTTAACCAAATACTGGAGTTTCCGTCTAGAAAAACGAGAATCCAATATTTTCTCAACCACATACTCCAGATTGCCCTCAACCAAAACAGGGTCAGGAGGCGCAGCCATAGGAACCACTGGCTCAACAAACCTCTTCAATAAGGACTTGTGGAACACGTTATGGATCTTATATGTCCCTGGAAGAAGTAAACGAAAGGAAACAGGATTAAGAATCTCCATGATCTTATAAGGTCCAATGAACCTAGGCTTAAACTTAGGAGATGCAACTCTCATAGGGATATTTCTTGAGGACAACCAGACCAAGTCCCCCACTTCAAACCGAGGACCATCAGTCCTATGCCGGTTGGCAAACCGCTGGGCCCTCTCCTGAGAGAGGGACAACCTCTCCACTACCTGGTCCCAAATCTGCTGCATACGCTCCACAACAGAGTCAACACCTGGACAGACAGAAGCCTCCGTCTGTCCCGAAGAAAATCAAGGGTGAAACCCAAAATTGCAGAAAAATGGAGACATCAAAGTGGCAGAGCTAGCCCTATTATTAAGAGCAAACTCAGCCAAAGGCAAAAAAGAGACCCAGTCATCTTGATCAGCAGACACAAAGCATCTCAGATAAGTCTCCAATGTCTGGTTTGTTCTCTCAGTTTGTCCATTGGTCTAAGGATGAAAAGCCGAGGAGAAAGACAATTGAACACCAAGTTTAGAACAAAAACTCCTCCAAAATCTGGAAACAAACTGGACTCCTCTGTCAGACACAATGTTCTCAGGAATGCCGTGTAACCAAACCACGTGCTGAAGGAACAAAGGCACCAATTCGGAGGAGGAAGGCAACTTAGGTAATGGCACAAGATGTATCATTTTGGAAAACCTATCACAAATCACCCAGATAACGGTCATTCTCTGAGAAACAGGGAGGTCGGAAATGAAATCCATAGAGATATGGGTCCATGGTCTCTTGGGCACAGGCAATGGCATCAACAAACCACTAGAGCGAGAGCAAGGCTTGGAGCGAGAGCAAGTCCCGCAGGACTGCACAAATTCCCTGACGTCACGAGACAAAGTAGGCCACCAAAATGACCGACTAACCAAGTCTCTGGTACCAAAAATTCCGGGATGACCGGCCAACGCGGAACAATGAATCTCAGACATAACACTCTTTTTCCACCGGTCTGGGACAAACAATTTTCCAATAGGGCAGCGCTCGGGTTTGTCCTCCTGACACACTTCCAGAGCCAGTCTCAAATTGGGCGAGATGGCGGAAAGAACTACACCCTCTTTCAAAATAACAGCAGGATCAGATAACTCAGGAGAGTCCGCAAGGAAACTCCTCGAGAGGGCATCCGCCTTAACATTCTTAGTGCCAGGAAGAAAGGAAAACACAAAATTAAAAAGTGTGAAAAACAAGGCCCACCTGGCCTGTCTAGGATTAAGTCGCTTGGCTGATTCCAGATAAACCAGATTCTTATGGTCCGTGAGGACCACCACCTGATGTTTGGCTCCCTCCAGCCAATGTCTCCACTCTTCAAAAGCCCACTTCATGGCCAATAACTCCCGATTACCCACGTCATAATTACGTTCAGTTGGAGAAAATTTTCGAGAGAAAAAGGCACAAGGGTTACTTTTAGAGGTCTCTGGATCTCTTTGGGACAAAACGGCACCTGCCCCAATTTCAGAGGCATCAACCTCCACCTGAAATGGCAGAGAAACATCAGGCTGCCGTAGAACAGGAGCAGAAGTGAATCTCTGCTTAAGTTCCTGAAACGCAGAGACTGCCTCAGGAGGCCAATTCACCACATCAGAACCGTTTTTTTGGTCAAATCAGTCAATGGTTTAACAATAACAGAGAAATTACCAATAAATTTACGATAAAAATTGGCAAAACCCAAGAATCTCTGAAGAGCCTTTAATGAAGTAGGTTGGACCCAATCACAGATGGCCTGAACCTTGACCGGGTCCATTTCAATAACAGATGGGGACAAAATGAATCCCAGAAATGAGATCCTCTGTACGCCAAAAAGCACTTTGATCCCTTCACATACAGAGCATTCTCTCTCAAAATCTGGAGCACAGTCCAAACATGTTTCACATGAGAGTCCCAGTCATTGGAAAAAATCAAGATATCATCCAAATAAACAATCAGAAATTTATCCACAAAATCCCTGAAAATGTCATTCATGAAGGACTGGAAGACGGAAGGAGCATTAGTGAGCCCAAAGGGCATCACTAGGTACTCAAAATGCCCCTCTGGGGTATTAAATGCCATCTTCCATTCATCCCCGTGCTTAATGCGAATAAGGTTATACGCCCCCCTGAGGTCAAGCTTGGTAAACCAAGTAGCACTTTTCACCCTGGAAAACAGGTCAGAAATCAAGGGTAACGGATATTGATATTTCACAGTGATATTGTTCAAGAGACGATAATCAATACACGGCCTTAATGAACCATCCTTTTTGGCCACAAAGAAAAAAGCAGCACCCAAGGGTGAAGAGGATGGTCTGATATGACCCTTCTCCAATGACTCCTTGATATAAGACCGCATAGCGTCATGTTCAGGTACAGACAAATTAAAAAGGCGACCTTTAGGGAATTTACTACCAGGCACTAATTCAATAGCGCAGTCATAGCTCCTATGGGGGGGCAA
Organism: Oophaga sylvatica; assembly: GCA_033576555.1. NCBI lineage: Eukaryota > Metazoa > Chordata > Amphibia > Anura > Dendrobatidae > Oophaga > Oophaga sylvatica. The sequence continues at coordinate 8,703,040 of JARQOD010000003.1, read as the reverse complement.
GGATGCAGATTTACTTTCGCTAAACACATCAGAAAAATCAGTCAAAAAGTCAGGAACATCCTGAGCCTGGGGAAAGGCAGAAAAAACAGGAGTGTTGGCATTAATACATTGGCAGCCCCAACTGGTTACAGACACAGATTTCCAATCCAAAACAGGATTATGAGACTGTAACCAAGGGAAACCCAGTACAATAATGTCATGCAGATTATACAGCACCAAAAATTTGCAACTCTCCTGATGATCAGGTTCAACCCTCATTATCACCTGAGTAGAGAACTGGGGTTTATTCTCAGCCAAAGGGGTAGAATCAATCCCCAGTAGGGGAATAGACTTCCGTAGGGGTATCAAGGGAAACCCAAAACGTTTAGCAAAATCAAAATCCATCAGGTTAATAGCTGCTCCCGAATCAACAAAAGCCTGAGCAGAAAATGTGGACAGGGAGCAAATCAGGGTAACAGTCAACAGAAATTTAGTCTGAACACTACCCAAGACAACTGAGCGTGCAAATCGTCTTCCCCGCTTAGGGCAGACTGAAATAGCATGAGAGGCGTCACCACAGTAGAAACATAACCCATTGCGTTTTCGAAACTCATGACGCTGTGCCCCAGAAGCCACTCTATCACACTGCATGGGTTCAGAAGCTGGTTCACAAGGCAACACTATTCCACGCATACCTCTACGCTCATGCAAACGTCTGTCAATTTGAATCGCTAATGACATAGAATCATTGAGACCAGAGGGAGCAGGGAAACCCACCATAACATGTTTTACATTCTCCGACAGACCCTTCCGAAAAAGGGCTGCCAAAGCATCATCATTCCATTTGGTCAGGACTGCCCACTTTCGGAACCTCTGACAGTATAACTCAGCGTCCTCAAGCCCCTGATTTAATGCCAACAAGGTTTTTTTAGCTTGATCAGTGACATTAGGTTCATCATACAATAACCCCAGAGCCAGAAAAAATGCATCAACATTACTCAAAACAGGGTCCCCAGGTGTCAGGGAAAAAGCCCAATCTTGAGGATCGCCGCACAGGAGAGAGATGACAATTTGAACCTGCTGTGCTGCGTTCCCAGAGGACTTAGGTTTTAAGGCAAAAAACAACTTACAGTTATTTTTGAAATTCAGAAATTTAGCTCGATCCCCCAAAAACAAATCTGGCATGGGGATCCTAGGTTCCACAACCGGCAACCCTGCAAGATAGGTAGCAATACTCCGAACTTCAGTGGCAAGCTGATCCACACGGCCAGACAACTGTGCAAACTCCATTGAGAAAAAAAAAATCCTCAGCACCCAGAGAAAAAGAGGGAAAAAAAAATGCAACAAGCAGAAAAAAAAATCTCTGACAACTCTGACAACTTTTTTTTTTTTTTACACTATTTTTCCCTTCTGTGAGTACCATATAATTTTCAGTTTTGGCCGGTGATACTGTTATGATTTGGTAGCTGAGGAGAGTAGGCAAAAACGGCAATACACCAGAGAGGTTGGAATCTACTGGATTGCAGTACCCTGACTAACCACCACAACTAAAGCAGCCGTGGAGCGTTCCTAAGTTGGTCCTAGACGCCTCGTCACAGCCTGAGAGGTTAACTACACCTAAAGATAGAAAGAGGAAAGCTATTTGCCCCGGAGCAGATCCCCAAAGAACATTGGAAGCCCCCAAACATGTAATGGCGGTTAGACAAGAGGAAATACAGACACAGACAGAAAATAGTATGAGCAAACGTTGGGGCCCAATCTTCCTAGAAAGAAAAGGATAGGAAGGACACTTACTGCAATCCAAAAAAACCCTAAAAAATACCAACTCTACTAATTGCAAAAACACCTGAGATCACACGACCTCTACCACCTAAATTAGTTCTCTGGTGTAACAAAACTAAGCCGCAGCCACTGATAAAACTGGAAAAGGCAAATGAACAAATAACAGTGGCTCAGATAAACTGAGAGGAGCACAAGCCCCGGAGGGGACCTGGCTGACCTCCACAGAAGCGCAGAGAACAATGCAAAAAGCAAGCACAAAAATAAAAGCAGAAAATATCTTATCTGATAGCAGAAGATGCAGGCAAGAGTCAGCAAGCTTCAAAGAGAACCAGGAACCACAGTTGAGACAAGAACAATTGATCACCGGCAAACATGATGGGAGGGAACCTCCCTTATATAAGACCAGTCTGTAACTCCTGATTGCCAATCTTCACAATCTTCATTGAATGGTTCAGAACTGTTTGTAACCACCAGAGGGAGCTTCTGCTCAGAATTCATTTCTAACACATTCACAACATTGTGTTGTGCAGAAGTATGGTGGATACACAGCTGATAGTCCTACTGAATAGACTGTTAGAATTTGTATTATGGCAAGAAAAAAGCAGCTAAGTAAAGAAAAACGAGTGGCTATCATTACTTTAAGAAATGAAGGTCAGTCAGTCCGAAAAATTGGGAAAATTTTGAAAGTGTCCCCAAGTGCAGTTGCAAAAACCATCAAGCGCTACAAAGAAACTGGCTCACATGAGAACCGCCCCAGGAAAGGAAGACCAAGAGTAACCTCTGCTTTGGAGGATACGTTTATTCGAGTCACCAGCCTCAGAAATCACATGTTTACAGCAGCTCAGATTAGAGACCAGGTCAATGCCACACAGAGTTCTAGCAGCAGACACATCTCTACAACAACTGTTAAGAGGAGACTTTGTGCAGCAGGCCTTCATGGTAAAATAGCTGCTAGGAAACCACTGCTAAGGACAGGCAACAAGCAGAAGAGACTTGTTTGGGCTAAAGAACACAAGGAATGGACATTAGACCAGTGGAAATATGTGCTTTGGTCTGATGAGTCCAAATTTGAGATCTTTGGTTCCAACCACCGTGTGTTTGTGCAATGCAGACTAGGTGAACGGATGGACTTTACATGCCTGGTTCCCACTGTGAAGCATCATTTATTTTTCAAAAGGACAATGGCCCCAAACACACCTCCAGGCTGTGTAAGGGCTATTTGACCAAGAAGGAGAGTGATGGGTGCTACGCCAGATGACCTGGCCTCCACAGTCACCAGACCTGAACCTAATCGAGATGGTTAGGGGTGAGCTGGACCGCAGAGTGAAGGCAAAAGGGCCAGCAAGTGCTAAGCATCTCTGGGAACTCCTTCAAGATTGTTGGAAGACCATTTCCGGTGACTACCTCTTGAAGCTCATCAAGAGAATGCCAAAAGTGTGCAAAGCAGTCATCAAAGCAATAGGTGGCTACTTTGAAGTCTGTACTGTATATATTTAGCGAGTGCATTAGGGGAGTGTACATCACACTGTTGGTGACGTTCATTTTACTTTTATAAAAAAAAAGCCGGATTACGTACCGGTAATGCTCTTTTAATGAGTCCACGACAGCACCCACTTGGAGAGAGGGATCCGCCCATAGGAACAGGAAACCTACAGAGATAAAAGAGGGCGGTACGCCTCTCCTCCTCAGTTGGATTTCATATTACCCGGAGGACCGCCAATATTAGGCAATTATATTTTTCTATGTTCTTCATCACATTTAAGAAGGTATACACACAGTCTATTAACTTTCAGGGAGGGAACTGAGTGGGTGCTATCGTGGACTCATTAAAAGAGCATTACCGGTACGTAATCCGGCTTTTTACCCCTCGCCACGACAGCACCCACTTGGAGAGACTTTCAGAGACCTTCACCTGGGAGGGACCACCGTGCTGAGGACTGCTCTACCAAAGGCTAGGTCAGAGGAGGATGATAAATCGAGACTGTAGTGATTGTAGAAGGTTGAAGGAAACGACCAGGTTGCGGCCTTACATATAGACTCGATCGAGACGTCTCCCCTTTCTGCCCAGGAGGATGCCATAAGTCCTGGTGGAATGTGCCCTGATGCCCTCTGGAGGATCTTCATTCCTTGTATACGCCAGACAGATCGCATCTCTGATCCACCGAGATAGTGTAGCTTTCGTGACCCCGTATCCCCTCCTCCAGCCCTGGAAGGATATAAAAAGAGCCCTACTCTTCCTCCAGCTAGTGGATCTTTCAATACACTTCAATACTACTCTTTTCACATCTAACATGTGGAATTTTTCTTCTAATGGAGAAGAATGGTAACTAAAAAAATGAGGGTGGGTGGATTTCCTGTGATCTGTGGAATCTCCCAGCCACTTTTTGCAGATGAGGGGTCAGGTTTTAGTATTAACTGATCCTGACATTATAGTAGGAATGGAGGATCTATAGATAATGCATGCATGTCGCTGACCCAAAAGTACCGTTTTTAAAGATATGTTTTTAAGGGGTATCTAATCTAATGGTTCAAATGGCGGACCTGTTAGGGCATCCAGAACCAGGTTTAGATCCCAAGGGGGAATTCTAGATATATGGATTGGTCTAATTCGTTCACAGGCCGTGAGGAATCTAGATCTTCTCCTCTCATTTCTGCTGAAGACTTTGCCTCTTTCTTTAAGCAGAAGATCGATACGATCAGAGAAAGCTTTGGCCCACAGCCCCCATTGCCCCTCTTAGCTGCTCAACCCTCTTCCTCCAAAGCCAACTTCTCCACCATGACAGAAGATCAGCTTTCCACCCTCCTATCAAGATCACACCTCACCACTTGCACGCTTGACCCGCTGCCATCCCACCTCATCCCTAGCCTCGCCACCGTCTTCACCCCTACTCTAACACACCTCTTCAACCTCTCACTTACAAATGGTGTCTTCCCCTCATCCTTCAAACATGCCTCGATCACACCCATTCTCAAAAAGACCTCCCTTGACCCATCCTCTGTGTCTAGCTATCGCCCGATATCTCTTCTCCCTTATGCCTCAAAACTACTGGAACAGCATGTCCATCTTGAACTGTCCTCCTACCTCTCCTCCTGCTCCCTCTTTGACCGCTTACAATCAGGCTTCCGACTGCATCACTCAACTGAAACTGCCCTAACTAAAGTCACCAACGACCTACTAACCGCCAAGAGCAAGCGTCACTACTCTGTCCTCCTTCTCCTGGACCTGTCTTCTGCCTTCAACACTGTGGACCATTCCCTCCTGTTACAGATTCTCTCATCTCTTGGCATCACAGGCTTGGCCCTATCCTGGATCTCATCATATCTAACAAACCGAACTTTCAGTGTCTCCCTCTCCCACACCACCTCCTCACCTCGCCCCCTGTCTGTCGGTGTTCCCCAAGGCTCAGTTCTTGGACCCCTACTCTTCTCCATCTACACCCTCGGCCTGGGACAGCTCATAGAATCCCATGGTCTTCAGTATCATCTCTACGCCGACGACACGCAGATCTACCTATCTGGACCTGACCTCACCTCCTTACTGACCAAAATCCCATAATGTCTGTCTGCCATTTCTGCTTTCTTCTCTGCTCGCTTTCTAAAACTGAACATGGACAAAACAGAATTTATCATCTTTCCCCCATCTCACTCTACCCCCCACCAGACCTGTCCATTAACATCAATGGCTGCTCACTTTCCCCAGTCCCGCACGCTCGGTGCCTCGGAGTGATCCTCGACTCTGCCCTCTCTTTCAAGCCACATGTCCAAACCCTAGCCTCCTCCTGCCGTCTCAAACTCAAAAATATTTCCCGGATCCGTGCATTCCTTGACCATGAAAGTACAAAAACACTAGTGCATGCCCTCATCATCTCCCGCCTCGACTACTGCAACCTCCTACTCTCTGGCCTTCCCTCTAGCACTCTGGCACCACTCCAATCCATCCTGCACTCTGCTGCACGACTAATACACCTGTCTCCCCGCTATTCCCCAGCCTCTCCTCTCTGCCAAGCCCTTCATTGGCTTCCTATCGTTCAGAGGCTCCAGTTCAAAACCCTAACCATGACCTACAAAGCCATCCACAATCTGTCTCCTCCATACATCTGTGACATGGTCTCCCGGTACATACCCACACGCAACCTTCGATCCTCTCAAGATCTCCTCCTCTACTCCCTTCTTATCTCTTCTTCCCACAACCGCATACAAAGCTTCTCCCGTGCCTCTCCCATACTCTGGAACTCTCTACCCCAACACATCAGACTCGCGCCTACCATGGAAAACCTTCAAAAAGAACCTGAAGACCCACCTCTTCCGACAAGCCTACAACCTGCAGTGATCATCAGTCTACTGAACCACCGCACGATCAGCTCTTCCCTCTCCTAGTGTATCCTCACCCATCCCTGTAGACTGTGAGCCCTTGCGGGCAGGGTCCTCTCTCCTTCTGTACTTGTGTGTGCCTTGTATTGCTCATGTTTACTGTACTTGTCTATACTTGCCCCTCTTCACATGTAAAGCGCCATGGAATAAATGGCGCTATAAAAATCTATAATAATAATAATAATAATCTCCATCTGTTACCCGCTAGATTATAACTATAGAGGGCCCTAAGCGCGGATATTTGGACTCTAAGCGTATTAATGGATAATCCCAGATCTTTCCCCTTTTGTAGAAACTCTAAAATAGACTTTATTGGGATTTCTCTAGAGTTGGGACTTGTATGGAACTCTAGGAACTTCCTTCACCCTTGGTGTAAATTCTAGTAGTAGTTGGTTTTCTACTCTGCAAGAGGGTGCTGATTAATCCCTGTGAGAATCCTCTTGTTCTCAGTATTTCCCCCTCAAGTTCCACGCCGTCAAGTGGAAGCTGTCCACTTGGGGGTGGAAGAATGGACCTTGAGAGAGAAGCCTGGGGGTTGAGGGAAGTACCCAGGGATCTGTCAACAACATCATTTGTATGTTATGTTTCGGTAGCTGAGGAGGACAGGAACAACAGCAGGGCAGCCGAACACCTGAGATGTTGGTAACTGATGGGTTGCAGATTCCTAAACTAACGACACAACTAGAGGTAGCCGTGGAGCGTTCCTACGTGATCCTAGACGCCTCGTCACAGCCTGAGAGATAACTACACCTAAAAGCAGAAAGATGAAAGCTATCTGCCCTGGAGCAGATCCCCAAAGAAAATAGGAAGCCCCCAAACATATAATGGCGGTTAGACAAGATGAAAATACAAACATAGGCAGAAAATAGACTGAGCAAACGCTGGGGCCACAAGCTGACTAAATAGGATAGGACAGGAGAGATTACTTTCTGCAACCCAGAAAACCCTACAAAAATCCAACAATTCTGATTACAAAAATACTGAGATCACACGATCTCGCCACCCGCTAAATCAGATCTCAGTGTGAACAAAAACCAAGCCGCAGCCACTGAAAAAACAGGAAAAAGCAAATGAGCAAATAACAATGGCTGCAGAAAAACTGTAAGGAGCTCAGGCCCCAGGAGGGGACCTGGCTGACCTCCATAAAAGTGCAGAAAACAATGCATAAAGTAAGCACAAAAAGAAAAGCAAAAAATATCTTATCTGAAAGCAGGAGATGCAGGCAGGACTCCAGCAAACTTCAAAATGAACCAGGAACCACAATTGAGACAAGAACAAGTGATCACTGGCAACCATCATGGAGGGAACCTCCCTTATATCAGACCAGTCCGTGATTCCAGATTGCCACTCCTCACTGAAAGGTTCAGAAACTATCTCTAGCACATTCATAATAGTACCCCCCCTTGAGGAGGGGTCACCGAACCCTCACTTGTGCTACCAGGCCGATCAGGATGAGCTCGGTGATAGGCATGGATCAGTCTCCTAGCATGGATGTCCGAAGCAAACACCCAAGAATTGTCCTCCTGACCATAACCTCTCCACTTAACCAAATACTGGAGTTTCTGTCTAGAAAAACGAGAATCCAATATTTTCTCAACCACATACTCCAGATTGCCCTCAACCAAAACAGGGTCAGGAGGCGCAGCCATAGGAACCACTGGCTCGACAAACCTCTTCAATAAGGACTTGTGGAACACGTTATGGATCTTAAATGTCCCTGGAAGAAGCAAACGGAAGGAAACAGGATTAAGAATCTCCATGATCTTATAAGGTCCAATGAACCTGGGCTTAAACTTTGGAGATGCAACCCTCATAGGGATATTTCTTGAGGACAACCAAACCAAGTCCCCCACTTTAAACCGAGGACCATCAGTCCTATGCCGGTTGGCAAACCGTTGGGCCTTCTCCTGAGAGAGAGACAACCTCTCCACTACCTGGTCCCAAATCTGCTGCATTCGCTCCACAACAGAGTCAACACCCGGACAGACAGAAGCCTCCGCCTGTCCCGAAGAAAATCGAGGGTGAAACCCAAAATTGCAGAAAAATGGAGACAACAAGGTGGTAGAGCTAGCCCTATTATTAAGAGCAAACTCAGCCAAAGGCAAAAAAGAGACCCAGTTATCTTGATCAGCAGACACACAGCATCTCAGATAAGTCTCCAATGTCTGGTTTGTTCTCTCAGTTTGTCCATTGGTCTGAGGATGAAAAGCAGAGGAGAAAGATAATTGAACACCAAGTTTAGAACAAAATGTCCTCAAAAAATCTGGAAACAAACTGGACTCCTCTGTCAGACACAATGTTCTCCGGAATGCCATGTAACCGAACCACGTGCTGAAGGAACAAAGGCACCAATTCGGAGGAGGAAGGTAACTTAGGTAATGGCACAAGATGTATCATCTTGGAAAACCTATCACAGATTATCCAGTTAACAGTCATTCTCTGAGAAACAGGGAGGTCGGAAATAAAATCCATAGAGATATGGGTCCATGGCCTCTAGGGCATAGGTAATGGCATTAACAAACCACTAGAGCGAGAGCAAGGCTTGGAGAGCCACAGTCCCACAGGACTGCACAAATTCCCTGACGTCACGAGACAAAATAGACCACCAAAAGGACCGAATCACCAAGTCTCTGGTACCAAAAATCCCAGGATGACCAGCCAACGAGGAAAAATGAATCTCAGACATCACACTCTTCTTCCACTGGTCTGGGACAAACAATTTCCCAATAGGGCAGCGCTCAGGTTTATCCTCCTGACACCCTTCCAAGGCCAGTCTCAAATTGGGCGAGATGGCAGAAAGAACTACACCCTCTTTCAAAATAACAGTAGGATCAGATAACTCAGGAGAGTCCGCAAAGAAACTCCTCGAGAGGGCATCCGCCTTAACATTCTTAGTGCCAGGAAGAAAAGAAACCACAAAATTAAAACGTGTGAAAAACAAGGCCCACCTGGCCTGTCTAGGATTAAGTCGCTTGGCTGATTCGAGATAAACCAGGTTCTTATGGTCCGTGAGGTCCACCACCTGATGTTTGGCTCCTTCCAGCCAATGTCTCCACTCTTCAAAGGCCCACTTCATGGCCAATAACTCCCGATTACCCACGTCATAATTACGTTCAATTGGAGAAAATTTTCGAGAGAAAAAAGCACAAGGATTACTCTTAGAGGTCTCTGGATCTCTTTGGGACAAAACGGCACCTGCCCCAATTTCAGAGGCATCAACCTCCACCTAAAACGGTAGAGAAACATCAGGCTGCCGCAGAACAGGAGCAGAAGTGAATCTCTGCTTAAGTTCCTGAAACGCAGAGACTGCCTCAGTAGGCCAATTCACCACATCAGAACCCTTTCTGGTCAAATCAGTTAATGGTTTAACAATAACCGAGAAATTACCAATAAATTTACGATAAAAATTGGCAAAACCCAAAAATCTCTGAAGAGCCTTTAATGAAGTAGGTTGGACCCAATCACAGATGGCTTGAACCTTGACCGGGTCCATTTCAACAACAGACGGAGACAAAATTAATCCCAGAAATGAGACCCTCTGTACGCCAAAAAGACACTTTGATCCCTTCACATACAGTGCATACTCTCTCAAAATCTGGAACACAGTCCGAACATGTTTCACATGAGAGTCCCAGTCATTGGAAAAAATCAAGATATCATCCAAATAAACAATCAAAAATTTATCCAGAAAATCCCTGAAAATATCATTCATGAAGGATTGGAAGACGGAAGGAGCATTAGTGAGCCTAAAGGGCATCACTAGGTATTCAAAATGCCCCTCTGGGGTATTAAACGCCGTCTTCCATTCATCCCCGTGCTTAATGCGAATAAGGTTATACGCCCCCTAAGGTCAAGCTTGGTAAACCAACTAGCACTTTTCACCCTGGAAAACAGGTCAGAAATCAAGGGTAACGGATATTGATACTTCACAGTGATCTTATTCAAGAGATGATAATCAATACATGGACTCAATGAACCATACTTTTTGGCCACAAAGAAAAAACCGGCACCCAAGGGTGAAGAGGATGGTCTGATATGACCCTTCTCCAATGACTCCTTGATATAAGATCGCATAGCATCGTGTTCAGGTACAGACAAGTTAAAAAGGCGACCTTTAGGAAATTTACCACCAGGCACTAATTCAATAGCGCAATCGTAGCTCCTGTGAGGGGGCAAAGATGCAGATTTACTTTCACTAAATACATCCGAAAAATCAGTCAAAAAGTCAGGAACATCCTGAGACTTGGGAGAGGCAGAAAAAACAGGAGTGTCGGCATTAACACATTGGCAGCCCCAACTGGTCACAGATTTCCAATCCAAACAGGATTATGAGACTGTAACCAAGGGAAACCTAGTACAATAATGTCATGCAGATTATACAGCACCAGAAATTTGCAACTCTCCTGATGATCTGGTTCAACCCTCATTATCACCTGAGTAGAAAACTGGGGTCTATTCTCCACCAAAGGGGTAGAATCAATTCCCAGTAGGGGATTAGACTTCCGCAGGGGTATGATGGGAAAATCCATCAGGTTAATAGCTGCTCCTGAATCAACAAAAGCCTGAGCAGAAAATGTGGACAGGGAGCAAATCAGGGTAACAGTCAACAGAAATTTAGTCTGAACACTACCCAAGACAACTGAGCGTGCAAAACGTCTTCCCCGCTTAGGGCAGACTGAAATAGCATGAGAGGCATCACCACAGTAGAAACATAACCCATTGCGCTTTCGAAACTCATGACGCTGAGCCCCAGAAGTCAATCTATCACACTGCATGGGCTCAGAAGCTGGCTCACAAGGCAACACTATCTCACGCATACGTCTGTCAATTTGAATAGCCAATGACATAGAATCATTGAGACCAGAGGGAGCAGGGAATCCCACCATAACATCCTTTACATTCCCTGACAGCCCCTTCCGAAAAAGGGCTGCCAAAGCATCATCATTCCATTTGGTCAGGACTGCCCACTTTCGGAATTTCTGACAGTACAACTCAGCATCTTCAAGACCCTGATTTAATGCCAACAAGGTTTTTTCAGCTTGATCAGTGACATTAGGTTCATCGTACAATAACCCCAGAGCCAGAAAAAATGCATCAATATCATTCAAAACAGGATCCCCAGGTGTCAGGGAAAAAGCCCAATCCTGAGGATCGCCGCGCAGGAGAGAGATGACAATTTGAACCTGCTGTGCTGCGTTACCTGAAGACTTAGGCTTTAAGGCAAAAAACAACTTACAGTTATTTTTGAAATTCAGAAATTTAGCCCGATCCCCCAAAAACAAATCTGGCATGGGAATCCTAGGTTCCACAACCAGCAACCCAGCAAGATAGGTAGCAATACTCCGAACCTCAGTGGCAAGCTGATCCACATGGCCAGACAACTGTGCAAACTCCATTGAGAGAAAAGAAATCCTCCTCAGCACCCAGAGAAAAAGAGGGAAAAAATGCAAAAAAAAAAAAAAAATCTCTGACAACTCTGACTTTTTTTTTTTCTTTCCACACTATTTTTCCCTTCTGTGAGTACCATATAATTTTCAGTTATGGCCGGTGATACTGTTATGTTTCGGTAGCTGAGGAGGACAGGAACAACAGCAGGGCAGCCGAACACCTGAGATGTTGGTAACTGATGGGTTGCAGATTCCTAAACTAACGACACAACTAGAGGTAGCCGTGGAGCGGTCCTATGTTGATCCTAGACGCCTCGTCACAGCCTGAGAGATAACTACACCTAAAGGCAGAAAGATGAAAGCTATCTGCCCTGGAGCAGATCCCCAAAGAAAATAGGAAGCCCCCAAACATATAATGGCGGTTAGACAAGATGAAAATACAAACATAGGCAGAAAATAGACTGAGCAAATGCTGGGGCCACAAGCTGACTAAATAGGATAGAACAGGAGAGATTACTTTCTGCAACCCAGAAAACCCTACAAAAATCCAACAATTCTGATTACAAAAATACTGAGATCACACAATCTCGCCACCCGCTAAATCAGATCTCAGTGTGAACAAAAACCAAGCCGCAGCCGCTGAAAAAACAGGAAAAAGCAAATGAGCAAATAACAATGACTGCAGAAAAACTGTGAGGAGCTCAGGCCCCAGGAGGGGACCTGGCTGACCTCCACAAAAGTGCAGAAAACAATGCAAAAAGCAAGCACAAAAAGAAAAGCAAAAAATATCTTATCTGAAAGCAGGAGATGCAGGCAGGACTCCAGCAAACTTCAAAATGAACCAGGAACCACAATTGAGACAAGAACAATTGATCACCGGCAACCATCATGGGAGGGAACCTTCCTTATATCAGACCAGTCCGTGATTCCAGATTGCCACTCCTCACTGAAAGGTTCAGTACTGTCTGTAACCACCAGAGGGAGCCTCTGCTCAGAAACCATCTCTAGCACTTTCATAACATTTGTGGGCATGAAAACCAAGGTCTCTTGGGCCAGAATGGAGCTATCAGTATTACTTGTGCCTTGTTTGCCCTGATTTTTCTGATGACTTGTGGTAGTAATATGATCGGGAGAAAGGCATACGCCAGCCTGAACTGCCACGGACTTTGGAGGGCATCTAGGATTTCTGGCCGATCTGTCACGTACAGGGAGGCGAACCTCCGAAGTTGCCTGTTCTGTCTGGTGGCAAAAAGGTCTATCTGGGGAAGGCTACATAGTGACACAGTGTCTTTGACTATTGCTCTGTTTAGGCACCACTCGCCTTGCCGTAGGGTGTGGCGACTCAGGAAGTCCGCTACTGAATTGTCTACTCCTCTGATTTGGAGAGCTGAGAGAGAGACAAATTGTTTTTCGGCTAGGGAAAAAAAATTTCTTTTAGAAGACATATGCAAATTGCCTCTTCAAACAAAGAGGACTTGTACTCTATAGCGCCACCTATTGGAAGTAGCGATCCTACAAGTCACAATCAACCCTTTAACGAGTCTTGTAATACGACTTAGGATAAAAGCCAAATCAGAATCTCCATTTGCAGACACGGTGTTTCGGACTGTTGGTCCTCGTCAGTGCAAAGTAGGAGAGATCTGATTTGGCTAGATGAGAGGCTCTGGACTGGGGTCTGGGGGGTAAGGTTTCTCCTTGTGGAGAGTGACATACCAGCTCTGGCGTGTCGAGGTAAGGAGGCTTATTCGCCGTGCAATGCTCCTCTGGGAAATTTTAATATGCAAATTGCCTCTTCAAACAAAGAGGACTTGTACTCTATAGCGCCACCTATTGGAAGTAGCGATCCTACAAGTCACAATCAACCCTTTAACGAGTCTTGTAATACGACTTAGGATACATTTAGAAGACATTAATTTGTCTGCTGAGGTATGCCACTACTGTTGTGTTGTCCGATAGGATTCTTACGTGTTCTCCTTGTAGCTGCAGGAGGAAATAGGATATAGGGCATGACTCACTGCATTTAATTCTCTTAAATTTGAAGAGGCGTGTATCTGTTCTCTTCCCCACCGGCCTTGGGAAAAGGCTTCCCCCATGTGAGCTCCCCATCCTGTAGGGCTAGCATCAGTAGTAATGATACGAGAAGGTGTTATTACCCAGTCTACTCCTTACGATAATTTAGTATCATCTAACACCACACTAGGGAACTCATGACTACCTGGGATAAGGAGTCTTATCTGTTAAACGACCTCTAGCATAGGCCTCTTCTGACAGTATTTGGTGCTGTAGATCTCGGGTGTGAAACTGAGCCCACCTGACTGCCGGAATACACGAAGTGAGGGATTCCAACAGGGACATTGCCTCCCTCAGGGTCATGAGAGGTTTCTTTATAGCTGCCCCGACTTTCATTTTAATTGCTGACATTTTTACCTGCGGCAGTAGACATTATTGCACTGTCGAGTCTAACTGGAGTCTAACTGGAGGCCTAAGACGGACTGAACGGATTGCGGCTTGAGTCTGGATTTCGTGCTGTTTATGAGCCAACTTAGAGCCTGTAGGGATAAGATTGCGTCAGTAACTCGTGTGGTACATTGTGCTACAGAGTTCCCTACTATCCAAAAAATTATCAAGGTAAGGTATTAAGGTATCCTTTTGCCGTAGGAAGGCCATTACTTCTAGCATCACCTTTGTAAAGACTAGTGGTGTGACAGAAAGACCGAACGGCATCGCTGCAAACTGGAAATCATGTATGATGCCGTCTAAGGAGACTGCCACTCTGAGATATTTCTGATATCTGGAATGGATGGGAAGATGATAATAAGCATCCTTTAAAGCTAAGCCTGCCATCATACAGTTGGAAAAAGAAGTTTAATTGTAGATTTGATGGATTCCATTTTAAACTTCACGTTTTGAATGAATGTATTAATTTTTTTTAGATTGATAAAAGTTCTAAATGAGCCGTCCGGTTTAGAAACCAGGAAGAGAAGGGAGTAAAATCCCTTCCCTTCCTGCTCTCCGGGTACACGAACCAATACGTTTTTAATTACCAGGCTCCGAATCTCATTTTCAAGGGCTTGTTGTTGTACTGGGCAGCTGAGGTATGTTATAATGAATGAATTATGGGGAACATGATGGAATTTTATTTTTAATCCATGTTCAATTATATCCAGGACCCATAAATTGGCAGAAATTTTACCTCATTCCTGGAAGAAGAATCTCAGTCTTCCCCCTACTGGAGGAACTGGTTGTTCATCATCTGTCCTTACGGAAGGTAGGTCCTCTAAACATAGCACCTTTGTTTTTCCCTTCCTTTGTCGGCCAGCGATTTTGGTTTTCGGTCGATCTTCCTCTACCAAATGATCGTCTCCTAAACGCCCTCCAATAAGATGGAAGAGGGGGGTTAGGGAAAGCCTTTTTTCTCTCTATGGCCTTTGTGAGGATGTCGTCCAAGGTCTTTCCAAACAAAAATTCACCATCGCAGGGAATAGCACAGAGTTTTGCCTTGGACTTTGTCCCCTCTCCAGCTTTTGAGCCATGGACTACGTCTGGCGTTGCTGAACAGACCTGCTGTTCTAGCCGCCAGGCGCAGTGAATCAGCCGAAGCGTCGGCTATAGAAGCGGCCGCTCTCGGATTAGGGAAATGGCGGCTCGTACTCTGTCTCTAGAAATCTTCTGCTCTGTCTGCTGGTCGATCCAAACCAGCATAGAACGGCCCGTACAAGTACTGGCTATTGCTGGCTTAAACGTGCCTGCAGCTGCTTACCACGCTCTTTTAAGCGAGGCCTCGGCTTTGCGGTCAAGGGGATCTTTTAGTATTCCTGCGTCTTCTACTGGCAAGGATGATTGTTTTGAGGAGGAGGCAACTGCCGTATCAACTCTTGGAACCTTAGACCAGTTTGACAGTTCCTCATCGCTGAATGGGTACCTTCTCTTTGAGGCTGAAGGAAGATAACCCCTTTTGTCTTGTTTACCCCATCCCTTCTTAATTAAGGTTTTAATAGCCGGAATTACGGGAAATGCTCTCCTTTTCCTGTCCGCTAGACCTGCAAACATTACCTCTGAGTAGTTTGCGGTCCCTTCAAATCTGAACCCATAGTGTTCCTTACAGATTTTACCAGACTGTCCATATTTTTTAAGGGAAAACATGAGCGTCCCTCTATGTCTGAGGAGGATGAGGACGCGGATGACTCTGCAGTATCTGATACTACCACCTCTTCCTGATCGGAGTCTGGAACCTATTAATTTTTTCGTTTTCCTGTGTGTGGGTACATTAGCTGACTGATTTAGGGCCTGTAGTTCTTCCCTTATTATAGCTCTAATGTCCGAAGTTGAAACAGACGCTTGCGGCACCGTTTCCTTTATACATTTTGCGCACAATCTCTTGGTATAGGTTTGAGATAGGGGACACCTACAAAGGCCACATTCTTTGTTTTCTTAGCCTGAGATGATTCACCCAGAAGGAGATAGAGGGAGAGAGAGTATGTCGTCAGCTTTATAGGCAGATATAGTTATAAACTCACCCAGTGAAGCTGCCGGTACCGATTCAGAAGGCGGCGGAACAGGTTTCATGGCGTGAGTTCTGTGGCTTGCGTCCGAGGAACCTCTATTAGAGTGGTCTCTGGACAGAGCTGCAGTATCCTCTGCCGGGGGACGCCTGCCTTGTCTTGGAGACGACATGCTTGCACGCCATATTCTATCTTGCAGGGATTTTTATTAGCCCCAAACACCTTTGCTGCTCTCCGGTACCTCCCCCCGGAGCTCACCTCCTGGGGTAGGCGTGGCATGCCTGCGTGGCTCAGTATCTGGCTCTGAAACCACGCTGCATTGTATGAGACATATGCCACATTTTTTTTTTTTTATAAAAGGTTGCTGGCACTTTTTTTTTTAAGTGGTGCGAGGATAGCGCGCTCTATCCAGGGTTCATTTACGTACCCCTATTCAAGTTCCACGCCGTACAGACTTTTTTTTTTCTGTGTATGCCATTTCCGGGGGTGGGGAGCGTACAGCAGGCAAAGCACAGTTCCTGCTACTCTCGGGACCGCACGTGCGTGCATCAGCTAGGGAACCTCCGGTGACCCGGAAGTTCCCTCTTACCACTTCCTGTCGCGGTGTGCTGTGTCTTTCGGTGTGCGCTGCTGCGGCACTCCTGCAGGACATGGAGGCTCTCTTCTTCCCTCCGGTCCTACGCTCCCACGCGGGTCTGGGCGGCTATAACCGGACCCCCACGCGCGCTATGGCACAGGAACTGCGGGCGGCCCTCCCCAGACCCGACATTCCTGGACCACCGCTTCAGACGAGGGGGGAGCCGGAATACTGCACTCCCCGACGCTGCTTCTGGACCGGAGCCCCTGACGTTCACATGGAGACTGCACAGGCGGCTACTTAGACCAGGTATTTCTTTTCTTTGTAGGAAAATCCTGCGGTTCCCTTTAGGAACAGGAAACCAACTGAGGAGAAGAGGCGGAAAGCCCTCTTTTATCTCTGTAGGTTTCCTGTTCCTACGGGCGCATCCCTCTCTCCAAGTGGGTGCTGTCATGGCGAAGGGTAAAATAATTAGTTGCGTTGAGTAAATACTTAGCAAGTGCATTAGGGGAGCGTGCGTCACATTGTTGTGATGTTCGTTTTTCTCTTGTAAAAAAATAATTAGTGTAGAGTAAATTTTTAGCAAGTGCATTAGGGGAGCGTATGTGACATTGCTGGTGACGTTCGTTTTTCTTTTCTAAAAAAAAAATTAGTTGCGTCGAGTAAATTTTTAGTGAGTGCATTAGGGGAGCGTACGTGACATTGTTGGTGACATTCGTTTTTCTTTTGAAAAAAATGAATTATTTGGGTCGGGTAAATTTATAGGGAGGGCATTAGTGTAGTTAACGTCTTTTTTCTTATTTCTTCTACATTTTTTCTCTCTACTTTTTTTCTCTCCGATTTTTTTTTATATAAATAGTACCCTATATGCAAGTCCCACACATTACACATGTAAAGCACCACTTACACACACATCCCTGGGGTTTGGGAAAAAAAAATAAAAATGGCTCATTCGTCAAGAAGATGCTATTCACCAGAGGCTTACACCTTCCTTGCCTCCGACACAGATTTAGGCAGTGAGGAAGATCCCACATTCCTCTATTCCTCCTCCTCATCTAGTGAGGAAGGATCCCAGCAAGGCGCCCTAGGATCCAGGCATCTCTAGCAGCAATTGATCCCATATGGATTGCACCCCCCAAAAATGATCAGCCGGTCATTCCAGATTTCATCGGCAGATCAGGAATCCAGTTTGACACCACTAGCCTCACTGAAATTGACTTCTTCAAATTCTTTTTCAGCGAGGAACTAATAAATGTTCTGGTGGCCTAAACAAACCTGTATGTCCATCAATTTTTCACCCAAAATCCCACGTCATCATACGCCAGATGGACCCCTGTAAATGGAGCACAGATGATGACATTTTGGGGAATTGTGCTGCATATGGGCATAATCCAAAAAACAAAGCTTCGGCAATACTGGAGTACTGATATACTCTACATTATACTGGAAATCCACATGGCCATGACAAGGATACGATTTGAAGCGAACCAAAAATTTTTGCATTACAGTGATAATGCGCAGTGTCCTCCCTGAGACGATCCAAACTTTGATCGTCTATATAAAATTCGGCTAGTGGTTGAACACTACAGCAAAAAATTTGCTGAGGCTTACACACCCTATAGGGACATCGCTATGGATGAATTTCTGGTTCATTTCAAAGGGAGGCTAAAATACTGACAAAACCTGCACAGTAAAGGTCCAAATATGGAATAAAACTGTACAAACTGTGCGAGAGTATCTCAGGGTACACCCACAGATTTAGGGTCTACCAGGGGAAGGACACCCAGATTAACCCCCTGAAGCCATCTGTCCTGGGGGTGAGTGAGAAAATTGTGTGTGAATTGTTGCACCCACTGTTGGATAAGGCTCATCCCCTCTACATTGATAACTTGATAATTGACAATCCCAGAGCCAGATTGTATTTTGGATTACAATTGGTACATGGGGTGTAGATCTCTCAGATCAGGTCCTCAAACCATACAGTGAAATGCGAAATGCTAAAGTATGGTATAAAAAATTGGCCGTGCACATTGTATGGATGGCATTGTACAATGCCTTTGTGATGTTCTGATATTCAGGCAATATGGGGACCTTCCTTCAGTTTTAGGAGGTAGTCATCAATGTTTGGCACTCAGGAAGGTGAGGGTTCCTGGGCTTCTGACACTGATGGTGCCCGTATTGTCCCAGGCCAATATTTTTCAGGTATTGTCCCAGGCCAATATTTTTCAGGACCGGTTCCTCAAACAGTGAAGAAAGGAAGATCACAAAAACGGTGTAGAGCATGCTGCAAGAGGGGAATCCAAAAGGACACAATTTACCATTGTGAAACCTGCCATGAGAAACATGGTCTTTGAATTAATAATTGCTTCAAAGTACCAGAAGTCCACAAATTAATAAAAATTAGTTTTTACCCTGTTGACACAACACACTTTTATAATCTGATGTACTGCGCACATCATACACATAACACCACATTATAAATTCATACATCAGTAAAACCAAAAGCATTATAATCATTACTATAAAATCAACACACAGACTCTCCATGCATGTGTTGTGACTGTGAAACAGCAGCGACACATGCAGCTTCGGCGCCGGACAGCTGATCAGCCGAAGCACTCCAGGTATCCGGGTTACCTCTGCAGCGTATTCTGTAAGTGCTATAGCTTGCTGAATAAGGAGGGACCCAAACAGATTTGCTCATCTCTACTTAGTAGTCCACATGGCTACAGCATTACCGTGTATGGCGGGCAATCCCCGCATGTTTATTGGCTGGGAACAGGCTCGGACTGGCCCACCGGAGAACCGGAGGATTCTCCGGTGGGCCCAGGCACTGACACCTGCTGGCATACTGGCTAGCAACTGCCTAGGGCCCTCACTGCTCCAAGGGCCCCCAGCAAGTGGTTATGGGGTCCCTGAGTCAAGGGGGCCCGCCCTGTGTCTGTGTAGCTGCAGCTGCAGACAGGATCCTGTCCCCGCTGCTAAAGCTAAATGAATATTCACGCTTCCCCACGCCCCTATGGAGAGGCGTGAATACCATTTCTCTTTAATAGCGGGCAGTGTTAGCCGCAGGCTGCAGCTAACACTGCCCGTGTGTAAAGCCCCACCTCCGCACCACACACAAAGCACCGCACACACACATACAGAGACACACACACAAATACTCACAGCGCAGCACATCCCGGCTTCCTGCACGGCTCTTCCTGTCTGAGAGAGTCCAGCTGATGACGTCATCATCCAGCACTGGGTCTCAGACAGAAAGCAGCAGGCGAGGAACAGGCTGCCATGATGTGCTGCTGCTGTGGGGAGGTGAGCTGTGTGCCTGTGTGTGTGTATGTGGTGCGATGCTTTGTGTGTGTGTGTGTGTGAGAGAGAGGGTTGGTAGGGGGAGGCAGTGATGGAGGTGATGGGCAATGATGAAGGTGATGGGCAATGATGGTGGTGGGAGGAGGCAGGGATGGAGGTGATGGGCAATGATGGCGGTGGGAGGAGGCAGGGAAGGAGGTGATGGGCAATGATGGCGGTGGGGGAGGCAATGATGAAGGTGATGGGCAATGACGGTGGGGAGGCAATGATGCAGGTGATGGGCAATGATGGTGGGGAAAGACAATGATGGAGGTGATAGGCAATGATGGTGGGGGAGGCAATGATGGAGGAGATAGGCAATGATGGCGGGGGGAGGCAATGATGGAGGTGATGGGCAATGATGGTGGGGGGGCAATGATGAAGGTGATGGGAAATGATGGTGGGGAGGCAGTGATGGAGGTGATGGGCAATGATGGTGGTGGGAGGAGGCAGGGATGGAGGTGATGGGCAATGATGGTGGTGGGGGAGGCAATGATGGAGGTGATGAAATGGACAATGATGGTGGTGGAGGAGGAGGCAATCATTGAGGTGGTGGAATGGGCAGTGATGGGGTGGTGAGGGAGAATGATAAGGGTGGTGGGGGAGAAGGCAATGATAGAGGTGGTGATGAGGACAATGATGGGGTGGAGAGGGTCTGCATTATACTTTGAGGGGGCTACATTATATTCTGTGGGGGGACTGCATTATTCTCAGGGGACTACATTATATTCTGGGGGCTACATCATACTATATGAGGGTCTACAGTATACTCTATGGGGAGCTGCATTATATTCTGTGGTGGGGCTGCATTATTCTCTCAGGGGACTACATTATATTCTGGGGGGCTACATATTACTATATGATGGGGCTACAGAATACTCTATGGGGGGCCTGTATTATTCCGTCAGGGGACTACATTATATTCTGGGGGGCTATATCCTACTATATGAGTGGGGCAGCATTATGCCCTATGAGGGGGCTACAGTATACTCTATGGGGGGCTGCATTATACCTGATGAGGGTGCTACATTATATTCTATGGTGGGGACTGCGATATACCTTATGAGGGGGTTGCATTATATTTTGTGGGGTGCTGCAGTATATTCTATGAGAGAGGGCTGCATTATATTTTATGAGGGGGCTACATTATATTCTATGAGGGGGCTACCCCTCTTATGATCCTACCGCAACCCCTACTACATAATTAAGACATGTACTACCTTATATTATATCCTGATATAGCGCGTTTTACAGCACAATTGGTGGTCTTGTATTTATTTGTATGTAGCTACATAGTGGGCCCCAAGACTGATTTTCTCTGGTGGGCCCAAGGTGTTCCAGTCCGACGCTGGCTGGGAACTCCAGCATGGCGTTCCATTACCCGCGATACTCCAGTAACAAGCTTGTCTGAGCTCCCGATGCCTGATCGAGTAGTGGAGAGCGGTCACTCATCACTGGTATCTACATTATTGTGCTGGAGCGGAGCTAGGAGAGAAATCATCACATTGTGTGAGGACTTCTCTGGGCTTCTGTCCTCTCATCCTGCAGGTGTCTGACTGGATCTAATGTGGAATCAGCTAAGACGCATCCTGTCCACAGCTGTTACGTCACTGTTCACACCACACGGAGACCTCAAAAGAGTCCCCGTGCTGAAGGGGTTAAAATCCTCCAGGCACAGTATTAGAGAATCTTGACATCCATCCAGCCCCCACTCCACATATATGGCTGCTCTGTGTGCACAGGACCTGTGATGAGGTCACAGGAGGGGAGGAGTCAGGGGTCACATGATCAGGGGCCTCAGTGTATGCAGGACTCGGCTGTGCTGACAAGTATTCAGCTCCTCTGCTGGAGTTGCTTCCATAAGAACAGGTAACGTTGTAAAGAGTAGAACAATTCCCCCATTAAGTGATCGGATCCCCCAGATCTTTGAAAGATCTTAGTGATATTACAGATGGGAGTTTCCAAGATCGATAGATTCTTGGGCAATCCTAGTGCTGACTGAGCCATGAGGCCTCCATCTAAGGGTGTGTTTCCACGGTCAGGATTCCTTCAGCAGATGCTGCGTGTTTGACGCTGTGTACAGCGGCAGCGTCAAACACGCAGCGACCAGATGTTACAGCATAGTGGAGGGGATTTCAAGAAATCCCGTCTCCACTATGCGTAACAACACGCAGGCGGCAGACCTGCGTTAACAGAGATGCGGCGCGTCTTTTCAGATCACAGCATGTCCTTTTCCCTTGCGGCGACGCTCCGCACAGGCCTATGTAGCGCTGCGGTGATTCCGGATGTGTTCAATGAGCACATCCGGATTCACCGCACGTTCACAAGGAGGTGGGGCTTTGGGCGGAGCGGACTTTCCACTCCGTCCAAAGCGCTGTGGTTCCGGACCATGAAACCACAGCCTAAGAGAGTGGCCGCAATCCCAGATGATGCAACAGCCGGAGCAATGTTATTGAGTGAGCAAATTTCTGCTATAAGCAAATTAATGAAGAATGTCTTACCAGAACCTCCTGGGGCATCAAGGAAAAACAGTCTCCAATTCCCACTTGGAATCTGAGCCATAATTGCCAAATACGCCGATATGTGGTCATCAACCAAAAGATGCTTTTTTAATGGGACAAATTCATTCATCGTTTGCAAATCATAGTTTCTTTTGCAGAATATCTCTGTCCATAACACCAAAGCCTGGTGGACCTGGTGCCGGTAAACCTGATGCTATTAGAGTCTTACTATTGATGCATTTACACCTTTCTTCTAGAGTCAGAAGGACTTTGTTGACTATGTCAGCAGTGACATTTATGTCTAAAGGTACTGTCACACTAAGCGAGATCGCTAACGAGATCGCTAAAGCGTCAGCGATTTTATGACGCAGTAGCGATCTCGTTAGCGACGTCGCTGTGTGTGACATGTAGCGGCGATGTGGCTGATCGTTCTGAGCCGTTTTTTGGTCGTTGGTGTCCCGCTGGTGAGCCTGAATCGCTGAGTGTGACACCCTTTATGAACGACTTTACCAGCGTCGCAGACGGGACTAGGTTTTCCCAACGACCGCAGAGGTCGTTATACAGATCGCTGATCTCTGATGAGATCTTTGTGTTTGGAAGCTAACTAGCGATCATATAGCGATCGCACCAATGATCTTGCCAGGTTGTGTCGTTGTCGTGATCGCTGGTGCGATCGCTAAGTGTGACAGTGCCTTAAGTCCGTATTAACTCTCCTGTGATCTCTATGAATATCTTCTCTAGGATATTCTTTGTATTTGTCCCAAAGATCACGGGGATTGGAAGGTGCACAGGTTGTAGTTATTATAGAGAACAGGTTTCGAGATTGAGGTGGAAAGTGAGTGAGGGATGCCTCCTGCAATGTCCCAGTGTGGATCATCTTCGATCAGACCACACTTTTGGCATGCCTCTGCCTTCCTGTAAGTTTTTGTTGGTTCAGTTGTATGTACAAAAGACACCAACTTTCCACCTTGGCATACATATCTACTATAAATTTATGAAAAAGTTGCCTACATAGTTGTCTGATCATTATTTGGTAGGCATAGAAGTCCATAGCTGATATTTTATATTCATTAGTTGGCCTAGCAGTGTTGGAATCAGTATGCGTTAGGGTAAAGTGATAACCACTTCTCTCGGCCTCTCACAGTTCTCAACCTCTGAAACACACAAAGACGGTAACACCCCTGACCTGGTTTTTGTCCAGCTCTGTTCAGTCTCCTACATAGATAACTCACTGCTTCCCCTCTCTGACCACAACATTCTCTCCTTCACGCTCACAAATCCTCACCCACCCCACCACACTCTTACCTACCACACATTCATAAATCTGCAAGCCATTAACCCTCATACACGTTCAGACTCCCTACACTCATCATTGTCCCCCAATCTCCTCTTTTTCCTGTCCTGACCTGGCTGTTCATCACTACAATGACACTCTCAGAAGCACCCTTGACCAAGTAGCTCCACTCACCTGCAGAACCTCTAAGCACAGAGTAAAACAGCCCTGGCTCACATCGCAAACTCGATTTCTCCAGTGATGCTCTAGGAGTGCTGAACGCTTATGGAGGAAGACTTGCACACCACAAGACTTCATCCACTTCAAATTTATGTTAAGAACCTATAATTCTGCCCTTCACTTTGCCAAACAGACCTACTTCACCACCCTGATCTCCTCACTATTCAACAACCCCAAGAAACTTTTTCACTCCCTCCTCAGGTTGAAAACACAAGCCCCATCACAGACATTTGTGCTGATGACCTGGCCTTCCACTTTACAGAGAAAATAGATAATATCCATCAGGAAATCCGCTCACAGCCACCAGGTGCCGTGACTCCCATGCCTCCCTGCATTTCCCCTGACTCACTCTCCATATTTGATCCATCACAGAAGAAGAAGTCTCCAGGCTCCTCTCTTCTTCCCATCCGACTACATGCACTACCGACCCCATTCCCTCACATCTCCTCCAGTCTCTCTCTCCAGTCGTCACAACTCACCTAACTACAATCTTTAATCTCTCCCTCTCCTTGGGCATTTACCCTCGTCCTTCAAACACTATCATTACTCCATTATTAAAGAAACCCGCTCTCGACCCATCCTGCACAAACTACAGAACAGTCTCCAATCTCCCCTTCATCTCTAAACTCTTGGAGTGCCTTGTCTAC
This sequence comes from Oophaga sylvatica, assembly GCA_033576555.1. Classification (NCBI taxonomy): domain Eukaryota; kingdom Metazoa; phylum Chordata; class Amphibia; order Anura; family Dendrobatidae; genus Oophaga; species Oophaga sylvatica. The sequence continues at coordinate 8,678,436 of JARQOD010000003.1, read as the reverse complement.
TCCCACCTTACCTATTACCTCTCCACTCACTCACTCCTAGACCCTTTACAGTCCGGCTTCCGCCCACTACATTTGACAGAAACTGCACTCATAAAAGTGATCAATGACCTTCTGACAGCAAAATGTAATGGTGACCACTCTCTGCTCATTCCTCTCGACCTTTCGAAACTGTTGACCACCATCTCCTACTCTCTAGGCTCCAGTCACTAGGCATTGAAGACACAGATCTCTCCTGGTTCTCTTCCTATCTTTCTGACCAGTCCTTTAGTGTCTTGTTCGCTGGCTCCACTTCATCTCCTCTTCCTCTCACTGTTGGGGTACCTAAGTGCTCAGTCCTTGGCCTCCTTCTCTTCTCCCTCTACACGGCCCCAATTGGACAGACCATCAGCAGATTTTGCTTTCAGTACCATCTTTATGCTGATGACACACAACTATACACGTCATCCCCCGACCATACCCCCGCTGTACTACAGAACGTCAATGACTGTCTGTCCGCAGTCTCCAACATCATGTCCGCTCACAATCTGAAACTCAACCTTTCCAAAACTGAACATCTACGTCTTTGCTTAAGTTGCATATGTCATATGCCATAATTTTGATGACATTCATCCTTTTGTTCAGATGTTTCAGCTTCCCTTGATTCAGCCTGTCTCATCAGTTTCTCCTAAAGACGATGTTCCCGTTGTTCAGATGTTTCCGCATCCCTTAATTCATCCAGTATTCTCTATTTCCGAGGACTCGCATTGTTCACTTGTCTCAGCTGTTTGAGACAGTTTTTCTTTCTTACCTTTTGGATGAACTTGCCAATAGATGTTTGTTTTTTGAGCTTCATTTTAAAAAACACTTAGTATTATGACCCTTAAGCCGGGGTCACACTTGCGACTGCAATGCGAGAGACCTATGCGAGTTTCTCGCCTCAATACCCGGCATTGCCGCCGGCGGTTCGGACCTGAGCATTCAGCTGCATAGAAATACATGCAGCCACACACACCAGTCCTAAGTGCCGGCGGTAGTGCCAGGTATTGAGGCGAGAGACTCACGCGAGTTTCACGCATTGCAGTTGCAAGTGTGATCAGAGATCTAATAAGTGAATCTATATAGTGAAGGAAATAATTATTTGATCCCTTGATTATTTTGTAAGTTTTCCCACTGACAAAGACATGAACAGTCTATAATTTTAAGGGTAGGTTAATTTTAACATCGACATCGATCTTGGCATCCATGCAAAATCTCACCTCTTGGAGTATCCCTGATCATGAGGAAGGTGAGAGATCAGCCTAAAACTACACGGGGGAAACTTGTTAATGATCTTAAGGCAGCTGGGACCACAGTCAACAAGAAAACCATTCCTCATGCATTACGCCGTAAAGGTTTAAAATCCTGCAGTTTCTACAAGGTCCCCCTGTTCAAGAAGGCACATGTGCAGGCCCATCTTAAGTTTTCCAATGAACACCTGGATGATTCTGTGAGTGATGAGGAGAAGGTGCTGTGGTCAGATGAGACAAAAATTGAGCTATTTGGCATTAACTCAACTCACCATGTTTGGAGGAAGAGAAATGCTGCCTATGACCCAAAGAACACCGTCCCCAACGGTCAAGCATGGTGGTGAATACATTGTTTTAGGGATGTTTCTCTTGTAAGGGCACAGGACTACTTCACTGCATCAATGGGAGAATGGATGGAGCCATGTACTGTAAAATCCTGAGTGACAACCTCCTTCCCTCTGCCAGGACATTAAAAATGGGACATGGCTGGGTCTTCCAGCAAGACAATGACCCAAAACATACAGCCAAGTCAACAAAGGAGTGGCTCAAAAAGAAGCACATTAAGGTCATGGAGTGGCCTAGCCAGTCTCCAGACCTTAATCCCATAGAAAACTTATGGAGGGAGTTAAAGCTCTGAGTTTCCAAGCGACAGCCTCCAAATCTTAATGATTTAGAGATGATCTGCAAAGAGGAGTGGACCAAGATTCCTCCTGACATGTGCCCAAACCTCATCATCAACTACAAAAAACATCTGACTGCTGTGCTTGCCAAGAAGGGTTTTGCCACCAAGTATTAGGTCTTGTTTGCCAGAAGGAACAAATACTTATTTCTCACTGCAAAGTGGAAGTAAATGTATATAATTTATACAATGATTTCCTGGATTTTATTATCGATATTCTATCTCTCCATGTTAAAATTAAACCTACCCTTAGAATTATAGACTGTTCATGTCTTTGTCAGTGGTCAAACTTATAAAACCAGCAAGGGATCAAATACCGTATATACTCATGTATAAGCCGACCCCCCCTACTTTTGCCACAAAAAACTGGGAAAACTTATTGACTCGTGTATAAGCTGGGTGTATAAACCGCCGTCCTGCTCTGTGCTGCCCCCGTCCTGCTCCTTGCTCCCCCATCCAGCTCTGTGCTCTCCCATTCTCCTCTGTGCTCCCCCCTCCTGCTCCGTCCTCCCCTGTGCTCCCCCTTCCTGCTCCGTCCTCCTGTGCCCCCTCCGTCCTGCTTTGTGCTCTCCATCCTCCCCCCGTCCTGCTCCGTGCTCTGCATCTTCCCCCCCCGTCCTCTCCCCGTGCTCCTCTGTGCACTCCATCCTCCCCCCCGTCCTGCTCCGTGCTCCTCTGTGCCCTCCATCCTCCCCCCGTCCTGCTCCATGCTCCTCCGTGCTCTCCGTTCTCCCCCCGTCATACTCACCCTCCCCGTGCCATCGCTGAACGTCCCGGCAATCCTGCGTTGTACCCGGCTTCCTGCAGCTCTCCTGTGCTGAGCGGTGACGTAATACCGCTCATTAAGGCCATGAATATGGACGCCACGCCTATGGGAGTGGCGTCGCGTCCATATTACATGACCTTAATGAGCGGGTATTACGTCACCGCTCAGCACAGGAGAGCTGCAGGAAGCCGGGTACAACGCAGGATTGCCGGGACGTTCAGCGATGGCACGGGGAGGGTGAGTATGATGTCCCAGCCACCGGCTCCTGCCGCGGCACCCCCTCCCCCGCTGATTTCTGCCCAGTGACTTGTGTATAAGCCGAGGGGGCATTTTCAGCACAAAAAAAGGTGCTGAAAATCTCGGCTTATACACGAGTATATACGGTAATTATTTCTTTCACTGTATATAAAGCAGAAAATGTGAGACTTCCTCAGACAGTTCTAGTTGTACATAGCAACCAATCAGAGCTCAGCTTTCACGTTATCTCAGTAGCTTCAATGCTGAAACTGCACACTGGTTGCTATAGGCAACCAGAGCAATTTTACTGTGAAGCAATTCTCATAAATGAGGCCCCAGTTACTACTCCAGCATCCGTTGTTATATTACAGACTTTGCTCCACCTTAGTGACTATATGGTTGCTGCCCCTTTAAGAGCGACTCTGAGCACTGTCCTTCTTGATCTTTAGGACCTTCAGGCAACAACTGTCGTTTTGCATTCAACACACAGACACCAATTTCCTCCTTTATTTCTATAGAGCCTTAATTCTGGGGGCTAAATCTTATGAAGGCGGGATATTTGAGTTTTAATGTTCGCAGTATTTTTAGTATGGTGTTAAAGATGAGCGGTGCAAAATTTCCCCAAAACCAGGTGAAAATTTTGGTTTTGTATTCCACGGGCTACCACACACAGATTTTCTACTTTAAGTATATAAATTTAAAGACGAAAACTAAATCCTGTTAAATAATAAATCTCCTCATATGTTTCTCTTATTATCTCCAGTAATTGTATTATTACACAGGATTTTATGATGTTACATCGGCTCATCTTCTCATTCAGGTCTCTACAATATCGGATCCTCTCAGTGAAGATCTTCTATATAAGAACATTTTCCTGATTTACCCATCAAAGATGGATGTGGACAGAGACAAGATGGTGGAGAGGATGTTACACCTCACCCTAGAGATCCTCTTCCGGCTTACTGGAGAGGTGAGAGATTCAGATGACGTCACATTACATCATTCTTATCTATAGGAATAACAGATGGACAGAACTGGAGAGGTGAGGACTCTGGAAATGTCTGTAGTGAGATTTATTAATGTGTCTCTCCATAACCAGGATTACACAGTAGTGAAGAAGACCTCTAGTGAGCGCTGTCAGGACCCTGTGTCTGAGGGATGGGGAAGACCCCTGAGCCCAATCACGGGGCCTCCACCTCACCACATGATACATGAGGACATCGATGACCAGAAGATCCTAGAACTCACCTACAAGATGACTGAGCTGCTGACTGGAGAGGTGACACTGCTGGGAATGCTGGGACATTATACAGTAACGCTATGAAGGGATCAGGGGATGATGGTATCATTGTATGTGTCAGGTTTCTATAAGGTGTCAGGATGTTGCTGTCTATTTCTCCATGGAGGAGTGGGAGTATTTAGAAGGACACAAAGATCTGTACAAGGACGTCATGATGGAAGATCCCCAGCCCCTCACATCACCAGGTAAGAGACAGGACTAAATACACACGGCCTATAATTATCTGTATGTATAGAATAAATTCAGTCCATGTATGTGTTTCCTCCAGATCTATCCAAGAGGACAACATCAGAGAGATGTCCCCGTCCTCTTCTTCCACAGGACTGTAAACAAGAAGGTCCCAATGTTCCTCAGGATCATCAGGTAGATGGAGAGAAGGTGTCATGAGATCTCCCCTATGATGTGTAGACGACTGTGAAGGTCTTGTGCTCAGTCTTGTTTTATCCACCAGTATTATATGTGTTATACTTGTGTAATGAGAACGGTGGAGATGGCAGGATTAGAGCTGATCATAGATGTGACTTCTCCATCTGTCTGTGACTTTTACAATATTTGTTTCAGGGTGAAGATCTGACCCATATTAATACTACAGAGACATATGTGAGAGGTGATGAGCGGTGTAAAGAGGAGATTCCTACATATGACTACCCAGGTGAGTAGTAACCACTAAATGCAGAGAAGTCACAGATTATTCTCTGTCACTGGTTGTGGCTGCTTTATTGGTTATGTAGTCCAGCTGTATTACAATCATGTGATCACCATTTTGCGTCTTGACCACAGCATATTCAACCACCCAAAAGTTTTCAAATGACTTTAGGCATTGAAAGCCTTTTTCTATAAAACTTATAACCTGGTAGATCCAACTACCAACTGAAATAAAAAGATGCTGACCGTTATCTACCCAGACTACAAAGCCAAATGACAGCGTACGTAGAATGTGCTGACAAGATAGAAAATCACTTGAAGAAAAGTATTATGATGGGCCTGTAAGAGAAAGCGGAGGATAATGATGCTGTTGGCTTCCTAGAACCCTGATATCTTATTGGATGAATCTACCTTCTCTCCCTTCTGTGCTGCTGAATGTCTCATATGGTCCCTACAAGACCAGGTCCAGTCTTTCTGGCCAAATTTCACTTTTATGATCGACAACATTTAATGTGCAGTGAGGCCAAGTGTGAATTTCTGGACGATAACAACAGAGTTTCCCTTTATCCTGAGTTTTCAATTTCTCTTTAAATCAACTAACTACAAGGAGGATTATGATGAACTACATAGAATACATTACAGCTGTGCCATGATATATCTCTAAGCTGTACGTGGCTGATGGCTGTAAATACATTTATTCACGCCTGCAGGAGATGTGTTGGCATGGCTCGAGCCCTGGTTTCATGGAATCACTCCACGTCATAAATTTTATTAATGTTTGCAATACTAAGGAATTCAGATTTCTGCACAATCTCTCCTGAAATGGAGAGCAATAAACTTTCTCTACTCTTCTGATCAGAACTCACAGTAGCTAAAATGATCTAACATAAATAAGTGCAATTCCGGTTTACTGTTGGCAGGGTCGGCTCCAGGTTTTCATGGGCCCCGGGCGAAAGAGTCTAAATGGGCCCCTTTAACACATACCACAATTCTTGATGCACAGATACAGCAGAGAAATATAGGTATTGTTATGATCTCCTACAAGCACTAAGGAAAGGTGGGAATTCTGTCCCTACAATAGGACTGAGCTGGATCCCTACGATGTAACGGGGGACCTGATCCTGCGACCAGACCCGCTAAAGTCCTCAGCTAGTCTGAACGAAGACCTATAGTTGCGAGGGAGGAATCCCTACAAGATCTAGGGACTGGGTGAAAAGGTGGACACCTCCTAACAGAAAGTGTAGCAGGGAATATAAAACAGAAAACAAATACTAAGAGATCCTAAGATCAAGCAAAACTGACAGAGTAAGGCACCTAAGCACCCGGCTAGCTTAAGAGTAGATAGAAGTCCAGCAAAGCCAGAAGGGCGGAGCCAGACTAAATAGGGTAAAAAGGTCATGTGACCAGCAAACTGAAACAAAATCTAACAAGAGGGTTCTAACAGTACCCTCCCTTCTAAGAGGATCCTCCGGTTCCCCTAGGACTTAGGCTTATCCGGAAACCTCTTGTGAAACGCTCTGACAAGTCTAGACGCAGAAACATCATCCGCCCTCACCCATGAGTTATCCTCGGGTCCATAACCCTTCCAAGCGACGAGGTACTTTAAACTCCCTCTATTCCGTCTAGAATTTAGGATGTGGGAAATCTCATATTGCCCGTCCTCCACCACCAGGGGAACAGTGGCCGAGACGTCTCCATCTGAGACCTCAGCTTTTTTCAAGAGAGAAACATGAAACACCGGATTAATCTTCTAGGAGGTAGGAAGCTCCAACTTAACAGCAGATTGGTTAATAACCTGAAGCACCTTAAAGGGCCCCACAAACTTGGGACCCAATTTCTTAGACGGAATCCTCAAGCGCAGATTCTTAGAGGACAACCAAACCATGTCACCAATAGCAAACAAAACCTCTTGTCGTTTTCTATCAAAATACACTTTGGATCTTTTGTTAGCCTCCTGAAGATTACCACGCACATCAGTCCAAACTCTCTCCAAAACACCAGAAAAATTCTCCTCTTCAGGTACAGCCGATCCCAACTTGGAAAATGACCCAAAAGACGGATGTCTCCCAGTACAACAAAAAAAAGGCGAACAACCAGCAGAAGCGGATGTATGATTGTTAAGAGCAAACTCAGCAAGTGGCAGAAACTCAGACCACCCCTCTTGATTATCAGTCACAAAACAACGCAAGAACTGCTCAACATCCTGGTTTTTCCTTTCTGTCTGGCCATTAGACTCAGGATGATATCCAGATGAAAACGACAAATGAACTCCCAACCTGTCACAAAAAGCGCGCCAAAAACGAGCCACAAACTGAGGTCCCCTATCGGAAACAATGTCAGTAGGAACGCCATGTAGTCTGACTATTTCCTTGACAAAGGCCTTAGCGAGAGTCTTAGCGCAGGGCATTTTGATGAAAGGAACCAAGTGACACATCTTGCTAAAACGGTCCACGATCACCCAGATGACAGTGAAACCCTCAGAGGGGGAAGGTCAGTAATAAAGTCCATAGCCAAATGTGTCCAAGGTGCAATAGGGACCTCCAGAGAGCAAAGCAACCCCGCAGCAGGAGTATGAGAAGACTTAGATCTAGCACACACCGTGCATTGACGCACCCACTTAATGACTTCCTTCTGCCATCCTGGCCACCAAAAACTGCGACCCACAAGTCTCTTGGTCTCAGAGATTCCAGGATGACCTGCCAACCGAGAGTCATGACATTCAACAAACAAATCTCTCCTCAGGGTACCAGGCACAAACAACCTCCCATGCGGCGTGTTAGATGGGGCATTCTCCTGTGCTTTAAGAATCTCATCTTCCAACACGGAGTCCAAAACAGCAATAACAACCCCCTCTTGCAAGATGTTTTCCTCCTCCTCCTCAGTACCCACCATAGGAGAAAAGCTGCGAGACAAAGCATCAGCTTTAACATTTTTAGTACCTGGGATGTAAGTAACGGTAAAATTAAACCGTGAGAAAAACAGTGCCCACCTAGCCTGACGGGCATTCAAGCGTTTGGCAGCATCAAGGTAGATCAGATTTTTATGATCGGTGAAGACTTGAATGGGAAATTCCGCTCCCTCCAAAAAATGACGCCAGTGTTCAAATGCGAGTTTAATTGCCAACAATTCCCGATTACCGATATCATAATTTAGTTCAGACTCAGAAAATTTCTTTGAAAAAAAAGCACAGGGATGTACTCCATCCGTCTTTGCCTGAGACAACACCGCGCCGACCCCCACAGAAGAAGCATCAACCTCAACCAAAAATGGTTTAGTCACATCAGGCTGCGTAAGGATGGGAGCAGAGCTGAACTTCTCCTTTAGCAACACAAAAGCCTCAATGGCCTCCGTAGTCCACTGAACCGCATCAGCACCTTTCCTGGTGAGATCGGTCAGCGGTTTGGCAATCACAGAAAATTTTTTTATGAATTTTCTATAATAATTGGCGAACCCCAAAAACCTCTGTATTGATTTCACACCAATAGGTCTAGGCCAATCCTGCACAGCTTGCACTTTCACCGGGTCCATCTCAAAACCTTCACTGGAGACAATGTAGCCCAAAAAACTAAGTCTCTGTACAGCGAACTCACATTTTTCTAGTTTGGCAAAAAGTGAATTATCACTCAGTAACTGTAATACTTCATGCACACTCCTCCAATGAGACTCCAAATCCGGTGAATAAATCAAAATGTCATCCAAATACAGAACCACACTTCTGCCGATCAAAGGTCTAAGGATGTCATTAATAAGATTCTGAAAAAATGCCGGAGCACTGGAAAGTCTAAAGGGCATGACCAGATTCTCAAAATGACCCAGTGGAGTGTTAAACGCAGTCTTCCATTCATCCCCCTCCTTCATGCGCAACAAATTGTATGCCCCTCGAAGATCAATTTTCGAGAACCACTTGGCCCCCACTAACTGATTAAACAAATCAGGAATCAATGGCAGTGGGTAAGGATTGCGTACAGTAATCTTATTAATTTCACGAAAGTCTAGACAAGGCCTTAAACCGCCGTCCTTTTTTTTAACAAAAAAAAATCCAACCACCACAGGAGATTTGGAAGGCCTAATGTGACCAGCGGCCAAGCTTGTCTGTATGTATTCCTCCAAAGCCTTTCTCTCAGGAATAGTCAAATTAAATAAACGACTTTTAGGAAGAGTCGCTCCAGGGACAAATTCAATTGCACAATCATAAACTCTATGAGGAGGCAATACCTGCGATTCCTTATCAGAAAAAACTTTCCAAAAATCCTGAATAGGTACAGGTAACTCCCCCTTAACTACAGCAGCAATACGCCCGTTACAACACTTGTCATAACACTTAGGACTCCAGGACTTAATTTCATTGGTAGACCAATTCAGTACCGGATTGTGCAATTTTAACCAGGGTAACCCCAAAATCACCGGAGAAGGTAAATTATTCAAAACTACCAAATCCAAATTCTCTTGATGAACACCATTAATAGTAAGAGGAAATTCACAGATATGGTGAGTAACATTTTTCAAGTGAGAACCATCCACAGACACCACATTAATAGGAGAAGATAGAAGTTTGGGTTTTAATTTTAGTTTTTCCAAAAATTTCCCATCAATCACATTGAGAGTTGAACCACAATCCACAAATACCCAAAACTCCATTAATTTCTCCTCAACAGCAGTGGTAGCAGAAAGAAAGACACCTTTATTGTTTAAACAAGCTATGCGGGCAAAACTGACCTCATTTTTTTTTCTCTCTTTATTCATTCGAAGCGCACAGTTCTTAATGAAATGCTCAGATTTACCACAGTAGAAACACAAACCTTGAGCAAATCTGCGTTCTTTTTCTCGAGAGTGAGGTGTCATTGCTCCAATTTCCATCGGCTCTGCAATGTCAGTACATTCCTTCTCCAAACTTGGAGCTGACAAGGCAGATTTACTCTCATTAACCCTTGCACGCAGTCTCCTATCCACCCGTATGGCTAATTGCATAGCCTCTTGCAAGTTACCAGGTATGGGATAAGCAATCAGCAAATCTTTAACCCTTTCACTTAACCCTGCAAGAAATAAACTTTTCAAAGCTGAATCGTTCCAGCCCACCTGAGTGGACCACCTTCGGAAGTGAGTACAATATTTTTCCACATTACCTGATCCCTGTCTCAAATGTTTCAATTCTGTCTCAGCTGATGAAACACGATCCGGATCGTCATACAATAACCCCAAAGCAGAAAAAAAACTATCCACTGATCTAAAGCATGGATCACTAGGCTGCAGAGAAAAGGCCCAGTCCTGAGGTTCTTTGCGCAAAAGTGACATTATGAACCCTATGCGCTGTGATTCATCACCAGAGGATCTGGGTCTCAAACGGAAATACAACAAGCAAGCATTTTTAAAAGAAAAAAAATCTTGTTGTTCACCAAAAAATAAATCAGGCAAACGTACCTTTGGCTCCACGAAATCAGCTCCAGAACAACTACTCACGTGTTGCTGGATTTCAGCCACCTCCAGAGAGAGTCGCTGCAGGCGTTGAGCCAAATCCTGAACCGACACCATAATAGAAACTGAAAATCTTTCCTTAGAGATTTTTTTTTTTTTTCTTTGGGCTGGACTTACTGTTATGATCTGCTACAAGCACTAAGGAAAGGTGGGAATTCTGTCCCTACAATAGGACTGAGCTGGATCCCTACGATGTAACGGGGGACCTGATCCTGCGACCAGACCCGCTAAAGTCCTCAGCTAGTCTGAACGAAGACCTATAGTTGCGAGGGAGGAATCCCCACAAGATCTAGGGACTGGGTGAAAAGGTGGACACCTCCTAACAGAAAGTGTAGCAGGGAATATAAAACAGAAAACAAATACTAAGAGATCCTAAGATCAAGCAAAACTGACAGAGTAAGGCACCTAAGCACCCGGCTAGCTTAAGAGTAGATAATACAATGAAGTCCAGCAAAGCCAGAAGGGCGGAGCCAGACTAAATAGGGTAAAAAGGTCATGTGACCAGCAAACTGAAACAAAATCTAACAAGAGGGTTCTAACAGGTATAGTACAAAACCAAACATTTCACTTACTTCATACATTACATGAGTGATATCTATTGTAAATTCTACAATAGCTCCAAAGACAAACAGTATAGTCATCCATACAGTATTATGGGCACCACATAGTGCTCCATACAGAATAATGAGCTCCATATATTGCTCCATATAGTATTATGGGCGCCCCATAGTGCTCCATACAGAATAATGAGCTCCATATATTGCTCCATATAGTATTATGGGCGCCCCATAGTGCTCCATGCAGAATAATGAGCTCCATATATTGCTCCATACAGTATTTTGGGCACCACATAGTACTCCATGCAGAATAATGAGCTCCATATATTGCTTCATATAGTATTATGGTCACCACATAGAGCTCCATACAGAATAATGAGTCCCATATATTGCTCCATATATAATGGGCCCTATATAATGCTCCATATATAATGGACCCTATAAGATGCTCCATATATAATAGGCCCCAAATGATGCTCCATATATAATGGGCCCCATATGGTGTTCCATATATAATGGGCCCCATATGATGCTCCAGTATATGATGGGCCCCATATATTATGCTTCAGTGCATGATGGGCCCTATATAATGCTTCATATATAACGGACCTATATATGATGCTCCAGTATATTATGGGCCCCATGTAATGCTCCATATATAATTGGCCCCATATATGATGCTCCAGTATATGATTGGCCCCATATAATGATCCATATATAATGGGCCCCATATATGATGCTCCAGTGTATGATAGGCCCCATATATGATGCTCCAGTGTATGATGGGCCCCATATGATGGTCTCCATATATTGCGCCAAACATAAAAAAAATAAAAAATGAAATACTCACCTCTCCTCACTTGGCCGCTGCTCTGCTTGAGGCACTGGCCCCCGTTACTGGCACAGGCATCGGGCCCCCATAGCATGCCGGTGTCCTCGACTGTGAGTGGGCCCCCCACCTGCTCAGGGCCCCGGCACTTGCCCGGGTGCTGACGCCGGCCCTGACTGTTGGAGATCTCGACTCACACATATGTTGTTTTTAAAGATGCAACACAGAATAAAAAAATGTTATTTTTTTTACAGGTTTATTATGTATAATAGTTTGAATGTGGTGAGATTGGCCTGTCTCACTTATGTGAGTGTACAATTCCCTGGTATCTTTAAAAAAAAAGATCTCTATTTCATTTGTCAAATGCCTGAGACCTAAATTTAAGACACATCAGCTCTGCATTATTATAAAAAGTTCTCTTTAGCTGTCTAATATTTCTTCTCAAAATTCATCTGACAGAAAATATTCCTCTCTTACGATAGTTTAGATTGCCAAGAGCCACCAAGCCCCATACTCTAATTATCCCAGAGAGGTTTCACCACTAGTTACTCATTTTTTATTGAAGAAGACTGTTGCGTTTAATCATTTCAGTAGATGTGTTATTGTCTACAATCAGTTTTGACTGCAGTAGATAGTGCCCAAAATACTCTGATATAGCCACTTCCCACAGTCAGTTTTGTTTTTTTAATCAGGGCCCATTTTTTCAAATCTGACGTCGGTCACTTTATATGGTGATAACTATGGAATTCTTCAGAAAGGATAATAGGAATATAAATGGAACTTACAAATTATTTTCAAAATTCTATTGAATAATACCCTATAAATGGTTGTACACTACTGTCTGGACACATGGCAAGTTAAGAAGAGAAGGAGCGCCATTTAGCTATTTGAACGCAGATCTTGCTGGAATACTCTGCAGACACAATGTATTGGGGCAATGTTCATGGTCACCTGACAGTTCAAAAGATGGCCACCATGAACAGGCTTTGCGCTATCTACTCCATTTTCCAGATCCCACAGATTGCCCTGCTCATCACCCTTTTACCCCTCTACAAGAATCTAGACTTACACAGAGACCCCTATGCTTGGGCCACAGAGTTACATGCTTTTCTGTGTCGTGAGATGGCAAGAAGAATAGTCAGATAGCCGGGTCAGAACCAGGAAAGCAGAGAAAATACAAAAATCAAAAGACGCAACAGTAGTCTGTAAACGGGATGGTGTTACAACAGCAAACAAACATACAAGCCAGGAGCTGAGCACAGAGGACTGAACAAGGCTGTATTTGACAGCTTTCAGCAATATGCTTTGAGCTTTAGTAGGGTGTGGTGCTTTCCAATTGGTAGAAGCATGTAGCAGATTACTACAGCTGGACAGCACACACCCATACTGCCAGACTGGATGGTACTAATGGACCTAACAACCCTAATCTTAGTGGCTGAACAGATCCTGCACTGCCCAGACCTTGTTCCAACGTCTCCTCCATTACCAGCACTGCCTGCAGAATGAATAAGGCTCCTGGTGACAGAAGCAGACATCATAGGGGCAGGTCCCAGAGGAGATGGGACACACCATTTGCAGAATCCCTAATATGAAAAAATGGCAGAAAACCAGAGCAGTAGAAATCCCCATAAAGTGACTCTATTTTGGAAATTACAAGTCTCAGTGAATTAATCTCTAGGAGTAGTGACTATTTTGAATCCACAGCCACTTTCTGGAAATTAGTACGCAGCGGATGTTGGAGAATGAAAATTGCATATTTGCCATTTTATTGCCCAACATATAGTGCTCAGATTGTTCTCCAGGAGACACACACAGTAAATTATTTTGGGTCTTCTAACTATAGTAATGCCAAATACATGGATTCAAAATGTGGTTTTGTCACACTGCAAGACTCAGAAGTGAGGGGAAGATTTGACTTTCGGAGAGCGGATATTGCAGGATTGATTTAAGGAAGCCATGTTGCTTATCAAGAGCTTTTGAGCCACTAATAATTTGGAAGCCTCTGTTTTTCCATTGACAGATGATGGACCCAAGTGGAGACTTGTTTTTTTGTGAGATGAGTAGGTGTTTTATTGGTATTATTTTCACCTATATAACATTGTTTGGTAGCATTTTATTCCGTATTTTGGAGGCAGAACGAACAAACAGTTGAACACCATGCTCCACTGATTCATCCTATGAGGTTTTCTATTAGACTGAATTGTCATTGTCTTGGTGAATAATTCAATATTTTTCCGTAACTTGCTATTTTTACTGACAATTTCAGTAAAAATGTTCAAAAATATAATATTCAAGGATATTTTATTCAAAAATAATTATTTGTTTTATTTTTGCAAGGTGACTGCACCTGGAGATCAGACGGACAGCGAACATCTTCACAGCAATCACATTTTGTTATGCACCAGAGAAGTCACAAAGGGAAGAAGACATTTTCATGTTCAGAATGTGGGAAATGTTTTACACAGAAATCAGATTTAGTTAAACACCAGAGAACTCACACAGGGGAGAAGCCGTTTTCCTGTTCAGAATGCGGGAAATGTTTTACACAGAAATCACATTTTGTTAATCACCAGAGAATTCACACAGGAGAGAAGCCTTTTTCATGTTTAGAATGTGGGAAATGTTTTAACCTAAAATCAGATTTGGTTAAGCACCAGAGAACTCACACAGGCGAAAAGCCTTTTTCATGTTCAGAATGTGGAAAATGTTTTATCCAGAAATCAGATTTGGTTAAGCACCAGAGAATTCACACAGGGGAGAAGCCTTTTTCATGCTCAAAATGTGGGAGATGTTTTAAACAGAAATCAGATTTGGTTAAGCACCAGAGAACCCATACAGGGGAGAAGCCTTTTTCCTGTTCAGAATGTGGGAAGTATTTTACACAGAAATCAGATTTGGTTAATCACCAGAGAATTCACACAGGGGAGAAGCCTTTTTCCTGTTCAGAATGTGGGAAATATTTTACACACAAATCAAATTTTGCTAAGCACCTGAGAATTCATATAGGAGAGAAGCCTTTTTCTTGTTCAGAATGTGGGAAATATTTTAATCAGAAATCATATCTTGTTATACACCAAAGGAAACACACAGGTGAGAAGCCTTTTTCATGTTCAGAATGTGTGAAATGTTTTACACAGAAATCAGATTTAGTTAAGCACCAGAGAACTCACACAGGGGAGAAGCCTTTTCCCTGTTCAGAATGTGGGAAATGTTTTACACGGAAATCCCATTTTGTTATGCACCAGAGAAGTCACACAGGGGAGAAGCCTTTTTCATGTTCAGAATGTGGGAAATGTTTTATCCAGAAATCAGATTTAATTAAGCACCAGAGAACTCACACAGGGGAGAAGAATTTTTCCAGTTCAGATTGTGGGAAATATTTTACATAGAAATCAGATTTGGTCAATGACCAGAAAACTCACACCGGGAAGATGCCTTTTTCTTGTTCAGAATGTGGGAAATGTTTTAACCAGAAAGCACATCTTGATAGCCACCAGAGAACCCACACAGAGAAGCTTTTTTCATGTTATTAATGTGGGAAATATTTTCCACAGAAATCAACTTTTATTAAACATCAGACTGTTATGATTCCTCTGCTAAGTGTATTTTTGGTGCATTGACTGACAGCTCAGTTGTCCAATCTCATGCTGAGGTTCTTTCAGGTGTTCCCCATGCCAGGTGATTTCTCAGCTACTTAGGTGAGCTGTCAATTCCAGACCTATACCTGATATAATATCTGTTCAGTGGTTTGCCTTTTGCTCTGTTTGTTGATCTTTTTCTGCCTGACCTCATTCTAACCATCCGTTTGCCTAGCCACTTTGCTTTGATCCCCTACCTTCCTGGTATTCTGTCATCAGACCGTGACCTGACTTCACCTTTGTCTTTTCCCTTTTAGTTTACTATATGCTCTCTTGGTATTTGACCCCGGAATGTTTGAGTACCCTGGCTAATGGACTGTCCGGGAGTAGTGACTAGTATCACATTGCATCTGGAGTATACTTCCCCCCCCCCCCCCAACAATGGATCCAGTTCATACACTTTGGTATCAGTTGGCAAATCTGACCCAAATGGTCCGGATCTGGCTAGGGAGCATCAGAAGATAGAATCTTAACAGTCCCAGCTGCTAAGTCAGTTTTCTAGTACTATGGGTGCTTCCCAAAGCTCTCTGCTACTGAATGTCGATATGGCTTCATTACTTTCTGATGTGTAGGTGGTCTCTGCTGAACCAGTAGTTGCACTACCTGATAAATGTATAGTTCTGGACGCTTCTCTGAGGGGTAGGCCCATTATCCTATGTAATCTGTATGCAACAAATACAGGGCAGATTCGTTTTTTACGGAAAGTGTTTCCCTCATACAGAAGCTTCCACCAGTGGCTTTACTAGTTGGAGGGAATTTTAATATTCCGTTTTCGGTGGTATGGTATTTGATAGGCATTCCCTTGGGACAGGCCCCCATCACACAACACAGTTAGATTAGCATTAGACTTTAGGAAATTAATTATTGCTAATTCTCTCTTTTACCTATGGTCCGAACAATGAAAGCAATTGTTACCATCTACCTTTCGTGTCTCCCCTTTTTCCTCATAGATTGTAAGCTTGCGAGCAGGGCCCTCATTCCTCTTGGTATCTACTTTGACCTATGTTTATTGTTATGCTGTAATGTCTATTGTCTGTACAAGCCCCATCTATAATGTAAAGTGCTGAGGAATATGTTAGCGCTATAGAAATAAAAGTTATTATTATTATTATGGAGGATAGATCATCCTAAAGAAAGTGCCTTCCTTTTATTCCCCTCCCCACCAAACTCATACCAGAATTGATTTCTTTTATGCCAATTTCACATCTCTTTGGATGCTGTCATGCTGAAAAGAGTGGAGATGGGTCAAATTTCCTAGTCTGATCACACCCTGGTTGTGCTAGATCTTAGATCTGCTATACCTCACTCTCGGGCCAGTCATTGGCGTCTGAACAAGTTCTTAATTAAGGACCCTTCTTTTAGAAAGATCTTAGTGGTCCATCTTACTGAGTTCTGCCATCTTAACGAGTGTTCAGTTTCTTCTCCTTCAGTTCTGTGGGAAGCCCACAAGGCAGAGATGATGGGTTATTGTACAAAGGAGGGCTCCAGAATGAAAAAAATGCTAACTTTGAATATGAGAAACTACAGTGAGTTCGGAAAATATTCAGGCCCCTTTAAATTTTTCTCATTAATGTACGCTCTGCACTCCATCTTTACTGAAAAAAAAAATGTAGAAATTTTTGAAAATTTTTTAAAACAGGAAAATTGAAATATCACATGGTCATAAGTATTCATGCCCTTTGCTCAGTATTGAGTGCAAGCACCCTTTTGAGCTAGTACAGCCATGAGTCTTCTTGGGAATGATGCAACAAGTTTTTCACACCTGGATTTGGGGATCCTTTGCCATACTTCCTTGCAGATCCTCTCCAGTTCCGTCAGGTTGGATGGTGAATGTTGGAGAACACCCATTTTCTGGTCTCTTCAGAGATGCTCAATTGGGTTTAGGTCAGGGCTTTGGCTGGGCCAGTCAAGAATGGTCACAGAGTTAATCTGAAGCCACTCCTTTGTTATTTTAGCTGTGTGCTTAGGGTCCTTGTCTTGTTGGAAGGTGAACCTTTGACTAAAGTCTGAGGTCCAGAGCACTCTGGAAAAGGTTTTCATCCAAGATATCTCTGTACAGTCATGGCCAAAAGTTTTGAGAATGACACAAATATTATATTTTCACATGATCTGCTGCCCTCTGGTTTTTATGTGTGTTTGACAGATGTTTTTATCACAGACAGAAATATAATAATTGCAAACACATGAGTAACAAAAGCTTATATTGACAGTTAGAATGAGTTAATGCAGCAAGTCAATATTTGCAGTGTTGACCCTTCTTCTTCAGGACCTCTGCAATTCTCTCTGGCATGCTCTCAATCAACTTCTGGACCAAATCCTGACTGATAGCAGTCCATTCTTGCACAATCAATGCTTTCATTTTGTCAGAATTTTTAGGTTTTTGTTTGTCCACCCGTCTCTTGATGATTGACCACAAGTTCTCAATGGGATTAAGATCTGGGGAGTTTCCAGGCCATGGACCCAAAATCTCTATGTTTTGTTCCCTGAGCCATTTAGTTATCACCTTTGCTTTATGGCAAGGTGCTCCATCATGCTGGAAAAGGCATTGTTGATCGCCAAACTGCTCTTGGAGGGTTGGGAGAAGTTGCTCTTGCAGGACATTCTGGTACCATTCTTTATTCATGACTGTGTTTTTAGGCAAGACTGTGAGAGAGCCGATTCCCTTGGCTGAGAAGCAACCCCACACATGAATGGTTTCAGGATGCTTAACAGTTGGCATGAGACAAGACTGGTGGTAGCGCTCACCTTGTCTTCTCCGAATGAGGCGTTTTCCTGATGTCCCAAACAATTGAAAAGGGGATTCATCAGACAAAATAACTTTACCCCAGTCCTCAGCAGTCCACTGCCTGTACCTTTTGCAGAATATCAGTCTGTCCATGATGTTTTTTCTGGAGAGAAGTGGCTTCTTTGCTGCCCTCCTTGAGACCAGGCCTTGCTCCAAGAGTCTCCGCCTCACAGTGCGTGCAGATGCACTCACACCTGCCTGCTGCCATTCCTGAGCAAGCTCTGCACTGCTGGTAGCCCGATCCCGCAGCTGAAACACTTTTAAGAGATGGTCCTGGCGCTTGCTGGTCTTTCTTGGGCGCCCTGGAGCCTTTTTGGCAACAATGGAACCTCTCTCCTTGAAGTTCTTGATGATGCGATAGATTGTTGACTGAGGTGCAATCTTTCTAGCTGCGATACTCTTCCCTGTTAGGCCATTTTTGTGCATTGCAATGATGACTGCACGTGTTTCTTTAGAGATAACCATGGTTAACAGAAGAGAAACAATGATGACAAGCACCAGCCTCCTTTTAGGCTAAGTTCACACGTTGCGGAATTGCCGCGGAAATTTCCGCGGCAATCCCGCACTTCTCCCGCAGGAAATACGCACGTTTTTTGTGTGCTGATTCCCGCCAGAATAATAGCGTTTTGCAAGCGTAATTAGCTTGCAGAATGCTAGCGTTTTCCTAGCGATCTGTAGCATCGCTTGGAAAACTGATTGACAGGTTGGTCACACGAGTCAAACATAGTGTTTGACAAGTGTGACCAACTTTTTACTATTGATGCCGCCTATGTCGCATCAATAGTAAAAAGATCTAATGTAAAAATAATAAATAATGATATTCTCACCTTCCGGCGGCCCCCGCAGCCTTCCCGCGGCCACCGCAGCCTTCCCGCCTTCAGCGACGCTCCGGCAACTCCGGTCCCAAGGATGCTTTGCGGCAAATCACACCGATGACGTAGCATCTCGCGAGACCGCTATGCCATCTGGGTGATTCTCGCAAAGGACTCTTGGGACCGGAAGTTGCCGGGAGCGTCGCTGAAGGCGGGAAGGCTGCGGGGGCCGCGGGAAGGCTGCGGGGCCGCCGGAAGGTGAGAATATCATTATTTTTTATTTTAATTATTGTTTTACCAGGGATATGGTACCCAGGGCCTGGAGGAGAGTCTCCTCTCCTCCAGACCCTGGGTACCACCGCACATGAACCGCTTACATTCCGCAAAATTAATGAACATGTTGCTATTTTTTCCGCAAAGCGTTTTTTTCGCGGAAAAAAAACGCAACATGTGGCCAAAACATGCGGAATCAATTAACATGTATAGGATGCTTAATGCTTGCGTTTTTATCGCGTTTTTACCGCGGAAAACCGCGGAAAAACCGCGAAAAAAACGCAATTATTCCTGATCGTGTGCACTTAGCCTTAAAGTGTCCAGTGGTGTCATTCTTACTTGATCATGACAGATTGATCTCCAGCCATGTCCTCATCAACACCCACACCTGTGTTAATGGAGCAATCATTGAAAAGAGGTTAGCTGGTCCTTTTAAGGCAGGGCTGCAATGATGTTGAAATGTGTTTTGGGGGATAAAGTTCATTTTCTAGCCAAATATTGACTTTGCAAGTAATTGCTGTTAAGCTGATCACTCTTTATAACATTCTGGAGTATATGCAAATTGCCATTAGAAAAAGTGAAGCAGTAGACTTTGTAAAAATTAATATTTGTGTCGTTCTCAAAACTTTTGTCCATGACTGTACTTGGCCGCATTCATGTTTACTGCAATTGCAATCAGTCGTCCTGTCCCTGCAGCTGAAAAACACCCCCATAGCATGATGCTGCCACCACCATGTTTCACTGATGGGATTGTATTGGGCAGGTGATGAGCAATTCCTGGTTTTCTCCACACATACCGCTTAGAATTATCACCAAAAAGTTCTATCTTTATCTCATCAGACTAGAGAATCTTATTGCTCATAGTCTGGGAGTCCTTCATGTGTTTTTTTTTTAGCAAACTCTATGTTGGCTTTCATATGTCTTGCACTGAGGAGTGGCTTCCGTCGGACCACTCTGCCATAACGGGCCAACTGGTGGAGGGCTGCAGTGATAGTTGACTGTGTAACTTTCTCCCGTCTCCCTACTACATCTGTGGATCACAACCAAAGTGATCTTGGGGTTCTTCTTTACCTCTCACACCAAGGCTCTTCTCCCATGATTGCTCAGATTGGCTGGACGGCCAGGTCTAGGAAGACTTCTGGTGGTCTCAAACTTCTTCCATTTAAGGATTATGGAGGCCACTGTGCTCTTAGGAACCTTGAGTACTGCAGAAATTCTTTTGCAACCTTGGCCAGATGTGTGCCTTGCCACAATTCTGTCTCTGAGCTCCCAGGCCAGTTCCTTTGACCTCATGATTCTCATTTGGTCTGACATGCACTGTGAGCCGTGAGGTCTTATATAGACAGGTGTGTGCCTTTACAAATCAAGTCGAATCAGTTTATTTAAACACAGCTGGACTCCAATGAAGGAGTAGAACCATCTCAAGGAGGATCACAAGGAAATGGACAGCATGTGACTTAAATGAGTGACTGAGCAAAGGGTCCGAATTCTTATGACCATGTGATATTTTAGTTTTCTTTTTTAACCCCTTCACCCCCAAGGGTGGTTTGCACGTTAATGACCGGGCCAATTTTTACAATTCTGACCACTGTCTCTTTATGAGGTTATAACTCTGGAACGCTTCAACGGATCCTCGCGATTCTGAGATTGTTTACTCGTGACATATTGTACTTCATGTTAGTGGTAAAATTTCTTCGATATACCTTGCGTTTATTTTTGAAAAAAACGCAAATATGGCGAAAATTTTGAAAATTTTGCAATTTTCAAACTTTGAATTTTTTTTCCCTTAAAACAGAGAAATATGTCACAAAAAATAGTTAAGAAATAACATTTCCCACATGTCTACTTTACATCAGCACAATTTTGGAACCAAAATTTTCCTTTGTTGGGAAATTAGAAGGGTTAAAAGTTGACCAGTGATTTCTCATTTTTACAACAAAATTTACAAAGCCATTTTTTTAGGGACCACCTCACATTTGAAGTCACTTTGACGGGTCTATATAGCAGAAAATACCCAAAAGTGACACCATTATAAAAACTGCACCCCTCAAGCTACTCAAAACTACATTCAAGAAGTTTAATAACCCTTCAGGTGCTTCACAGGAGCTGAAGCAACGTGGATGGAAAAAATTAATATTTAACTTTTTAGCCACAAAAATGATCTTTTACAAACTTTTTTTTATTTTCACAAGGGTAAAAGGAGAAAATGGGCAGATAAAGTTGTTGTGCAATTTCTCCTGAGTACGCCGATACTCCATATGTGGGGGAAAACCACTGTTTGGGCACACGGCAGAGCTCGTAAGGGAAGGAGCGCCGTTTGACTTTTTCAAACTAAAATTGGCTGGAGTTGAGATTGGACGCCATGTCGTGTTTGGAGAGCCCCTGATACGCCTAAACAGTGGAAACCCCCACAAGTGACACCATTTTGGAAACTAGACCCCCTAAGGAACTTATCTAGATCTGTTGTGAGCACTTTGAACCCCAAAGTGTTTCACAAAAGTTTATAATGGGTGTGAAAAAAAAAAAATCAATTTTCCACAAAAATGATTTTTTAGTCCCAAATTTTTGATTTTTCCCAAGGAAATTGGACCCCAAAACTTGTTGTCCAATTTGTCCTGAGTACGCTGATACCCCATATGTGGGGGGGGGGAAAACTGTTTGGGCGCACGGCAGGGCTTGGAAAGGAAGCAGTAACGTTTTGGAAAGCAAACATTGATGGGGGTCATGTTCCGTTTGTAGTGCCCCAGATGAGCCTAAACAGTGGAAACCCCCCACAAGTGACCCCATTTTGGAAGCTAGACCCCGTAAGGAATTTATCTAGATCTTTGGTGAGCACTTTGAACCCCCAAGTGCTTCACACAAGTTTATAATGCCCGGGCATGAAAATAAAAAATCCTATTTTTTTCCCACAAAAATTATCTCTTAGTCACTAATTTTTTACTTTCCCATAGGTAACAGGAGAAATTGGACCACAAAATTTGTTGTCCAATTTGTCCTGAGTACGTTGATACCCCATATGTGAGGGGGAACCACTGTTTGGGCGCATGGCAGAGCTCGGAATGGAAGGAGCACCATTTGACTTTTTCCAACCAAAATTGGCTGGAATTGAGATTGGACGCTATGTTGCATTTGGAGAGCCCCTGATGTGCCTAAACAGTGGAAACCCCCCACAAGTGACCCCATTTGGGAAACTAGACCCCCTAAGGAACTTATCTAGATTTTTGGTGAGCAATTTGAACCCCCAAGTGCTTCACACGAGTTTATAACGTAGAGCCGTAAAATTAAAAAATCATATTTTTTCCACAAAATTGATCTTTTCACCCCAATTTTTATTTTCCCAAGGGAAACAAGACTCCAAAAGTTATTGTGCAATTTGTCCTGAGTGCGCTGATACCCCATATGTGGGGTAAACCACTGTTTGGGTGCATGGCAGAGTTTGGAAGGGAAGGAGCGCCGTTTGACTTTTTCAACGCAGAATTGGCTGGATGCCATGTCGTGTTTGAAGAGCTCCTGATCTGCCTAAACAGTGGAAACACCCCACAAATGACACCATTTTGGAAACTAGACCCCTCAAGGAACTTATCTAGATGTGTGGTGAGCACTTTGAACCCCAAAGTGCTTCACAGAAGTTTATAACGTACAGCCGTAAAATAAAAAATCTTTTTTTTTTTACAAAAATGATTTTTTCGCCCCCAATATTTTATTTTCACAAGGGTAACAGGAGAAATTGGACCCCAAAAGTTGTTGTCCAATTTGTCCTGAGTATGCTGATACCCAATATGTGGGAGTAAACTACTGTATGGGCGCACGTCGGGGCTCGGAAGGGAAGTAGTGACGTTTTGGATTGCAGACTTTGATGGAATGGTCTGGGGAGTCATGTCGCATTTGGAAAGCCCCTGATGCGCCTAAACAGTGGAAACCCCCCACAAGTGACCCCATTTTGGAAAATAGACCCCACAAGGAACTTATCTAGATGTGTGGTGAGCACTTTGAACCCCGAAGTGCTTCACAGAAGTTTATAACGTACAGCCGTAAAAATAAAAAATCCTTTTTTTTTTTTTTACAAAAATGATTTTTTCGCCCCCAATATTTTATTTTCACAAGGGTAACAGGAGAAATTGGACCCCAAAAGTTGTTGTCCAATTTGTCCTGAGTACGCTGATACCCAATATGTGGGAGTAAACTACTGTATGGGCGCACGTCGGGGCTCAGAAGGGAAGTAGTGACGTTTTGGATTGCAGACTTTGATGGAATGGTCTGGGGGCGTCATGTCGCATTTGGAGAGCCCCTGATGCGCCTAAACAGTGGAAACCCCCCACAAGTGACCCCATTTTGGAAAATAGACCCCACAAGGAACTTATCTAGATGTGTGGTGAGCACTTTGAACCCCGAAGTGCTTCACAGAAGTTTATAACGTACAGCCGTAAAAATAAAAAATCCTTTTTTTTTTTACAAAAATTATTTTTTCGCCCCCAGTTTTTTATTTTCCCAAGGGTAACAGGAGAAATAGGCCAAATTGCACAATAACTCTTGTGGTCCAGAGTACGCTGATACCCCATATGTGGGGGTAAACTACTGTTTGGGCGCATGGCAGAGCTCAGAAGTGAAGGAGCACCATTTGACTTTTTCAACGCAGAATTGGCTGGAATTGAGATCAGACGCCATGTCACATTTGGAGAGCCCCTGATGTGCCTAAACAGCGGAAACCCCCCAATTCTAACTCCAACCCTAACCCCAACACACCCCTAACCCTAGTCCCAACCCTAACCACAAACCTAACCCTAACACACCCCTAACTGTAATCCCAACCCTAATCCTAACGTTAGCGCCAACCCTAACTTTAGCCGCAACCCTAACGGGAAAATGGAAATAAATACATTTTTTAAATTTTATTATTTTTCCCTAACTAAGGGAGTGATAAAGGGGGTTTGATTTACTATTAATAGCGGGTTTTTATGATTGGCAGCTGTCACGCTAAAAGACGCTTTTTATTGCAAAAAATAGTTTTTTGCATCACCACATTTTGAGAGCTATAATTTTTGCATATTTTGGCCCACAGAGTCATGTGAGGTCTTATTTTTTGCGGTACGAGTTGACGTTTTTATTGGTACCATTTTTGAGCACGTGACATTTTTTGATCGCTTTTTATTTCGATTTTTGGGAGGTTAGAATAAACAAAAATCAGCAATTCATGAATTTCTTTTGGGGGAGGCGTTTATACCGTTCCGCGTGTGGTAAAATTGATAAAGCAGTTTTATTCTTCGGGTCAGTACGATTACGGTGATACCTCATTTATATCTTTTTTTTATGTTTTGGCGCTTTTATAGAATGAAAACAATTTTATATAAAAAATTATTATTTTTGCATCGCTTTATTCTGCGAGCTATAACTTTTTTATTTTTTCACTGATGATGCTGTATGACGGCTCGTTTTTTGCGAGACAAGATGACGTTTTCAGCGGTACCATGTTTATTTATATCGGTCTTTTTGATCGCGTGTTATTCCACTTTTTGTTCGGCGGTATGATGATAAAACATTGATTTTTTGCTTCGTTTTTTTTTTTTTTTTTTTAAGGGGTTCACTAAAGGGGTTAACTAGTGGGACAGTTTTATAGGGGGGGTCGTTACGGATGCGGCGTTACCAAATATGTGTACTTTTATTGTTTTGTTTTTTTTATTTACAGGAAAAAATGAATTTATTGGGGAATATTTTAATTTTTTTTACTTTTTTACTTTGTCCCAGGGTGGGACATCACAGTATTTTAGCAGATCGCTGGTGTGACAGTGTGCACAGCACACCAGCGATCGCTCTGGCATCGCTGCAGGCTTCCCCAGCGCCTGCTCTCAGCAGGCACTGAGGAAGCCGCCTCCCTGCAGGACCCCGGCGCCATCTTGGATCCGGGGACCTGGAGGGAGGACGGACCCTCGGAACAGCGCGACACATCGCGCTGCTCTGAGGGTCTCAGGGGATCGCGCAGGGAGCCCCCACCCTGCGCGATCCTCCCCTATGCCCCGGGTACACCGCGATCATGTTTGATCGCGGTGTGCCAAGGGTTAATGTGCCGGGAGCGGTCCGTGACCGCTCCTGACACACAGTCATGGGTGTCAGCTGTGATAATCAGCTGACACCCGCCGGCGATCAGCTGCGCTCCCCCCGGGAGCGCAGCTGATCGCCCATGACGTACTATTCCGTCCATGGGAATTAGGTCCAGGGTCACATGGACGGAATAGTACATCTGATGGAATAAAGGGGTTAATAAGTTTGCAAAAATTTCTACATTTCTGGTTTTTATCAGTGAAGATGGAGTGCAGAGTGTACATTAATGAGAAAAAAATGAACTTTTTTGCATTGACTAAATGGCTGCAATGAAGCAAAAAGTGAAAAATTTAAAGGGGTCTGAATACTTTCCGAACCCACTGAAACCTCCTAACTTAGAGAAGTTGAAGGAAACCTGACTGCTTCACCCTCTTTAGGGGTATTGAGGAAAGTGGTGGGGATTAGGAATAGGCTAAAAGATATTGCTATACATAAGGTAGAACGACTCCTATATACAAAACAGAAGTATTATGAAAAGGGTAACAAGGCTCACACATTATTGGCTAGGCAGTTTAAGGAGAAGGCCTTATCTCTTCTAATCCCCAGTCTCTTAGGGGGAGTGATGATAGAATTCATTATAATCCAGCTGAAATCTCAAACTTATTTTTTTGATTTCTACCGAAAATTGTATAACCTGAGGGATACCCTTCCCCTTGATGAGATGCTAGAGACAACCTATTGCAAAGGTATTTTGTAGATCTAGACCTTCCAGTGCTTCCCCCAGAAGCTATAACATTTCTTAATCAAGCAGTTACTAACGAGTCCATTCTGGACTCACTGTCACATTCCTATCTGATCCTTGATTCTAAGGCTGGGAGGAATCTATTGTTTTGCTCTAACTACCATTCAATAGTCCTATTAAATTTGGATCTAAAAATTTTCACCCGCATGCTAGCCAATAGGCTAAATTTTTGTCTGCCTCGACGTATTGACAAAGATCAGGTGGGATTTGTCCCCTTTCGTTAGGGTGGGGACAATACTAGACGGGCGATAGACTTGATAGAGGTTTCCAATATAAATAATGTACAATCGCTTATTTTGAGCCTAGACGCAGAAAAGGCGTTTGATCGTCTAAACTCGTCTTTTTTGTTTGCGACTATGAGGGCATTTTGTATCTCGGGTGCCTTTTTAACAGCTATAAGAGCACTATACAGATCTCCTTCAGCCTCAAATTGCCTTTTCATCTGGAATGGTAAGCATCACCGGATTTCTAAGCGTGTCCTCATCTCTCATAAAATGCAGGGGGGCCTTTCCGTTCCTGATACTGTGGGGTACTATTGGGTGGCCCATTTGCGTAAAATCCCCTCTTGGGCATCTCTATTGGCTTTTAAAAAATGGATGGAAATAGATAAATTATGTCTGGCCCCAATCCATCTGAACTCCCTACCATGGACACTAAACCTATTAAGGTTCCAGTTTTGTTATTGTATGAAGGTTTAAACTGTCTTCTCCAAATTCGCCAATGATATATTTTATTTATCAACCACTGATACCAAACAGCATGGACCCTGTGATGGTCCACCCTTTGATCTCTGGGGTTGTTCAGATTTGCAGATCTAGTAGAGGGGAACACGCTGGAGGTCCTTTCATTTGATGATGTTAAGTCTAGATTTGCCATATCTAATAGGGAGTTCTTTTACTACATGTAGATTAAACATCTTGCTCTAGCGCTATACGGAAGGTAAAAGGTGTCTCTACCATTTTGAGAGGATTTTCAAAAGAGGCCCGTCAACTAAGGGATTGATCTCAGAAATATATAGGATTATAAGCTCTTAAGGAGGTCAACAATTAAAACATTCTTACATGAGCAGATGGGAGTCTCTTTTAGGTAGGGGACTCTCACTCCAGACCTGGAAGCACATTTGGGAGAAGGTGGCTAAATGTTCTATTTGTACTCTTTACAAGGCGAATCAGTATAAAATTCTGATGTTCTAGTATCATACCCCAGAGCACCTCCAAAGATTAAGGCTATGTGCACAAGTTGCAGATTTGTTGTGTTTCCACAGCGTTTTTTCCGTACGGAAGTGCTCCACAAACGCAATGAATTACTTAAGCTATGATAATCAATGGTATTCCTGAATTGTTGTGCACATGCTGAGGAAATTTCCATCCTTATTTGCAGCGTTTTATTTTCCACAGCATGTCATTTATTTTTGCGGATCTGCAGCATTTTTCACTCATTGACTTCCATTGAGTCAGTCAAATCTGCAGCAAAAACTCACTTGTAAAAAGGTTTGAGGATTTACTGTAGATTTGCTGCAGATTTGCTGCAAAAAATGCTGCAGAATTGTCAAAGGAAATGATGTCTCACTTACACCACTGCGTGGTAAAAAGTTTTCACCCAGCGGTAGTGCCGTGAGAGCACCAGAGCTGCTGAACTCCGGTGAACTCTCACGGCTGTGCAGTGATACACTGCGGGAGCGATTACCTCCTGTCAGTGTATCATCGGAGGCTAGGTAGAGCGGTTACATCTACCGATGTGACTGTTCTACACAAAATCGTCGTGAGACACGCGGTTTAAGTGGACTAAGGCGGACAGGGAGTATTATATGTTGCTTTATTACTTTATTTTTGTTGCAGGAGACGAGGGCATCAGAGATTAGGCATTCAGCAAGTATGGTAAATTAAGATTCAATAAAGAAGTCTGTGATTATTTAAAATAAAGGGCTTTACTTTGGCTGTACAGGTCTTTAACATGTAATTATAGGATTAGTAATGGAGAGGCGTCTTATAGACGCCTCTCCATTACTAAGTCGTGGGCTTGATATCATCTGACAATACAAAGGTGACATCAACCCCACAACTATGAACCCCACTTGCCACCTCTACACGGCAAGTGGGAAGAGCAAGGCTAAGTGGCAGAATTGGCGCATCTATAAGTTGTGCCATTTTTGGGGCGGCTGAGAGCTGATTGTGACGCGAGTCACTGTAGTAAATATTAGTCCCAGAAGTGGAGAGAAAGATTACAATAACAGAGAGTAAAAATATATACTACTTACAGAATAAGCGACGGGAGGTCAGACAATCCAAGGTCAGGGCCAGGAAATGGTGCAGTACAACAAGGAGAAGACAAAGACTAAATCCAATTCACGAGCCGAGTTCAGGAAAACCAGAAAGACAAGACAGTTTACAGGGCACAGGCACAAGAGAAGTCAGGTCACAAGCAAAGAGTCTAAGTGTGGGAAGGGAATCAAGTAAAGCTGGGTCAGGCACAGAGCACAGATCAGTCATATACAGGCAGCAGCAAGTGTACGAGTGACACTGGGTGAAGGAGCTAGCATGGTTAAGTAGAAGACTAATCAAGGAAAGTGAACACAAATGATTGTTGAACAGACCCAGCACAATCAAAACATATTGACAGCCCCTACACAAAGTAACATATTTTGGTCAGGAACAGAGTGGAGATCGTGACAGTACCCCTCTTCAAGGGGGGGCCACCGGACCTCCGATGAAAGGCCTGGACCAACCGATCAGTCCTTAAAGAATGAGCTGGGACCCAGGACCATTCTTCAGGTCCATACACCATCCAATGTACCAGATATTTAAGGGAATTCCGGACCATTCGGGAATCAATGATCCTTTGTACCTCATATTCCAAGCTTCCCTCAATAGACACCGGAAGAGGTGGGGGTGAGGATGACAGAACAGGGGAAATAAACTCTTTCAACAACTTGTGGAACACATTAGGAATATGGAAAGACTGAGGGAGCTTTAATTGTAAGGCAACTGGACTGACCACCTCCAGAATTTCATACAGACCAATGAATCTAGGACCCAACTTCAGCGAGGGCATCTTCAATCTAATTTTCTTAGAGGACTTTGAAAGCGACCCCTGACGAGTGCCTCCTATCGGCCTTCGGCTTCTGCCTATGCTGAGCCACCCCAATGTTCTTTTTAACCTTCCTCCAGACATCCTCCAGCTCTTGAATGGTGACATCCATCCCAGGGCACCCAGAACTTATCCTGGAAATCTTGCCAAAATGAGGATGAAACCCGTAATTACAGAAAAACTACGAGGTCCCCGTGGACTGATTAACCCAACTGTTAAAAGGCAGACTCAGCCAGAGGAAGAAATAATGACCAATTCTATGTGCCGATTGGTGACAAAACATCTTAAAATTTGCTCCAAAGACTGATTTGTCCTCTCTGTCTGACCGTTAGTTTCAGGGTGATAAGCAGAGGAAAAGGAAAAATCAATCCCCAATTTTCTGCAGAAAGCCCTCCAAAATCTAGAGACGAATTGTAGACCCCTATCCAATATAATATTTAGAGGCATCCCATGCAATCTTTCCACATGAAAAATAAACAGTTTGGAGAGAGTTTCAGCATTGGGTAACCAAGATAATGGGACGAAGTGAGCTTGTTTGCTGAAGCGTTCGACTACCACCCAAATAGCCGTCTTCCCCCAGACAGCGGTAAATCTGAAATTAAATCTATGGACAAATGAGTCCATTGTCTTTCCAGAATTGGCAAAGGAGCCAATTCCCCTGTCAGCCGACAATTCTATACTTTGGCGCGTGTACAAGTTTCACAAGCAGACACAAAATCTCTAACATCCTTATACATAGTGGACCACCAAAAGTCTAGCAACTGGGTGGCAGTGACCCCAGGATGACCACTCAACACAGAGTTATAGAATTCTTGCAAAAGGCATAATTTGAGATACACAGGGACAAACAGCTTGCATTCAGAGGTATTGGAAGGAGCCAAGGACTGAGCAGTATGGATTTCAGCTTCCAGCTCAGAGGAAACCATGGCCACAACATTACCCTGAGGAAGAATGGAGAAAGAAGGTTCTGGAGGAGTCACAGAATCAAGACTACGAGACGGGGCATCCGCCCTCACGTTCTTAGACCTTGGTCTGAACATAATAGAAAAATTTAATTGTGAAAAAATAAAGACCATGGGACTGGCTAGGTGTCAACTACTTGGCAGATTCAATATAAGCTAAATTTTTATGAACTGTCACCATGGTGACTGGATAAACAGCTCCCTCCGAAAAATGCCTCCACTCTTCAAAAGCCAACTTCACAGCAAACAACTCCCGATTACCCACATCATAGTTTCTTTCAGGAGAAAGTTTTTTAAAGAAGGCACATGATCGCAGGTTAGTTAAAGTCTCAGGACCTTGAGACAATACAGCCCTCACCCCGACCTCAAAAGCATCCACCTCCACAATAAATGTGTTATGGGCCTGCGGAACGCACCTAATAGATATTAAAATAGATATTAAGGAGAGGTGCGTTCGCAGCCCGGGGTCCACCGTGCAGGCAGAGCCTGCTGCTAGTAAGATGGCATAAATAGGCAGTATGAGCGAACTCTGTTATCCCGCAGAGTCGCAGATATAAACGCCGTAGCACTATAGAGGTGGAAAGCATATCCCGGAAGATGTCATTGACAAAGTCTTGGAAAACGGCTGGGGCATTACAGAGCCCGAAGGGCATCACCAGGTATTCATAATGCCCATCACTGGTATTAAAAGCCGTCTTCCATTCGTCACCTTCACGGATGCGAATCAGGTTATAAGCACCACGCAGATCTAATTTAGTAAATACCCTTGCTCCCCGGAGCTTATCAAAGAGCTCAGAAATCAGGGGCAATGGGTACTTATTCTTAACGGTGATGGCGTTAAGACCTCTGTAATCTATACACAGACGTAATTCTCCAGCTCCTGTTGGTGACTCCGACTTCCTAATGAAACCTCTTGCCAGATTCTCCTGGATATATTGAGACATAGCCTCCGTCTCAGGAAGAGAGAGGGGATAGACCCTACCCCGAGGAGGTTCTGCTCCAGGCAAGAGGTCAATAGGACAGTCGTAGGGATGATGGGGTGGCAGAGTCTCCGCAGCCTTTTTAGAGAACACGTCTGCATATGACTGATAGCACTTGGGAAGAGGAGAAAGATCTGCGGGTATCCCTGTAGTGGTAACCTGAATGCACTCCCTGAACATCTGTCCTTACATGACTCACTCCAACCCAGTATCCTACCGGAGGTCCACTCAATATGAGGGGAGTGGGAACGGAGCCAGGGTACTCCCAGTAGGATTTCGTCTATTCCCTCGGGAAGGACGAAAAGAGAAATTATTTCCTGATGGGAAGGGGGTACACACAAAGTAAGAGGGACAATCTGATGTGTAATTGGCGAGGGCAATGTCAACCCATTCACTACCCGGACAGACACTGGTTTGTCGAGCGCTACCAGATGTATTGCGTGGCGACGAGCAAAGGTAGATGACATGAAATTTCCCTCTGCTCCTGAGTCCACACAAAGCTCGACTGTAAGTGTGGAAGAGTCTACAGTGACTGTCCCTTTAAATGTCATCTTGGAGGAAAATGCCGCTGTCTCTAGTGAACCTCCTTCCAGGGCCACTAGACGCGATCGCTTCCCTGATCGCTGTGGACATTTGTTAGCATAATGTCCTGTCTGCTGACAAAGGTTACAGACCATGGATACTCGGACGGCCCGAGACTTAGGTCCTGCACGAGGAACCTCTGTGGCCTTTTGGTGTTCGGACACCAGATCGGGAGATTCAAGAGGTTTGGCAAAGGTGGGAGCCAACCGAATCCTCTGCCTACACTGGGCCCGCTCCAACCTCCGCTCGTGAAAACGGAGGTCGATGCGGGTTGATATGGAGATAAGCTTCTCCAGTGTGGCGGGAATCTCCCTGGTAGCCAAAGCGTCTTTAACATGGTCAGCCAGTCCTCGCCAGTAGATTGGAATGAGAACTTTATCCGACCAGTCTAGCTCTGAGGCCAGAGTCCGAAACTGGACGGAAAACTGACTGATCAAAGACGAACCCTGTGCCAATGCCAGCAGTTGGAGCGCCGTATCATGGGTGACCTGAGGTCCTAAAAAGACCTTTTTAAGAGCCTCCAGGAAATGAGGAGCACTCCGCACCACACGATCGTCGCGCTCCCACAGCGGCATTGCCCACTCCAACGCTCTGCCCGATAGTAGAGACAGTACAAAACTCACTTGTGCCCGATCCGTGGGGAAACGTGCAGCCAGAAGCTCGAGCTGTATAGAGCACTGACTTACGAATCCCCGACATTGCTTGCTGTCACCGGAAAACTTGTCAGGAAGTGGGAGGTGGGATAATGTAGGGGCAGAGGTGGAAGAGGACAAACTGGCTGCAGCCACGCTATCAGCCTGAACAGCGACTGAGGTAACATCCACAGCTGAGGTTGTGCGCTCAAGAGCCGCCAACCTACCCTCCAGCTGCTGGATGTACTGCGGTAGACGCTGGTCATCCGCCATTTTACTAGCCAGACCCTGGCGCTAGTATTATGTTAAGGGCCTGCACCTAATAGATATTAAGGAGAGGTGCGTTCGTAGTCCGGGGTCCACCATGTAGGCAGAGCC
Source organism: Oophaga sylvatica (assembly GCA_033576555.1). Lineage (NCBI taxonomy): Eukaryota > Metazoa > Chordata > Amphibia > Anura > Dendrobatidae > Oophaga > Oophaga sylvatica. The sequence goes on along the minus strand of JARQOD010000003.1, from coordinate 8,645,719 downwards.
TGCTGCTAGTAAGATGACGTAAATAGGCAGTATGAGCGAACTCTGTTATCCCGCAGAGTCACAGATGTAAACACCGTAGCACTATATGGCGATATAAGCGGGTTCTGTTAATTCACAGAGCCGCTGAAACAAAGACTGTGTCCTGTTAGACTCACAGGGAACACAGATGACTGCTAAGCGGATTGCAGTCTGTGGTCAAGCAATCAGAACCCAAGCAATAATCTCCTCACCGGAGTAGCTGGTATTCTAATGGCGTTTTCAGCCAAGCCCTGAACATGTGCATACAATCTCCTCACCGGAGGTGCCGGTATTCTAGGGGCTTATTTCAGCCAGACCTAACCACATGCATACATGACCACACTGACGCAAGCACGTAACAGATTTGATACTAGCGCGCCGCCGTGCGATCATGCCCACCTTTTATAGTAGCAGCCAGAGGACCTTCCAGAAAAAGACCAATGGGAAAGCTGCTCAAGAACTAAAGCAGCCTCAGGACCTTCCTGGAGGACCAATGGGAGTCGCTGCAGTACCCAACCATGTGACCCCTGATCTCCTATGAGAGATCTTACCCTGAGCATGCTCAGAAGGGAACACACAGGACTTAGTCCCAACTACGTCTGCTTGCCGCTGACTTGCACTGGTTACAATGGCAGGACCTGAGGAGGCAGCAGTCATCCTCTGCACAGTATTAGACTGGGCGAGACGCTGGGACCGACGTCTCTGCTGAGCAGACTCCACTGCGGCCGGAGACAGATGGGGGACCGCAGCGGGAATGGCTCGAGATTCCCCTTGTGCAGCAGTGGGAACTTGATCCCTAACAAAATGGCCTCCAGAATAGGAGCAGACATAAAACATTTCTTCAAATTTTCAAATGTCCCAACCGCTTCCGGCGACCAAACCGTTTGCTCCGCCCCTTTACGAGTGAGGACCATACAAGGCTTGATGATCTGAGAAAATCCTTTAATAAAGTTTCTATAATAATTTGCGAACCCAAGAAAGTGCTGCAGAGCCTTGAGGTCACTCAGTTGAACCCTATCAATGATGGCCTGGATTTTCCCAGGATCCATCTTAAACACAGAGGCTGACACAATGAAACCCAGGAATGATATTTCTTGAAAATAAAAGGTACATTTTTCAATTTTCGCAAACAAACAATTATCTCTCAACCTTTGCTGAACCAAACGGAAATGTTTATAATGTGAATCCAGGTCAGGTGAGAAAATTGAATATCATCCAAATAAACCACAATAAATCTCCCAATATAAATCAGAAAAAATATAATTCATAAAATTTTGAAAAACTGCAGGTGTATTCGTTAGACCAAAAGGCATGACGAGATTTTCAAAGAGACCTTCAGACATTAAAAATACTATCTTCTACTCATCACCCTCACGAATCCGTATCTGATTATATGCCCTTCAGAGATCCAGTTTGGAAAACCATTTGGCCCCGGAAAGCTGATTATATAGAAAGGGGATAAGTTGAAGCAGATAAGTATTTTTAACCGTTATTTTGTTTAATTCTTGGAAATCGAGGCAGAGATGGAGACCTCCATCTTTCTTTTAAACAAAATAGAATCCAGCAGCTAACAGCGATGAAGAAAGGCGAATATGACCTTTTCGCAAACTTTCATTAATATAAACTTTCGTGGCTGACCGCTCAGGGCCAGACAAGTTATACAAACGAGCCTTGGGTAATTTGGCATTAGGAATGAGATTAATAGACTCTTTTTCTGAAAAAACATCTCCGAAGTCTTTCAGGTATTCCGGAAGACCCTCCAGACTAACGGAGCAAACATACACAGGTTTCAGACATTTTTCAATACAATAAGGACCCCATTTGACAATATCTTTCCGATTCCAGTCAATAATCGGATTATGCATGCGCAACCAAGGAAGACCCAACACAATTCCAGCAGTTAAATTGTCCAAAACAAAACAGATTAATTCCGTATGAAGAGACCCCACTTTGAGTGTGAACTCCACCGTAACTAACCCAACCAGATTTTTGAGCAACGGTGTTCTATCAATGGCCACAATTTCAATAGGACTTTCTAGCTTAACTGTCCTTAATCCTCACTTCAGAACAAGTCCCGCATCAATGAAATTAGCAGCAGATCCACACTCCATAAAGGCAAATGTGAACAGACACTGATCTTGAAAAAGAAGTTCACCATTCAACAACACTTTATCGGGAGGAGTAAAAGGGTATCTGTATGTCTGAGTGACCTCAACAGTCACCCAGACTTAGGCGTTTCCCGACGGCTTTTTTGCTGCAGGTCGTGCCAAGCAATCCTTTAAGAGATGTCCAGCTTGGCCACAATAGAGACAAAGTCCAAATTCCCAACAGCGTCTCCTCTCCTTAATCCTTGAGGTGGCAGCACCAACCTCCATAGGTTCCACCTCAGGTGAATGAACCAGGACAGTAGGACAAAATAGAATCTCTTGTTGTACCTCACATCTCTACGGCATCAACAATCCACGCTGATAGCCTGAGTCATGGCCTCCACCAAACAACCAGGTGGAGCATGTAGAGCCAAAGTGTCCTTAAGAGACTCTGAAAGACCCCTGAAGAATTGGCATCTAAGAGCTGCGTCATTCCACAGGACCTCAGAAGACCACTGACAAACACAGTACAATAGTCTTCTGCTGTGCAGTTCCCCTGTGTCAGGTTCATGATCCTTATCTCTGCCACCTTGACCCTGTCAGGTTCATCATAGATCTGTCCTAAAGAGTCAAAAAAGGCGTCTACCGAAAGACGTTCATGAGCAAGAGATGGTAGGGAAAATGTCAAGGTCTGAGGACCACTCCCGCAAAAGTGACATTATAATTCCCACCCGCTGTGACTCATTCCCTGATGACCGGGGGCGCAAGGTAAACAATAATTTACAACTCTCTTTAAAAATTCTGAAATAATATTTTTCTCCTAAAATTTTTTCAGGGTGTGCAATAACAGGTTCAGGGCGGCTCAAAGATATGTCAGATGGTTCAGCGGTCTGAGGAGAGAGATTCTGAGGGGTAGTAAGAGCACCAGAAATCTGACCCTGTAACTGAGCCTGTGAGGATTTCAGTTTGTGTTGTTCCAAGGCCAAATCTTGGACTAACTGAGTCAGATTTGCCAACTGATCACACAAAGTACATAACGGATCCAAAGGTGAGAAAAAGAGAAAAAGAAAATTTAATGATCAATGGTAATGTGATGCGAGTCAATATAGTAAATATTAGTCCCAAAAGTGGAGAGAAAGACTACAATAACAGATAGTAAAAATATATACTACTTACAGAATAAGTAACAATCAGACAATCCGTGGTCAGGTTCAGGAAATGGTGCAGTACAACAAGGAGAAGACAGAGATGAAATCTAATTCATGAGCCAAGGTCAGGAAAAACAAATAGACAAGACAGTTTACACGGAGCAGGCACAAGAGAAGTCAGGTCACAAGCAAAGGGTCTAAGTCTGGGAATGGAATCAAGTCAAGTTGGGTCAGGCACAGAGGAATCAGTCATACACAGGCAGCAGCAAGTGTACGATTGACACTGGGTGAAGGAGCGAGTATGCTTAAGTAGAAGACTAATCAAGGAAAGTGAACACAGATGATTACAGAACAGACCCAGCACAGCCAAAACATACTGACAGCCCCTAAACAAAGTAACATCAGACAGGAACAGAGTGGAGATTATGACACTGATGTTTTTAGCCTGGGGGTGCCAATATCCATGGCCCCTTCCAAGGCTATTAATATCAGCCTGCAGCTGTCTGGCTAGCCTTTGCTGGTTCAATTTTATAGAGAGACCCCATATCAATTTTTTTCTGGGATTCCCCTGTAAACTAATCAGTAAAGGCTATGGAAATATCTGTGGGATTATATTAATAGCCTGGAAACCTTTATGTCTATTGGCTCCTTCCCAGAATATTAACATCAGCCATCGGCTTTCCCTCTGCTGGTTCTGAAAATTATGCGGGAGCCCAAGCAATTTTAAAATTTTTTTTTTTTAAAAAATAAACATTGCATTTCATGCAGATTTTGTGTGTGTATGTATGTGTGTGTCTTTAACTCTTTATGTATCATTTTATTAATGAGGGTATCTGGCTGACAACTGTTCATTACTAAACCTCTGGCTTGGTATTACATATATACACTGCTCAAAAAATAAAGGAAACACTTAAACAACAGAATATAACTCCAAGTAAATCAAACTTCTGTGAAATCAAACTGTCCATTAGGAAGCAACACTGATTGACAATCAATTTCACATGCTGTTGTGCAAATGGAATAGACAACAGATGGAAATTATTGACAATTATCAAGATACACTCAATAAAGGAGTGGTTCTGCAGGTGGGGTTCACAGACTACATCTCAGTACCATTGCTTTCTGGCTGATGTTTTGGTCACTTTTGAAAGTTGGTTGTGCTTTCACACTAGTGGTAGCATGAGACGGACTCTACAACCCACACAAGTGGCTCAGGTAGTGCTTCTTATTCAGGATGGCACATCAATGTGAGCTGTGGCAAGAAGGTTTGCTGCACCTGTCAGCGTAGTGTCCAGAGGCTGGAGGCACTACCAGAAGACAGGCCAGTACACCGGGAGACGTGGAGGGGGCCATAGGAGGGCACAACCCAGCAGCAGGAATGCTACCTCCACCTTTGTCCAAGGAGGAACAGGAGGAGCACTGCAAAATGATCTCAAGCAGGCCACAACTGTGCATGTGTCTGCACAAACGGTTAGAAACCGACTCCATGAGGATGGTCTAAGTGCCCGACACCATGCAGGACGCTTGGCATTTGCCACAGAACACCAGGATTGGCAAATTTGCCACTGGTGCCCTGTGCTCTTCACAGATGAAAGCTGGTTCACACTGAGCACATGTGACAGACGTGACAGAGTCCATATGCTGGTGTGGTTGGCCCTGGGTTCCTCCTAATGCAGGACAATGCCAGACCTCATGTGGCTGGAGTGTGTCAGCAGGTCCTGCAAGATGAAGGCATTGAAGCTATGGACTGGCCCCCTGGTCCCCACACCTGAATCTGATTGAGCACATCTGCAACATCATGTCTCGCTCCATCCACCAATGTCACTGCACCACAGACTGTCCAGGAGTTGGCGGATGCTTTAGTCCAGGTCTGGGAGGAGATCCCTCAGGAGACCATCCGCTTCCTCATCAGTACCATGTCCAGGCGTTGTAGGGAGGTCATACAGGCACAGGGAGGTCACACAGGCACGTGGAGGCCACATACACTACTGAGCATCATTTCGACTTGTTTTAAGGACATTACATTCCACTTTAATTTTGTGGGTGATTCCAAATCCAGGCCTCCATTGGTTAATAAATTTGATTTCCATTGATGATTTTTGTGTGATTTTGTTGTCAGCACATTCAACTTTGTACAGAACAAAGTATTCAATGAGAATATTTCATTCATTCAGATCTAGGTTGTGTTATTTGAGTGTTCCCTTTATTTTTTTGAGCAGTGTGTATAATATATATATATATATATATATATATATATATATATATACACATATATATATATATACACACACATATATATAAATATATGTTTTATATGTAGTTCAGTGGCACTGGTGTTAATTAGGATTTTAAAGTGCTGCAAATCTGGACAATAACCACAAGATTGTCAGGTGAGTGTATATTAAATATTAGCAGATTTGCGCAAAGAGAAACCTATGTGAGAAATTTACATAAATATAAGAGAAAACACGTCACTCAACTAAAAACGAGAGTAGGTGCTCAAGTCAGGTATCCAACCTGATAAATGTAAAAAATAACTTGGCACTCAAATGTGTAACACGAGAATTTGTTTAACCCCTTACTGCCATCAGACGTACTATCCCGTCCATGGTACCTGGGCCCGTATGACCATGGACGGGATAGTGCGTCCCGTGCGATCGGACGCGCTCCCGCCCGGAGGGAGCGCAGCCGATCGCGCCCGGGTGTCAGCTGATTATCACAGCTGATACCCAGCACTATGTGTCAGGAGCGGTCACGTACCGCTCCCGGCACATTAACCCCTGGCACACCACGATCAAACATGATCGCGCTGTACCAGGGGGCACAGGGGAGGATCGCGCAGGCAGGGGGCTCCCTGCGCGCTCCCCTGAGACCCTCAGAGCAGCGCGATGTGTCGCGCTGTTCCGAGGGTCCGTCCTCCCTCCAGGTCCCCGGATCCAAGATGGCGACGGGGTCCTGCAGGGAGGCGGCTTCCTCAGTGCCTGCTGAGAGCAGGCACTGAGAAGCCTGCAGCACTGCCAGAGTGATCGCTGGTGTGACAGAGTGCTGTGCACACTGTCACACCAGCGAGCTGCTAAAATACTGTGATGTCCCACCCTGGGACAAAGTAAAAAAGTTAAAAAAATGAAAATAAAAAGTGGTAAAAAAATCATAAAAAAAAAAAAAAAAATATTCCCCAATAAATTCATTTCTTCCTGTAAATAAAAAAAAAACAAAACAATAAAAGTACACATATTTGGTATCGCCGCGTCCGTAACGACCCCCCCTATAAAACTATCCCACTAGTTAACCCCTTTAGTGAACCCCTTAAAAAAAAAAAAAAAACTAAGCAAAAAATCAATGCTTTATCATCATACCGCCGAACAAAAAGTGGAATAACACGCGATCAAAAAGACCGATATAAATAAACATGGTACCGCTGAAAACGTCATCTTGTCCCGCAAAAAACGAGCCGTCATACAGCATCATCAGCGAAAAAATAAAAAAGTTATAGCTCGCAGAATAAAGCGATGCAAAAATAATAATTTTTTAGATAAAATTGCTTTTATTCTATAAAAGCCCCAAAACATAAAAAAATGATATAAATGAAGTATCGCCGTAATCGTACTGACCCGAAGAATAAAACTGCTTTATCAATTTTACCACACGCGAAACGATATAAACGCCTCCCCCAAAAGAAATTCATGAATTGCTGATTTTTGTTCATTCTAACCTCCCAAAAATCGAAATAAAAAGCGATCAAAAAACGTCACATGCTCAAAAATGGTACCAATAAAAACGTCACCTCTTCCTGCAAAAAATAAGACCTCACATGACTCTGTGGGCCAAAATATGCAAAAATTATAGCTCTCAAAATGTGGTGATTAGAGTTGAGCGATACTTTCCGATATCCAAAAGTATCGGAATCGGAATGGTATCGCCGATACCATTAAAATATCGGCGATACCCGATACCGATACCGGAAGTCCCATGTAAGTCTATGGGAACAAAATATCGGAATTAAAAAAACCCCATTCTTGCCTTGTTGGTTAATTGTACATGAAGGAAAACAACAAAGAGTAATGTAGAATGTATTGGGGAAGGTTGAGGAGACATTAAAGGCATAGATGTTTAACCCAATCAAATGGAATAGCATATATATTTTTTTTTTTAAAGATGTTCGGATTGACGAAGAAATTGACAATGTTGTTAACGTTTTTTCTATTTTGGCAAATATGTATATTACACAACTTCCATGCTCTTCACCTTTTTAACTTTTCACACACTTTCTCCTTCATAATCTTCTGCAGCATCATCTTTTTCATCAAATTATTCTTCATCTTCACCTTCTTTATCTTCTTCTTAAACTTCTTGCTATTCATCTTTTTGTTAACATTACTCATATTCTTCTTATTAAACTATTATTCTTATTCATATTCTACTTCATCTTCTTCATCATATTCTTATTTGTGACAGAGAATCCTGTACTTGTAATCTGTCAAAGTATGAATTTTTCATCCTTCCGTTCTTGCTGTCACAAAAGATTTAAATTACAACAGTATTTGTCCGTGTTCAGTTTAGCCTGCAGCAGCAGGCATTTTCCAGGGGCACCACGAGGAGGAACGGACTCACCCCATACACTGCTTAGTCTTCTTCTGCTTAGAATTTAGAGCATATATTTTGCTCTTCATTTTCGTCTTATACTTCATGTTCTTCTGCTTATTGTTCTTAAGTCTCTTGTTCTGTATCTTGTAGTTTGTCTTAACCTTCTTAGTCCTGTTGGGTAATCTTTTATTTCTTCTTTGTGATGGTGTTTAGGCTGGTTGGCTTGATGCTCGTCGTCCTTGTGGTCGTCATCTTCTTCGGGGTGGTCATCAGGGTCGTCGCCTTCATTGTTGGAGATCCAGAGTGATTACCCAAAAAAACATTTAAAAAATCTTCAATTTGTAAATGTAGCAGAAGGTACAAGAGCCAATGCAAGTAACGAGGACCAGCTGACTGTGCTGGAACCCGGAGGGGCAGCAGAAGGAAAAGAGCCAATGGCACAACCGAGGACCAGCTGACATTACAGGGACACGGTTACTAAGCAGGAGGTACCTGTGCTCCAAAGCACTACCAAGGACCAGCAGACGTTGCTGGAACTCGGATACCGAGATGGAGGCACCTAGGCCAAAGGCACTGCGGAGAACCAGCTGACGGTACTGGAACCCGGAGGGGCAGCAGAAGGAAAAGAGCCAATGGCACAACCGAGGACCAGCTGACGTTACAGGGACACGGTTACTAAGCAGGAGGTACCTGTGCTCCAAAGCACTACCAAGGACCAGCAGACGTTGCTGGAACTCGGATACCGAGATGGAGGCACCTAGGCCAAAGGCACTGCGGAGAACCAGCTGACGGTACTGGAACCCGGAGGGGCAGCAGAAGGAAAAGAGCCAATGGCACAACCGAGGACCAGCTGACGTTACAGGGACACGGTTACTAAGCAGGAGGTACCTGTGCTCCAAAGCACTACCAAGGACCAGCAGACGTTGCTGGAACTCGGATACCGAGATGGAGGCACCTAGGCCAAAGGCACTGCGAAGAACCAGCTGACGGTACTGGAACCCGGAGGGGCAGCAGAAGGAAAAGAGCCAATGGCACAACCGAGGACCAGCTGACGTTACAGGGACACAGTTACTAAGCAGGAGGTACCTGTGCTCCAAAGCACTACCAAGGACCAGCAGACGTTGCTGGAACTCGGATACTGAGATGGAGGCACCTAGGCCAAAGGCACTGCGGAGAACCAGCTGACGGTACTGGAACCCGGAGGGGCAGCAGAAGGAAAAGAGCCAATGGCACAACCGAGGACCAGCTGACGTTACAGGGACACGGTTACTAAGCAGGAGGTACCTGTGCTCCAAAGCACTACCAAGGACCAGCAGACGTTGCTGGAACTCGGATACCGAGATGGAGGCACCTAGGCCAAAGGCACTGCGGAGAACCAGCTGACGGTACTGGAACCCGGAGGGGCAGCAGAAGGAAAAGAGCCAATGGCACAACCGAGGACCAGCTGACGTTACAGGGACACGGTTACTAAGCAGGAGGTACCTGTGCTCCAAAGCACTACCAAGGACCAGCAGACGTTGCTGGAACTCGGATACCGAGATGGAGGCACCTAGGCCAAAGGCACTGCGGAGAACCAGCTGACGGTACTGGAACCCGGAGGGGCAGCAGAAGGAAAAGAGCCAATGGCACAACCGAGGACCAGCTGACGTTACAGGGACACGGTTACTAAGCAGGAGGTACCTGTGCTCCAAAGCACTACCAAGGACCAGCAGACGTTGCTGGAACTCGGATACCGAGATGGAGGCACCTAGGCCAAAGGCACTGCGGAGAACCAGCTGACGGTACTGGAACCCGGAGGGGCAGCAGAAGGAAAAGAGCCAATGGCACAACCGAGGACCAGCTGACATTACTGAACCCCAGTAACACAGGAGCAAGTGTTGACTGTGCTAACAGCACTTCCGAGCAACAACTGGCGGTGTTGGAGCCCAGGGATGAGAAGACAACAGGGTGGAGGCAGCAGGACTTTTTGACGTACACACAGCAGGGGAACAGCTGACATTACTGAACCCCAGTAACACAGGAGCAAGTGTTGACTGTGCTAACAGCACTTCCGAGCAACAACTGGCGGTGTTGGAGCCCAGGGTCAAGGAGGATGTTTAAATACTAGATAAAGTAATTTCCTTGTTACCTGTCAATTTTAAATGTCTATACTTCAAACAAGAGAAAGATAACCTTTACTACCATAAGATGATGATTTCATTTAAACTAATATCTAGATAAATAAAGAATTGACAAACAAACACATACATTAACATGTTGAACAGCAATGCAAACCACAAAATAAATTAGTTAAGGAATCTGCTATATGGTTGTACATAAAAGCATACAAGTACATATCTGAATCCATTAATGATGGATAAGTAACAGTATGTACACCATTTTTATTGTATAGACAATGAATGTCTGACTTCAAAACATCATCAGCATTACAAGTTATCTGTGATATTACTAAAATGTTCCATTTGCTGAATAATGTCACTAAATAGTTTATAAAAAATTATACAATTTCCATCATGTAATACTCATAATATGTGGCAATAATCATTTTTATTAACAAACATAACCTTTAAAAAGTGCATAGTGCATAGTGAAAATTGCTATTTATGGCTGACTGTCGACTTGCAAGCATGACAACGGATAGATAAGGTATATATAGATGAGACTGCATAGCCACAGATGGTGAATGGCGATGTAATACTGTACCTCAATAAAGTGTGCGTCACTACTACATAATTTTTTTTATATAGCTTTATAAACAGGGTACATGGATGTATGCTTGCGCCTTTGTTTTGACGCACAGACTGCCTTCCTGCTGAGCCGCGTTGGGTAGTGAACAGTTGTGTGCAGTGTTCACTGCAGTCTCTGCGGAATAACCACACTTAGACCTTATAACTTTTCAGACTTTCTTTATCAATCTACCAAGATGAAGAAGGCAGGGAGTAAGGCACGTGGTCGTGGCCGTGGAGTTTCTTCAGGGAGAGGACGTGGGGATTCTGTGGCTGCTGCAGCCCCCAGTGACACAGCATCCACCAGTTTTCCCCGTGAGCGTTCCTTTATGCGCACTTTTGTAGGAGCTCGGAGTACCCCCCTGCTGCGGGAAGAACAAATTGAAGCCGTTGTTGTTTGGATGTCAGCCAATGCATCGACTTCAATTGCTTCCACCTCCTCTCAGGACCACAGCACTGTTGAGCAACCATCTGTCTCTTCACCGCCTGGCAAATTGCCCAGGCAGTCAGAGAGTTCTGTACAGGAGCCAGCTGAGTGTCTGCTTCTGTTCTCAGAATCTATTGGCTTGCAAACAGGGGCCCAGCCAAGCAGCATTCTGTAATGTGAAGAGGGAGTATGCAGTGATGCGCAACAGCTGTGTCTCTCTGAATATGAAGAGGCGGGTGAGACAGTGCCGATGGTCAGCACACCGCAGAACGCATCTGATGATGATGAGACTCAGGTGCCAGTTTCTGTTGAGCATGGTGCTGGCCAGACCACCCAACAGCAGGTGTTGGAAGAGGGTAGTGGAGATGATGAGGTCCAAGACCCAACATGGCGTGAGGAACAGGAAGGTGGTGGGAGCAGCTCTGAGGAATCCTAATAATAATAATATTAATTTATATAGCGCCATCATATTACGCATCGCTTTACAGTTTTGCAGTTTAAGAACACAAGTCATAAGTAACAACGTTAACAATACAATAATTTAAGCTAAATAAGTCGCCCCTGCTCGTGACAGCTTACAATGTACAGTCATGGCCAAAAGTTTTGAGAATGACACAAATATTAATTTTTACAAAGTCTACTGCTTCACTTTTTCTAATGGCAATTTGCATATACTCCAGGATGTTATAAAGAGTGATCAGCTTAACAGCAATTACTTGCAAAGTCAATATTTGGCTAGAAAATGAACTTTATCCCCCAAAACACATTTCAACATCATTACAGCCCTGCCTTAAAAGGACCAGCTAACCTCTTTTCAGTGATTGCTCCATTAACACAGGTGTGGGTGTTGATGAGGACATGGCTGGAGATCAATCTGTCATGATTAAGTAAGAATGAGACCACTGGACACTTTAAAAGGAGGCTGGTGCTTGGCATCATTGTTTCTCTTCTGTTAACCATAGTTATCTCTAAAGAAACACGTGAAGTCATCATTGCAATGCACAAAAATGGCCTAACAGGGAAGAGTATCGCAGCTAGAAAGATTGCACCTCAGTCAACAATCTATCGCATCATCAAGAACTTCAAGGAGAGAGGTTCCATTGTTGCCAAAAAGGCTCCAGGGCGCCCAAGAAAGACCAGCAAGCGCCAGGACCGTCTCTTAAAAGTGTTTCAGCTGCGGGATCGGGCTACCAGCAGTGCAGAGCTTGCTCAAGAATGGAAGCAGGCAGGTGTGAGTGCATCTGCACGCACTGTGAGGCGGAGACTCTTGGAGCAAGGCCTGGTCTCAAGGAGGGCAGCAAAGAAGCCACTTCTCTCCAGAAAAAACATCATGGACAGACTGATAATCTGCAAAAGGTACAGGCAGTGGACTGCTGAGGACTGGGGTAAAGTTATTTTCTCTGATGAATCCCCTTTTCGATTGTTTGGGACATCAGGAAAACGCCTCATTCGGAGAAGACAAGGTGAGCGCTACCACCAGTCTTGTCTCATGCCAACTGTTAAGCATCCTTAAACCATTCATGTGTGGGGTTGCTTCTCAGCCAAGGGAATCGGCTCTCTCACAGTCTTGCCTAAAAACACAGCCATGAATAAAGAATGGTACCAGAATGTCCTCCAAGAGCAACTTCTCCCAACCCTCCAAGAGCAGTTTGGCGATCAACAATGCCTTTTCCAGCATGATGGAGCACCTTGCCATAAAGCAAAGATGATAACTAAATGGCTCAGGAAACAAAACATAGAGATTTTGGGTCCATGGCCTGGAAACTCCCCAGATCTTAATCCCATTGAGAACTTGTGGTCAATCATCAAGAGACGGGTGGACAAACAAAAACCTAAAAATTCTGACAAAATGAAAGCATTGATTTTGCAAGAATGGACTGCTATCAGTCAGGATTTGGTCCAGAAGTTGATTGAGAGCATGCCAGGGAGAATTGTAGAGGTCCTGAAGAAGAAGGGTCAACACTGCAAATATTGACTTGCTGCATTAACTCATTCTAACTGTCAATATAAGCTTTTGTTACTCATATGTTTGGAATTATATTTCTGTCTGTGATAAAAACATCTGTCAAACACACACATAAAAGCCAGAGGGCAGCAGATCATGTGGAAATATAATATTTGTGTCATTCTCAAAACTTTTGGCCATGACTGTACAATGAGATGGGGGAATACAAAGTATAGGTGTTTATATACAATGGTGCATTTACAATGATGGTCCAGCCATCTTAAGGGACTGAGGGATGGAGATAGTGAATGGGCTAGAGACACACACACACTTACACAGAATACATAGAATGACTTTCATTAGTGAATGTGATAGGCCGCTCTGAACAAATGTGTTTTGAGGGAGCGCCTGAAACCATGCAAATTGTGGATAGTCCTAATTTCTTGGGGTACAGCATTCCAGAGGATTGGCGTAGAGCGGGAGAAGTCTTGGAGTCGGGAGTGGGAGGTACGTATTAGTGCAGAGGTTAGTCGAAAGTCGTTTGCAGAGCGCAGCAGTCGGTTAGGCCAATAGATAGAAATGAGGGAGGAGATGTAGGAGGGGTGCTGCACTGTGGATAGCTTTGTGGCTGAGAACCAGTACTTTGGTTGAAAGCTGGGAGAGGCCTAGAGAAGTGGTTAGTGATAGAAGGAAGATAGAGGAAGACATTGCCCCAACGGTACAAACAGGAGGGAGAGTTAGGCTGCAGACTCGGTTGCCTGTAGCCTCCAGTTTGGCACCTGTTCGGAGCAGTTGTCTTCCAAAAGTCAAAACGTGCGCTCCCAGGACTTGCACTGCGTGGTCCTTTTTTCACACACTTGCACATGATATTTGCTATGTGAAATGCAAGCTGTGTAATCAAAAATTAAAAATAGCTAAAAGTGTCAGTCACCTCAATACCACAAATATGTGGAAACATGTGCGGACAAAGCACGTAGTTGAGTTACAAAGACACACTGGAGATGTAGGCCAACCTACAGCAGCACCTACATCTTCAGGTTGTGTTGAAGCCTCTTCATCGAGCTCACACACAGCTGGTTCTGCTTCCTCACAGGATCGCCATGGAAGAACCTCGGCCACTGTTGTCCAGAGACAAACTGTTATTCCACACACAGCAGCAAGTTCCCTGTCATCCTCACACTCCCAGGCCACAAAACAGCCATCGGTAGCACAGGCATGGGATAAAAGATGGCCATACTCCGCAAACCATGCACGAGCACAGGCTCTGAATGCTGGCATTGCAAAACTCCTGTCCCTTGAAATGCTGTCATTCAGGCTGGTGGAGACAGACAGTTTCCGTAACTGAATATCATTGTCAGTCCCACAATACAATGTGCCAAGCCGATTTCATTTCAGCAGGCAAGCCGTCCCTGGTCTGCAAAAGCATGTTGAGGGAAAAATTAAACATGCGCTACTAAACGCCCTCAGTAGCAAGGTCCACCTGACCACCGATGCGTGGACCAGTACCCATTGTTATGATCTGCTACAACCAGTAAGGAAAGAAGGGAATTCTGTCCCTACAATACAACTAAGCTGAATCCCTACGATGTAACGGGGAACCTGATCCTGCGACCAGACCCGCTAAAGTCCTCATCTAGTGTGAACGAAGACCTATAGTTGCGAGGGAGTAATCCCTACAAGATCTAGGGACTGAGAGAAAAGGTGGACACCTCCTAACATAAATTGTAGCATGGATAATTAAACAGAAAAATAAATACTTTGCGATCCTAACATCAAGCAAAACTGACAGATTAAGGCACCTAAGCACCCGCCTAGCTTAACAGTAGATAATACAATGAAGTCAAGCAAAGCCAGAAGGGCGGAGCCAGACTAAATAGGGAAAAAAGGTCATGTGACCAGCAAACTGAAACAAAACCTAACAAGAGGGTTCTAACACCCATGGCCAGGGACAATACCTTTCCCTCACTGCCCATTGGGTCAATGTTGTGCAGCCGGGTACTGATCTTGCGAGTGGCGCTGTACGTGTTCTGCCAACTCCAAGGATTGCAGGAATCAAGTCTGTACACATTGATTCCTCCTCCTACTCCAGTTCCTCAGAATCATCGCTGCAGGAGCCGTCACGGTCTACCTCCACATGGACCTGTGAACGTTTACCTGTTGCGACCGATATGAGCACAGCCGTGTCCAAATGTCAACAGGCCGTCCTGAAATTAATTTCCATGGGGAATCTTAGCCACACAGCGCAGGAGCTCTGTAATGCCATAACGCAGGAGAGCGACGTGTGGTTTTTGGAAGCGAATCTACAGGCAAGCTTGGTAGTGTGTGACAATGGCCGAAATCTGGTGTCAGCTCTGGGCCTTGGCAACCTCACTCACATACCATGTCTGTCATATGTGCTCAACTTGGTCGTGCAGAGTTTTTTGAGGGACTATCCGGATCTTGATGCACTGCTGCACAAGGTCCGCCTAGAGTGCGCTCACTTGCGACGTTCCAGCATGGCCAGATCGCTGATTGCAGCTCTGCAACGCAGATTTCGCCTTCATGAACATCGCATCATATGTGACGTACCCACCAGGTGGAATTCCTCGTTACATATGTTGGAGCGGTTGTGTGAGCAGCAGCCAACAGTAATGGAGTATCAGCTGCATCAGGCGCAGTCAACTCGCAATTTGCGCCGTTCACACTTCACCACTACTGAGTGGGCCTCTATAATAAGAATAATAATAATAATATTATTTATTTATATAGCGCCATAATATTCCGCAGTGCTTTACAGTTTAACAGTTTCAAAACACAAGTCATAAGTAACAACGTTAACAATACAATAATTAAAGCAAAATCAGCCGCCCCTGCTGGTGAAAGCTTACAATCTACAATGAGGTGGGGAGATACAAAGTACAGGTGTTTATATACAATGGTGTTTTTACAATGATGGTCCAGCCATTTTAAGGGAGTGAGGGATGCATGGAGATAGTGAATGGGCTACACACACAGACTTACACATAGAATGACTTTGATTAGTGAATGTGATAGGCCACTGTGAACAAATGTGTTTTGAGGGAGTGCCTGAAACCATCCAAATTGCGGATAGTCCTAATTTCTTGGGGTAGAGCATTCCAGAGGATTGGCGCAGCGCGGGAGAAGTCTTGGAGTTGGGAGTGGGAGGTACGGATTAGTGCAGAGGTTAGTCGAAGGTCGTTTGCAGAGTGCAGCAGTCGGTTAGGCCGATAAATATAAATGAGGGAGGAGATGTAGGGGGTGCTGCGCTGTGGAGAGCTTTGTTGGTGAGAACCAGTAATTAGAATTGGATCCTATAATGAATGGGCAGCCAGTGTAATGAGTGGCGAAGGACTCTATGAAGGACATCTGCCACGTTTTGCGTGCGTTTGATGAGTCAACGCGGATGGCGAGTGCAGATGATGCACTAGTCAGCCTGACTGTCCCCCTTATCTGCCTGCTTCAAAAAACACTGCAAGCACTAAGGCATGAGGTTTTGGAAGAGGTGGAGGATGAGGAGTCACAAATTCCATCACCTTCTGGACAGTCAGCGCAACGTGGTTCCTCACAAAGGGCTGGAGGACTTTCAAAGTACCATGCTGTATCAACAATTGAACCTCCAGAGTCGCTGTCTATATTTTCATAACCATTCCAAACTTTTAATGTATTTACAAAGCACATAATGTACAGTTTTTGTCTATCCTTTTGTAATGCTATTGTGTTTCCATAAACTGATGTTACAGAATTATGATACAAAGTTTTTAAATTTTGAGTTTTAAATTTTGTAAATTTTTATGTATTTGAAGGACTTTGTGAGGAGGATGAGGAGGAGTCAATGGAGGAGGAAGACATCGCTCCAGAGGGAGGTAGACAATGCTCTAGTCAGTATGTAGACCAAGGGTGGGGTGATGCACAGCAGGCAGAGATGACGCCTCTTGCAGGGGACAACGTTTCTTGGCCAGTTGGGAGTCTGCAGCACATGGTTGATTTCATGCTGCAGTGCCTGAGAAACGACCGCCGCATCGAACACATTCACACCACGTCTGATTATTGGGTGTACACCCTCCTAGACCCTCGCTACCGGGACAACTTACAAAGCCTCATCACACCGTTGAACCGGGAGCGTAAAATGCGGAAGTACCAAGACACACTGGTGCAATCCATAATGTTCTCCATTCCAGCCGAGAGCGCTGCTGCTACTGCTTTACAAAGCAGCTCTGTGCGTCGAGGCAGTGGAGACAGCTCTGCAACAAGAGGGAGCACAAGCAGCGCCTCTGCACAGGGCAAGAACAGTATGTTCCAAATGTGGCGAAGTTTTGTGGCAGCGCCACCAATGTCTACACCATCCGAGACGGCTCCAGTCAGCAGGAGGCAACATTTCCGTAAGATGGTGACAGACTACATGTCTTGCCCTCTCAGTGTACTCCCAGATGGCTCTTCCCCATTCAAGTTTTGTGTCTCTAAGCTGGATACATGGCCAGAGCTTAGCCAGTATGCATTGGAGGTGCTGGCTTGCCCTGCTGCCAGTGTATTATCGGAGCGCGTCTTTACTGCTGCAGGTGGTGTACTAACAGACCGTTGCATGCGACTATCCTCCGATAATGTAGAACGGCTTACTTTTCTGAAAATGAACTAGGCATGGATCTCGCCTGAATTTGCCTGTCCGGTTTCAGATTAACTAACTGGTTGGCAACGTTTTCCATGTCTCCTGTTATGTTCATCTTTCTACCACCTGAGCTATACTCCCTGGGCTACAACACTGCCAGTTGCTGCTCAGAAGTGTCGTGTCCACAGACCAATACACAAGCTATAGTGATAGTGGGGTTCAGTAACGCCTGCTGTTCCCCTGCTGCGTGTCTGACAAAAATTAATGCTGCTAACTCCAAATTAAAGTTCAAATTAAAGTTCAAACATCTCATACTAGGCCTCAGGCTACACCCTCCTTGACCCTGGGCTCAGAAGTGTTGGATGCACAGATCAAAACAATCGATGTGTTTGTGGGGTTCAGTAACGCCTGCTGTTCCCCTGCTGTGTGTCCGGCAAAAATTACTGCTACCTAGCTACACATGTTGAAAAAAACATGACATGTTAAAGTGGCTAGTGCTACACATAGATATCAGGCTACACCCTTATTTCTAAGCTGTAAACAAGTGAAACGTCACATTTAAAACCATTCAATGATTAGTGTTGGTAACAAATCTGTAACTAAATAATTGTGACATATTATGGCAGATATCCACATGTCTAACACAAATGCTAACACAAAAGCATACTTATGCTATAGGGTACTGATGGTGAACCTTCTCACTCCATAACTTTGACAAATCCAACTCACATCATGCCTCAAATGCTGCAATGTTGGAAGTGCATAATGTGGGTTGAACTTTGACAACAGCTGCAGTGCGAAGGTTATCCTTCTGTGTTCTTGGCTTTTAAATAAAAGCATACAAGTAAATATAATAATACATTGTTGATTAAGGGACATGATGTACACCTGTAATATTGTGCAAACAATGGATGTAGGACTATTCCTCTTCAACATTACTTATATTTGTGTCATTTGAAAAAATACATATTTTAGTTAAAAATTAAAAACCCATGTTCACTAGCTGTGAAAGGCCCGTTTGTGTACTTCTATATTGTTTGCAACCAATGTATTGTATACGGATGGAAGCACGTCACAGTAATAGATTTGAATTATTTGAAATAGAATGTAGCAGCACCAATTCGAGAAAAATGTGAAGGATGAGGCAGTGAGACACGCTCAGCAGAGTACAAGCAACAGTGGTTGAAGAACTAACTGGAGCGGGATCTGCACTACAAAAATGAAAACCTCTGACTACAGTAAACAGTGCACACAACTGTTCAGTAGCTGTGAAAGGCCCGTTTGTGTACTTCTATATTGTTTGCAACCAATGTATTGTATACGGATGGAAGCACGTCACTGTAATAGATTTGAATTATTTGAAATAGAATGTAGCAGCACCAATTCGAGAAAAATGTGAAGGATGAAGCAGTGAGACACGCTCAGCAGAGTACAAGCAACAGTGGTTGAAGAACTAACTGGAGCGGGATCTGCACTACAAAAATGAAAACCTCTGACTACAGTAAACAGTGCACACAACTGTTCAGTAGCTGTGAAAGGCCCGTTTGTGTACTTCTATATTGTTTGCAACCAATGTATTGTATACGGATGGAAGCACGTCACTGTAATAGATTTGAATTATTTGAAATAGAATGTAGCAGCACCAATTCGAGAAAAATGTGAAGGATGAGGCAGTGAGACACGCTCAGCAGAGTACAAGCAACAGTGGTTGAAGAACTAACTGGAGCTGGATCTGCACTACAAAAATGAAAACCTCTGACTACAGTAAACAGTGCACACAACTGTTCAGTAGCTGTGAAAGGCCCGTTTGTGTACTTCTATATTGTTTGCAACCAATGTATTGTATACGGATGGAAGCACGTCACTGTAATAGATTTGAATTATTTGAAATAGAATGTAGCAGCACCAATTCGAGAAAAATGTGAAGGATGAGGAAGTGAGACACGCTCAGCAGAGTACAAGCAACAGTGGTTGAAGAACTAACTGGAGCGGGATCTGCACTACAAAAATGAAAACCTCTGACTACAGTAAACAGTGCACACAACTGTTCAGTAGCTGTGAAAGGCCCGTTTGTGTACTTCTATATTGTTTGCAACCAATGTATTGTATACGGATGGAAGCACGTCACTGTAATAGATTTGAATTATTTGAAATAGAATGTAGCAGCACCAATTCGAGAAAAATGTGAAGGATGAGGCAGTGAGACACGCTCAGCAGAGTACAAGCAACAGTGGTTGAAGAACTAACTGGAGCGGGATCTGCACTACAAAAATGAAAACCTCTGACTACAGTAAACAGTGCACACAACTGTTCAGTAGCTGTGAAAGGCCCGTTTGTGTACTTCTATATTGTTTGCAACCAATGTATTGTATACGGATGGAAGCACGTCACTGTAATAGATTTGAATTATTTGAAATAGAATGTAGCAGCACCAATTCGAGAAAAATGTGAAGGATGAGGCAGTGAGACACGCTCAGCAGAGTACAAGCAACAGTGGTTGAAGAACTAACTGGAGCGGGATCTGCACTACAAAAATGAAAACCTCTGACTACAGTAAACAGTGCACACAACTGTTCAGTAGCTGTGAAAGGCCCGTTTGTGTACTTCTATATTGTTTGCAACCAATGTATTGTATACGGATGGAAGCACGTCACTGTAATAGATTTGAATTATTTTAAATAGAATAAAGCAGCACCAATTTTAGAAAAATGACAAGGATGAGCCAGTGACAGACACTCAGCAGAGTACACGCAGCGGTGGTTGAAGAAGTAACTGGAGCGTGATCTGCATTTAAAAAAATAAAAAATAAAAAAATACCTCACAGACTGCAGTGAACACTGAAACACAAACTGTTCACTATCTGTGAAAGGCTCCTTTCTGTACTTCTATAGTGTTTGCAACCAATGTATTGTATACGGATGGAAGCGCATCACACTATAATTTCTATTGAATGGAGCAGCTAGAATTACACTAAAGAAAAAAAAAAAAGAGTCTGTGAGTGACACGTGCAGATGCCTACAGACAGCGTTGGATGCAGAGCAAACTGCAGCGTCACCTGCACTCTCACACACACACCTTGCACAGAGCTGTTAAAACAACACTGCAAGGCAAAATGAAGCTTTACACAGCGGTTGGTAAACTAGCCTGCCTAAAGCAAAGTACACAAAATCGCAATCTCTAACTGTCCCTCAGAGTCAGCAGAGCAGCGTTCTGTCCCTATCTGAATTCACAGCACAGTGACGCTAAAATGGCGGCGGCGCCTTTTATAGTGCATTCTGACATAATTTCAGCAGCCAATCACAGCCATGCCATTAGTTAAGATGACCGCAGCATTACAGGATGTGCCCACACTTCGTAGGATTCCTCATTGGCTGACTAAAATCACACTGCCTCTCAAAGAATTATGGGAACTTCCGATTCCGGTATACGATATAGGAAAAATATCGGAACTAAGTATCGGAATTCCGATACAGCGAATATCGGCCGATACCCGATACTTGCGGTATCGGAATGCTCAACACTAGTGGTGATGCAAAAAACTACTTTTTGCAATAAAAAGCGTCTTTTAGCGTGACAGCTGCATCACAAACCGCTATAAATAGTAAATCAACCCCTTTATCAACCCCCTTAGTATAAGTAAGAATAATAAAATTAAAAAAATGTATTTATTTCCATTTTTCCATTAGGGTTGCGGCTAAAGTTAGGGTTAGGGTTGGCGCTAACGTTCGGGTTAGGGTTGGGATTAGGGTTAGGGGTGTGTTAGGGTTAGGTTTGTGGTTAGGGTTGGGACTAGGGTTAGGGGTGTGTTGGGGTTAGGGTTGGAGTTAGAATTGGGGGGTTTCTGCTGTTTAGGCACATCAGGGGCTCTCCAAATGTGACATGGCGTCTGATCTCAATTCCAGCCAATTCTGCGTTGAAAAAGTCAAACGGTGCTCCTTCACTTCTGAGCTCTGCCATGCGCCCAAACAGTAGTTTACCCCCACATATGGGGTATCAGCGTACTCTGTACCCCAAGAGTTATTGTGCAATTTGTCCTATTTCTTCTGTTACCCTTGGGAAAATAAAAAACTGGGGGCGAAAATATCATTTTTGTAAAAAAAAAAATGATTTTTTTTGTTTTTACGGCTGTATGTTATAAACTTCTGTGAAGCACTTGGGGCTTCATAGCGCTCACCACACATCTAGATAAGTTCCTTGTGGGGTCTATTTTCCAAAATGGGGTCACTTGTGGGGAGTTTCCACTGTTTAGGCGCATCAGGGGCTCTCCAAATGCGACATGACGCCCCCAGACCATTCCATCAAAGTCTGTAATCCAAAACGTCACTACTTCCCTTCCGAGCCCTGACGTGCGCCCATACAGTAGTTTTCTCCCACATATTGGGTATCAGCGTACTCAGGACAAATTGGACAACAACTTTTGGCGTCCAATTTCTCCTGTTACCCTTTTGAAAATAAAATATTTGGGGCGAAAAAATCTTTTTTGTAAAAAAAAAAAAAAAGGATTTTTTATTTTTACGGCTGTACACTATAAACTTCTGTGAAGCACTTCGGGCTTCAAAGTGCTCACCACACATCTAGATAAGTTCCTTGTGGGGTCTATTTTCCAAAATAGGGTCACTTGTGGGGGGTTTCCACTGTTCAGGCGCATCAGGGGCTCTCCAAATGCAACATGACGCCCCCAGACCAATCCATCAAAGTCAGCAATCCAAAACGTCACTACTTCCCTTCCGAGCCCCGACGTGCGCCCATACAGTAGTTTACTCCCACATATTGGGTATCAGCATACTCAGGACAAATTGGACAACAACTTTTGGGGTCCAATTTCTCCTGTTACCCTTGTGAAAATAAAATATTGGGGGCAAAAAAATCATTTTTGTAAAAAAAAAAAAAAAAAAGATTTTTTATTTTACGGCTGTACGTTATAAACTTCTGTGAAGCACTTGGGGGTTCAAAGTGCTCACCACACATCTAGATAAGTTCCTTGAGGGGTCTAGTTTCCAAAATGGTGTCATTTGTGGGGGGTTTCCACTGTTTAGGCAGATCAGGAGCTCTCCAAACACGACATGGCATCCAGCCAATTCTGCGTTGAAAAAGTCAAACGGCGCTCCTTCCCTTTCAAACTCTGCCATGCACCCAAACATTGGTTTACCCCCACATATGGGGTATCAGCGTACTCAGGACAAATTGCACAATAACTTTTGGAGTCTTGTTACCCTTGGGAAAATAAAAATTGGGGTGAAAAGATCAATTTTGTGGAAAAAATATGATTTTTTAATTTTACGGCTCTACGTTATAAACTTGTGTGAAGCACTTGGGGGTTCAAATTGCTCACCAAAGATCTAGATAAGTTCCTTAGGGGGTCTAGTTTCCCAAATGGGGTCACTTGTGGGGGGTTTCCACTGTTTAGGCCCATCAGGGACTCTCCAAATGCAACATGGCGTCTAATCTCAATTCCAGCCAATTTTGGTTGGAAAAAGTCAAATGGTGCTCCTTCCCTTCCGAGCTCTGCCGTGCGCCCAAACAGTGATTCCCCCCCACATATGGGGTATCAGCGTACTCAGGACAAATTGGACAACAACTTTTGAGGTCCAATTTCTCCTGTTACCTATGGGAAAATAAAAAATTAGTGACTAAGAGATAATTTTTGTGGGAAAAAAATAGGATTTTTTATTTTCATGCCCGGGCATTATAAACTTGTGTGAAGCACTTTGGGGTTCAAAGTGCTCACCAAAGATCTAGATAAGTTCCTTAGGGGGTCTAGCTTCCAAAATGGGGTCACTTGTGGGGGGTTTCCACTGTTTAGGCTCATCTGGGGCACTACAAGTGGAACATGACCCCCATCAACGTCTGCATTCCAAAACGTTACTGCTTCCTTTCCAAGCCCTGCCATGCGCCCAAACAGTTCCCCCCCCCCACATATGGGGTATCAGCGTACTCAGAACAAATTGGACAACAACTTTTGGTGTCCAATTTCCTTGGGAAAAATCAAAAATTTGGGACTAAAAAATCATTTTTGTGGAAAATTGTTTTGTTTTTTTTTCACACCCAGGCATTATAAACTTTTGTGAAACACTTTGTGGTTTAAAGTGCTCACAACAGATCTAGATAAGTTCCTTAGGGGGTCGTTTCCAAAATGGTGTCACTTGTGGGGGGTTTCCACTGTTTAGGCGTATCAGGGGCTCTCCAAACACGACATGGCGTCCAATCTCAACTCCAGCCAATTTTAGTTTGAATAAGTCAAACGGCGCTCCTTCCCTTACGAGCTCTGCCGTGTGCCCAAACAGTGGTTTTCCCCCACATATGGGGTATTGGCGTACTCAGGAGAAATTGCACAACAACTTTATCTGTCTATTTTCTCCTTTTACCCTTGTGAAAATAAAAAAAAGTTTGTAAAAGATCATTTTTGTGGCTAAAAAGTTAAATATTCATTTTTTCGTTCCACGTTGCTTCAGCTTCTGTGAAGCACCTGAAGGGTTAATAAAATTCTTGAATGTGGTTTTGAGTACCTTGAGGGGTGCAGTTTTTAGAATGGTGTCACTTTTGGGTATTTTCTGCTATATAGACCCGTCAAAGTGACTTCAAACGTGAGGTGGTCCCTAAAAAAATGGCTTTGTAAATTTTGTTGTAAAAATGAGAAATCACTGGTCAACTTTTAACCCTTATAATTTCCTAACAAAAAAAAAATTTTGGTTCCAAAATTGTGCTGATGTAAAGTAGACATGTGGGAAATGTTATTTCTTAACTATTTTGTATGACATATTTCTCTGTTTTAAGGGGAAAAAAATTCAAAGTTTGAAAATTGCAAAATTTTCAAAATTTTCGCCATATTTGCATTTTTTTCAAAAATAAACGCAAGTTATATGGAAGAAATTTTACCACTAACGTGAAGTACAATATGTCACGAGAAAACAATCTCAGAATCGCGAAGATCCGTTGAAGCGTTCCAGAGTTATAACCTCATAAAGAGACAGTGGTCAGAATTGTAAAAATTGGCCCGGTCATTAACGTGCAAACCACCCTTGGGGGTGAAGGGGTTAATAAAGGTGCATCCAGACACGAAACAATTGAACGTTTTCGGTCCAACTATTGGACCTTCATCAGAATACTTTTCAAAGGAACACTGGACACAATAGAATGCAATCTCCAAAAGGTAGCTGGATGAGAAACAAATATCCCTAAATAAATAAGGATGGCTCAAGAAGCTGTAAATCAGGACCAGGCACTCACAATAATGGAAGAGGGGAGCTGGGAGCCAATGTGACAGGCGCCTAAGGCATGCTCAAATAGGTTGCTGGAAAGGCACTGGGGGTCCGGATCTGAAGACACGCTGTGGAAGCAAGAGAAGCAGGAGTCTGCTGCAGTAGGAGCATATATATGTGAGAAATGTACAACAGGCCAATGGGAGAAAGATTTACTGACAGTATAATAGGGTGATACAACAAAAGCAAGTGAATAGAGAAAAAAAAGTCAATGATTGCACTTAGCCCATTAAATAATTGCAGTTTGCCCTACTAAATATTGCGCTCAGCCCAGATGTGGAGGAGAAAAGTTGATTGCAGAAGTACATATACAGCAGCAAGGATAGTTAGCCTATGCATGCGATTCCATTGCTAAAGTGCAATTACCTGCAGAAAAAATGGTTAAATTGCTGAAATGTAATTGCCTGATAAAAAGTAATTAGTAGTTATATGCCCAAAGTAAACAATTGCCACACAAGGAGGTCTAAAGTCCCAATACAATAGGCCTGATTCCTGTATAGTCCAGGCACTGTTGGGCACTTTAGTGAGACTTGAAGAAAAAAAGTTTGTAGCACAATAATTGTAGCACAAGGAGATAGATGCTGAAGTAAGAGGAAAAAGACTGCCCCGGCCGGTGGCAGCTCCTCTACATGAGAACTAACATGAGTCACCCGGTCAAACCTGCTTATTAAGTGCAGTAACTTGGCGCAGGGCCGGTGTGGCACTGAAGATCACTGGTTCTCCGTTTACCTTCAGGTAGCAGTATTCCAGCATGCAGTGGAGGATCCTAATCGTGAAGGTCGGTAACTGCGTCCTCGCGGTAAGCAGTAGTTGGAGCAGGACCTGGCGTGACGCCGAGGATCACGTGACAGAGACAGAGCCATGACCTAAACCCAATTGAGCAACTCTGGAGAGACCTGAAAATGGCTGTTCAACAACATTCACCATCTAACCTGACAGAACTGGAGAGGATCTTCAAGGAAGAATGGCAGAGGATCCCCAAATCCAGGTGTAAAAAACCTGTTGCATCATTCCCAAGAAGACTCATGGCTGTGCTAGCTCAAAAGGGTGCTTCTACTCAATACTGAGCAAAGGGTCTGAATACTTATGACCATGTGATATTTCAGTTTTTCTTTTTTAATAAATTTGCAAAAATGTCTACATTTCTGGTTTTTAGAAGTCAAGGTGGGGTGCAGAGTGTACATTAATGAGAAAAAAAATGAACTTTTTTGCATTGACTAAATGGCTGCAATGAAGCAAAGAGTGAAAAATTTAAAGGGTCTGAATACTTTCCGAACCCACTGTAACTTCCCAACTAGAGAAGTTGAAGGAAACCTGACAGCTTCACCCTCTTTAGGGGTATTGAGGAAAGTGGTGGGGATTAGGAATAGTGTCTTGCACTGAGAGGCTTCCGTCGGACCACTCTGCCATAACGGCCCAACTGGTGGAGGGCTGCAGTGATAGTTGACTGTGTAACTTTCTCCCATCTCCCTACTACATCTGTGGATCACAACCAAAGTGATCTTGGGGTTCGTCTTTACCTCTCTCACCAAGGCTCTTCTCCATGATTGCTCAGATTGGCTGGACAGCCAGGTCTAGGAAGACTTCTGGTGGTCCCAAACTTCTTCCATTTAAGGATTATGGAGGCCACTGTGCTCTTAGGAACCTTGAGTACTGCAGAAATTCTTTTGCAACCTTGGCCAGATGTGTGCCTTGCCACAATTCTGTCTCTGAGCTCCCAGGCCAGTTCCTTTGACCTCATGATTCTCATTTGGTCTGACATGCACTGTGAGCCGTGAGGTCTTATATAGACAGGTGTGCGCCTTTACAAATCAAGTCGAATCAGTTTATTTAAACGCAGCTGGACTCCAATGAAGGAGTAGAACCATCTCAAGGAGGATCACAAGGAAATGGACAGCATGTGACTTAAATGAGTGACTGAGCAAAGGGTCTGAATACTTATGACCATGTGATATTTCAGTTTTCTTTTTTAATAAATTTGCAAAAATTTCGACATTTCTGGTTTTTATCAGTAAAGATGGAGTGCAGAGTGTACATTAATGAGAAAAAAAATGAACTTTTTTGCATTGACTAAATGGCTGCAATGAAGCAAAGAGTGAAAAATTTAAAGGGGTCTGAATTCTTTCCAAACCCACTGTATATTCACTTATATTTGATTTGTGTGTGTAAACATTATATTTGAACATGGTATGTAATGATATTATGGTCTTCAATGGAGAAAGAAAAAGAAGAGATTGAAAAAGGAAATGACATTACAATTCTTTTTTTTTTTAATATCTTTATTTATCTCTATGGAGTATGGATTTACAAAAACGCATACAAAACCACATGAAAAGCTGTATGAAAAACCAACAAAAAAGCATAAAAAATGCAGGGATTGTCCACTACATTTCCTGCCAAGAGATGCAGAAACCGTGCAGAAATTTCTGCAAGCAAATCAGCAACATGCGCACATAGCCTAAATCCTCAGCTCTCAAACCTCTGTTGGCGCTGTGGCTTGGAGGTGGGATCTTAGAATCACATTTTTTGGTCCTGCCTGGAGATTGTTGGTTTCTGGGAAGACATTAGATCCTTAATCCACAGGGTTCTTTTCGTGGAGGTTGAGTTGGACCCGGCTATCTTTCTCCTAAATGTCTCTCCTAGTGGGATAGATTGTTACTCCACATTTTTACTGCAGCTAGGTGCTTGATAGCCATACAGTGGAAGCAGACCTTCCCCCCCATATCACCATTCACTCAATAGAATTGTTGATATTCGCAGGATGGAATATATGACTGCCTTACTGGGAGCGAGAGTGGACAGATTTGATAGTCTGGGTCCCATGGGACTATTTCTGGCTGCAGAATAGCGACTAGGTCTTTCTCTTCTCGTCTTTTCCATACGGACTCATGCCTCTTGTCCCTCTTGTTTATGTCTTGTCTTTCAAAGTGTGGCTTAGTCAAGTTGTTAATTAAAAGATGAAGCCTGTTCAAGGTGTTACACCTGGTCCCGGTTCTGGTTCCATACCTCTGCGGGGTCCCCGTCGGGACTCCCGCTCTGTGCCGACCTCAAGCCGTCCTGCCGCAGCCTCTGCTACTTCCTCCTCCTCTGCTTCCTAGAGCACTGTCAGAAGGTCCCCGGGGAGAGTGCTTAGGTCGCGTGTGCGCTCCCAGTCTCTTAACGAGACAGTGCGCATTTTTCGAAAAGGTCATTGACCAATTGCATGGTACTGATTACTATTTCTGGCCCCTCCGCCATAGGGAGGGCGCTGGAGCAACAAGTATCTACTGTTGCTAGCTTCTGGTTCCGCTGTGATCGTGTCTGTGTTTCTGCAGTGTTCTGTCATCTGCTCCACTTACACTGCTTGTCTCCGCAGATATCCGTTACACGGCTGTCCAGGACAACGTCTGTACGGTTGACCCCAGTCTCGTTCCGCCACTCAGCCATCCGAAACTCTGGACAACGCCAGTACCAGGTTATACCCGTGCACCCAGAACTTGACGGTCAGCTCCATCATACCTGTAAAATCTGTTAACCCGTTGGTCCTGCTGGGACAGCTGCCACGTGTCCGGGGTGGAACTGGAGATCTTACTATGGGTGTATGGGGCTCACTTAGTCACACCCTATTCAGAACCCCCCTGGACCGTGGTCTCAAGGTTCCACAAATATAGAAATAAAAGACGAAAGACAAATGTGAACTTCCCCAAATATCCCTCCGCCTCCATTCGTTACAGATTGCTCCGGATCCCAGGGACCCCGGCTGTGGAGTTATGTCAAGAAGTTACCTGGCTGAGGGATCAACAGGACAAAATCACGACCTATCTATGCAATGTGTCCACACTAGTGATGAGCAAGCACTAAAATGCTCGGGTGCTCGTTGCTCGGGTCGAGCAGATTGGAATACTAGGGTACTCGACCCGAGCAACGAGCCCAATATAAGTCTATAGGAGACCAGAGCATTTTTATTGCGATCCCCCCCCCGGGGGTACTTTCAAGGTCTAAAAACATCAGGAAATGATGGAAACACTGCTCAAATGACATGGGGACATCATGGGGATCGCTCCTGGAAGCATTTCTGATTCGAAGGTCACAGCTTTAGACAATGTTTTCAGAGTTTCATGCCATTTTTACCAATGCACCAAAACAAAACCAAAACTGATTGCCGGTGCTGGGCAGGGCTGTGCCAGTGATGTGCCGGTGCTGTGCAGGCCTCTTCCGGTGCTGTACGGGGCTGTGCCGGCCTCTGCCGGTGCGGTGCAGGGCCTGTGCTGGCTCTGCAGGCTGTGCGGGCATCGTACGATGGTACTACTACCCGCTACAGTGACAGCATTAGCAGATGATGGGAAAGTAGTATTTCCATCATCCGGCTAATGTGGTGAATGTAAAAAGAAAAAAAAAACACATACAGAACATACAACATATAACATACAGTACATACACATAACATACAACACATAACATACAGTACATACTCACCGCACACACCTAATTCCCCGAAGCCCTCGTCTCCTGCAAATAATATTAAAATAATAAACACAACCGTATACTCATCTTTCCGCCGTAATCCCACAAGGGTCCCACGTCGATCTAACGTGGACAGCTGCCACATCAGCTGATGCGACTGCTCTCCAGGGCTCCAGTGATACAATGACAGAGATAACCCTCCTGCTGTATCACTTCCCTGGGAGGTCACAGGAGTTCACCTGTGACTTACGGCAGCACTACAACGTGGGAATGTTCTCACTCAGCAGTGCTGCCGTAAAGTGAACTTCAATGACACACTGCATTAGGGTTATCTCCGGTCAGTGTGTCATTGGAGGCCCTGTAGAGCAGTCACATCTGCTGATGTGGCAGCTCTCCACAGGCAATTGTCGTGGGACACTCATTTTTAAAGAGGGACTGAGTTAGAAAGGTAAGTATAGGTTGATTTGTTTTTTTAAATTTTTTGCAGGTGATCGATGGCTTCGCTAGGATTTGGGCGTACAATAAAAATTCTGAAAAACTGTGTAGTGTTTTATTTCATTAAAATTCTTTTTCTGGCTGTCTTTTTTTAACCCTTTATTAATATAAGATTAATAATGGATAGGAGTCTTATTGATGACTCTCCATTATTAACCCGGCTTAATGTCACCATACAATAGCAAGGTGACATTAACCGCTTATTACCCCATATCCCACCGCTACACAGGAGTGGGAAGAGAGGGGCTAAGTGCCAGAATTGGCACATCTTGTAGATGCGCCATTTCTGGGGTGGCTGCGGGCTGGTATTTGTAGCCAGGGGAGGACCAAAATCCATGGCCCCTTCCTAGGCTATGAATATTAGCCCATAGCTGTCTGCGTAGCCTTTCTGGCTATAAAATATAGGGGGACCCCAAGTAATTTTTTTGGGGGGGGTCCCCCTATTTTAATAGCCAGTAAAGGTTATGCAGACAGCAGCTGGCTGATATTCATAGCTTGGGAAGGAGCCATGGGCATTTCCCCCTTCCCAGGCTACAAATATTGGCCCCCGGCCTTCAGCTTTCTCCCTCTGGCATAGAAAATTGCACTGGAGCCCACGCCATTTTTTAAAAAATATATATGGCTATACATCTATAGATATATCTATGGATAAATATGGCAATATCTATGGATCTATCTATGGCTATATCTATGGATATATCTATAGATATATCTATGGATAAATCTATAGAAATATCTATGGCTATATCTATGGCTGTATACCTATGGATATATCTATGGCTATATATCTATAGCTATGGCTATATATCTATAGATATATCTATGGATAAATCTATAGATATATCTATGGATAAATCTATATATATATATATATATATATATATATATATATGTATATATATATATATATCTAGGGATAAATCTATAGAAATATCTATGGATATATCTATGGCTGTATATCTATGGCTATAGATCTATAGATATATCTAGTGCTGCCGTAAGTCACAGGTGAACTCCTGTGACCTCCCGGTGGAGTGACACAGCGCGGAGGGTTATCTTCGTCACTGTATCGCTGGAGCCCCTGGAGAGCGGTCGCATCAGCTGATGTGGCAACTCTCCATGGGAGATCGACGTGGGACCCTCGTTATTAATGGATTACGGCGGAAAGGTGAGTATATGGTTGCTTTCTTATTTTAATATTATTTGCAGAAGACGAAGACTTTGGGGAATCAGGTGTGTGCGGTGAGTATGTAATCTATGTTATATGTTCTGTGTTGTTTTTTTTTTTTACATTCACATTAGCTGGATGATGGGAATACTACTTTCCCATCATCCACTAATTCTGTCACTGTAGCGGGCATAGCCGGATGGGACAAGTAGTCCAATCGGACGATGACCGCACAGCCAGCAGAGCTGGCACAGGCCCTGCACAGCACTGGCAGAGGCCGGCACAGCCCCGCACAGGCCCGGCAGAGGCTGGCACAGCACCGGCAAAGGCCGGCACAGCATCGGCAAAGGCCGGCACAGCCCCACAGAGGCCCCGCACAGCACCGGCAGAGCCCCACACAGATATGTGAAAGGGGCCACTGAGCAGGGCAGCACCCGGTCTCTTATACCCCTGATGATGCTGTGCGGCCAGCCAATCACTGCATGACCACAGCAAAGATGACTGCAGCATTTCATTGCCTGGCAGACAATCCCTGCAGCTTGATTGGGTCTCTAAAGTCTTTCAAAAATGCTGAATGGAGACCCGAGTTCCCGTCGAGTAATCCCCGTAATACTCAGTGCTCGCCGAGTACCGTGAAACTCAGGCGAGTACCAAGTAGTGGCGAGCACGTTTGCTCATCACTAGTCCACACACTTGGTTCGCTGATATCCTCTGCTGCACCCGTTTCTGCTACTGGCATTCAGGTATCCAATTGCACAGATAGTAAAAGTCCTCACCTGACAGCTCCTGCCAGCTTCCACGGCAATCCTGTTCAGTGTCGAGGCTTCATCAACCAGTGCACGCTACACTTTGAAATCTTGGGGCATGCTTTCTTCTAATCGGGCCAAGGTGGGCTTCATTATGTCTCATCTTGCTGGAGAGGCCCTCGCCTGGATGAATCCACTGTGGGAAAGAGGGTATCCTTTGACTAATAATCTTCAGTCTTTTCTAGAAGTATTTTGCAGGACCTTTGACGAACTCGGTTGTGCCAAATTGACAGCTTCTGCTTTTCTCCGGCTGCACCAGGCGGCCCTCACAGTAGCTCAGTATGCGGTTTGGTTTCATACCCTTTCATCTGAACTTTCCTGGAACAATGAGGCCCTGGTAGCCGCCTTTTGGGAAGGTCTGTCAGGAAGAATAAAGGATGAGCTGGCGGAACGGGACATCCTACAACCCTGGATGAACTGATATCCATGGCAACCCGAACTGACCTGTGATTTCAGGAACACAACAGGGAGACCAGACGAGAAAAGAGGCCCTATCGTCTGGCTCCTAGTTCTTCTAGACCTACGGTCTCTCCGACTTCGCCTCCATCTCCAGAGGCTATAGAGGTGGATCAAGTAAGGTTGGCCAACCGCCGCCAGGAGGCGTGTCGTCTGGAGTGGAGTTGTTTCTACTGTGGCAGTCACAAGCATTTGATTCACGCCGGAACTTCAGTGTAGGAGAGGCTACCCTAGGTGAGAGGCATCTCTCTTTATCACTGCAAATAACGGTCTCCGTGTCCTTTTGGCACAGCAAAATTTTCAGAGCTTTGTTTTCTGGACTCTGGAGCTGCCGAGAATTTCATCCAGCAGGCGGTGGTGGACCGTTATCAGATACCAATCCAGCTTCTTCCAGAACCGTTGCAGGTGATTTCCATGGATGGCAAGCCCCTGACCAAGCCCGTTAAGTTCCTGACTGAGCCGGTGGAGCTGCGGGTAGGTCTAAAGCATTCAGAAAGAATCCGTCTTTGTGTTGCCTGGTTTGTCTCATCCCTTCCTTTTAGGTCTACCCTTGTTCCAGAAGCATGAACCAGTTCTAAATTGGAAAACGGGGAGGTTCTGCGCTGGGGAGATTCCTGCACAGATTGGTGTATCATTCCTGTTCACCCGGTTCCGCCTCCAGTCCAGCCAACTGCCCTTCCGGGCCTACCTTCCTCTTACTGGGCCTTCTCTGATGTCTTTGGGAAAAGGGAAGCAGAGAGACTACCTCAGCACAGGTCGTATGACTGTCCAATTGATCTGCTCCCAGGAACATCTACTCCTCGGGGGTGAATTTATAATCTTTCTCAAGCAGAGACCCAGTCCATGTCTAATTACATTCAGGAGAACCTGGCCAGAGGATTTATCCAAAAATCATCTTCGCTGGCAGGGGCAGGATTCTTCTTTGTGCGGATCTCTACGGCCCTGCATTGATTACAGGGGCTTGAATCAAATCACAGTAAAGAACAGGTATCCATTACCTCTAATTTCAGAGCTGCTTAACTATCTGAGGGGCTAGGATCTTCACCAAACTGGATCTCAGAGGGGTCTACAACCTAATCCGCATGAGAGGGAGACGAGTGGAAAACCGCTTTCAATACTCAGGATGGACAATACGAATACCTGGTAATGCCATTCAACCTAAACAATGCACCCACAGTCTTTCAGGAATTCGTAAGTGGCATTTTCAGAGACCTGCTCTGTACATGTGTTGTTGTCTACTTGTACGTCATCTTGATCTTCTCCGCAGATTTAGCCTTGCACTGGAGGCAAGTACACCAGGTCTTGCAACGTCTCAGGGAAAACAGACTATGCGAAGTTTGAAAAATTCCTTTTTCAACAATCCTCTCTGCCTTTCCTCAGTTATTTAGTCTCGTCTACAGGACTGATGGATCCAGAGAAGTTGACCACCGTCCTCAAGTGGCCCGCCCATCTGGACTGAAAGCCATACAGCGGTTCCTGGGGTTCGCCAACTACTACCGTATATTCATTCCACACTTTTCCACCCGAGTGGAACCCATCTCAGCTTTGACCCGGAAAGGCGTAAACGCCAAGGAGTGGACTCCCAGGGCAGAGGAGGCTTTTTGTCATGTATAGTGTACAGTTCCTATAGCGTCTTGTGCTTGGGTGCGAGGAAAACACAGGAGACACAGGTTGATATGAAATGACTTGTATTACTTCATACAAGCATGCAGAAAAGGTCACACAGTTTGCAGGAACAGCGACAGGAGACACAGCAGGCCAGAGTAACTTCAAGCACTACAATAAATCTCCAAAGCAGGTTCAGGATCTCTTCTCTGTACCGTAATTCCTCTGCAAACATGGATTCACCAAACAGCAGGTTTCCAGAGTCCAAAAGTGTTCCAAGGTTCCTCAGTAGGGAATAGCTGGAGTACAAGTCCAAGGTTTCCAGAAGTCAGGTCACAGACTGACTGAGGCTTGATTCTGGAGCACTGATTGTTTAGCTGAGGCTGCTTAAGAAGCAAGAGGGAAGAATCAGGGCGGGAACATGAAAACTGGAAACTCCATATTAACTGAGCGCAAGAGCTGCAGAGAGACAGAAAGCAAAATGGCCGACGGAAAACTGAGTTTCAAGGAACATGTCAACAGAGACAAAGAACCTTACATTACTCCCCCCTTAGGGACAACCTCCGGATGACCTCAGACCAGGCTTGTCAGGGTACCTCTGATGAAACTGGCGGAGCAGGCGAGGAGCATTTACATTATTGACTGGTTCCCATGAGTTGTCCTCCACTGGGTAGCCCTGCCATTTAATCAAATATTGCAACTGATTTCTGTACAACCTGGAATCTAGAATCCTTTCCACCATAAATTCTTCCTGACCATCGACCAGCACTGGGTCAGGGCAAGGAGAAGAACGTCCAGGAAACGTATTGGGTGTTGCAGCCTTTAGTAGGGATACATGAAAGACAGGGTGGATTCTCATAGTTCTGGGCAGTTGAAGACGACAAGCAACAGCACTTATAATCTTATTGATCTTATAAGGTCCAATGTACTTATGTCCCAATTTAGACGATGGAATCTTTAATTTAAGATTTCTGGTTGACAGCCAGACCAAATCTCCTACCTTGAAAGCTGGTGCAGGTTTACGAAATTTATCTGCTGCTTTCTTGTACCTTTCCTGAGCCAATTCTAGATTTTCCTTTAGAAGATCCATATTCTTTTGTAAAGAAGTGATTCTTTCAGCCACTGCCGGCAAGGGCGTATCTATGGGAAATCGAGGAAGAATGTTAGGATGATAACCTAGATTGGAGTAAAAAGGAGACTGCTTAGTGGAGGCGCTCTGAGAGTTGTTATAAGAGAACTCAGCCAGTGGAAGTAGATCCACCCAATCATCCTGTAGGTGGCAGATAAAACAGCGGAGATACTGCTCCAGGGTCTGATTGGTTCGTTCTGTCTGTCCATTAGTCTGGGGATGAAAAGCAGAAGAAAGGTTTACTTTAATGTCCAATGCTGCACAGAAATTTTGCCAAAACCTTGAAGTGAATTGCACCCCTCGATCCGAAATGACCTCATCCGGTACTCCATGTAAGCGAAACACATTCTTAATCATCAAGTCTGATGTCTGTTTTGCAGTGGGTAAGCCGACAAGGGATAAAATGAGCTGCCTTTGTTAGACGGTCAACCACCACTAGAATGGTGTTCTTCCCTTGAGAGGTTGGTAACTCCACAATGAAGTCCATAGAAATGGATCCCCACGGGCGGGACGGGGTGGGAAGAGGTTGCAACAGACCAGTTGGTGAGGAGCGAGGTGTTTTGCATCTTGCACAGACTTCACATGAAGTGACATAGTTTAAGACATCTTTCCTGTAAGTGGGCCACCAAAAGAAACGAGAAAGAAATTCTTGTGTCTTTAGAATTCCCCTATGCCCGGCTATCTTGGAATCGTGGATGAGTTGCAATACTCTCAATCTGACTGTTTCAGGTATATACAGACGTTGTCCCTGAATCCACACACCATTCTTAAAGACAAGACTTACGTCCCTTGGGGGTTGAGCCAACAAAGAATCCGCATGGTATGCTTCCTTGATGTCCTTAAGTAGGTCTTGATTATGAATCACTCCCAGGAATCTAGAGTCAGGAAGAATAGTCTTAGGAGGAGTAAGTGGACGTGTCTCTGCTGAATGAATCCTAGAGTGTGCATCAGCCTTTCCATTGCGCGATCCTGGTCTATAAGAAATTACAAAATTAAATTGGTTTAGGAAAAGATTCCAGCGAGCCTGGCGAGGAGTCAGGCACTTAGCCGACCTGATAAATTCAAGGTTACGATGGTCTGTCAGGACGACTATTTGCTGTGCAGCTCCCTGAAGAAGGTGTCTCCATTCCTTGAAGGCGGCAATAATGGCCAACAATTCTCTATTGCCCACATCGTAGTTCCTCTCAGCCGAAGACAACTGCTGGGAAAAGAAGGCACAGGGATGCAAGACATTCTTCTCACCTGTTTTCTGAGAGAGTATAGCTCCAACGGCACAGTCTGAAGCATCCACCTCTATTATGAAGGCAAGCTCGGGGTTGGGATGTACTAAGATAGGTGCGGTGGTAAATTTATCCTTTAAACAGGAAAATGCTTCCTGAGCTTGCGGGGTCCAGGAGAACCTAGACTGTTTCCGGGTAAGTTGGGTGATAGGTGACACTACCTCAGAAAAATTCTTAATGAAACGTCTATAGAAGTTGGCAAACCCGATGAAACGCTGCACCTCCTTCACATTTCTAGGAATTGGCCAATCCTTGATGGCTTGGGTCTTGCTTCCATCCATACTAATCCCTTGCGTAGATAGTACATACCCCAGAAATTGAATTTCGGTCCTATGGAATTCACATTTTTCAAGTTTGATGTAGAGATGGTTTTGTCTTAGGCGTTCTAAGACCATTCTCACATGTCCATGATGTTCCTCTGTGGAGTTAGAAAAAATTAGAATATCATCCAAATAAATTACCACGAATGTATCTAGGAGATCCCTGAAGATATCATTCACGAAGTGTTGGAAAGTGGCTGGGGCGGTACTCAGACCAAAAGGCATAACTAGATATTCAAAGTGTCCATAGCGTGACCTGAAAGCAGTCTTCCATTCATCCCCAGGTCTAATACGGACCAAGTTATAGGCCCCACGGAGATCCAGTTTAGAGAAAATTTTGGCATGCCGCACTCTCTCCAACAACTCAGGGATTAAAGGCAATGGATAATGGTTTCTAATAGTAACCTTATTGAGTTCCCTATAGTCTATGCAGGGTCTCAGAGATCCATCTTTCTTCTTCACAAAGAAGATGGGTGCACCTGCGGGAGATGAAGAGGGGCGTATGAAGCCCTTGGCTAAATTTTCGTCTATATAATCCTTCAAAGCTTTTAGCTCGGGCCCCGCTAGAGGGTAGATCTTACCAAAAGGTATCTCGGCTCCAGGTAATAATTCAATTGGACAATCATATGGACGGTGAGGAGGAAGCTGATCAGCGTTCTTCTTGTCACATAAATCCACATAGTCCTGGTATACAGCTGGTAGTTCAGGGACTGACATGGTTCCTTTAGGAACAGAGCAAGCTGAAACTCCTTGACTCATCTGTTTCTCCGGAAAGTGTAATTCCTTGGTCTCCCAGTTAATCGTAGGATTCTGCGCCTGCAGCCATGGTAGCCCTAGAATAATGGGAAAGTGGGGAGAAGAGATAAGCAAAAAAGACATTTTCTCCTGATGATCTTTACCCATAAGGACCCTCAAAGGCTCTGTTTCTTGATCCACTGGTCCAGAAGTCAGTAGAGAGCCATCCACAGTCTCCATCTGTACTGGAGTAGCCTTCTTCACTGAACGTATCCCCTGTTTCAGAGCAAAGGAGATATCCATAAAATTTCCACTTGCTCCTGAGTCGATCATAGCAGAGCTAGACACCCAGACTGAGTCAACTCAGAGTTTGATGGAAAAGAAGCAATGAGAACTGTTTCTTTTATAACTCAGCTGGGACACCGCTGAGGAAACTTGAAAAATTGCAGCGTTTATACCGTCATCGTCCCCAGAACTAACAGAGTTTAAGTCCGAGAAATCAAGATCTCTTGCAGCAGAGCTCTCTGGAGCCTGAGGCTCGGACATGACAGAGCTCCTCTCGCAACACTCACAGTGAATGACTGCTGCAGTAGTCTTACGAGAACGGCTGGGGCAGTTTATAATGAAGTGCCCTGACTTACCACAGTAGAAACATAGATTTTCCTTTATACGATGTTCTTTGCGTGCATCACTAACCCGTCTTTGTAAAGAGTCCACCTGCATGGGTTCAGGTTCTGGTTCCCTTGTGATCCTACTCAAAGGTTCCCTAGCTGAGGAGGGAGGCAGTAAAAGGTTAGTGCGATTATTTTCGAACCATCTCTCTTGTCTGCGTTCAGTCAGACGAGCATCAATACGGATACAATAGTTAATAAAGTCACCTAACGCAGTGGGAGGGTCGGCACGAGCAAGTTCATCCTTAAATCAGTGGAGACAACCCTTTCCGAAAAATAGATTTTTTAGCGGAAGTGTCCCAAGTGGTATCAAGAGCCCATCTCCTGAAATCCAGGGCATATTCGGCTACTGAACGCTTACCTTGGCGCAAAGTTAACATGGCTGCTTCAGCTGTTGCACCTCGATTGGGGTCATCAAACACCTGCCCCATGGCTGAAATAAAAGCATCAAGGTGATTCAAACAATCATCCTCAGTCTCAATCAGAGGGTTTGCCCACATCAAAGCCTTATTGGTAAGCAACATGATTATAGTAAGCACTTTGGATCGTTCAGTGGGAAATTGTGAAGCATGTGCAGAGAAAAATAAATTGCATTGATTAATAAATCCCCTGAATTTCTCACGTTCACCGCCAAAACGAAAAGGAGGTAATTTGGGGATCCCAGAACTCGGGGTTATGGCAGGAGCCTGGGCTCGTTCCTCTAGAGCCTCAATCCTGGCTCGCAATTCCTGGGTAGTCTGTCCAAACACTTGCAAATTATGATTAGTGAGGTCCTGTAGGCTTGCAAAACGGGTTTTTAAAGTCTGTACATCTGAAAGGATTGTATCAGTCACTCCGCAAAGTTCCTTAAGGCTGTGGTTCCACGGTCCGGAACCACAGCGCTTTGGACGGAGTGGAAATTCCGCTCCGTCTAAGCCCCGCCCCCTTTATGACGCGCGATCTTTCCGGAGGTGTTCAGGACACCTCCGGAACACCTCCGGAAAGAACGCAGGGCTACATAGCCCTGTGTTAAATTCTGTTGCGGCGACGCACTGTTGCCGCAATACGCGAGGACATGCTGCGGTCTAAAAAGAAGCGCCGCATGTCCGTTTACGCAGGTCTGCCACCTGCGTATTGTTACGCATAGTGGAGACGGGATTTCTTGAAATCCCCTCCACTATGCTGTAACATCTGGACGCTGCGTGTTTGGCGCTGCGCCAGCGCACAGCGCCAAACACGCAGCGTTTCCTGACCGTGGAAACTCACCCTTATGCGGGCCTCCATCTTCCAGATCTTTTAAGGCAGAAGTGCTGGAAGGAGAAGAGGAAAGGAAAAAAAAAAAAAACAATAGTGTTTACCTGTGGTAACACTCCAGAGTAAAATTTTAAGGGAATGCGCTCACCTGGAATGGTTGTGTGAAGTCACAACCACTGTCATCACATAAGGTATTAAACGGACATCTGATATCCACAGTCACAGCAGACACGGCTTTCCCAGACCCAGCAGACACTAAACATTGTCTCCTGAATCTTGTCATGTATAGTGTACAGTTCCTATAGCGTCTTGTGCTTGGGTGTGAGGAAAACACAGGAGACACAGGTTGATATGAAATGACTTGTATTACTTCATACAAGCATGCAGAAAAGGTCACACAGTTTGCAGGAACAGCGACAGGAGACACAGCAGGCCAGAGTAACTTCAAGCACTACAATAAATCTCCAAAGCAGGTTCAGGATCTCTTCTCTGTACCGTAATTCCTCTGCAAACATGGATTCACCAAACAGCAGGTTTCCAGAGTCCAAAAGTGTTCCAAGGTTCCTCAGTAGGGAATAGCTGGAGTACAAGTCCAAGGTTTCCAGAAGTCAGGTCACAGACTGACTGAGGCTTCATTCAGGAGCACTGATTGTTCAGCTGAGGCTGCTTAAGAAGCAAGAGGGAAGAATCAGGGCGGGAACATGAAAACTGGAAACTCCATATTAACTGAGGGCAAGAGCTGCAGAAAGACAAAGCAAAATGGCCGACGGAAAACTGAGTTTCAAGGAACATGTCAACAGAGACAAAGAACCTTACACTTTTGTTTCTTTAAAGAAAGCCTTCGCTTCTGCACCTGTTCTACATCAACCAGACTCTGATAAGCAATTTTTTCTAGAGGTCGATGCTTCCTCCATAGGTGCTGGAGCGGTTCTCACCCAGAAGTCGTCTACCGGTCGTATGGTCTCCTGTGGGATTTTTTCAAAGGTGTTTTCTCCCTCCGAAAGGAACTATTCCGTGGGGGATCAGGAATTGTTGGCAATTAAGTTGGCCCAGCAAGAATGGAAACACCTCCTCGAGGGAGCAGTCCACCAGGTTGTCATATTTACCGATCATAAAAACCTTGCTTATCTCCAATCCACACAGAGGCTGAATCCCCGTCAGGCCCGCTGCCTGATTTAATTTAGTTCTTCATTTCCGTCCAGCAGACAAGAACCTTAGAGCTGACGCACTCTCCAGAGCCTTTCTGCCTCCTGACGCTGAGGAAGAACATCAACACATCATCGAGCCATCAAGGTTAGTGTCTGTGGCTTCTGTTAACCTTGCACGGCTTCCCCCAGGAAAGACTCTCGTGACCACTTCGGACCGAAAGAGTGTCTTCCGGTGTGGTCACTCATCCAAATTGGCCGGTCATGCCGGTCAGAGAAAGACCCTGCAACTCATCTCTCGTTACTACTGGTGGCCCACCATGGGCAGGGATATCCAGGAGTATGTCGCTTCCTGCACTTCGTGTGCCCGTAACAAGACGGCTAAACATTTACCAGCCGGGCAGCTTCTGCCTCTTCCAGTTCCTTCGGCTCCCAGGCAGCACATTGCGATGGATTTCATTACTGATCTTCCCATCTCTCCCGGCTGTTCCTTTGTGTGGGTTGTGGTGGATCGTTTTTTCGAAGATGGCTCACTTCGTTCCGTTACACGGTCTCTCGTCCGCTCCGGAGCTTGCTGATTACTTCATACAGTACATCTTCCGTCTCCATGGGTTTCCTCTCCACATAGTGTCCAACAGGGTCGTCCAGTTCACCTCAAGGTTCTGCCGAGAAGTCTGTAGGCTAGTAAAGGTAGAATTGGACTTCCTCTGCCTACCACCCTCAATCCAATGGTCAGGTGGAGAGGACCAATGAAAGTTCCTGCGCCACTTTGTCAACTTTCACCATGATGACTGGGTCAAGTTGCTGCCTTGGGCAGAATTATCAAGTAAGCGAATCATCTGGAAAATCTCCCTTTTCAGGTGGTGTTTGGGCTGCAACCTGGAATTCCACTTCCTATCTCTGGACCTTCTGGAGTTCCCGCAGCTGATTCCTTTGCTGAGGAATTCTCAAAAGAGTGGAGGGACACTAAAGTCGCCTTGGAGGAGGCTTCACAGCTTATGAAGAAGAATGCGGACAAAAGATGCTTGGATGCTCTTACTTATCTACCTGGAGATAAAGTGTGTCTTTCCTCAAGGTACATCTGCCTAAAATTGCCCTCCTACAAACTGGGTACTCGCTTTATTGTACCCTTTGAAGTCCTGAGACAAATCAACGCAGTTTCTTACAAGTTAAAGTTACCTGCCTCTTTACGTGTGAATAACTCTGTCCATGTTTCCCTCCTCAAACCAGTAGTTTTGAGTTCCTTCTTTAAAGACCCGGGTACTACTCCTGATCCCATCAGTGAGGATGATGTCTTTGAAGTAGAACATATCTTGGCCACTAAAAAAGTAAAGGGTAAGACCTATTATCTGGTGGACTGGAAGGGCTTTGGTCCAGAGGAGAGGTCATGGGAACATAAGGAGAATATCCAGGCTCCTATCCTATTAAAGAGATTCTACACAGGCTTAAAAAAGAGGGGGTGTATAGAGGGGGATACTGTTACACGCGGTCCCAGTCCCATACCTTTGAGGGGTCCCCGTCGGGACTCTCACTCTGTGCCGGCCTCAAGAAGTCCTGCCGCAGCCTCTGCTACTTTCTGCTCCTCTGCTTCCTGGCGCGCTGTCAGCCGGTCCCCGGGGAGAGTGCTTAGGTCGCGCGTGCGCTCCCGGTCTCTTAAAGAGACAGCGCACATTTTTTGAAAATGTCCTTGACCAATGGCGTGGAACTGATTACTATTTCTGGCCCCTCAGCCATAGGGAGGGCATAGGAGCAACAAGTATCTACTGTTGCTAGCTTCCGGTTCTGCTGTGATCGTGTCTATTTCTGCAGTGTTTTGTCCTCTGCTCCACTTACACTGTTTGTCTTCTCAGACTATCAGTTACCCATTACACGGCTGTCCAGGACAACGTCTGTGTGGTTGACGCCAGTTCCGTTCCGCCACTCGGCCATCCGAAACTCTGGACTCCAGTACCAGCTTATACCCGTGCACTCAGAACTCGACGGTCAGCTCCATTATACCTGTACAATCTTTTAACCCGTTGGTCCCGCTGGGACATCTGCCACGTGTCCAGGGTCTAACCTAAGGTGGCATGTGTCCCCCAGACTCACTTAGGCTCACTTAGTCACACACCCTTCAGAGCCCCCGGACCGTGGTCTCAAGGTTACACAAATTTAGAAATAAAAGACGAATGTGAACTTCACCACCTGTGCCTCCGCCTCCATTCGTTACACAAGGTGGTGATAAATCAGTCTCTACTGAGAAATATCTAAGATTTATTGACATTTAATCATTTAACATGATTAAGTGTTCCCCTATATATATTTCAGTTTATAGTGTTCAGTACTTGAGGCTCCTTTCAATTTCTGTATTTGTTCTTTTCATTGACTTCTGGAAAATGTTCAGAGAGTAATTACTTGGATTTTTTTTTTCAATTGGTGTAAAATTTAATAAAAATTTACAGTTTAAAAAAATAAATAAAAGCATTTAAACAATCCTCCCATGCTGTCGCCTTTCCAGTGGTGTCGACACTTGCGTTCCTGGGGCTCATGTGAGGTTGTTAAGCCATGTGATCCCTGCACCCAATCACTATCCCCAACTTTGGACAAATCAAAGAGGAGCTCTAAGAGCAGCAGCAGCACTGGTTTCCTTTTGTTCAATACATCCAAAAGCGGGGGTAGTAAAGTCGGAACTGATTAGGAGCATGGCTCGTGTTATGTACCAACCTCATGTGAATCTAGGGAACATGAGTACCGACACTCCTAGAACGACACCAGCACAGGAGATTAGTAGAAGTGTTTTCATTTTAACAAGGCCAAGGAGTGACAAGAGTCTGTTATTATTTCTTCACAAATCATTTTCCACATTCTGAACAGGAAAAAGGCTTATCCCCTGTGTGAGTTCTCTGGTAGCTATGAAGATGCTTTTTGTAGTTAAAACATTTCCCACAGTCAGAACATGAAAAAGGCTTCTCCTCTGTGAGGGTTCTCTGGTTCCTATCAAGATGCTCTTTCCAGCCAAAACATTTCCCACATTCTGAACATGAAAAAGGCTTCTCCCCTGTATGAATTCTTTGGTGACTAAGAGGATATTATTTCTTCACAAAACATTTTCCACATTCTGAACAAAAAAAAGGCTCTTCCCCTGTGTGAGTTCTCTGGTAGCTATCTAGATTATATTTTCGGTTAAAACATTTCCCACAGTCTGAACATGAAAAAGGAATCTTCGCCGTGTGGATCCTCTGGTGGTTATCAAGATGCAGTTTTCGGTTAAAACATTTTCCACATTCTAAACATGAAAAAAGCTTCTCTCCTGTGTGAGTTCTATGGTGGCTATCTAGATTATCTTTCCGGGTAAAATACTTCCCACATTCTGAACATGAAAAGGGCTTTTCCCCCGTGTGAGTTCTGTGGTGGCTCTCAAGATGCTGTTTCCGGTTAAAACATTTCCCACATTCTAAACATGAAAAAGGTTTCTCCCCTGTGTGAGTTCTCTGGTGGCTCTCTAGATGCGCTTTCCGGGTAAAACATTTCTCACATTCTAAACACGAGAACGGCTTCTCCCCCGTGTGAATTCTCTGGTGAACAACAAAATCTGATTTCAGTGTAAAGTATTTCCCACATTCTGAACATGAAAACAGTTTCTCTCCTGTGTGTGCTCTCTGGTGATTAGCAAAAACTGATTTCTTTGTAAAACATTTCCCACATTCTGAACAGGAAAAAGGCTTCTCCCCTGTGTGGATTTTCTCGTGGCTATGAAGATGCGCTTTCCGATTAAAATATTTCCCACATTCTGAACATGAAAAAG
This sequence comes from Oophaga sylvatica, assembly GCA_033576555.1. Classification (NCBI taxonomy): domain Eukaryota; kingdom Metazoa; phylum Chordata; class Amphibia; order Anura; family Dendrobatidae; genus Oophaga; species Oophaga sylvatica. Next base: position 8,601,652 of record JARQOD010000003.1, on the reverse strand, counting down.
GCTTCTCCCTGTATGAGATCTCTGGTGATTAACCAAATCTGATTTCTGGTAAAAACGTTTCCCACATTCTGAACATGAAAAAGGCTTCTCCCCTGTGTGAGTTCTCTGATGTTTGATAAGACTTGATTTCTTTGTAAAACATTTCACACATTCCGAACAGGAAAAAGGCTTCTCCCCTGTGTGGGTTCTCTTGTGGCCATCAAGATGCGTTTTCCGATTAAAATATTTCCCACATTGTGAACATGAAAAAGGCTTCTCCCCAGTGTGAGTTCTCTGGTGATTGATCAAATCTGATTTCTGGTTAAAACGTTTCCCGCATTCTGAACATGAAAAAGGCTTCTCCCCTGTGTGAGTCCTCTGATGTTTGATAAGACTTGATTTCTTTGTAAAACATTTCCCACATTCTGAACATAAAAATGGCTTCTCCCCTGTGTGAGTTCTCTGGTGACTAACAAGATTTGATTTCTTGTTAAAACATCTCCCACACGTGGAACAAGAAAATCTATTCTCCGCTGTGTGAATTTTTTGATGTTTAAGAAATGACTTTTCGAGGGGAAAACTATTTCCATATTCTGAATGTGAAAATAGCTTCTTTGCCTTAGGGGAAGTTCGTTTTTTAACGTTTATTTTGTGACTTTGATTTTTATTAGTAGTCAGTAATGAATCAATAGACAGGACCTGTTTCAAAGAATCAGATGATAGATCTTTGCTGTGAAGGGATAATGGTATTTCTGGAGTAATGGTGTTCACTTCAATTGTATACTGTGGGATCTCAAGATCATCTGATTTAAAAACTGAACTTGTCAGTTGTCCCTCTGATCTCCTGGTACAGTCATCTGCCAAAAATAAAACAAATTATTTTTTAATAAAATATCCTTGAAATTTATATTTTTGAACATTTGTATTTAAACTGTCCATAAACATGGCAAGTTATGTACAAATATTGAATTATTCACCGACACAATTACAGCTCACAATCTAATAGAAAAACTTAAAGAAAGAAACAGTGGAGCGTGGTGTTCAACTGTTTGTTCATTCTGCCTCCCAAATATGGAATAAAAAGCTACCAAACAATGTTATGTAAGCAAAAATTATACCCAAAAAAACTTTTACACATCCCATAAGAAACAAGCCCCCACTCAGATCATCTGTCAATGGAAAAACAGAAGTTTCCACATTATTAGTGGATAAAAGGCTCTTGAAAAGCAACATGGCTTCCATAAACCAATCCAGCAATATCCATTCTCCTAAAGTCAACTCTCTATTCACTTCTGAGCCTTGCAGTGTGCCTAAATCACATTTATCCTCCATGTATTTGGCATTATTGAGAAGAACCCACTTAATCTAAGGTGTGTGCGTCTCCTGTAGCACAATCTGGGCACTATGTTCGGTAATAAAATTGTATATTTGCAATTTTCACTCTCCACATTCATTGCGTGCTAATTTCAGGAAAGTGACTATGAGTCAAAATTGTCACTTCTTCAATAGATTAATTCATTGAGGGTTATAATTTCCAAAATAGAGTCACATTATGGGGATTTATACTGCTCTGGTTTTCTGCCATTCTAGGGCTTCTGCAAATGGTGTGCCCCATCTCCCTTGGGATCTGCTCCTGCGACATCTACTTCTGTTACCAGGAGCCACCTTATTAATTTTGCAGACGGCGCTGGATGGAGGAGTCATCTGAACCAGAAGCTCTGGGTGGCGCTGGCTCTGTCCAGCCACTAAAATGAGGGTGCCTGGGACATGTAGTACCATCCAGTCTGGCAGTATGTGCCCTGTCCATCTGGAGTAATCAGCTCCCTACTTCACCCAACTGGAAAGCACCACATCCCACTAAATCTCGAAACATATTGACGGAAGCTGCCAGATACAGCCTTGTGCTCCTTTGGTATAGTCCTTTGTGCTAAGATCATGGCTTGTGTATTTGTTTTTCTTGTTGTGGCCCCAGCCTGTTTATTGACTACTCTTGTGTCTTCTGAATTAGTATTTTCTCTGCCCTCCAGGATCTGACCTGGCTACCTGACTATTCTTCTTGCCATCTCACTCCACAGAACATCAGGTAACACCATGGCCCAAGCCGAAGGGTTTCTGTGCAAGTCCAGATCGATGTAGAGAGGATAAAGGGTGGTTAGGGAACGTGTATTCATACAAGGTGATATAATATAATAATAATATTAGTTGATAATCAAAAAACATGATAAAAAGACAATTACAAAACAGACAATTAAAAAAACAAAATATAAAAGAGGGGAGAAGGTATGCACAATAACATGAGTAAATCAACATTCAATAACAGGGGTCCTCAAGCTATGGCCTGCGGCCACATACGGCCCGCCGAGGGCTTTTAGCCGGCCCGTCAACACCTGGGCCCGGCCGACATTGAACATTACTACAGTTCAATGCCGGCGGGCCCTGTAATTTTCGGCAGAACTACAAGTCAGCGAGGAAGGACTTGTGGCCTTCTGTATGCAGCACAGACAACGTGATTGTCATCACACCGCCTGCGTGGCCTGATGATGTCACGCAGCCTGTGCCAGAAGAAGACGGAGTCGAGCGGGCGCCTCTTCAGAGCAGCGGGGGACATAGGTGAGTACTGGTATTTTTTTTTTAACGCCGGGCCCGGTCTATCATGCGGACCTATGCTGCCTATTGGGGACTATGCTGCCTATTGGGGATTATGCTGTCTATTGGGGATTAGGCTGGCTATTGGGGACTATGCTGCCCATTGGGGACTATGCTGCCCATTGGGGACTATGCTGCCCATTGGGGATTATGCTGGCTATTGGGGACTATGCTGCCTATTTGGAACCAATGCTGCCTATTGGGACATTTACATGCCTATTGGGGAAGCTCACACCACACCAGTCTGAGCCTGAGGTAAAAGTGGAGTTCAACCAATATGTGCACTGGTGAGGCTGAAATGATATGGACTGGCAAGGCTGCATTGATGCGCACTGATCAGACTGCATCAGGGCAGAGACAGACTGCCGTATTTCTCGTGCGAGAATCGCATCGTAAAACTCGTACTGGCTGTCGGCTCTCCTGACCTGAGCTTGACAGCTGCATAGTAATCCATCATGCTGTCTTGCTCAGGTCAGGAGAGGTTCCAGGCCAGTCCGAGCAGTGCGATGCGATTCTCAAAAGAGTTATACGGCCGTCTGACTCTGCCCTGATGCATATTATTATTATTGAATGTTGATTTCCCCATATGGTATTGTGCATACCCTGCTCCCCTCACACATATATATTTTTATAGTACGTTTTTTAATTGTCTGTTGTGTGATCATGTCTTTTTATTTTTTTTTATTATCAGCTAATAAAGTTACTATATTATATCACCTTGTTTGAATACACTTTGTGGGCAGGATTGATATTCATATGGTATTCATGGGTTGTTCTATGAAATCTTATCTATGGTATTTCTTTTCAGTATAGGTTTTTTGGTTAGGGAAAGTGTGGTTATTAAAAACGGAAAAAATAAAGGCTCTAGAAATTTAAATATTGACAATCCATATAAAAACAATGAAAAAAATGAATAGAATTGTTTGAAAAACCTAAAAAAAAAAAAAAAAAAAAAAAAATCAATAAAGATAAATTTATACCCACATTAATAATACGTATAATTTGCAATTTAAAATATTATTAATAAAATATATAGATATATTATACCAATACAACACAGATCTTAAATTATCTTACAGCCATAGTAATAACACATTGGAGCATCACAGGTTGGTGTGGACTCTATGAGATATATATTGGGTCCAGAGAGACTCTTAATCCCTTCATGACTGGAGGTATTTTCATTTTTGCGTTTTCATTTTTCGCTCTCCCTTTTTCCCAGAGCCATAACTTTTTTATTTTTCCATCAATATGGCGTGTGAGGGCTTGTTTTTTGTGGGACGAGATCTACTTTTGAAGGAAACCATTGGTTTTAACATATCATGTACTGGAAAACAGGAAAAAAAAATTCAAAGTGCAGTGAAATTGCAAAATAAGTGCAATTCCACAATTGTTTTTTGTTTGGCTTTTTTACTCTTGCTCAGTAAATAATAAAACTGACCTGCCACTATGATTCTCCAGGTCATTACGAGTTCATAGACACCAAACATGACTAGGTTCTTTTTTATCTAAGTGGTAGTGTTGAGCGATACGATACTGCAAATATCGGGTATCGGCCGATATTAGCTATATCGGGCTTTCGATTCCGAATACCGATATTTTCGTCATATCGAATACCGGAATCGGATTTGTCACTGTCACTGTGAGTGTCCGTCGGTCGGGTCTGTCAGGAGTCAGCGGCACTTACCTGGCAGAAGATCTCCGGCGGTCACGTCCTGGACTGCTTGATGGCCGCCATTATCTTCTCCCTGGCGGTCACATGCAGTTTTTCGCGATAACTGCAGTGACTGCAGGGTAATCCCGGCCGTAAACCAGTCCGATGACGTCACCGCCGGGGAAGCAGGTAATCAGCTGTGCTGCACCGGGATGACAGGCTCTGCCTGTCATTCTGATGTAGCAGAGCTGGATCGTCGTGGGACACTCGTTACTATGGACTGCGTCGGTCAGGTGGTATACTTTTTTTTTTTTTTTTTTCATTTTTTTACAGGAGATCGATGGCGTCGCAGGATGAGACTGTAATAAAAGTAATGAAAACTGTGTTTGTTTTTTTTATTAAATTAAAAAACTTTTTTATGAACATTCACCCGTCTGGGTACATCAACAATTTAACTATTTACATACAGGGACCCTGTCCGGGTTATTTATAATTCTTTGGCAGGGGTGTTCCAGGTACCACCTGGTACTCTTCTGATGCTTGCCAAACATCCGAGACACCAAGGACCACCAGGACCTGATGACGTCGTGTGGCCTGTACAGTCAAGTCGTGACCCGCTATCTGGGTCTGTGTGGCCACCTCTTTCATCTCCCTCCGGGTCTGGAACCCTATGTCCCGGACTGAACGAACCCCAGGGGGCCTAACAGGCGCCGGGTACGGGCCAGCTATACTTATCATGTCCATAGCTGGGGCTACTGAGGAGACCACTGAGGGAGGCTGGGGAGATTTACGGCGTGGGGTGGGCACTTTTGCAGAGGCCTGGATGTGGGAGGCTGAAGGCTCCGAGGGTCTCACAGGTTCCTGACACTCTGGGGAGTAGGGGTCGCACCTGGTAACATTTAGGGCGTACCATCCATTGTAACCCCAGTGTCGGGTGTAAGTCACCAAGTCTCCTGGCAACAGGTCCCTCCCTGGGTGTCCTTCTGGGAGGTGAGCCTCCACGTCCCGCCGGTTCACAAAAACTTCTAAATAAAGTCCAGGCTCCTGGATGAAGCCCAACCACCTTTCAATTTAAAGCTCCGTACTGCACCCTTACGCCGCGGCTCCCACAGGGTTCCTTTATCTTTTCTCATCCGGTCCTTATCTGCCCGGTCCTTCTCCAGGTTACGTTGCCGAAGCTTTTGGGTTTCTCGCTGCTCCCTTTGTCGCTCTGCTTCCCGCTCCCAACGTCTCCACTCTTCCTCCTGACGCCGGTTGAAATTCTCCTCCACCAGCAGCTCCATGTCTCCACCATCAAACTGCAGCTTACAGTGTCCGGTTTGCGGCAGCTCTCCTGGCGCCCCCCAGTCCTGGCGGCGCTCACCTGCGGAGGAAGCAGCCGGCTCTGGAACAGATGACAGTCGGGGCTCCGGTACAGGCAGGTAGTGCTCTGGTGCCTGCGCGGCCTCCTCCATGAGGACGGGTGTCGCTTCTTCTGTCTCAGCGACGGGGGCAGACAGCGGGATCTGGGGTGCTGCCGGTGCAGAGTTTTTTGCAAGAACGGGTGCCTCCACTGCGACAACGTCAACCGGATCACATTGCAAGGGCTGGGATGCCCGCACGGACTCCTCTACTAGAACGGGTGCCTCACCTTCCAGTACAGACACTTCAGGTAAGAGGGATTGGCGCCGCTCCAAGTTTAGTTTTAGGGCACGCCAGCTGGCTTCCATCCTGGCGACCTCCTCCCGGTGCCGGGCCAGGCCTCTTAGGGTATCCTCCGCTTCTTGCAGCGTAGGAGGGTTTCCAGGCCGGGTGCCCAACAGTGGTTCCGTGGCGATCGGGTCGCTTCCGTGGGGGGAGAGCTCTGACTGCTCCATCCCTTCACACTTCTGCTCGTGTCCATTAGCCATCTCTGCCAAGTCACATGTGTCATTAGCATCTGGAGAGTGCCCCTCTTTTGTAGGGAGGCGGGACCTTCGTGTTAGTTTCCGCACACTGAGGAGGATGAGGAGGCGGAACTGAAGAGCTGTGGGGCACGATCTTACATTGCAGTACCATTTACAGTGGTCGGCCATCGTTTTCGCGCCACTGAGTGAGTGTACACCCACGAAGAGCACGCCCTTCTTCTTCACCAGTGCCTCGTCGTGACGCAGATATGGCTGAAAAATGGCAAATACATTCTCTGATGATTTTAGCAATTCTCAAGCACAAAACCAGTTCAATTCAGGCACACAGGACTCGCTTATAGCAAGCTACAGAATCCTGTTTGTGACGCCCAAGTTGAGTCGCACAGAGCCAGAGGTTTTGGGGGTACTCGGCACCGAGCCCGTCGACTTCTATGGGGTATGTCACGGCTTTACCCGGCAATTGAATCAGAGTCTATTTTACTATGTAGAAGTGTATAAACTATAAATATATGTATATATATATATATATATATTATATATATATTATATGTCACAATGACATGTATATATATGTATTCTATGTGTGTATATTTTGTGTTTACAACGAAAGAAAGGGTTTTTTTTGTTGCGATATTTTGTTCCCATAGACTTACATGGGACTTCCGGTATCAGAATCGGATATCGACGATATTTAGTGATATCGGCGATACCATTTCGATACGATATTTAATAGATATCGAGCAGTATCGCTCAACACTACTAAGTGGTGAAAAAAAACTTCTAAAGTTTGTTTAAAAAAAATTGCGACATTTTCCGATACCCGTAGCGTCTCCATTTTTCGTGATCTCGGGCTGGGTGAAGGCTTACTTTTTGCGCACTGAGCCAATGTTTTTAAAGATACCATCTTGGTGCAGATACGATCTTTTGAACGCCCGTTATTGCATTTTAATGTAATGTTGCGGCGACAAAAAAACAATGTAATTCTGGCATTTTGACTTTTTTTCTCATTACACCATTTAGCGATTTGGTTAATCCTTTTTTTTTATTGATAGATCGGGCGATTCTGAACACTGCGATACCAAATATGTGTATGTTTGATTTTATTGGTTTTTTTGAATGGGGCAATAGGGGGGTGATTTGAACTTTTATATTTTTAAAAAAATTTGAAAACTTTTTTTTTTTAACTTTTGGTATGCCTTAATAGTCTCCATGGGAGACTAGAAGCTGCCATAACCCGATCGCCTTTGCTACATACAGGCGATGATCAGATCACCTATATATAACAGGATTGCTGACTTGCTATAAGCGCCGAGCACCAGGGTGGCGCTCATAGCAATCCGGTAGTGACAACCATAGAGGTCTGCTGCAGACCTCTAGTTGTCATGCCTATCCATTGGTGACCCGCAGTCATATATCACGGGCACTGATGGGCGGGATTTCCGGCTCGCTTGACGTGTTAAATGACGCTGTCAGAGTTTGACACTGTTATTTAACAGGTTAACAGCTGTGGGAAGATTGTGATTCCTCCCGCGGCTGTTAGTGGCACGTCAGCTGACATGTGCCGGAAAAGATGTGGACTCACTGCCAGAGCCCACATCAAAGGGAGGGTATCCGACATCGGCGTGTTATTACGCCCAATGTTGGAAAGGGGTTAAAGTCTACAGTTACACGTGGTGATATTGGTCAGATATCTGTAATAACCATGGTTCTCTATCTGCCCCTTTCCTTCCGATCCCTATGTTTCTTTGTTTAGTCTTTATTCCTCTCTAACCCCTTCCCGACATGCGCCGTACATGTACTTCTCCGTAAACAGTACAGGTATGGCGCATCGATTGCGCAGTCTCACGCTGAGCACCGCGGCGATCAGGTGTGGGTGTCTGCTCTGTGTGAGAACTGAAACCCTGCAGCAATGCCCACGATTGGTGCTAGCACTGATCACAGGCATTTAACCCATCGAATGCCACTGTCAGTGGTGACAGCGGAATAGATGAGCATCGCGCAGAGAATGAGTTCCCTGCGCACACATCAGGACAAAGCGATGCCATCGCATTGTCCTGATGGTCTCCATGAATACCCCAGCCGCAAGATGGCTGCGGGGTCCTGTAGGGAAGGTGGCTTGTGAGCGTCTGCTGAGAGCAGGCGCTGACATGCCTTCTTCCTTTCCTGTCCTTTCCTGTTTTTATTTATGTAAATAAAAAAAGAAACAATAAATGTACACATATTTGATACCGCCGCATCCGTAACGACACGCTCTATAAAACTGTCTCACTAGTTACCCCCGTCAGTGAACACCGTAAAAAAAGGCAAAAAACAATGCTTTATCATCCATCAGACCGCAGAACAAAAAGTGCAGTAAAATGCGATCAAAAAGACAAATGTAAATAAAAATGGTACTGCTGAAAACTTCACCTTGTCCCGCAAAAAACAAGCCATAACACAGCTCCATCAGCGGAAAAGTAAAAAAGTTATAGCACTCAGAATAAAGCGATGCAAAAATAATTATTTTTCTATAAAATTGTTTTTATTGACCAAAAGTGCCTAAACATAAAAAAACTATGTAAATGAGGCATCGCTGTAATCGTACTGACCCGAAGAATAAAACTGCCTTATCAATTTTACCACACGTGGAATGGTATTAAAAAAAATCCCAAAAGAAATTTCTGAATTGCTGTTTTTTGTTCATTCTGTCTCCCAAAAATGGGAATAGAAAGCGATCAAAAAATGTCATATGCCTGACAATGGTACCAATAAAAACGTCAGCTCGTCCTGCACAAAAAAGCCATAGCATGAGTCTGTCGGCCGAAATATGGAAAAATGATAGCTCTCAAAATGTGGTGATGAAAAAGCTAGTTTTCGCAATAAAAAGCATCTTTTAGTGCATGACAGCTGCCAAACATAAAAACTCGATATACAGTGCCTACAAGTAGTATTCAACCCCCTGCAGATTTAGCTGGTTTGATAAGATGCAAATAAGTTAGAGCCTTCAAACTGCAAACGAGAGTAGGATTTATTAACAGAAGCATAAATCTTACAAAACAAAAAGTTATGTTGCTCAGTTGAATTTTAATAAATTTTAAACATAAAAGTGTGGGTCAATTATTATACAACCCCTATGTTTAATTTTTCGTGGAATAACCCTTGTTTGCAATTACAGCTAATAATCGTCTTTTATAAGACCTGATCAGGCCGGCACAGGTCTGTGGAGTTATCTTGGCCCACTCCTCCATGCAGATCTTCTCCAAGTTATCTAGGTTCTTTGGGTGTCTCATGTGGACTTTAATCTTGAGCTCCTTCCACAAGTTTTCAATTGGGTTAAGGTCAGGAGACTGACTAGGCCACTCCAACACCTTGACTTTTTCCCTCTTGAACCAGGCCTTGGTTTTCTTGGCTGTGTGCTTTGGGTCGTTGTCTTGTTGGAAGATGAAATTACGACCCATCTTAAGATCCTTGATGGAGGAGCGGAGGTTCTTGGCCAAAATCTCCAGGTAGGCTGTGCTATCCATCCTCCCATGGATGCGGACCAGATGGCCAGGCCCCTTGGCTGAGAAACAGTCCCACAGCATGATGCTGCCACCACCATGCTTGACTGTAGGGATGGTATTCTTGGGGTCGTATGCAGTGCCATCCAGTCTCCAAACATCACGTGTGTGGTTGGCACCAAAGATCTCGATCCTGGTCTCATCAGACCATAGAACCTTGAACCAGTCTGTCTCAGAGTCCTCCAAGTGATCATGAGCAAACTGTAGACGAGCCTTGACATGACGCTTTGAAAGTAAGGCCGGCGTCACACTGGCGAGTGTGATGCGAGTTAGTCGCACGACTTTCTCACATCAACACCCGGCACGGCCGCCCGCTCTCGGACCCGAGTGTGCGGCTGCATAGAAATACATGTAGCCGCACACTCGGGTCCGAGAGCAGGCGGCCGTGCCGGGTGTTGATGCGAGAAAGTCATGCGACTAACTCGCATCACACTCGCCAGTGTGACGCTGGCCTTAAGGTACCTTACGGGCTCGTCTGGAACGGAGACCATTGCGGTGGAGTACGTTACTTATGGTATTGACTGAAACCAATGTCCCCACTGCCATGAGATCTTCCCGGAGCTCCTTCCTTGTTGTCCTTGGGTTAGCCTTGACTCTTCGGACAAGCCTGGCCTCGGCACGGGAGGAAACTTTCAAAGGCTGTCCAGGCCGTGGAAGGCTAACAGTAGTTCCGTAAGCCTTCCACTTACGGATGATGCTCCCAACAGTGGAGACAGGTAGGGCCAACTCCTTGGAAAGGGTTTTGTACCCCTTGCCAGCCTTGTGACCCTCCACGATCTTGTCTCTGATGGCCTTGGAATGCTCCTTTGTCTTTCCCATGTTGACCATTTATGAGTGCTGTTCACAAGTTTGGGGAGGGTCTTAAATAGTCAGAAAAGGCTGGCAAAAGAGATCATTAATCCACACATGTGAAGCTCATTATTCTTGGTGCCTGAACTACTTCTTAATACTTTAGGGGGACCAAACAGAATTCTTGTGGTTTGAGGGGTTGAATAATAAATGACACTCTGAATTAACTTTTAACGTTTAAAAAAAAAAAAAAAAATTACAACAAAAATTTTTGCTGCAGTGCATTTCCCACTTCCAGGCTGATCTACAGTACAAATGTCACAATGCCAAGTTAATTCCGCATGTGTCAACCAGCTAAATCTGCAGGGGGTTGAATACTACTTGTAGGCACTGTAAATCTGGTATTGCTGTAATCGGACTGACCCGAAGAATAAATTCGCCCACTCACTTATACTACACAAGGAACAGCAGAAAAAAAATAAATAAAACCAATTCTTCACATGCTGTTGATTTTTTTATTCTGCCTCCCAAAGATCGTGGTAAGACTCAGCGCACATTTATCCTGTGCTCTGCACTGAGCGCTTACTCCGCGGCTTCCGTGTAAATCTCTGAAATACGTGATTCAGATGGAAACCTCTGGCGGAAGATTCCCTATAATGAGACAGATGGAAGCACTGTGGACGTCATCTGACCTGTGATCCGGCTGTGTCTGTCTTTATAGGATTACATAAAAGTGCCGTCAGCCACAGTTTTGTGCATTTCTGAAAACGACACCGCTGAACAGTGACCAGAAGGAGTCCAGAGTAACTCTGCTGCCTAAATATAGCAAATGGATCCATCTGTCACGTCACTCAGAGATTTGGATAGAAACCCCTGTTTAAGTGCTCAGCGTAGAGCGCTGGATAAATGTGATCATAAATGTTATGTAAAATATTCTCAATAAAAGCTTCAACTCAATACACAAAAATGTACTCAGATTTGTCATCTCTTAACGGAAATATAGGGGCTTCCACGTTACTGGTAGCACAAAGGCTCTGGAAAAGCTAAATTGCTTCACGCTCCCCAAAAGAAATTCAGCAAATTCTCCGCTCCCAAATCCAAATGTCCCCTCCCTTCTGAGCCCAAGTGTGCCTAAACCACATTTCGTGTCCACGTGTGGCATTTCTGTAGTGATGAAAGCATGAGTTGGGCATAATGTATTCGTCACTACAACTGTAGTTTGCAATTTTCACTCAGCAACATCCACTGCTACCTGTTTCTGGAAAACACCCATGGAGTCAAAATCTACACCTTTAGATAAATTCCCAAAGGGGTATAATTTCCAAAATAGGGTCACTAGAGGGGAGAGTCTGCTTTTCTAGTACTTATATGAAGTCAGCAAACTATTTTAGGAAAATCTGCGCACCAGGAGGCAAATAGTGCTCCATCTCTAACGAGTCTCTCCGTATGGCTAAGCAGCACTGTACAGCCATATATGGGATATTGCCACGTTCAGCAGAAATTGTAAGACAAATTTTGGTGCCATTTTTACCGTTTTCCCAGTATGAAAATGTAAAATTTGGGCTTTGGCTGGTCAATGGTATAAAATTCTGTGACACACCTGTTGTGTCAATATAATCACTGCACCCCTAGATGAATTAATTGAAAGGTTTAGTTTCTAAAATTGGGTCACTTATGGAGGGGTCTGCTGTTCTGGCACCTCAGAGGCTCTGCCAATGTGACATGGCACCCTCAAATCACTGCAGCAAAATCTTCACTGTAATGTGGCGCTACGTCCCTTCTGAGATTTGCACTGTGTCTCAAAAGTAGTTTTTGACCATATGTAGGTATTGGTGAACTCAGGATATATTGCAAAACAATTTTTGGGGTCCATTTTGTCCTGTTACCTTTGTAAAAATACAAGATTTGTTTGGAAAAAATGTGATTTTTTTTATTTTCATGTTTTAATGTAAACTTCTGTGAAGCACCTGGGAGCTCAAGGTGTTCAATACACATCTAGATAAGTTCCTAAAGGGGCCTAGTTTCCAAAATGGTGTCACTTGTGGGTGGTTTTCACTGTTAAAGCACATCACAGGCTCTCCAAACGCGACATGGCATCCGCTAATTATACCAGCAAATTTTACATTCAAAAAGGGAAATGGTGCTCCTTTCCTTCAGAGCCCTGCCATGTGCCCAAACAGTAGATTTACCCCACATATGGGGTATCGACGTACTCAGGAGAAATTACACAACAAATTGTATGGTCCATTTTCTCCTGTTACCTTTGCAAAACTAAAAAAAATTAGGTCTAAAGGAAATTTTTTGTGAAAAATGTATATGTATTTTTTCCTACCACATTCCTGTGAAGCACTTGAGGGGTTAATAAACTTCTTGAATGTGGTTTTGAATACTTTGAGGGGTGCAGCTTTTAGAATGGTGTCACATTTGGGTATTTTCTGTCATATAGACCCCTCAAAGTCACTTCAAATGTGTGGTGGTCCCTAAAAAAAAATTGTTTTGCAAACTGTGTTGTAAAAATGAGAAATGGTCAACTTTTAACCCTTATAACTTCCTAACAAAAATATATGTTTCCAAAATTTTGCTGATGTACAGTAGACACGTGATAAATGTTATTTATTAACTATTTTGTGTGATATGACTCTCTAATTTAACCCCTTAACGACAGCCAATACGCCTTTTAACGGCGGTGGTTAAGGGTACTTAAACCACAGCGGCGTTGATTAACGACGCTGTAGAGAAAGTATACAGCGCCCCCCAAAGTTGGATTTTCTCTGGGGTCTTGGCTATCGGGGGTAGCCGAGACCCCAGAGAACATGATTCGGGTCGGTTTTTACCGACCCCGCTTTTGCAATCGCCGTTATTAACCATATAATGGCGACCACAAAAAAAGCCACGATTCTGCGTTATCTTTCTCCTCTGATGTGATCGCACATCAGAGGGAGAGAAATAGGGTCCCCCGATCTGTCCCCTGTACCTCCCGGTGTCCCCCCCATCCCATGGCTCCCGCAGCTCCCGGCGTCTTCTTCCTGTAAAGAAAATGGAGGGCGCATGCGCAGTGCGCCCGCCGAATCTGCCAGCTGGCAGATTCATTCATTCAGTGCAGGTACATTTTGATCACTGTAATAAATGCTATCACAGTGATCAAAATAAAAAAAATACTAAATAAACCCCCCCTTTATCACACCCTTAGTTAGGGAAATATAATAAAATAAAGAAAATATATTTATTTTCACTTTTCCATTAGGGTTAGGGTTATAATTAAGGTTAGGGTTGGAATTAGGGTTACAATTAGGGTGTTATGTTTCGGTAGCTGAGGAGAAAAATCAAAAATAGCAAAGTAGCAATACACCAGAGAGGCTGGAAACTATTGGGTTGCAGGACCCTAAACTAACCGCAACACTAGAAGTAGCCGTGGAGCGTACCTACGTTGATCCTAGACGCCTCGTCACAGCCGGAGAGATAGCTACACCTAAAGGCAGAAAGATGAAAACTAACTGCCCCGTAGCACAACCCCCAAAGAAATAGGAAGCCCCCAAACATGTAATGGCGGTTAGACAGGAAGAAAATACGAACACAGACAGAAAATAGAATGAGCAAACGCTGGGGCCCAATACTGTCTAGATAGAAAAGTATAGGAAAGAATTCTGACTGCAACCCAAAAATACCCAGACAAAAATACCAACACTTCTGATTAACAAAAAACCTGAGATCACACGATCTCTACCACCTAAATCAGATCTCTGGTGTAACACACAGCAATTCAGCAAATAAAAGTGCCACAGGAACAGAGCAAAAGTGCAAACACAAACTGAGCACAATTGCAGTGCCAGGCCCCAAAAGGGGACCAGGCTGAAGTCTACTGCAAAGCAGCAAACCAGCAAGGAAAATCCAACCAGAGGAAAAAAAAACAGCAAATCACTTATCTGAATGAGAGCAGGAATGCAAGCTGAGCTCCAAGCAAGACCTGCAAGAACAATTGATTACCGGCAAGGCTGCTGGGAGTTCAGGTCACTTATATCAGACCATTCGGACCCAGCTGAAGGCCATTCAGCAATTGGTTCATTACCATCTGCAACCACTGGAGGGAGCCCCAGCTCAGAAGTCGCCTCCAGAATATTCACAACATAGGGTTAGGGTTACAATTAGGGTTGGAATTAGGGTTGGGATTAGGGTTAGGATTAGGGTTGGAATTAGGGTTAGGGGTGTGTTGGGGTTAGGGTTGGAGCTAGAATTGAGGGGTTTCCACTATTTAGGCACATCAGGGAGTCTGCAAACACGACATGGCGTTCAAAAAGTCAAATGGTGCTCCCTCCCTTCCGAGCCTTGCCGTGCGCCCAAACAGTGGTTTACCCCAACATATGTGGTATCAGCGTACTCAGGACAAATTGCACACCAATTCTGGGGTTCTAATTTCTCCTGTTACCCTTGAGAAAATAAAAAATAGCTGGCTAAAAAAAAAATCATTTTTGAGGAAAAAAAATGATTTTTTTTTACACGGCTATGCGTTTATAAACTTCTGTGAAGCACTTGGGGGTTCAAAGTGCTCACCACACATCCAGATAAGCTCCTTGGGGGGTCTAGTTTCCAAAATGGTGTCACTTGTGGGTGGTTTCTACTGTTTAGGCACATCAGGGGCTCTCCAAACGCCACATGACGCCAGCAGAACATTCCATCAAAGTCTGCATTACAAAATGGCGCTCCTTCCCTTCCAAGCTCTCCCATGCGCCCAAACAGTGGTTCCCCCCCACATATGGGGTATCAGTGTACTCAGGAAAAATTGCACAACAACTTTTTGGGGTCCAATTTCTCCTGTTACCCTTCGGAAAATAAAAAAATAGCGGGCTAGAAAATCATTTTTCAGGAAAAAAATGATTTTTTATTTTCAAGGCTCTATGTTATAACCTTCTGTGAAGCACTTGGAGGTTCAAAGTGCTCACCACACATCTAGATAAGTTCCTTAAATGGTCTAGTTTCCAAAATGTGGTCACTTGTTGGGGTTTCCACTGTTTAGGCACATCAGGGGCTCTCCAAACGCGACATGGCATCCAGCCAATTCTGCGTTGAAAAAGTCAAACAGCGCTCCTTCCCTTGCGACCTCTGCCGTGGGCCCAAAAAGTGGTTTACCCCCACATATGGGGTAGGGTATCGGCGTATTCAGGAGTAATTGCACAACAAATTTTGTGGTTCATTTTTTCTTTTAACACTTGTGAAAATAAAAAAAATTGGTTCTGAAGTAAATTTTTTGCAAAAAAAGTTAAATGTTAATTTTTTCCTTCCACATTGCTTCAGCTCCTGTGAGGCACGTAAAGGTTAATAAACTTCTTGAATGAGGTTTCGAGCACCTTGAGGGGTGCAGTTTTTAGAATGGTGTCACTTTTGGGTATTTTTTATCATATAGACCCCTCAAAGTGACTTCAAATGTGATGTGGTCCCTAAAAAAAAAAAAAGTTGTAAAAATGATAAATCGCTGGTCAATTTTTAACCCTTATAACTTCGTAACAAAAAAAAATTTGGTTTCCAAAATTGTGCTGATGTAAAGAAGACACGTGGGAAATGTTAAGAAGACACGTGGGAAATGTTATTTATTAAGAAATTTGTGTGATATATCTCTCTGATTTAAGGGCATAAAAATTTAAAGTTTGAAAATTGCTACATTTTCAAAATTTTCGTCATGTTTTTTTCATAAATAAATGCAAGTTATATATATATTTATATAAAAAAAGTTACCACTAATATGAAGTACAATATGTCACGAAAAAAAACTATCTCAGAATTGGTCAGAATTGTAAAAAATTGGCCCATTCATTAAGCTGCAAATTGGCTCTGTCACTAAGGGGTTAAGAGCATAAAAAGTAAAAGTTTGAAGTGTTTTTTTAAGTGTGGAAGTAATTGTAATTTATGAATATATGGTAAAAAAAGGAATGTAATTGATATGCCAAACGGCAAAGGATATTGTATAAAAACCTTTATAAACTATGACTCGCATCATATGATATATTGTATGGAGGGCACTATATGAAATTTACAGTACATAGGGTGTACCACAAAGAAGATGAAAAACCTGTATGAGAACATGTATATAACATCAAAAAAGAATAACACATATTTCAGGGGTCGCACACATTATATAGAAATGTCCATATTTCAAGAATTAAGTTGTCGCACTCACTTCTCTGGACACCCTGCCCGCCACATGCTGTTCACTAGTTTGGAATGACAAAATAAAAGACTGACTTTTTAAAGAAATGGTGTGTGCCATATTTTTCCTTAATTCTTGAAATATGGACTTTGAATAGTTACCTTATTTCTTTACAAATAATGATAACTCCAGGTGCTGCTACTATAAGAATTTCTCCATAAAAAGTGGTATGGCGCCTTAGACATTTTAATATATTGCATTATGTAGAAATACACAGTAGTATCCTGCATGGTTTATAGTGCTATGGGACTGAAAAGGTTAATTATCCTGAGAGAGGCGGCGAATGGCAAAAAAAGTGCTTTTAAGATAAATACATTGACTTCTGACTGTGAACACAAAACAACCAAATGGATAAGGCCGGGATCACACATGCGAGTAAATCGCCCGACACTCGCATGTGAAATCCCAGCTCTGGCGCCGGCACTCGGGAGTGGAGTGAGCGGCTGCATATAAATACATGCAGCCGCACACTCCACTCCCGAGTGCCGGCGCCACAGCTGGGATTTCACATGCGAGTGTCGGGCGATTTACTCACATGTGTGATCCCGGCCTAACACAGGATAACACAGGAGAGATCACGTAGAATCCCACTGCTGCCACCACATGATGAACCCGCATCTTGCTACTCCGCCTGACGTCACTATTACGTGAGACGGATCACGTAATGCGGTCTCCTGACTTTCACCAACGTGAAGTTCCACGCACCCTGGGGACACGGAAGGTCAGCTTTGTACAGTTTCTACATAGACGCTGCCTGTCCACACGGGCCCAGAAAGGCACGGGGTATGAGTGGATGTGGGGATCTCGGAAATATCCATGATGTACGTTTAAGACATATACAGTGGGTACGGAAAGTATTCAGACCCCTTTAAATTTTTCACTCTGTTTCATTGCAGCCATTTGGTAAATTCAAAAAGTTCATTTTTTTCTCATTAATGTACACTCTGCATCCAAACTTGACTGAAAAAAAACAGAAATGTAGAAATTTTTGCAAATTTATTAGAAAAGAAAAAACTGAAATATTACATGGTCATAAGTATTCAGACCCTTTGCTCAGTATTGAGTAGAAGCACCCTTTTGAGCTAGTACAGCCATGAGTCTTCTTGGGAATGATGCAACAAGTTTTTCACACCAGGATTTGGGGATCCTCTGCCATTCTTCCTTGCAGATCCTCTCCAGTTCCATCAGGTTGGATGATGAACGTTGGTGAACAGCCATTTTCAGGTCTCTCTAGAGATGCTCAATAGGGTTTAGGTCATGACTCTGGCTGGGCCAGTCAAGAATGGTTCCAGAGTTGTTCTGAAGCCACTCCTTTGTTGTTTTAGCTGTGTGCTTAGGGTCATTGTCTTGTTGGAAGGTGAACCTTCGGTCAAGTCTGAGGTCAAGAGCACTCTGGAAGAGGTTTTCATCCAGGATATCTCTGTACTTGGCCGCAATCATGTTTCCATCAATTGCAACCAGTTGTCCTGTCCCTGCAGCTAAAAAAACACCCCAATAGCATGATGCTGCCACCACATTTGACTGTTGGGATTGTATGGGGCAGGTGATGAGCAGTGCCTGGTTTTCTCAACACATACCGCTTAGAATTATCACCAAAAAGGTCTATCTGCGTCTCATCAGACAAGAGAATCTCATTTCTCATAGTCAGGGAGTCCTTCATGTGTTAATTAGCAAACTCTATGCGGGCTTTCATGTGTCTTGCACTAAGGAGAGGCTTCCGTCGGGCCACTCTGCCATAAAGGCCCGACTGGTGGAGGGCTGCAGTTATAGTTGACTTTGTGAATCTTTCTCCCATCTCCCTACTGCATCTGTGGAGCTCAGCCACAGTGATCTTGGGGCTCTTCTTTAGCTCTCTCACCAAGGCTCTTCTCTCACGGCCAGGTCTAGGAAGACTTCTGGTGGTCCCAAACTTCTTCCATTTAAGGATTATGGAGGCCACTGTGCTCTTAGGAACCTTGAGTACTGCAGAAATTCTTTTGTAACCTTAGCCAGATCTGTGCCTTGCCACAATTCTGTCTCTGAGCTCCTTGGCCTGTTCCTTTGACCTCATGATTCTCATTTGGTCTGACAAGCACTGTGAGCTTTGAGGTGTGTGCATTTAGAAATCAAGTCCTATCAATTTAATTAAACACAGCTGGACTTGAGTAGAACCATCTCAAGAAGGATCACAAGGAAATGGACAGCATGTGACTTAAATATGAGCGTCTGAGCAAAGGTTCAGAATATTTATGAAAAAAGTGATATTTCAGTTTTTCTTTTTTAATAAATTTGCAACAATTTCTACATTTCTGTTTTTTTTTCAGTCACGATGGGGTGCAGAGTGTACATTAATGAGAAAAAAATTAACTTTTTTGAATTTACCAAATGGCTGCAAAGATACAAAGAGTGAAAAATTTAAAGGGTCTGAATACTTTCCGTATCCTCTGTAGTAGCTCCATAACTCCTCATGGAATTATGTTTCTGGAATGTTCCAGAAGGTGTCTGCAGCTTCAGCAGAACTCTATATTGCAAGCAAGACTTTGTCCTGCTCTGAGCTGGTCAAGATGTGAGATCTGTCACTCACAACCTTTGAAGCTTGGCCCAGCTGCTGAACTAGGTGTTCTCATACAGCTACATGCTGAAGCGTGTTTTATAATACCATGTCAAATAGGATACAAATAATTGACATGAAATTATATCTCCAATATTCTTCACAGATTCAATTGCCGAAATGATAGTCACTATAATAGTATGAAGAAAATATATGTATATACACTACCATGTAATAGTTTAGGGTCATTTAGAAATGTCCTTATTTTTGAAAGAAAAGCACAGTTTTTTCCAATTATGCTAAACATTAAGACTGTGTGCACACGTTCAGGAATTTTCGCTTTTTTTAGCGTTTTGCGGTAGTTTTCCGCTGCAAAAATGCTTAAAAAACGTATGTATTAAGCATCCTATGATTAGAATGCATTCCGCAATTTTTGTGCACATGTTGCGTTTTTTTCCCACGAAAAAAAACACATCGTGGAAAAAACCGCAGCATGTTCATTAATTTTGCAGAATCGCGACGATTTCGCCGCCATAGGAATGCATTGAATCGCTTACTTTCCGCATGTGGCTATGCCCACCATGCGCAAAATGAGCGGTTTATGTGTGGATGGTACCCAGGGTCTGGAGGAGAGGAGACTCTCCTCCAGGCCCTGGGTACCATATCCCTGTTAAAACAATAATTGAAATAAAAAATCATGATATTCTCACCTTCCAGCGGCCCCCGGAGCCTTTCCGTTCCTCAGCGATGCTCCGGGCAACTCCGTTCCCAAGGATGCATTGCGACAATGACCCCAGAAGACATAGCGGTCTCGCGTGATGCTACGTCATCTGGGGTCATTGTCGCTAGGCATCATTGGGAACGGGAGTTGCCGGGAGCATCGCGAGTACCAGGAAGGCTGCGGGGGCCGCCGGAAGGTGAGAATATCACAATTTTTTTTATTATTATTATTTTTAACATTATATCTTTTTACTATTGATGCGGCATCAGTAGTAAAAAGTTGGTCTCTCTTGTCAAACACTATGTTTGACTAGTGTGACCAACCTGTCAATCAGTTTTCCAAGAGATGCTACAGATCGCTTGGAAAACGCTGGCATTCTGCAAGCTTATTACGCTTGCAAAATGCTAGTTTTTAGCGGGAATACGCATACCAATTAAAATGCGTATTTCCCGTGGCAGGGAGTTGCGGGATTGCCGCAGAAATTTCTGCGGCTATTCCGAACGTGTGCACATAGCCTAAATGATTCAGAAATACACTCTATACATAGTTAATGTGGTAAATGACTATTTTTGCTGCAAACGTCTGGTTTGTAATGCAATATCTTCATAGGTGTTGTAGGGATCCGCTCCGGTAGGCAAGGGCCGGACCACAGTTATGAGGCAACACACAGGCTTTAAGTCCAAAAATCAATGTTTTACTGTCTCTTTAACACCAGGTAACAAAACATCACAAAACATAAATGCATTCCAGCTTTCAATATCACTGTTCCCAGACGCACCCTTGGATGGGACAGGCTTGACTAAGCGGCTGCAGGCCAGCATGGACCGCCAGGTGCCTTCCCGGGTGGTCAGGAACTCGCTTCCGGTGCTCACTGACACACTGTAACAGAAAGTCACACTTCCAGGCTAACTCCAGCCAAGCTCCTCAACAGAACCGTGTGGTTCTCAATGTGGGACCGTCACAGGCTCCGCACACCCATGTGTCCTGTCCGGGTACTATTCAGGACCCCCGTCCAACACCCCAGCTACCAAGCTCCAAGTCTCACCACGTGCTTCCAGGAATCCGATCCAACCCCAGGATCTTCCAACACTGACAGACCTTCCAGGAACCTTCCAGGCAGTCCTGTGCAGGACACACTCTCCACTGTCTCAGCCAAACTTCCAGAGACTCCTTAAGGGTATGCCACACTAAACAATATCGCTAACGGGATCGCTAAAAAACGTCACTATTTAGCGATCCTGTTAGCGATGTTGTTCAGTGCGGCAGCTTCCAGCGACGAGCTTCCTGCTGTGATCTCGCTCGTCGCTGGAATCGTTCCGGACCCTATTTTCTCGTCGGCGCTCCCGCTGGGTAAGTATCTAATCGCTGTGTGGCACCTTTTCTTAGCGATTTAGCGGTACTTTTGTACCGCTAAAGTCGTTAAGAAGATCGCTAACGGCGATAGCGTCGTTAACTATATCGCTAAATGTGGCCGCACTTAGCGATATAGAAACAATCCCGCTAGCGATCGCATTAGTATGCGTCGTTATTGTGATCGCTAGCGGGATTGTTTAGTGTGGCAGTACCTTTAGTCTCCAACACAATCTCCTCACCATGTGCCAAACACTGCCTTTCATACCTGTAGCCACTCCCCCAGCTAAGGCATGAAGCACATGGTCCGGTCACCTGTTCATGACATCATCACAGGTCCTTCACAACACCTACAATCACCAGATTGCAACATTCATTCTCCCACCACCAGTGGGCAGTGTATGTGTGGTTAGCATGTCCCACCCAGCTCACAAGCTAACCCTGTAGGTCAGTGATGGCTAATCTTGGCACTCCAGCTGTTGTAAAACTACAACTCCCAGCATGCCCTCGCAACCTGCAACTGCATGCTGGGAGTTGTAGTTCTCCAACAGCTGGAGTGTCAAGGTTCGCCATCACTGCTGTAGGTTCACCCTTAACAATAATCAGAACTCTTATGGGACTACAAGTCCCAAAACAACATTACTGACCTACAGCACAGAATAGCTCTGCGACACATACTTTCCATTTAGTACCATACCAGGGACTAGTTTCCCATCCATCTCATGCCTCCATGCATAATTTGAGCAACTTGTACAGCGCCCCCTAGATGCCACATTAGTCACTACACCACATAGTATAGAGGCCCAACAACCATCACTCCAGTGTTCTTATGGTACTTTGTGTTTGCTAACTGTGTAAGATGGCTAATGGATGGATAGAATACTCTTGTGCAAGTATGTTAGCACAGCTGAAAGCAGTTTGGCTGATTAGAGAAGCTATAAACCTGACCTTGCTTTGAGCTAGTTGAGAATCTGGAGCATTACATTTGTTGGTTCCATTAAACTCTCAAAATGGCCAGAAAAAAAGAACTTTCATGTGAAACTCGACAGTCTATTCTTGTTCTTAGGAATGAAGGCTATTACATGCGAGAAGTTGCCATGAAACTGAAGATTTCCAACAACGGTATGTACTACTCCCTTCAGAGGAGAGCACAAACAGGCTCTAACCAGAGTTGAAAGAGAAGTGGGAGGCCCCACTGCACAACTGAGCAACAAGACAAGTACATTAGAGTCTGTACGTTGAGAAATCGATGCCTCACAGGTCCTCAACTGGCAGCTTCATTAAATAGTATGCGCAAAACGCCAGTGTCAATGTCTACAGTGAAGAGGCGACTACGGGATGCTGGCCTTCAGGGCAGATTGGCAAAGAAAAAGCCTCTGAGACTGGCTAACAAAAGGAAAAGATTAATATGGGCAAAAGAACACCGACATTGGACAGAGGAAAATTGAAAAAAGTGTTATGGACAGACGAATCGAAGTTTGAGGTGTTTGGATCACACAGAAGAACATTTGTGAGACGCAGAACAACTGAAAAGATGCTGGAAGAGTGCCTGACACCATCTGTCAAGCATGGTGGAGGTAATCTGATGGTCTGGGGTTGCTTTAGTGCTGGGAAAGTGGGAGATTTGTACAAGGTAAAAGGGATTTTGAATAAGGAAGGCTATCACTCAATTTTGCAACGCCATGCCATACCCTGAGGACAGCGCTTGATTGGAGCCAATTTCATCAGACAACAGGAGAATGACCCAAAGCACACCTCCAAATTATGCAAGAACTATTAAAGGAAGAAGCAGGCAGCTGGTATTTTATCTGTAATGGAGTGGCCAGCGAAGTCACCAGATCTCAACCCATTGAGCTGTTGTGGGAGCAGCTTGACCGTATGGTACGCAAAAAGTGCCCATCAAGCCAAACCAACTTGTGGGAGGGGTTTCTGGAAGCATGGGGTGAAATTTCTCCAGATTAACTCAGCAAATTAACTGCTAGAATGCCAAAGGTCTGCAATGCTGTAATTGCTGCAAAGGGATCATTCTTTGACAAAAGCAAAGTTTGAATGAGAAAATTATTATTTCAAATAAAAATCTTTTTTTCTAACCTTGTCAATGTCTGGACTAGATTTTAAATTCATTTGGCAACTAATTTAATTAATAAAAGTATGAATTTTCATGGAAAAATTGCCTGGGTGACCCCAAAGTTTTGAACGGTAGTGTATGTAAACAAAAAGGAATGTAAAATGTGAGCAACATAGTCTAATTGGTTAAGAGTGATTTTAAACAGGCGTTACTGAATGCTGACGATATCTCTATTACTAAGGGCGCAGTCAGTGCCGGAAACACATCAGAGAAGGCCTAATGGACGAGCAGAACATGTTCTAATGGATTGGAAATAAAGGATTTGTTTTTGTAAGTGGACAAACCGTTTATTTCCAAAGCAATAGAGAAAGTATTAGTGCCCCCATTTCATGAGAGATTGTGCAGTAATCTGAATTCCTTAGGATTGAAAACAAAATGGAATTTATGACATGGTGTGAATCCATGAAACCAGGGCTCGAGCCATGCCAACACATCTCCTGCAGGCGTGAATAAATGTATATCACAGCCATGAACCACGAACAGCTTAGAGATATATCATGGCAGAGGTGTAATGTTTTATCGTTTATCGCAATCCTGTTTGAAGTTAGTCGGTTTTAAAAGAAAAGTTTTCTAAATCCAGGGGGTAGGTGGATCTTCCAGGTTGTAAGTTCTATAGAAAAGGGCTTTCAGTGCCCAAAGTCATTTGAACAGTTTTGGGAGGAGGAAAATGTTGTGGTCTAGAGGCGAAATGGTGATCACATGATTGTGATACGGCCGGACTACACCACCGATAAAGCAGCCACAGCCAGTGACTGAGAAGAATCTGTGACTTCTCTGCATTTAGTGGTTACTACTCACCTGGGTGGTCATATGTAGGAATCTCCTCTTTACACCACTCATCATCCATTACATATGTCTCTGTAGTATTATTATGGGTCAGATCTTCACCCTGAAACAAATATTGTAAAAGTCACAGATGGAGAAGTCACATCTATGATCAGCTCTAATCCTGCCATCTCCACCGTTCTCATTAGACAAGTATAAAACATATAATACTGGGGATAAAACAAGACTGAGCACAAGACCTTCACAGCCGTCTACACATCATAGGGGAGATCTCATAACACCTTCTCTCCATCTACCTGATGATCCTGAGGAACATTGGGATCTTCTTCTTTACAGTCATGTGGAAGAAGAGGACGGGGACATCTCTCTGGTGTTGTCGTCTTACTGGATAGATCTGGAGGAAACACATACAGGGACTGAATTCATTCTTTCATTCTTTACATACAGATAATTATAGGCCGTGTGTATTTAGACCTGTCTATTACCTGGTGATGTGAGGGGCTGGGGAACCTCCATCATGACGTCCTTGTACAGATCTTTGTGTCCTTCTAAATACTCCCACTCCTCCATGGAGAAATAGACAGCGACATCATGACACCTTACAGGAACCTGACACATACAATGATACCGTCATCCCCCAATCCCTTCATAGCATTACTGTATAATGTCCCAGCATTCCCAGCAGTGTCACCTCTCCAGTCAGCAGCTCAATCATCTTGTAGGTGAGTTCTAGGATCTTCTGGTCATTGATGTCCTCATGTATCAGGGAGTGAGGTGGAGGTCCGTGATTGGGCTCAGGGTCTTCCACATCCCTCAGACACAGGGTCCTGACAGCGCTCACTAGAGGTCTTCTTCACTACAGTGTAATCCTGGTTATGGAGAGACACATTAATAAATCTCACTACAGACATTTCCAGAGTCCTCACCTCTCCCAGTTCTGTCCATCTGTTTATTCCCATATATAAGAATGATGTAATGTGACGTCATCAGAATCTCTCACTCTCCAGTAAGCCGGAAGAGGATCTCTAGAGTGAGGTGCAATATCCTCTCCACCATCTTGTCTCTGTCATATCCATCTTTGATAGGTAAATCAGGAAAATTCTGTTGGATCCGATATTGTAGAGACCTGAATGAGAAGATGAGCTGATGTAATATCATAAAAATCCTGTGTAATAAAAACAATTACTGGAGATAATAAGGGAAACATATGAGATTTATCATTCTACGGTAATTAGTTTTCTTCTTTACATTTTAAGAGGGTCACTGGTAATGTGCTGGAGGGGAGATATGTTTCATGAGGTTATTAGTCAGTGATATGAACTCGGAAGTTTGCTCCAGCATGTTATTTGCGAGAGCGATTAACCAGCTATGACACGGCCAGGTTTTTGTGAACCTCTAAAGAGTTGGGAGGGATAAATGTTCACCATATCTCCATTCTATGGTGTGGTTCAGGAGGTAGAAGTGAAACCTTTGGATTTACTGATTGTTTTGTGTGTGCTCTTGAGGTGAGCTGACCTGAAGAGCTGGGTTCTTGTTTAACACAGCTGAAACCTGTTTTCTGAGCGGGCGGACCCTACATTTACCATATATAGACTGTAGTGAGTGTTGTTTGTTTAGGCCAACAAGATTTAATATGTCTATTCTGTTTTGGACTGGTTAATTTAAATTTATTTTGGACTGAAGATTTAAAGGAAAAGCATTATTTTGACTACCTTGTTAAGCAGCCGAGTGAGCCCATCTACCACAACATTATACATACAGTATAAGGCTGGAGTCACACACAACGTCTAAAAAATCGGACCGTTTTAGTCGGTCGATAATCGGATTAAAATTTCATGAACATTGCTGCGACTGGCATCCGATTTTTAGTAGTTGATGCGATTTTGTAGCATGTACGCTTATGTTTCACATCGATTACCCACCGACTACCGATTTTTAGTGGCATCATAGCAAAATGGACATTTTAACGGTTTTGAGGCCTGCAAATCATTTGAATAATGAGCCAGAGCCATATTTAAGCGTGGTTGGACTGTTCTTACCCTCCCAAACGTTGCCGTGGAGTGTTTGGCTTCTTAGTGGTTCCTGTTGTGTTACTGCAAAGTGAAAATTATGAGTGACAGACTAATGTTTAATAGAACTGAGCGTCTGCTGTACTATTGGCTGATATCCAGAACTTTTGGGGAGCCATACCCTGTAGTTGTTTCTCACAGAATACGCAGAAGGATGTGGGTGCATCCCCTTGTGATGCGAAGGATCAGCAAAGGGCATTTTGAGCGCCTGTATTCCACATTGCGTAGGAATCCAGACAAGTTTTTTGCCTATTGTCGCATGAGTGTTGGCACCTTTGATATTTTGCTTGACATATTGCGGCCTGGAATCACCTTTCAGAACACCAGGATGCGTCCTTCAATTTCTGCTGAGGAAAGGCTTCTTCTAACATTAAGGTATGGTGTGTCAACGATATGTTGATGATGTTTTGCATAATGTAACAACTTTCACATTTTCTTACTTTGTAAATCTTAACATACTGTACCCCATGTCATTCTAAAATGTTTAGTTGCCCTATATGGTTGTGTGTAGCAGTCAGAAGGGTTTATAAGTCATTACATTAAGTGAATGGTGAGTAATCAAATGTCCACTGTTTACATTTGGTTAATGCAGTGTTTTGTATTTTTTGTCTGATGTGTACATGTTTGTTGTTGTTTGTGTATTGCAGGTTCCTTTCCACTGGCTCTCATACGCTGCTCTGCATTTAGAGTTTTTGATAGGGAAATCCACCATTTCCGGAATAGTCAGCTCTACTTGTGGACAAATTTGGTCCAGACTAAATAAAGAGGTGATGCCAGAGCCCAAAATGGAAGATTGGTTGAGGATTGCACGTGGATTTCAAGAAAGCAGTAATTTTCCACACTGTATTGGAGCCCTGGACGGGAAGCACATACGTGTGCGTAAGCCGCCGAACTCAGGACCCAATTCTACAATTATAAGCAATATTTTTCTATAGTTTTGTTGGGCTTGGTCGACAGTAACTACCGCTTCATAATTGTAGACATTGGGGCCTATGGAAGGACTGGAGACTCCAGAGTCTTCAATTCTTCCATTATGGGTCGGCGGGCTACGCAATAACCAATTGGACTTACCACCAGCATGTCAACTTCCACAGTCAAATGTGGATGCAGTGCCATATTTGTAGTAGCGGATGAGGCCTTCCAATTAACTCGGAATGTTATAGGCCATATCCTCGGCGCAATCTGAACCATCAGCGATGCATATTTAATTATCGGCTTGCTCGTGCACGACGCCGGTAGAGTGCACATTTGGTTTCTTACAGCCAAATGGCGTGTCCTAAATCAGCCATTCAGCTAAGTGAGTCAAATGTTAATCTTGTAGTGCAAGCATGTGTAGTACTACATTATTTTACCAGAATGCATGAATGCTATCAGCTGATATGGCTGACCTTCAGTCTTATAATATGATGAGGCCTATGAGACCAGTCATCCATCCTCGTCGTCCCCCTTCTGGACTCAAAGTCCGTGACTTATTGACCAATTATTTTGTTTCTCCTGCGGGTGCTATTCCTTGGCAAGATGAGGCCATAGCTATGTAGTGTGTTTTATGTTATCTGATACCATAAACTTACTTTACATTCATCAATTAATGGAAGACTGTAATTATTTTATGTACACTTTTTCCAAATTAACAAGGTCAGAACATATAAGAAAATCACAGACAACCAATGGCACTTAACTAATTTTAATGATTAGTGTATTTAGTTTGAAAGCCCTTTTAGAGGCTGATATATTTAGAAAACAGGACCAACATGTCCAAACATAAATAAAAAAATATGTATAACATTCTGAATATGCAAAAATAAATATATATAACTTCCATACAACCAAAAAATACTTTCAGCTACAATGATGGTAGCTTGGTGGTGGTAGTGGTGGTGATGGATGGCCAGGTTGGTATTAGGCCTTCCACTATCTGCAACCTGTGATTGATGCCTGAGGTGCTGCAGAAACTAACATAGCAGCTGGGTTTGGCTGCATCCTGAAGGGCTTGTGTGTAGGGTACATAGGAATTGATGCTCAAGTCATATTGATATAACTGAGCACTAGCAGAATGACCCCCAATATGCCCATGTCTAACATATCCATGTTGTGGCCAGCCAACAACATTGGTATGTTAGAGTGGGCATATTGTGCTGGCCATCTGTACCATGGCTTGGAGCTGGGTAGCTCCAAAGAAAAGAGGAGCTGCAGTAGGATGAGGAGGAGGAGGGTTGGGTTCTGTTGGACACAAGGAGGAGGTGGAGGGGAGGATGATGATGAGGAGGAGGATCAAGGCAGAAGCAGATTGTGATGGATTTGGTCCAAACAACCTTAACACATTTTCAGAACTAACCACCCACTATCTAGATAATCTAGTAGGTTGCTTGGATCATTAGGCGGTGTTTCCAGCATCCAAAACAATCTGCAGTCCGCTTCTGATCCTCAGTCTGTGCGTCTTGGAATAGCCCGGAGGTAACGGGCCAGACTGGGCAAAATCCCTCCTCACCTCATCATTAGCTACACTGGACAAATAGTCCAGAAACTCCTCGGTCCGCTGCCTCCTTGTCACAGAACCCACTCCTTCTCGGCGCCGCCTACCTCGCCTTGTGCGTTGGGAATGAGGAGGAGACACACCTGACCCCTATTAGGCTGCTGCTCTGAGGTAGGTCCTCATGTTCCTGATGCGGCTTTGTGAATCCTCAGCTCCTGCAGCTGCTGTTGGTGCTGCTTGGGTGGACCCACATGCTGCAGAGGAAGGGCCTGCCTCCTCTGCCCCATCACCAACGGGGTCGATAGCACTTCTGAGTCAGACCCAGTCCCATCTCAGTTGGGTTTGACTCCGTCCTAGAAATGAAATAATTTTTGACAATTAAAACCAGAAAATTAAAAAGTTTGACATGAAAGTGTTTGAACACACATGCACTTACGGCCGCACATCCATCACTGGGCAAGGAAGTTTAGTCTATCAAAATAGAGGTACTTCCTCTTCTTAGAGGCTGAAGCCCCACTCCGATCCCTAATCTGCCTCTCCCCGGTAGCAGTCCCGACAGCTGCCACCGCCTGGTCACATCAGTCACTACAATTTAAGAACACCATAACGGTTATAATGAGTGATATCTATTTATTCATCAAAAAATTACATTATGCAACAATTAACATTTAAATAGTGTCATGTCTGATGTGATTTACAATATTAAAACACATAAACATACAACCTGAAGTATAGATGTTATAAGCTGTAACATACATTCAAAAATGCTTGCCCTTAAAACAAAACGCCTCAATCATTTTAGCATTTTAGTACCTACAAACTACATCTGAGGTGAAGGGGATACAAAATGTTGTAGTGAATAAATGACAAAGCATCGAAGATATGTTAAAATACATGGATATTGTTTGTGAACACACACTCAATGTGTAGTTATAAATATGAAGAGTCGATAAATGCTGCTTTTTCAATATCATTTAAACACATAAGCATACATTATTATTTTCTTAATAACATTTAAAAAAAAAAAAAAAAAAACGTTTACATGTGTACTTACTAAGACGCTCTTGGTCCTCCTGGATCTCTGATGTATCTGTGAAAATGTGTTCACATATCGTTTGCCATGCAGCCTCTTTGCGCGTCCGATTGCTGTAATTGGGATCGCGCTGGTCCCACAATTCAGGCCTCTCCTGCACCAATACGATGAGGAGTTCCACATTGATGTGGCTAGATGCCATGTTTCTGGACTCCGTGTAGGCGTTCTTCCTGTTTTTTTTAAGATGCTCTTACTAATTAGCATGTAAAGGCTTCCTGAGAATTTCAAAGCCAGTTTCCTGTCACCTGGAAAAGTTTGTGCGATTTCATCGCAAGTCACACGTGAGGTCCGTTTGTATCCCATTTTCATCGCACCCTAGACTTGCATTGGCGATAGTCGACCCCCCAATCGGTGACAATCGCAGCATGCTGCGATTGCACTCGCACGTTTAAATCGGACCACAAAAAAATTCGGATGCTGGGAGCTAGTACATTGATAATATTGGGCGACTGCAAAGCGATATTTCATCGCTTTCTAGTGGTACGATTTAGTCGCCAGTGTGACTCCGCCTAAAGCAGAAAATCTGTGTGTGGTAGCCCTTTGAAAACAAAACCACATTTTTCTCCTGCTTTGAGTTCAATTTTTGCACTTTAACACCAGACTAAAAATACTGCGAATGTTTAAAATTCAAAATCTATCCCTTCATGAGATTTTGCCCCCAAAATTTAGGCTCATAGAAATTAAGGAGAAAAATGGATATCGTGTGTTAAATGAAAAATCACAGTTTTTGCCTGAAGGGTCTTAAAGAATTAGAGTGACAGCGCCCAAAACAATCAATTACTCTTAAAGGGGCAGCAACCATACAGTTGCTAAGGTGGGGCAACCTGATAAGTTCGCTTCTAAATTCTGTAATTATAGCTATGGCTGTTGCAAAAGAAACTGCGGCCTCATTTATATAAATTGCCTCACAGTAAGATAGTTTTGGTTACTTAGAGCAACCAGAGTGCAGCTTTCAGCATTAAAAGCTACTGAGGTAAAGTGAAAGCTGAGCTCTGATTGGTTGCTATGGACAACTAGAAAAGTTTGACTGTGAGGCAGTCTCACATTTTCTGCTTTACATATAATAGATTCTCCCATTAGGTCTCTGATCAGTGTGAGGTGATTACTAAGGGTCATAATACAAGGACTGTTTTAAAATTCCACTAAAAAAAACGACCATCTATTGGCAAGTTAATCCAAAGCTAAGAAAGAAAACTTAGACTAAAAAGTTTAGACTAAACCTGATGAAGAAGGCCTGAGAGCCTTTGAAATGCGTTGGCTAGAATTGACTCTTCCCGGCCGGCGCCTGTGGTGACGTCACCCATTCGGCCGCAGGAACACCGCAGCACACAGACTATCTGCGCGCCAGTTCAGGAGGCACTTTGCTCCCCAGGGAGGACGCTCCCCTGCAAAATTGCCTGCCTGCTCGTTTTTATGTCAACGGCGCCCTGGGCCTGCCAACATCTCCTGAGAAGCCGGGGCTCCTTTGTCTAAGA
>JARQOD010000003.1:8486410-8570235 GCA_033576555.1 Oophaga sylvatica | reverse complement strand
AATGAGCCTCCAGCATCACCTCCACCTGCAGAGCCACACTCCACATAGAGAATAATGGAGCCTCCAGCACCGACCTCCACCCGCAGAGCCCACTCCACATAGAGAATAATGGAGCCTCCAGCACCTACCTCCACCCGCAGAGCCACACTCCACATAGAGAATAATGGAGACCTCCAGCACCCCTCCACCGCAGAGCCACACTCCACATAGAGAATAATGGAGCCACCACCACCGACCTCCACTCCGCAGAGCCCACTCCACATAGAGAATAATGGAGCCTCCAGCACCGACCTCCACCCCAGAGCCGCACTCCACATAGAGAATAATGGAGCTCCAGCACCGACCTCCACCCGCAGAGCCCACTCCACATAGAGAATAATGGAGCCTCCAGCACCTACCTCCACCCCAAGCCGCACTCACCATAGAGAATAATGGAGCCTCCAGCACCGACCTCCACCCGCAGAGCCGCACTCCACATAGAGAATAATGGAGCCTCCAGCACCTACCTCCACCCGCAGAGCCGCACTCCACATAGAGAATAATGGAGCCTCCAGCACCGACCTCCACCCGCAGACCCACCTCCACATAGAGAATAAGGAGCTCCGCACCTACCTCCACCCGCAGAGCCCACCCACATAGAGAATAATGGAGCCTCCAGCACCTACCTCCACCCGCAGAGCCGCACTCCACAAGAGAATAATGGAGCCTCCAGCACCACCTCCACCGCAGAGCCGCACCCACATAGAGAAAATGGAGCCTCCAGCACCGACCTCCACCCGCAGAGCCCACTCCACATAGAGAATAATGGAGCCTCCAGCACCGACCTCCACCCGCAGAGCCCACTCCACATAGAGAATAATGAGCCTCCCACCACCTCCACCCGCAGAGCCCACTCCACATAGAGATAATGGAGCCTCCCGCACCGACCTCCACCCGCAGACCCACTCCACATAGAGAAAATGGAGCCTCAGCACCTACTCCACCCGCAGAGCCACCTCCAATAGAGAATAATGAGCCTCCAGCACCACCTCCACCCCAACCGCACCCCTGATAATGGCCCACCCGACTCACCCGCAGAGCCCCCAAAAAAGACCTCCACACCACCTCCACCCCAGGCACTCCCATAGAGAAAATGAGCTCAGCACGACTCACCGCAAGCCCACCCACATGAGCCCCACCCCACCCAGGCACCACATAGAATAAGAGCCTCCACACGACCTCACCCGCGAGCGCCTCCACATAGATATGGACTCCGCCCTCCTCACGCAACCACTCCCTAGGAAATGAGCCTCCGCACCACCTCACCGCAGCCGCACCACATAGGAAAATGACCTCCACCCTACCTCCACCCGCAGACCGCACTCCACATAGAAAATGGAGCCCAGCACCGACCTCCACCCGCAACCACTCCACATAGAGAATAATGAGCCTCCAGCACCGACCTCCACCCGCAGAGCCCACTCCACAAGAAATATGAGCCTCCAGCACCACCTCACCCGCAGAGCCACCCACATAGAGAATAATGAGCTCCAGCACGACTCCACCCAGAGCCCACTCCACATAGAGAAAATGAGCCTCCAGCACCACCTCCACCCCGAGCCACCCACATAGAGAAAATGGAGCCTCCACACACCTCCACCCAGAGCCCACTCACATAGAGAATAATGGAGCCTCCGCACACCTCCACCGCAGAGCCACACTCCACATAGAGAATAATGGAGCCTCCAGCACCACCTCCACCCGCAGAGCCGCACTCCACATAGAGAATAATGGAGCCTCCAGCACCACCTCCACCGCAGAGCCACACTCCACATAGAGAATAATGGAGCCTCCAGCACCGACCTCCACCCGCAGAGCCGCACTCCACATAGAGAATAATGGAGCCTCCAGCACCGACCTCCACCCGCAGAGCCGCACTCCACATAGAGAATAATGGAGCCTCCAGCACTACCTCCACCCACAGAGCCACACTCCACATAGAGAATAATGGAGCCTCCAGCACCGACCTCCACCCGCAGAGCCCACTCCACATAGAGAATAATGGAGCCTCCAGCACCTACCTCCACCGCAGAGCAGCACTCCACATAGAGAATAATGGAGCTCCAGCACCGACCTCCACCGCAGAGCGCACTCCACATAGAGAATAATGGAGCCTCCAGCACCACCTCCACCCGCAGAG
This sequence comes from Oophaga sylvatica, assembly GCA_033576555.1. NCBI lineage: Eukaryota > Metazoa > Chordata > Amphibia > Anura > Dendrobatidae > Oophaga > Oophaga sylvatica. The sequence goes on along the minus strand of JARQOD010000003.1, from coordinate 8,568,056 downwards.
CCCACTCCACATAGAGAATAATGGAGCCTCCAGCACCGACCTCCACCCGCAGAGCCGCACTCCACATAGAGAATAATGGAGCTCCAGCACCTACCTCCACCCGCAGAGCCCACTCCACATAGAGAATAATGGAGCCTCCGCACCTACCTCCACCCGCAGAGCCGCACTCCACATAGAGAATAATGGAGCCTCCGCACGACCTCACCGCAGAGCGCCACTCCACATAGAGAATAATGGAGCCTCCAGCACTACCTCCACCCGCAGAGCCACTCCACATAGAGAATAATGGAGCCTCAGCACCCTCCACCGCAGAGCACACTCCACATAGAGAATAATGGAGCCTCCAGCCCTACCTCCACCGCAGAGCGCACTCCACATAGAGAATAATGGAGCTCCAGCACGACCTCCACCGCAGAGCCCACCCACATAGAGAATAATGGAGCCTCCAGCACCTACCTCCACCCGCAGAGCCCACTCACATAGAGAATAATGGAGCCTCCAGCACGACCTCACCCGCAGAGCCGCATCCACATAGGATATGAGCCTCCAGCACGACCTCCACCCGCAGAGCCGCACTCCACATAGAGATAAGGAGCCTCCAGCACACCCACCGCAGAGCCGCACTCACATAGAGATAATGGAGCTCAGCACGCCTCACCGCAGAGCCGCACTCACATAGAGAATAATGGAGCCTCCAGCACGACTCCACCCGCAGAGCCGCACTCCACATAGAGAATAATGGAGCTCGCACACCTCCACCCGCAGAGCCGCACTCCAATAGAGAATAATGGAGCTCCAGCACCTACCTCCACCGCAGAGCCGCACTCACATAGGAATAAGGAGCCTCGACTACTCACCCGCAGAGCCGCATCACATGAGATAATGGAGCCTCCAGCACCACTCCACCCGCAGACGCACTCACATGAGAATATGGAGCCTCCAGCACCGACCTCCACCCGCAGAGCCGCACTCCACATAGAGAATAATGGAGCCTCCAGCACCGACCTCCACCCGCAGAGCCGCACTCCACATAGAGAATAATGGAGCCTCCAGCACCGACCTCCACCCGCAGAGCCGCACTCCACATAGAGAATAATGGAGCCTCCAGCACCGACCTCCACCGCAGATCCGCACTCCACATAGAGAATAATGGAGCCTCCAGCACCGTACCTCCACCCGCAGAGCCGCACTCCACATAGAGAATAATGGAGCTCCAGCACCTACCTCCACCCGCAGAGCCGCACTCCACATAGAGAATAATGGAGCCTCCAGCACCGACCTCCACCCGCAGAGCCACACTCCACATAGAGAATAATGGAGCCTCCAGCACCTACCTCCACCCGCAGAGCAGCACTCCACATAGAGAATAATGGAGACTCCAGCACCGACCTCAACTCGCAGAGCCACACTCCACATAGAGAATAATGGAGCCTCCAGCACCTACCTCCACCCGCAGAGCCACACCCCACATAGAGATAATGGAGCCTCCAGCACCGACCTCCACCCGCAGAGCCGCACTCCACATAGAGAATAATGGAGCATCCGGCACCTACCTCCACCTGCAGAGCCACACTCCACATAGAGAATAATGGAGCCTCCAGCACCGACCTCCACCCGCAGAGCCGCACTCCACATAGAGAATAATGGAGCCTCCAGCACCTACCTCCACCCGCAGAGCCGCACTCCACATAGAGAATAATGGAGCCTCCAGCACCGACCTCCACCCGCAGATCCGCACTCCACATAGAGAATAATGGAGCCTCCAGCACCGACCTCCACCCGCAGAGCCGCACTCCACATAGAGAATAATGGAGCCTCCAGCACCGACCTCCACCCGCAGAGCCGCACTCCACATAGAGAATAATGGAGTCTCCAGCACTGACCTCCACCACAGAGCCACACTCCACATAGAGAATAATGGAGCCTCCAGCACCGACCTCCACCCGCAGAGCCGCACTCCACATAGAGAATAATGGAGCCTCCAGCACCTACCTCCACCTGCAGAGCCCACTCCACATAGAGAATATGGAGCCTCCAGCACCGACCTCCACCCGCAGAGCCGCACTCCACATAGAGAATAATGGAGCCTCCAGCACCTACCTCCACCTGCAGAGCCACACTCCACATAGAGAATAATGGAGCCTCCAGCACCGACCTCCACCCGCAGAGCCGCACTCCACATAGAGAATAATGGAGCCTCCAGCACCGACCTCCACCCGCAGAGCCGCACTCCACATAGAGAATAATGGAGCCTCCAGCACCTACCTCCACCCGCAGAGCCACACTCACATAGAGAATAATGGAGCCTCCAGCACTGACCTCCACCCACAGAGCCACACTCCACATAGAGAATAATGGAGCCTCCAGCACCTACCTCCACCGCAGAGCCGCACTCCACATATAGGATAATGGAGCCTCCAGCACCTACCTCCACCCGCAGAGCCGCACTCCACATAGAGAATAATGGAGCACCAGCACCGACCTCCACCCGCAGAGCCGCACTCAACATAGAGAATAATGGAGCCTCCAGCACCGACCTCCACCCGCAGAGCCGCACTCCACATAGAGAATAATGGAGCCTCCAGCACCTACCTCCACCCGCAGAGCCGCACTCCACATAGAGAATAATGGAGCCTCCAGCACCTACCTCCACCCGCAGAGCAGCACTCCACATATATGGCTGTTCTGTGCACAGGACCTGTGATGAGGTCACAGGAGGGGAGGAGTCAGGGTCACATGATCAGGGGCCTCAGTCTATGCCGGACTCTGCTGTGCTGGTTGTCATGGTGCTGGATGAGGGGAAGTTTATGTGTGGGGTCAGAAGGGGTTTACAGTGTGGATGTAGCAGAACCATGTGTGTAGGAGGTGTACGGAGCGGAGCGCGTGTGTACGATGTGTACGGAGCGGAGCCATGTGTACAGAGTGGAGCCGCATGTGTACGAGGTGTACTGAGCGGAGCCATGTGTACGAGGTGTACGGAGCGGAGCCGTGTGTGTACGAGGTGTACGGAGCGGAGCCGTGTGTACGAGGTGTACGGAGCGGAGCCGCGTGTGTACGATGTGTACGGAGCGGAGCCATGTGTACGGAGTGGAGCCGCATGTGTACGAGGTGTACTGAGCGGAGCCATGTGTACGAGGTGTACGGAGCGGAGCCGTGTTTGTACGAGGTGTACAGAGCGAAGCCGCGTATGAACGGAGCAGAGCTGTGTGTGTACGAGGTGTAAGGAGCGGAGCCGTGTGTGTACGAGGTGTACAGAGCGAAGCCGTGAGTGTATGGGGTGTACGGCGCAGAGCTGTGTGTTTACGGAGCGGAGCCGCGTGTGTACAAAGTGTACGTAGCGGAGCCGCGTGTGTACGAGGTGTATGGAGCTGAGCCGTGCGTGTACGTAGTGTACAGAGCAGAGCCGTGTGTGTACGAGGTGTACGGAGCAGAGCTGTGTGTACAAGGTGTACGGAGCAGAGCCGCGTGTGTACAAGGTGTACGGAGTGGAGCCGTGTGTGTACGAGATGTATGTAGCGGAGCCGTGTGTGTACGAGGTGTACGTAGCGGAGCCGCGTGTGTACGGAGTGGAGCCGTGTGTGTACGAGATTTACGTAGCGGAGCTGTGTGTGTACGAGGTGTATGGAGCGGAGCTGTGTGTGTACGAGGTGTACGGAGCTGAGCCGTGTGTGTACGAGGTGTACCGAGAGATTAGAGAGAGAAGGAAAAAGATTAGAGAGAGAAAGAAAGAGGGGAAAGAAAGAGAAATAAAGAAAGAACAGAGAGAGAAAGACAGAAAAATAACAGAGAAAGAAAGAGTGGACAGAAAAAAAGAACAGAGAGAGAAAAAAGGAAAGAAAGAACAGAGAGGGAGAGAAAGAACAGAGAGAAAGAAAGAAAGAGGGGAAAGAAAGAAAAACCAGAGAAAGAGAGGAAAGGAAGAACAGAGAGAGAGAGAAAGAAAGAACAGAGCGAGAGAATGGAGAGAGAAAGAACAGAGAGAAAGAAAGAAAAACCAGCGAGAGAGAAAGAGAGGAAAGGAAGAACAGAAAGAAAGAAAGATTAGAGAGAGAAAGAGGGGAAAGAAAGAACAGAGCGAAAGAAAGAACAGAGAGAGAAAGCAAGAGGGGAAAGAAAGAAAAAAAGAAAGATTAGAGAAAGAATGAAAGAACAGAGAAAGAAAGAAAGAACAGAGAGAGAGAAAGAAATAAAGATTCTATAAAGTTAACATGGCAGCCCGGCTCCCATTGTAGTGCCCACCTGAGCCTCCCAGTGCAGGACATATCATGATCCGCTCACATGGCCGACATCCTCGATTCCAAGGCGATCACGCTGTCGTCGGAGGACACTGTGATGGATCTGAAGCATTCCCTGACGTGCCTCCATGGTTCCGTCACAATCTCCTCCCGAAATTACCTAATTTCTGGTCTGCTTCTAGCACGTCACTTCCGGTGGAACGCCACGTGTGAATTTTTAAGTGATCCTCGGGCTCCGCCGTGTACTCCTGTAAGTTCCCGGCCGGGGCAGTGGGCAGAATCTCAAAATTGGGACAGTCCCGCTGGATCCGGGACAGTTGGAAGGTATGAATGCTCCCCACCATACACCTTGTACACGCACAGCTCCGCACACCTCATACACACACGGTTCCGCTTTGTATGCCTTGTAGACACACGGCTCCGCTCCATACACCTCACACACACACGGCTCCACTCAGTACACACATGGCTCCACTCTGTAAACCTTGTACACACGTGGCTCTGCTCCATACACCTTGTGCATATGTGGCCACTCTCTGTACACCTAGTACACACATGGTTCCACTACGTAAACCTTGTACACACGCGGCTCCGCTCCGTACACCCCGTAAACACGCGGCTCCACTCCGTACACCCCGTACACACACGGCTCTGCTCCGCTCCATACACACACGGCTCAGTTCCGTACTCTTCGTACACACAGGTCTCCATCTCATATGCCCCGTACACGCGGCTCCGCTTTATACAACCCGTACACACACGGCTCCCCTCCGTACACTCCATACACATGTGGCTCCACTCCGAACACCCTGTACACAAGCAGCTCCGCTCCGTACACCCCGTACACATGCGGCTCCACTCCGTACACCCCGTACACACACGGCTCAGCTCTGTACACACAGGGCTCCGTTCCGTACACCTCGTACATACACGGCTTTGCTCAGTACACATCATAGACGGCTCCGCTCCATACACCTCGTACACACATGGCTCCGCTGCATACACCTCATACACACATCTCCGCTCCGTACACCTCGTACACACATGGCTTCACTCCGTAACCTAAAACACACATGGCTCTCTGCTCCATACACCTCGTACACACACGGATCCTCTCCGTACACCTTGTGCACACATGGCTCCGCTCCGTACACCTCGTACACAAACATCACTGCTATGTACACCTTGTACACACACGGCTCCGCTCTATACACACACAGCTCCGCTCTGCACACCTTGTACACACACGGCTCCGCTCCGTACTACTCATACACATGCGACTCTGCTCCGTACACCTTATACACACTCGGCTCCGCTCCATACACCTCGTACACACACGACTGTGCTACATCCACACCCTAAACCCCTACTGACCCCACACATAAACTTCCCCTCATCCAGCACCATGACATTCAGCACAGCAGAGTCATGCATACACCAAGGTCTGTGATCATGTGACCCCTGACTCCTCCCCTCCTGTGACCTCATCACAGGTCCTGTGCGCACAGAAGAGAACAGCCTAGCAACATCATTGCTGGCTGTGAGGGGCTGCGGTGGGTCTCTCCAGAAGGGCAAGGATAGGGTGCATGGGGAGGCGTACGGCTTATCAGTGCAGTGCGGGAAAAATAAACTCCCGGGTGGGACAGCGGGAGGGGGGGTAAAAATCGGGACTGTCCCGCTAGATCCGGGTCGGTTGTGAGGTATGGGGATGGAGGATATATATAATGGGTATATGGGCACAGGACTATGGGATGGAGGATATGTATGATGTAGACTGTAGACTGTGAGCCCTCGCGGGCAGGCTCCTCTCTCCTTCTGTACTTGTGTGTCCCTTGTCTAGCACATGTTTATTGTATCTGTCTATATTTTTCCCTTTTCATATGTAAAGCGCCATGGAATAAATGGCGCTATATAAATGTATAATAATAATAATAATAATAATAATGATGGGTATATGGCACGGGACTATGGGATAGAGGATATGTATGATGGGTATATGGGCACGGGACTATAGGATGGAGGATATGTATGATGGGTATATGGCATGGGACTATGGGATGGAGGATATGTATGATGGGTATATAGGCATTGGACTATAAGATGGAGGATATGTATGATGGGTATATGGGCACGGGACTATGGGATGGAGGATATGTATGATGGGTATATAGGCACGGGACTATAGGATGGAGGATATGTGTGATGGGTATATGGGCACAGGAGTATAGGATGGAGGATATGTGTGATGGGTACATGGGCACTGGACTATAGGATGGAGGATATGTGTGATGGGTATATAGGCATTGGACTAAGGGATGGAGGATATGTATGATGGGTATATGGGCACTGGATTATGGGATGGAGGATATGTATCATGGGTATATGGGCACGGGACTATAAGATGGAGGATATGTGTTATGGGTACATGGGCATGGGACTATGGGATGGAGGATATGTGTGATGGGTATATGGGCATGGGACTATGGGATGAGGATATGTATGATGGGTATATGGGCACGGGACTATAGAATGGAGGATATATATGATGGTTATATGGGCAAGGGACTATGGATGGAGGATGTGTTTGATGGGTATATGGGTGAGTCGCACAGACCAGGGCCTATGGGGTACTCGGCACCGAGCCCATTCAGTTCAATGGGGGAGAGGTCACGGGTAGCACAGCTCGGTCCGTTGCCCTGGGCGCTCATTCAAGGGGGATATTTACAGGGGATTATAAAATGTTCGTGACGCCACCTGTGGTTTCTGATCAGGATGACCAGCGCTGCAGGGTAGATTCTCTGAGGGGTTGTTACTGGGCAGCAAGATGTTAAGTCCCCCACAGGCGAGACTGATCCCTCGAGATATATGGCGGTGCAGGGGTGCAGGCAATAAGGCAGACACACACAAGTCAGTCTCTTTCCATACCTTTACTGGTGGTATTTGCAGGTACGTCCCGGGAAGCTGCTCAGGGTGGAGGATGCACATACAGTAATCACTGAGTAGGTTTAAGGCCTCCTTACTTTCCAAAGTGTGTGAGTTTCCAACTTGCATGAAGCTAATTTTAACTCCGTATAGAACAGCTACGCCCGGCCGACATTGTGGTGGAGCCTTCTTTTGGACAGAACTAGTCTCTATATGCAGGGCCCTGCTAGACTCTTATTCTTCCTGACTCCGGTTACGTATCAGCACTGTAGGGCCCCTCTGCGACCTGAAGTCCAGCAGGTATCCGGTTTCTCCCACTAGCCGTGAAGGAACTAGCAAGCTCGGACCCGGTGTCCGGTAGTGCAGAGTGGAGGTTCAGCTATCGTCGCTATTTCTCCTCAGTCACTCTTTCTTCCTTTTCACCACTCGCCTGTCGCCCTACTCACACCCTTAACATAAGAACAGGCAACAGTAGGTGTAGTCACCAGCTTCCTTCTATCACCGCTCACTGACCGTTCCTCAGTCGACTCGTTACAAATACTGTAGTTCCCTTCCTTCTTCTCCTTCATAGACTCTGTCCAAAGTAGCTATCAGGACCTTCCGTCAGACTGATTTCATACTCACTTCGAGAGTCACTTTCCACGTTCTTAGGGATCTAACAGTCAGCCTGTTCTGAGGTAACAGTTTGTCTTTCCTCCTCTGTCTCATCTGAACTCTGCTCTGACAGGAATCCTCTCACTCCGATGCTCTGAGGAGAACTGAACTGTCTGAGGTACAACCAACAACTAAAATGACTGTCTGGCTAGAATGCCTACTGCTGCGTCTCTCCACACCCCTATGTACCTGAATCTAAAGGGCTCCCTCTGGTGGCTCCTGGGAAGTGTGGATGTGAATGAATATCAGGTGTTTGTGATTTACCTTTCTGTGCATCCTCCAGGGAACATGTGTCACCAAGCGCAGCTGGGCCACACATCCCCCCCTAGTTATATTCAGCACTCCTGGGCTGAAAAAGAAAACTATTTTTATAATAACATCAAACATAACTCTTCCCTTGCGGGAGGTAAGGACACTTTAATGTTACATTGTGTACAAATGGCAATAGAAAAATATCAAAATATACTTTTCACAATAAATACTAAATTCTTGTGGAGGACCCGTACCAAACCTCCCACGGTGGTCCTGGGTGGGCTGCAGGACTTCTCTGCTGCAGACCTCACTCAAGGCCACACCTTACGGGTTTTTCTTCTGAGGTAGAATGGCTTTTCGGAAAACCAAGATGGGGCACCGAAGTGCTAACTATTTACAACACAGTTCTGTGCTGCAAGAGTCCTCAGCACGCAGTCCTTCATAAGAACATTCCTAGAAAAATCACATTTCTATCATAACACAATCACATTACCCAACTGGGGTATACTTCTTCAGACATTTATCACATTCACAATAAAGTGCAATTCTTCGTAACTTTTTACAGTTGCAGTAAACCCTGTCTGGGTCCTACTGTTCTTCTTTGTATATAGTGGTTACACCTTCCATACCTGGGGCTGGAAGTATGCGGTGCGCTCTGGAACGCATCACCAAAAGATCATGTCCTGCTACCTGTGTCTGGGTAGCCACAGTCCTTTTCTCAATTTTGCGATTTGCTTTGCGACTTCCTTGAGGCCTGACAGGTGCCTCTTCTAAATACAGATTTGGCTCAAAAGAAGTCGCTGTAGCAGTTGCGATGCTCTGCAGCGTTTCCAATTGGGACGCAGATGTGCGCTGTGACTTAGTCGAGGACGCACTAGCCTGTTGCATTACGGAATAGGTTGCAGGGTAGGATGCAGGTGCGCGCAGTGGTGCTGATGTGGCTGGGGCCTGGGACACCGAGACACTGGGTACGTTTCCGGCTTCAGGGACGGGGTCGCTGACTCGGGAGACATTCAGGGCATACCACCCCTTAAGACCCCAGTGCTGCGTGTAGGTGACAACATCCCCTTTTAACAGGTTAAACCCCGCATCGCAGCAGTAAACAAAGATCTCTTGAGAGAACCCAGGCTCACATATGTAACCCCGAACTCCTCGAGCCTTAGAGGCACACACCGTCCCCTGGCGCCGCGGTTCCTGGAGCGTACCTTTATCTCGCCGGACGATCTTCTTGTCCGCAAGATTCTGCTCCCGGTCCCTCTAGTAAAGCTGCTGCACCTCTCTCTGCTCCTGCTCCATCACTTCGGGCAGGATCTCCTCCGTAGTCCCTACCGGGGGACTGCATTCCGCTGCGGCCTCTGGTTACAGGCCTGGCTGGCATTCTGGTCCGGGCAGGGCCTCCTCAGCCTCCTTCCCTCCCGCCGCATCCCCGGCGGAGTCAGGATCAGCACTTTTGGGGCCGGCCTCCGGTGGTTCATCAGCCGCTGGGTCCAGTGGTGGCGCAGGTAACGGTTGTGCATCCAGGGGGGAGACCGTCGCGTCCCACAGCAGCCGCTGTTTCAGGGCACGCCAGCTTTGCTCCATCGCCTCCATTTCAGCGCGGTGTCGGGCCATGTCCCTCAGCACCGCATCCACCTCCTCCATTTTCTGGATTCTCCGGTCATCCGCCCGACCTGGGGACGGTTCAGGCACAGGCAGTAGCTCTTCAGGGGAACGGGGTCTGCGCACCGCCGTTCCTCCACACAGCGTCTCCTGTCCTTCCGCCATCTCACTCCAGGCCAGACTGTGTTTCCCATCTGGAACAATCTGGTCTCTTCCGTGGAGGCGGGACTTTCGCTTTCTCTTCTTAGCATAGAGGATGAAGAGGAGGCGGATCTCCCTTGCAGTAGGGCAAGCTCTCACATTGTAATAGCATTTAGACAGGGCGCCCATTGCTTTCGTGCCACAGGGGGGGTACGCCCACAAAGGCACGCCCACCTTCACCAACGCCTCAGGGCGCGAATATGGCGGCAAAATGGCGCCAAAAGTCACAAAAACTGCACACAGTCTTTTTGCACAAAACAGTCCACATAGGCACACAGGACTCACATATAGTAAGCTTCGGATCCTGTTCGTGACGCCAAAGATGAGTCGCACAGACCAGGGCCTATGGGGTACTCGGCACCGAGCCCGTTCACTTCAATGGGGGAGAGGTCACGGGTAGCACAGCTCGGTCCGTTGCCCTGGGCGCTCATTCAAGGGGGATATTTACAGGGGATTATAGAATGTTCGTGACGCCACCTGTGGTTTCTGATCAGGATGACCAGCGCTGCAGGGTAGATTCTCTGAGGGGTTGTTACTGGGCAGCAAGATGTTAAGTCCCCCACAGGCGAGACTGATCCCTCGAGATATATGGCGGTGCAGGGTGCAGGCAATAAGGCAGACACACACAAGTCAGTCTCTTTCCATACCTTTACTGGTGGTATTTGCAGGTACGTCCCGGGAAGCTGCTCAGGGTGGAGGATGCACATACAGTAATCACTGAGTAGGTTTAAGGCCTCCTTACTTTCCAAAGTGTGTGAGTTTCCAACTTGCATGAAGCTAAGTTTAACACCGTATAGAACAGCTACGCCCGGCTGACATTGTGGTGGAGCCTTCTTTTGGACAGAACTAGTCTCTATATGCAGGGCCCTGCTAGACTCTTATTCTTCCTGACTCCGGTTACGTATCAGCACTGTAGGGCCCCTCTGCGACCTGAAGTCCAGCAGGGTATCCGGTTTCTCCCACTAGCCGTGAAGGAACTAGCAAGCTCGGACCCGGTGTCCGGTAGTGCAGAGTGGAGGTTCAGCTATCGTCGCTATTTCTCCTCAGTCACTCTTCTTCCTTTTCACCACTCGCCTGTCGCCCTACTCACACCCTTAACATAAGCAAAGGCAACAGTAGGTGTAGTCACCAGCTTCCTTCTATCACCGCTCACTGACCGTTCCTCAGTCGACTCGTTGTTACAAATACTGTAGTTCCCTTCCTTCTTCTCCTTCATAGACTCTGTCCAAAGTAGCTATCAGGACCTTCCGTCAGACTGATTTCATGCTCACTTCGAGAGTCACTTTCCACGTTCTTAGGGATCTAACAGTCAGCCTGTTCTGAGGTAACAGTTTGTCTTTCCTCCTCTGTCTCATCTGAACTCTGCTCTGACAGGAATCCTCTCACTCCGATGCTCTGAGGAGAACTGAACTGTCTGAGGTACAACCAACAACTAAAATGACTGTCTGGCTAGAATGCCTACTGCTGCGTCTCTCCACACCCCTATGTACCTGAATCTAAAGGGCTCCCTCTGGTGGCTCCTGGGAAGTGTGGATGTGAATGAATATCAGGTTTTTGTGATTTACCTTTCTGTGCATCCTCCAGGGAACATGTGTCACCAAGCGCAGCTGGGCCACACATGGGCACGGCACTGTGGGATGGAGGATGTATATGATGGGTATATAGGCCCGGCACTATAGGATGGAGGATGTGTATGATGGGTATATGGGCATGGCACTATGGGATGGAGGATGTATATGATGGGTATATGGGCACGGGACTATGGGATGGAGGATATGTATGATGGGTATATGGGCACGGCACTATGGGATGGAGAATGTGTATGATGGGTATATAGGCCCGGCACTATAGGATGGAGGATGTGTATGATGGGTATATGGGCATGGCACTATGGGATGGAGGATGTATATGATGGGTATATGGGCACGGGACTATGGGATGGAGGATATGTATGATGGGTATATGGGCACGGCACTATGGGATGGAGGATGTGTATGATGGGTATATGGGCACGGCACTATGGGATGGAGGATGTGTATGATGGGTATATGGGCATTGGACTATGGGATGGAGGTTGTGTGATGGGTATATGGTCACTGGACTATGGGATGGAGGATAATCATTATAATTTGTTATAACTAACCACAGTTCGTTACTATGCCCGGGCAACGCCGGGCTCTTCAGCTAGTGCGCAACATATATACAGCTAGAACCTGAGCACAATATATACCCTACGGGAATAAACATTTAGGGAATTAAAGCAAGTAGGTAGTGATGAGGCATTAAATAAATACAGTCAAGATTAAATAAATTCTGTAAAAAGCAAATCAAGACAGCGAAGATTGAGACAGAGAGACTCATTGCCAGAGAAAGAAAAAATAATCCCAAAATATTCTTCAACTACATAAATAGTAAGAAACTAAAAAATGATAGTGTTGGTCCCCTTAAAAATAGTCTGGGTGAAATGGAGGATGAGGAAAAAGCCAATATGCTAAATGACTTTTTTTCAGCAGTATTTACACAAGAAAATCCCATGACAGATAACATGATCAGTGATAACAAAAATTCTCCATTAAATGTCAATTGCTTAACCCAGCAGGAAGTACGGCGGCGTCTAAAAATCACTAAAGCAGACAAATCCCCGGGCCCGGATGGGATACACCCCAGAGTACTGCAGGAATTAAGTACAGTCATAGATAGACCATTATTTTTAATCTTTAAAGATTCCATAACAGCAGGGTCTGTACCACAGGACTGGCGTATAGCAAATGTGGTGCCAATATTCAAAAAGGGGGCAAAAACTGAACCTGGAAATTATAGGCCATTGAGCTTAACATCTACTGTGGGTAAAATCCTGGAGGGTTTTCTAAGAGATGCTATGCTGGTGTATCTGAAAAAGAATAACCTCATGGCCCAATATCAGCATGGGTTTACGAGGGACCGTTCCTGTCAGACTAATCTGATAAGTTTTTATGAAGAGGTAAGTTCCGGACTGGACCAAGGAAATGCAGTGGACATGGTGTATATGGACTTTTCAAAAGCTTTTGAAACGGTGCCACACAAAAGGTTGATACATAAAATGAGAAAAATGGAGATAGGGGAAAATATGAGTAAGTGGGTTAAGAGCTGGCTCAGGGACAGGAAACAAAAGGTGGTTATTAATGGAGCACACTCGGACTGGGCCATGGTTAGCAGTGGGGTACCACAGGGGTCAGTATTGGGGCCGCTTCTCTTTAACATATTTATTAATGACCTTGTAGGGGGCATGCAGAGTAATATTTCAATATTTGCAGATGACACTAAACTCTGCAGGATAATCAATACAGAGGAGGACAATTTTATATTACAGGAGGATTTATGCAAACTAGAAGCTTCGGCTGATAAATGGCAAATGAGCTTTAATAGGGATAAATGTAAGGTCATGCACTTGGGTAGAACAAACAAGATGTATAATTATGAGCTTAATTGTAAAACACTGGGCAAAACTGTCACTGAAAAAGACCTAGGTGTATGGGTGGATGACAAACTCACATTTAGTGGCCAGTGTCAGGCAGCTGCTGCAAAGGCGAATAAGATAATGTGATGCATTAAAAGAGGCATAGATGCTCATGAGGAGAACATAACTTTACGTCTATACAAGTCACTAGTGCGACCACACTTACAATACTGTGTACAGTTCTGGTCTCCGGTGTATAAGAAAGACATAGCTGAACTGGAGTGCAGAGAAGAGCGACCAAGGTTATTAGAGAACTGGGGGGTCTGCAATGCCAAGACAGGTTATTACACTTGGGGTTATATAGTTTGGAAAAACGAAGGCTTAGGGGTGATCTTATTACAATGTATAAATATATGAGGGGACAGTACAAAGACCTTTCTAATGATCTTTTTACTCTTAGACCTGTGACGGGGACAAGGGGCATCCTCTACATCAGGAGGAAAGGAGGTTTAAGCATAATCGCAGATTCTTTACTGTAAGAGCAGTGAGACTATGGAACTCTCTGCCGTCTAATATTGTAATGAGTGATTCCCTGCTAAAATTTAAGAAGGGCCTGGATGCCTTTCTTGAAAAGTACAATATTACAGGCTATATTCACTAGTTTCCTAGATACAGCGTTGATCCAGGGAGCTAGTCTGATTGCCGTATGTGGAGTCGGGAAGGAATTTTTTTTCCCCAATGTGAAGCTTACTGTTTGCCACATTGGGCTGTTTTGCCTTCCTCTGGATCAAAATGTTAGGGCAGGTTAGGATAGGATATGGGTTGAACTAGATGGACTTAAAGTCTTCCTTCAACCTTAACCCCCAAGGGTGGTTTGCACGTTAATGACCGCGCCAATTTTTACAATTCAGACCACTGTCTCTTTATGAGGCTATAACTCTGGAACGCTTCAACGGATCTTCACGATTCTGAGACTGTTTTCTCGTGACATATTGTACTTTCTGATAGTGGTAAAATTTCTTCGATTTAATTTGCGGTTGTTTATGAAAAAAAATGGAAATATGGCTAAAATTTAGAAAATTTTGCAATTTTCAAACTTTTAATTTTTATTCCCCTAAAACAGAGAAATATGTCACACAAAATAGTTACTAAATAACATTTCCCACATGTCTACTTTACATCAGCACAATTTTGAAACCAAATTTTTTTTTGCTACGAAGTTATAAGGGTTAAAAGTTGACCAGCGATTTCTCATTTTTACAACAAATTGTATAAAACCATTTTTTTTAGGGACCACCTCACATTTGAAGTCAGTTTGAGGGGTCTATATGGCAGAAAATACTGAAAAGTGACACCATTCTAAAAAACTAAACCCCTCAAGGTACTCAAAGCCACATTCAAGAAGTTTATTAACCCTTCAGGTGCTTCACAGGAGCTGAAGCAACTTGGAAGGAAAAAATGAACATTTAACTTTTTAGTCACAAAAATGATCTTTTACAAACAATTTTTTTATTTTAACAAGGGTAAAAGGAGACAATGGGCAGAAAAAGTTGTTGTGCAATTTCTCCTGAGTACGCCGATACCCCATATGTGGGGGAAAACCACTGTCTGGGCGCACGGCAGGGCTTGAAAGGGAAGGAGCGCCGTTTGACTTTCAAACCAAAATTGGCGGGAATTGAGATTGGACGCCATGTCGCGTTTCGAGAGCCCCTAATGTGCCTAAACAGTGGAAACCCCCCACATGTGACACCATTTTGGAAACTAGACCCCTAAGGAACTTATTTAGATCTGTTGTGAGCACTTTGAACCCCCAAGTGTTTCACTAAAGTTTATAATGCCTGGGTGTGAAAAAAAAAATTCCACAAAAATGATTTTTTAGTCCCCAATTTTTGATTTTTCCCAAGGAAATTGGACCCCAAAAGTTGTCCAATTTGTCCTGAGTACGCTGATACCTCATTTGTGGGGGAGAAATACTGTTTGGATGCACCGCAGGGCTTGGAAAGGAAGTAATGACGTTTTGGAATGCAGACTTTGATGGGTGTCATGTTCAGTTTGCAGAGTCTCTGATGTGCCTAAACAGTTGAAACCACCCACAAGTGACCCCCTAAGGACCTTATCTAGATCTGTGGTGAGCACTTTGAACCCCCAAGTGCTTCACACAAATTTATAATGCCCGGGCATGAAAATAAAAAATCCTATTTTTTTCCCACAAAAGTAATATTTAAGTCACCAATTTTTTATTTTCCCAAGTGTAACATGAGAAATTGGACCATAAAAGTTGTTGTCCAATTTGTCCTGAGTACGCTGATACCCATATGTGGGGGAACCACTATTTGGGTGCACGGCAGAGCTCGGAATGGAAGGAGCGCCATTTGACTTTTTCAAACCAAAATTGGCTGGAATCAAGATTGGACGCCATGTCGCATTTGGATAGCTCCTGATGTGCCTAAACAGTGGGAATCCCCCACAAGTGACCCCATTTTAGAAACTAGACCCCCTAAGGAACTTATCTAGATCTGTGATGAGCACTTTGAACCTCCAAGTGCTTCACACAAGTTTATAACGTAGAGCCGTGAAAATAAAAAATCATATTTTTTCCACAAAAATGATCTTTTCACCCCAATTTGTATTTTCCCAAAGGTAACAAGACCACAAAAGTTTTTGTGCAATTGGTCCTGAGCATGCTGATACCCCATATGCGGGGGTATACCACTGTTTGGGTGAATGGCAGAGCTCGGAAGGGAAGGAGCGCAGTTTGACTTTTTCAACTCAGAATTGGCTGTATGCCATGTCGCGTTTGGAGAGCCCCTGATGTGCCTAAACAGTGGAAACCCCCCACAAGTGACACCATTTTGGAAACTAGACCCCTTAAGGAACTTATCTAGATCTGTTGGGAGCACGTTCAACCCCCAAATGTTTCACTAAATTTTATAATGCCTGGGTGTGAAGACAAAAAAAAAATAAATTCCACAAAAAATGATTTTTTAGTCCCCAATTTTCTAGTTTTTGATTTTTCACAAGGAAATTGGACCCCAAAAGTTGTTGTCCAATTTGTCCTGAGTACGCTGATACCCCATATGTGGGAGGAAATACTGTTTGGGCGCACGGCAGGGCTCGGAAAGGAAGTAATGACATATTGGAATGCAGACTTTGATGGGTGTAATGTTCAGTTTGCAGAGTCCCTGATGTGCCTAAACAGTGAAGACCCCCCACAAATGACCGCATTTTGGAAACTAGACCCCTTATGGAACTTATCTAGATCTGTGGTGAGCACTTTGAACCCCCAAGTGCTTCACACAAGTTTATAATGCCCGGGCATGAAAATAAAAATCCTATTTATTCCCACAAAAATGATCTTTTAGTCCCCAATTTTTTATGTTCCCAAGGGTAACAGGAGAAATTGGACCCAAAAAGTTGCTTTCCAATTTGTACCGAGTACGCTGATTCCTTATATGTGGGAGAAAACTACTGTATGGGCACACGTTGGGGCTTGGAAGTGAAGTAGTGACGTTTTGCATTGCAGACTTTGATGGAATGGTCTGCGGGTGTCATGTTGCACCTGATGTGCCTAAACAGTGGAAACACCCCACATTTTGGAAACTAGACCCCCAAAGGAACTTATTTAGATGAGAACTTTGAACCCCCAAGTGCTTCACAGAAGTTTATAACGTAGAGCCAAAAAAATAATCATATTTTTTTCTACAAAAACGATATTTTCGCCCCCAATTTTTTATTTTTCCAAGGGTAACAGAAGAAATTGGACCCCAAGATTTATTGTGCAATTTGTCCTGAGTATGCTGATACCCCATATGTGTAGGTAAACTACTGTTAGGGCGCATGGCAGAGCTCAGAAAGGAAGGAGCACCGTTTGTCTTTTTCAACGCCGAATTGGCTGGAATTGAGATCAGACGCCATGTCACATTTGGAGAGCCCCTGATGTGCCTAAACAGTGGAAACCCCCCAATTCTAACTCCAACCCTAACCCCAACACACCCGCAACACTAATCCCAACCCTAACCACAAACCTAACCCTAACACACCCGTAACCCTAGTCCCAACACTAACCCTAACTTTAGCCCCAACCCTAACCCTAACTTTAGCTCCAACCCTAACCCTAAAGGGAAAATGGAAATAAATACAATTTTTTAATTTTATTATTTTTCCCTAAGGGGGTGATAAAGGGGGGTTTAATTTACTATTTATAGCAGGTTTTTATGTTTGGCAGCTGTCACACGCTAAAAGATACTTTTTATTGCAAAAAGTAGTTTTTGCATCATCACATTTTGAGAGCTATAATTTTTCTATATTTTGGCCCACAGAGTCATGTGAGGTCTTATTTTTTGTGGGACGAGGTGACGTTTTTATTGGTACCATCTTTGGGCACATGACATTTTTTGATCGCTTTTTATTACGATTTTTGGGAGGCAGAATGAACAAAAACCAGCAATTCATGAGTTTCTTTTGGGGGAGGGGCATTTATAGCATTCCGAGTGTGGTAAAATTGATAATGCAGTTTTATTCTTCGGGTCAGTACGATTACAGTGATACCTCATTTGTATCATTTTTTATGTTTTGGTGCTTTTATACAATTAAAACGATTATATATAAAAAATAATTATTTTTGCATCGCTTTATTCTGCGAGCTATAACTTTTTTATTGTTTCGCTGATGATGCTGTATGGCAGCTTGTTTTTTGCGGGACAGGATGACATTTTCAGAGGTACCATGTTTGTTTATATCCATCTTTTTGATCTCGTGTTATTCCACTTTTTGTTCGGCAGTATGATGATAAAGCATTGATTTTTAGACTTGTTTTTTTTTTTGCAAGGGGTTCACTAAAGGGGTTAACTAATGGGACAGTTTTATAGGGCGGGTCGTTACGGACGCGGCGATACTAAATATGTGTATTTATTGTTGTTTGGGTTTTTTTACATTAAAGAAGTGAATTTATTGGGGAATTTTTTTTTTTCATTATTTTTGAATTTTTTTTGTGTAGGGTCAGATCGCTGGTGTGACAGTGTGCACAGCACTCTGTCACACCAGCGATCGCTCTGGCACTGCTGCAGGCTTCTCAGTGCCTGCTCTCAGCAGGCACTGAGGAAGCCGCCTCCCTGCAGGACCCGGCGGCCATCTTGGATCCGGGGTCCTGCAGTGAGGAGAGTCCCTCGGAACAGCGCGACACATCGAGCTGTTCTGAGGGTCTCAGGGGAGCGCGCAGGGAGCCCCCTCCTTGCGCGATGCTTCCCTGTGCCCCTGGTACACCGCGATCATGTTTGATCGCGGTGTGCCAGGGGTTAATGTGCCGGGAGCGGTCTGTGACCACTCCTGGCACATAGGGCCGGGAGCGCAGCTGATCGCCTTGGACGTACTATTCCGTCCTTGGGAATTAAGTACCAGGTCACATGGACGGAATAGTAGTCCAATGGGATAAGGGGTTAATAACTATGTTAATATGTTAGTACTTTATTATGGTGATGCCGCCGCTATACACAGCAGTCTATATACATTATATAGGTGATACTGTGACAGCTCTATATATATTATATAAGTGGATGCTGCGGCTATACACAGCAGTCTATATATATCATGATACAAATTATTATACAAATTGGTTTTAAGTGTCATAGCGTTTTTTTGTTTTTTTTTTGTAAATGAAACCCATTGATGTTATTGTGTCTCAGGGTTCTTTGGATCACTGAAATCAATCTCAGATACCTGTGATAATTAGTTTGGCATGTGAGCCCAATAAAAGGAAAACTGGATGTTCCACACTATTAAGCAGGCCAGAGTTTTCATGTAACATGGGAAAGAAAAAGGATCGCTCTGCTACTGAAAAGCATCAAATAGTGCAATGCCTTGGTCAAGGGATGAAAACATTAGATATTTCCCGAAATCTGAAACGTGATCATCGTACTGTTAAGAGATTTGTGGCTGATTCTGAGCACAGACATGTTCGTGCTGATAAAGGCAGAATGAAGAAGGTTTCAACCAGGCAAGATCATCGGATTAAGAGAACAGCTGCTAAGAAGCCATTACAAAACAGCAAACAGATATTTGAAGCTGCTGGTGCCTCTGGAGTCCCTCGAACCTCAAGGTCTAGGATCCTTCAAAGGCTTGCTGTGGTGCATAAACCTACTATTCGGCCACCCCTAAACAGTGCTCATAAGCAGAAACGGTTGCAGTGGGCCCAGACATACATGAAGACTAATTTTCAAACAGTCTTGTTTACTGATGAGTGTCGAGCAATCCTGGATGGTCAAGATGGATGGAGTAGTGGATGGTTGGTGGATGGCCACCATGTCCCAACAAGGCTGCGACGTCAGCAAGCAGGTGGAAGAGTCATGTTTTGGGCCGGAATCATGGGAAACAGCTGGTAGGTGTTAAATATTAATTATTGGTTATGGATTTATTCTTTATACACTCAAGTCTGTACCGAGTACATTGACTTTCAGCTCATATTACACATGCTATTTCTGTATGGTAAAGTGTCATCTCCCTATACAGAGACCATGTGATCTAAGGGACATATATATAATGACTACACGAAGGGAGGGGGCTCTCTCTCTCTCGCTCTACAGACACATGGGACAAGAACACTACTATGAATGGACAGCTGCTATGTAACCACATGTTGCTTCCTTAGACCAGCGCTGCTGACAAGAGACATGTCATTTTACTATTCAGGATACCAAGGAAGAAGTGTATAAGCTTTGCTATGGACAAATGGACAATCTCTTCGTAACTATTTCACTCATTTTATGTTTTCCTGCAATGATGTTTTTTTGATGGACAGTCCAATAAACGACTACTTTTTTATAAGTAACATTGTGATATTTTCCTCATAGTATCGCATCTGGTAACAAGTCCTGGAAAAATATATGAAATTAAGCATTTTAAAATTTTGGCGAGCCAGACAGTTCTGTTTCTGTGCTATTTTGAGTGGATTCTTTCCCTTGTACACGGGGAGGTGAAGTTTGCCAAAGACACCTGTTGTCCAAGTCTCAAGAATTCCACTATTTCACTGCACAAGGATCAGACAGAATCTACAGATGAATGAGGACTAAGAGTTGCCAGACGTACTACAGGAATCAGACGTATTACAGGAATCAGACGTGCTGATATGCTGATGACAAGAGGCAAGCGTTGTCCAAGAAAGGAGCTACAAGCTGAGATATTTCAAGGTAAGAAACAATGGATGTCATTACTTCTTTTTCTAAGCAAAGTAGACTGAAATTTATGTCTGTAGATCAGTCTAATTTAGAAGTTTTATGGCTCAGCTTATATGCAGAATGTGAAATGGAAAATCTAAAGCTAGAATCTAAGATGGTGTCCTTTAATAGAGAAAGAGAGAAACTGAAAAATATTTTAGTTGGTTGACGTATTTCATAAGTTTGTATCAGAGAAATCTAAAAATGACTGTGCAGAAATAGTGTCAGATGATACTAGTGATGTTCCCGAGATTGACTGTAATGAGGAGATTGAGCAAGATGTGGACATGTGTCTTTAATGGCTACTCAAGGTGACCTTGTCTCTGATGATGTAAAAAAAGATGGTGGAAATGTGGGAGGAGACTTCAGAACTGATGCAAATGACGTATGAGGGACGGATGTTCAAAGGCCACCAAAAATAGAAGACAATTCAGAGGCCCAACTCCAAATTAAAGTTAGGAAAAATTTGTTAAAACTATGCAAAATCATTCCTGCATATGATAACAATATCCATGTGTGCAGAAATTCTGCAATTTTTGAAAGTTTTATTGATAAACTTGATTTAAGTAATGACGAGAAAAATCAATTATTTAAATTGTGGCTTCCTGCAACCTTTTCCAGACGCTTAACATTAAAATTGTCTTGTGATAACGACTTACATGGAGATCTAGATGATAAAGACAGACTGAAAATTCTAATTTTCTGTGCATTAAATGAAAATTGTCCAGATATTGATATTCTTCAAAAATTAAGGATTGGTCGGAAAGAATGTACTTTTACATTCATGTCCATATTTGAAAGGTTGTACAAAACTCTAATTACCAATGTCAAAACATAATCAATGATAAAGTATTTTGTGGACAAATTTGGATTCCTAAATTCTGTATCTCGTGTTATTGCGTCACAAAAAGATACTTTATTTGAATGTGCGCAATCCCTTGATTTTGCTAGAAAACATGAGCATCGTGAAAGGAAAATAAATCAAACAGAGTAAGATCTTTTCAAAAATCAGTGTCAAAATCTCCTAAACCGAGTCATCCCCGTAATCAAATCTATGACATACGAAGAAAATTACATATTTGTTATAAACCCTATAAAAAAATCCAAGAGTCCGCTTTGCAGAAAGAGTTAAAAATTCAAAGTTCAGACCGCTCTGTAAAAAGACAAATGGCGGACATTGACAGACAGGAACAGGTGATTCCTCAGAGTGACATAGTTGAGTCTTCAGTTTACAATTTATTATCGGAGCTGCTCAAGCAATCATTAAAAAAAGGAATGATAAAAAGAGCTTTTCAGAACATTTTTGACAAAGAAATAAGATTTGGTTTAGGAATTGACTGAAAATGAAATTATATGTTGTGTAAAAGTGATATACAATATATTATTCAGTTATTTGTAATTATTTTACAAATATAATTCTGTAGTTCTACAGTTTTTGTAGATATATATATATTCATACAGTATATATAGTATACTTGTATAAGTAGAGATTGTATAACTGTATATCTATATCTATAGTGATATAATTAATTTTCTAATTTTCTTATGAGTCCTTCTATCTATAGAATGGTTTACACAGTTTATGTTATGTGTACTTGGGGAATATTCAAAGAAATATTAAGATATTAAATTTAGTAGTTTACAATGCGCATTGATAATTAGGATACAATTATTTGGGTTAATATACATGTATTCCTACCTTTTGTATGTGGAATCTGTCGTGTGTACTGTATATCCGTGTCACAGTCTGAATGACAGATGACAGATGCGTGTATGAGCAGCTGCTAAGAGTGAATATAACCTAAGTAATGTAGTATGTGATGTATGAAAGGAGAGGTTTCACAATTCATGGTATGCGAAAAAAAAACAAAACAACAACTTGGTTTTAAGAGAAATAATACAAATCAGTTCAATTATTAGAATATTAAGATACATAATGAGATATTATCTACTCAACATATATTCCTTTAGTAATAATTTTTTTTTTAGATAATAGTAGATAAGTGTAATCACACATTAAAATGGTTTATCAAGAAAATCTACATTTAGATTATTATTTTTTTTTCCTTTTTCTCCAAAGGATAATTTTATGATATTCAATGTTATTTTTATTTTTAATGGTTGCATAGATGGTACACATCTTCAGACAAATATATGGTATAAAGCTAAAATAGAAGTTACATAAATAATTTATAAAACAATTATTTTTTTTTAATTTTGGTTTTGATAAATGAATTATTTCATAAAATAATATTTTTTTTGGTATTAAGGGGGAAATGTGTTTGTGATCCTGATTACATCATCACATTTTATCAATACCTCTTCTTCACACATTTTAAAGAATATAAAAAGGTACAATGGTATAACTACTAGGGATAACATTAAGTATTATAAAGAGTCATTTCTTTACACTAAGAAGGGTATTACATGCAAAGTTGCATAATATGAATATTTTGGTAACACAAGGTTATGACAAATATGAAATCATCCAGATAATGGAAATATTAAGGGTATGTGTTACTGAGAACATAACTACTCAGCATTTGTCATAAACATATAAAGGCCTTATTTTCATTTTTATTCTTATTTTTATTTTCATTTTTATTATTTTTGTTTTTATTTTTATTTTTTATTTTTTTATTTTTATTCTTCCTTTATCTCTATTTTGAATCTTAATTTTTATTTTTTATCTCAATCAAGAAAAGAAACATCACTATTTAATAAAGTAATGTCTAGTATGAGAATATTGCTTCATTAAATATAGTGAAGATATCGTTCCATGAAAAGAAAATGTTCTAATTCTGAGTAAATACAATAATTCTTTCATTCATTCATTCCCTCATATTCACATTTTGGTTCATGGCTATACATTCTTACCTATTATTTGTCTAATAAATATATTCCATTAATAAAGTTTTAGTAAAAAGATGGAAACACTTGCTACATGAAAAACACACTGACACCTATGGGTTGAAAAGGTAATTACACCAATGACATAAAAATGTTCTATCTCATGAAGAATATGGTTAATAATGCATTATCATTTATTATTGTTTTACTACACAAACATGAACTCCATATTACTATTCTGATAATAATTCTATGGATATTACTGATTGCTATGGAACGCTGTGATATTATAGGTTAGGAAAATTACCAGATTTGGTATAGCATAGGGAATGAAGACTTCAAGCAAAATATTGGAATTACGTTAATAAAGACTTTTCATATTTCTAAATTCAAGTACATTTAAAAAGTTGCAAGAAGAAAAAGCCGAAGTTCCAGAAGGTAAAAAGGCTCTATGATGTCTGAGTAATAATAGACTGTCAATTACAATTAATTTCACCACTGACAGCCACAACTGCAGTATTCACCACTGACAACAACTGCAGTATTCACCACTGACAACAACTGCAGTATTCACCACTGACAACAACTGCAGTATTCACCACTGACAACAACTGCAGTATTCACCACTGACCGCCACGATCGCAGTATCCACCACTGACAGCCACGATCGCAGTATCTAAACTGACAGACAATGGCAGAGGACGATGATCCTATGATGCTAATATGAACTGTGTTATCACGTTTTTATCACACTCCAGTGGTTTCCTATCACCTATGAAGCTTCAATGAAAGCTGGTGAACAATAAGGTAATTGTCAGGAAGCTACAACCCTGACATGTGTCCTGTACATTAGGACTAAGGACTGGTTATGGTGCTATCTTTAGCAAGGAGGAGTCATTTTAACCCTTGCTTTGCTGACCAAAGACGTCACACCTGTTCCAAGACCAGTGCGGATGGCATAGAGGATTCCAGAAATATCCAAGGCGAGCCAATGTAAGTCCAGGTCTTTAAAGGTGACACTGCTCAGATATTAAAGCTTCATTTCATCAATGGACTTTGTTTTCTTATCAACATTTGAATTTATGGACTTTGATTGACACATGACACACGACCTCCACAATATCTACATGTTATTTCAAGGAATTATCATATAAAGACTGTGTTTTAAAAGAATCAAGAACAAGACGTCAACATGAAGACCAGATGACATCAGATGATGATGACTGGACCGGAGATGCTTCGATTTAGGTTTAGGAAAGTAATACACATATTTTATATGAATATTAGTCACGGCTTACCATAACATGAATTCACATCATTATGTTATTGAGTGCATAACAATAATCTGATATTATTATGATTATTATTATGGAAATTAAATTATTTTTGCCAAAAAGAAGAAAGAAGATCTGATTATCCTAAAGATGAACTTCTCTACTTTAAGGGTTCCAATTAATGTCTGTCACCCTCAAAAGGGGGAATTGTTAAATATTAATTATTGGTTATGGATTTATTCTACACTCAATTCTGTACTGAGTACATTGACTTTCAGCTGATATTACATATGCTATTTCTGTATGGTAAAGTGTCATCCCCATATATAGAGACCACGTGATCTAAGGGACTTCTATATAATGACTACACGAAGGGAGGGGCTCTCTCTCGCTCTCTCACTCTCTCGCTCTACAGACACATGGGACAAGATGAATGGACAGCTGCTATGTAACCATGTGTTGCTTCCTTAGACCAGTGCTGCTGACAAGAGACAGATGTAATTTTACTATTCAGGATACCAAGGAAAGAATTGTATAAGCTTTGCTATGGACAAATGGACAATCTCTTCGTAACTATTTCACTCATTTTATGTTTTCCTGCAATGATGTTTTTTGATGGACAATCCAATAAACCACTATATTTTTTTATAAGAAACATTTTGACATTTTC
Organism: Oophaga sylvatica; assembly: GCA_033576555.1. Taxonomy (NCBI): domain Eukaryota; kingdom Metazoa; phylum Chordata; class Amphibia; order Anura; family Dendrobatidae; genus Oophaga; species Oophaga sylvatica. The sequence goes on along the minus strand of JARQOD010000003.1, from coordinate 8,542,755 downwards.
TTTAGAGTATCGCATCTGGTAACATGTCCTGGAAAAATATACTTAAAATAAGCATTTTTAACAAGCCATAAGACCAGTGCCACACGATGAAAGTCTTCATGTTCCAAAGCCGTCCAAAGTATGGACAATGGAGGACGACAAAGATGAACTAACAATGTCAGTGGAAAATGAAACTGCTGCAGACCCAGACTTTGAGCCTTCTACATCTAATCCACATGTGTTCAGTCAAGCTGTTCTGAGTGACTTGGTCAGAGATTTGAAATTGTCAAAGAGGCAGGTAGAATTATTGGGATCAAGGCTAAAAGAACGGAATCTCTTATTACCGGGAACAAGAGTTTCTGTTTTTCACAGTCGTCAAGAAGACTTTAATCAATTTTTCAACCATGTCGACAGTTTAACCTTTTCCAACAACGTCTTGGGGTTGTTTGGTGTTCTTGGATGCGAACATGACTTGAAGGAATGGCGACTGTTCATTGACTCGTCAGTTTTAAGTCTGAAGGCTATTTTACTGCTCAACGGAAATATCTATCCTTCTATACCTATTGGACATGCCGTACACATGAAAGAAACGTATGAGAATATGGAGTTACTGTTGCCCCACATTAATTATAGAAATTATAACTGGAACATATGTGATGATCTAAAAGTTGTTGCACATCTTCTTGGACTGAAGCTTGGATATACCAAGTATTGTTGTTTTATTTGTGAGTGGGACAGTCGTGCACAAGAAATGCACTATTTCAGAAAGGACTGGCCACTCCGCGAAAACCTGGTTGCTGGACAGAATAATGTTAAATATAATCCTCTAGTTGATCCAGCAAAGATATTTCTCCCTCCTTTGTATATTAAACTTGGGCTTATGAAGAATTTTGTCAAAGCAATGTACAAAGAATCGGAATCCTTTTCTTACTTGCGACAGAAATTTCCAAGAATAAGTGATGCGAAGATTAAAGAAGGTATTTTTATTGGCCCACAGATCAGAGATATAATGAATGACAGTAGCTTTGATGGTCTTTTTCAAGGTGCTGAACAAGTGGCATGGAGAGCCTTTAAAGATGTGACCTTCAACTTCCTTGGCAACAGCAGGGCACTGAACTTTGAACAACTGGTGGACAACATGCTCACATCATATCATTTGATGAAATGCAATGTGTAACTAAAAATGCATTTTCTACATTCTCACTTGGACTTTTTTCCAGCCAATCTTTGTGCCATTAGCGATGAACACGGTGAAAGATTTCACCAAGATATTGCGCTAATGGAGAAAAGGTACCTGGGAAAGTGGAGTACGTCAATGCTGGCTGACTATTGCTGGAATCTTGTTCGAGAAGCATCTGACTCAGATTATAAACAAAAGTCGTCTGCAAAAGACTTTTGAACAATTGCTTTTGCTACTGACATTGATGCACATGTATGTAGTGTGTCGGACATCATAATGTAGACTATAAACTGCTGTTTCTTAAAAACCTTACGTGATACAGACTTTTGGAGCACATATTCGTGTTCAGCATATCAAAATAAGATACAATAAAATTTTCTCAGGGGACAAGAACTTCCCTGAAATTTGTTGTGCAGTGTAACCTCTGATGAGGCATTAACTTGCCAATGAGCAGTCCTAAATGTTTTATATATGTTAAAGAGTACCTGTTGTTTCAACTTTTATGGCTTTTTTCACTCCCCTTTCCTGCTGTACTGTTCAAGCCCTCTCAATGCAGTGTTAAATTGTGTCTATTGATTACCAGCTTCATTTAGAGATTAGACTATACCTACAACTCAGAGACAGAAGCAGAGAGACAGACACAGAAACTGCTGCACCTTCTAGTAAGGCCGAGATCACACGAGAGTATACTCTCTCATGCGATAAAATCGGATCGATAACGGTAATGATACTCGGCTCAAACTCTGATCAGTGTCAGTTTACCGTGATCCGTCAATCGCAGCACAGGTGCAGAGAAGACGGATAACACAATTTCTCCATCTTCTCTATTTTCTGTGTCCGAGTAAATCGGACTGCACTTGAGTGAGTATGGATGGGTGAGCATGGTCCGATTTGCGGAGCCCCTGCGATTTTTTTCTCATGCTAAATCCGTATGAGAAAATAAAAAACATCAGTGCTGACCCATAGCATAACATTGGGCTGAGTGCTACCTGACAAAACATCGGATACCACTTGTTGGATGAATACATAGCATTGGGACACTCTGCAGAGCACAGTGTTCATTACTTGCTGAGAAATGCTGGCTATACGCCTGTTAAATGCCGTTGTCAGCTTTTGACAGCGGCATTTAACTGGTTAATAGCTGGGGGTGGATCGCGATTCCACCCACTGCTATTACTGTTCATAACAGCTGACATGTCCTGGGAAAGATGTGGCATGTCCCGGGAAAGATGTGGGCCCACATCAAAGGGAGGGAGTCCGACATTGGCGTACTATTACGCCCGATGTCAGAAAGGGGTTAAATGATTAAAACAATTAATGGTGTAGCATTTCAAATGTCCCACCACCATGACTAACATGTATTGTATTTTTTTATGACTTAGAACTGGGGTGCACAACATTTTTTGGTCTAAGGTTTGCAATGCCATACTGAATCAATCACAAGGGCTGCAAAAAATGTAAAGCTGTAATTTCATCAATACATCACTAGAACAAAGTTTTGAGTATTTGAGGAGGCTTTGGAGAGATTCTGTTCAGTTTTGCTCCAAACAAATAAGTGTGATCATAGGCTAAGTTTTTAGAGCAGAAACTGAGCACAGTTTGGCCAAATCCAACTCATCATAGTCTCAAAACTCTAAGTTTTGAGGATTTTTAAGTTTTAACATAGCCACGTTGCAAGTTTTGGATTGCTACATGTGTACAAGATCAGAACCACCATCAGCACATGAATGCAGCACCAAAACCACCTTCATTGCATGAATGCAGCTCCAGAACCACCGTCAGTACATGAATGCAGCGCCGAATCCACTGTCAGTACATGAAAGCAGTGCCAGAACCATCATTAGTACATGGTAAATTCAACAAGCTTAGTACAGCGATTAACTGCATTGTATACACTTGAATCACATGAACCTACAACTCCCAGAATGTCTTTAATAATGGTTAGGAGACACTGTGAGTCGTTGTTAACAGTCATCATCAGAGTGTGGACCACACAAGAACCACAGTACTGATGAGGCGTAGTCAATATCACAAACAATTGCATCTAGGTACCTTATGTTTGACATCTTCTCTGACTGAAGACGTTCCCATCCCTTTTGTCTCCACATAGTACAGACGCCATGATCAGATTTCATGCCCAGAGCTAGTCTCCGCAGACTTCCCTCTTCTCCATTTCCAGCAGCGATTCCCGACACTGTGTCCTTCCTGCAGCTCTCTGCTCATCGGGGCAGACCTAGGAGCTGTTACAGTCACCAGTCACTATAGAGTGACTGCTTTGTAACCACTCCCCAGCACTACAGCCAGCGTGTGTGTACAGCGCTTGTATGCCGAATAGGCGGTCAACGAAAGCATTGGGGAGTAATTACAGCCCACTCAAGGTATAGTGATCTGTGACTATAACTGCTCCCGGCACCCCCTATGACTGGAAGCGAGAGGCTGCAGGGAAGATATAACATTATTTTCACCCTGTAGCTGCTGCTCAAGTAAGGCAGCAAAAAAAGATTGTAACTCTGGATGTGCTGGTAATAAGAGCTTCTGGACATGACAGATTCCCTTTGAAATACTGCCACATGTACACCTCCAAATAACTAAGATGATGTCAGTTAGCCTATCAGACATATCTGAAACTAAAACTCTGTCATCTGGAAATTTCCACGCTATTTAAACAGACAGTCATTTTATTTGTAGAAACTTCTCAATTGAATTTCAGTGTTGTGAATTATACATGAAATGATCTGTTGGCCAACTTGTCATGTACAAAGCAGATATTGGAATCAATTTGGTAAAACTAGTTGTTGATCTAGAATCTGTGAAGCCAATACATTTTTGTGGCTTCAGCCTTAGTGTTTGTATATATGACTTCAATTATGTATGTGGAAAAGATGATCTGTCATGTTAGATTATTTACAGGCATTATTATTGTTTATGCCATTTTATGGAGCCCATCAATGGAAGCCCCCACCAGGTAGAAGATCAAGGTAGAAATGATTGATCTATAGTTGGTAATTTTCGAAGCAACAAGCCTTGCAAACCAACCGAATGAACGACAGGTCACTTACATCATTGTCACTGATTATCTCAGCAGTGGAGAACTCTTAACTTCCAAAAGTGAATGTTTTGGGTGACCTCTCTACAATCGAAAGCTGTCACAAAGCCTTCTTTTGCGTACAACTTGACCTGCAAGTTGTACGATACATACAGAAAGGACTTCTCTATATCCAGGGCTCCAGTTTGCCTAATTTACATAGATTTCTGAAAAAATTCAGATTGATCAAATAGATCATTGTGTAAAATTTAAAAGTAATCTCTGCAATAGTATAAAGAATCTCATCACTCCCCATGTTTGTTTCATAAATGAGGAGTTAGTGACATTTACGTAACCTAAGGATTGCGTTTCTTATTTTCTCTTGATTGGTATAGCTTTCTGCGACATATTCCAGGTTTATTTCTAGTGTTTTTTCTCATTTCTGAAGCTGAGCTCATAGATAACAGAAAGGAGAATTCATCATGAACTTCCTGATTAATTGAGCTGGGTGTCCACGTGCCTCGTCTGCTGCTTCACTTCTTCTGGCAGACGGGATGTAAAGGATTTATACTAAAGTAATGACCTACGGCGGAAGAATTATACCGCTCGCTCCCTAATCAGACAAGTAAACTGCACAACATGTCAAGCCCTAGAGCTTTTCTTAATTAAAAAGATAGTAATCAAACAGATTTATTTCTTAAAAAAAACAAACCTCAGATACATTGATTATGATTAAGGCATCATTTTCATCACGTTTTTGTTATAATTGTACATTTACCGATTTATACGCTGTGTCAACAGGGGTCTCTGATTCAGATGGAGACCAAAAGAGGGTCACTTTGGCTTCTGTGTGTCTGATATGATATATGTTTTTATTGCAAAGAAAGGCTGTAATACTAAAGTAGACAAAGTTATTCCATCCATCGGAGTCCAGTAAGGCCGGGTCACACTTGCTAGTGTCATGCGAGAAACTCGCGCATCAATACCCGGCACTACTGCCGGCACTCGGGACCAGAGTGTGCGGCTGCATGTATTTCTATGCAGCTGAATGCTTCGGTCGCAAGTGTGACCCCGGCCTAAAACGTACACTGCAGCGCGTATAATGCCCCTGTATGGCATCACATTCATTGCATCCATTAAATGTATATGTCGGGGGCTTTTTATGATGTCCAATATACAGTATATGTTAAAGATATACTATAATAACCGGATGGGATTCAGTGTTAGACATTACACAGATAGAGACGTGTGTTTTTAATGTTGGGCTTAGTTCACATTGCCAGGGTTGTCCAGTGTGTAAATAACATCCAAAGGAAGGAAGTAACTCAACTCTCATTTCCTCCAGATGGGAGAGTGAAACCAGCGTTGATTGTCGGCAGTAATCATGTGACATAAAAATGTCACTCGAACCCTGGTAAAATCAGTGCCGACACCGCTGGAATGGCACCAACATCGGAGGTGAGTATGTATAAATGTTATTATTTTACTGGGGCAAATATAGGGATTGAGGGGTTGTACGAGTAGTGCACAACCCCTCCAAAAGGACGTGATTTGACAGAAATAATGGACCAGCATGCCATACTGTTCCTTCCGCCAAAATGACAAAACACATGATAAAACATGACACAACCAATTAAAAGTCAGTGGGATCCATTAGGCGCCAGTGGTATCCATCATCTGACAGTTCCAGCAAAGCATTGTGGTTTTCATTAAAAACATAAGCCACAATGATAATGTGATCACAGCTTTAACAAAAATAAGTGCTAGCTCAATTTTCCTGCAATTTTTCAATTAACAAAACAAGTCTTACGGTCACAGCCAGCAGCGTAAGTATCTTATAAGCGCTGCTGCAGAGTTGTGTCATGCTCATATAACAAGATTTTTATTTGCCTTGCTTGAAATATATTTTGCTGAAGCAATTGCTATTTTTTTTTGCTCAGATCCCTGTGATATTTTCCTGTCCCCATTCCACCGCCGCGCGCCGCTCTGTGTTCCGGATCTCTGCAGTGACTGTTCAGGCAGAGGGCGCACACTAACCACGTCATCGCGCCCTCTGACCTGAACGTCACAGCCAGAGGACGCGGAAGACAGAGCAGCGGTGGATCGGGGACAGATGAATATCACATGGCTCTCCCGTCCTCCTCGTCATACTCACCCCCTCCTGGCGCGGTCTCTGCACTTCTTGCTTCTCCAATGGTCTCTGGCAGCTCCTTCCAGTGTTCAGTAATGAATATGCGCTCCACACATATGGGAGTGGAGTGGCGTGCATATTCATTACTTTAATGAGCGGTACCACGTGACCTCTGAACACAGGAAGAGCTGCGGCGCCGGAGACCATCTGAGAAGCAGGGAAGTGCAGAGACCGCGCCAGGAGGGGGTGAGTATGATCTGACAGCCACTGGCTCCTGCGCTCCCACTCCCTCGTCTACCCCCTGGGACAATGACTCAAGTATAAGCCGAGAGGGGCACTTTCAGCCTTAAAAATAGGCTGAAAATCTCAGCTTATACTCGACTGTATACGGTATATGACTGTATTTCTCAGCATTCAGGACGCCAAGAAATTGCTAAAATTTTGGACAGTCGGCCAAAGAAACTTAGTGCAGCATTTGAATGACACATCACGCCTTTCTTTAAAATTGGATATTCAGCAGTGCCATTATCACAGAATTGGCAACAACCAGTAAGATCCAGCTACACCCATCTACTGTTCGGAGAAGCTTGGCCAGGAGTGGCCCTCATGGAAGAATTGCGGTCAAAAGCCATACTTTTGAAATGGAAACAAGACCAGGTGACTCAACTATGCATCCAAACATAGAAAGTGGGGCGCAGAAAAATGGCTGCAGGTGCTCTGGATGCTTTGGACTGATGAGTCAAAATATGAAATATGTAATAGAAATATATGTAACAAAAGGCAGTTTGTTCGGCAAAGATCTGGAAAGTGAGACAATAATGAGTGTCAGCAGGCAACAGCAAAGTAAGTGGAGGTTCCTTATAAGTTTGTGGCTGCATTTCAGCAAATGGAGTTGGGGATTTGGGCAGGATTAATGATGTCCTCAATTCTGAGAAATACAGGCAGATACTTATCCATCATTTAATACCATCAGGAAGGCATCTGATTGACTTCAAATGTATACTGCAGCAGGACAGCGACCCCCAGGTGTACAGCCAATGTCATTAAGAAATATCTTTACTGCAAAGAAGAACAAGGAGCCCTGGAAGTGATGATATGGCCCCACAGAGCCCTGATCTCAACATCGTCGAGTCTGTCAAGGATAACATGTATTTATAGAAGGATTTGTGCAAGCCAACATCTGCAGATTAGTGGCTAGTTTTCCCTGATGTTTGGAACAACACCAACAGCCTTTTAGGCTATGTTCACACTCGGTGTTTTTGCTGCGTTTTTTTTTTCTGCAGCAAAACCTGAGTGCTTGGCAGGAAAGAAACTGCTGCAAATTTTTGGTGGTGTTTTTGGTACGGATTTAGTGCTTTTTTTTTCTATTCAATTCAATGTGTGAAAAACGCTGAAAGAAGTGAGTCAAGTGACATGCTCTATGTCCAAATAAACATGCAAGACACAAAATCCTGATTACAAGAAAACCAATGTGTGTGCATGAGATTTCTGAAATCTCATAGGCTTTGTTGGTACTGTAAATTAGCATTAAAAAAGCAGCAAAAAAACGCCCAGTGTGAACTTAGCCTAAAACTTTGTGTTAGTGTACCTAGGAGTTTGATGCTGTTTTGAAGGCAAGTGTCACACATGGAAAATATTGATTTGATTTAAATTTCTGTTTTGTTCATTCACTTTGCGTTTTGTTACTTGATGACAATAAACTATTAATACATCTGTTTTTGAGAGCATTCTTACGTTACAGTATTTTTTCCATACCTGCTGAAAACCTTTACCCAGTACTAGATATTGATATATACTGTATATCCTCTATTTCTGTACACATTTCTTAACATGTTTTAGCATTCGTTGGTATATATACACTGGTGGGCAGTTACTAAGCCATTCTCCAATTATTCTCTCCAGATGAGGTCTCCAGAATGTATCCCCCACTAAACGTACTTACTAAACTGTGTACGAACTCCCACTCAGCGCTGAATTAGCTTCACCTCATTTAACATCGTTCTTGGAGTCTTTAACAGTGAACGGTATTAAGTTTATCAAAGATAAAATAGATTTTACCAGGACTTTTGGAAAGTTTTTTTTGGGGGGAAAAGGGTTCCAAAGGATAATTTAAACTATACAGTGCATTGTGTAGCGGTATAGTCTCCTGCACCAGCGCTGGGATATTGTACAGCTGGAGGTCATATGAGGACTATCCAGCGTCTAAATCATAGGCCTCCACCTCCATGTCTGCTTGGCAGCATATTTGGACACAACTACTTTCAAGATGTCAGTTTCAGGGTTTGTCTCTCACCTCCTCCCTGGTTATCCATATTCCAGCATACTTGCAATTCCTCACAAATATCTTAATCCCAGCCGGGACTGGATCTTCATGTATTCTGCATACGGTTCCTATCTCCATCAGTATTGGTTTTTAATAAATGACGGTGGAGGAACTTTACCTGAACCGTGTGTACAGTCTGATACGTTGCCGTAGTTTTGTGTTACTACTATATATGCACTAGATATGTTCCTGTGTAAGAAATAATAATGAAATATTAATAATATATTAGGGAATACTAATCCCCTGTGAGTTGCATATTCTTTGAGCATAGCCATCTATAGTATTATTACTGTTTACTGGGACTATATTGATGGAGTTTGCAAATCAATTAAATTGGATTTTGTGGCCTGACTAAAAAATGATTGTATATTTATAACTGTCTATGTGACTGTGTATGTACATGTATTTATAACTGTATGTGTATATGTATAAGTGCGTGTGAGGACGCCTGGTGGGGATACAAAAAAAAGTGATGTTTTGAGCTGCTGTCTTGAATATGTACAATGATACTGTTAATGAATAGGCTCAATGTCCCGTATCTTGACGGCATTTTACACATTTCATATTCCTCAAAAATTCACAATGTGGCCACGACAAATGTTTTGCCAAATTGGTACTGACTACATCGTCATTCATCTGAACAAACAGACAAGGAGAATGTCTCCTATTAAAAACTTTACTGGGAAAGTTTCCAAATGGAATACTTTCCTGTATTAGTATCATTCAAGGGTATTTAAAACCCCTTCAATTACTTTTAAAGAAACTTTTTCTATAATGTACCAGTATTTACCTAAAAGGGGTTTGTCCAGACTGATCTACAGGATTGGACATGATTAGCAGATCAATAGGAGTCCAACACTCAGCGCCCCCACAACTCAACTGTTTTTTGCTCCGTCGGCAGCCAGATGTAAGCACTTTGACCAGAACTGCTGAGTGCAGCTCCATCCGTTGTGTAGCGGCCGCTGCCAGGTACAGCAGTACAGACCCTATTCAAAAGAATGGGAGCTGAGCTGCGGTAGCCGGCAATGGCCGTCAGCTACATGTTGGCCGTCAGCATGCCCACTATGACCACAATTGTTATGGCCATGTTTGATTTCCCCAGTGATAATGAGTAACGGACCTTTGTTGTGTTAAAGGGTTATTCATACTGGAAAACGGGACTCTTTTTACCCCCCAAAATGCAAATTTAACTACTTAAACATTTATATAAGGATCTTATTTAAAATTCAACCAATAACATACAGTTTATTAGTGTAGTTGCCCCCCAAAAAATCACTTTTAATCATATGCAGTTATGAGTGCTTAAATCCATCATATTTGCTTTTCTAGCCCTGCCCCTGAGCTTGATAGACTGTTCACTTTCTCACAGCAAGCGCTGCCTAAGCTCAGATCCCTGTTTCTGCACATGCGCACTGACACTGTAGTAGCCCAGTGGCATGCTTACAGTGCAAGTGCGGGTGCAGGAACGCTCTGATCTCCGGCTCCTCCCCGAAGCCACTTGCTCAGTACACTTATGGGTGTAACACTAACAAACAGCCGCCACAAGCTGATAGGAACGTGTCTGCACCCACATTGAGCGTGCGCCCGTATTCGTACTTGTGAGCGCGCCGCTGGGTTCCTCTAGTATCATTTCCCATGGGCAGGAACAGGGATCTGAGCATGAGCAGTGCTCACTGTGAGAAAATAACCACTGTCATTGAAGCTTATGGACATTGCTAGATATGCAAATCGGAGGACATACCAATGTACCATAACACTGACCACGCCAAGGCCACCAAAGTGCCCTCATTTGCATGTGGCTTAAAAGTGAATTTTTGCAAGAACACCAATAAAGTCTAACTTACTGGTATGATTTTTATAGGGAATAAGTCCACTATAGAAATGTTTACGGAGCTGAGTTTGCATTTTGGGGGTGCCAGACTCCCTTTTCAGATTTATTTCCGTCTCGTACATTTATGGCACAGAATATAATACATAATTGTATGGTGGATGTGGGCCACACTGCTGTCTATGTACACAACCACAACCAGGTATACCACAAATTCTGGAAGCCGACAGTGTTGTTCTTCTACCCACAACCATTTTCTCTTCATTAGCCACAATTAAAGACTTTTTCTGATATTTCTCAGGTTTCATCGCTAGTTTAGCATTGATGAGAGATGTGCAAATTTGAAAAAATTAATGGCCGCCTCCTAATTGACTAGCATTTTAAGACCACGTCGGAGCAATATTTGGATTTCAGCCTATAAATGTTATCAATATTAATATAATTGACTGTCTTTTAATTAGAGAGACTCTTGAAGTGTATCAGGAGGTTATGTAAAAGCTGTCCAAGCTGCCGAGATTATTCCATTTGCTGAGTATGTGTAATGTAGCTTTCGCATGGATCGTGTAGATCACAAGGGTAATAAGATATTGTATTCTTCATAGACAAACTTGGAGAAGTTAGACAAATCTTTGAAGTTCCAAGTAACAATGTTTAGCTGTTCTATTCAATTTGATTTTTAAAGAAGCTTAGTTTTAGGAAAGTGCGACACAACTGAGTGAATTGAAGTCTAAGCTGCATCGCAGTGTCAGACTGAAGAACATTGGGCCCCCGGAGGATTTGATTCTGAGGGCCCACCTTCCCCCCACTGTAGAGCCCCATAGTAACTGCAAGGTTTGCACTATGAACTCTCCTGACGTAGAAGCCAGGGCCCACCGGAGGATTTTCCGGTTCTCTGGTGGGCCAGTCCAACCCTGGCTGCATGTAATTGCACGGACTGCAACTATGTTGGTGGCAGAAACTTTGCTTTTTACCAGGATACCATTGTTTCCAACCGTCCAGGAATTCATGGACAGTCTGTAAAAATAGAACATTTTTTTCCCCTACCAATAAAAAATATTTCTGTGTCGGTGATTTTTTATGAAGCTGTAGAAACTAGTACAGATTATTCTGATTGCAATTTTTAGCATTTTACAGTGCACAGTAAATTATGCTAATTGGTAATATAGGCTGTTGCAATATAACTTAAAATTATAATAATTTATTATGATTTTCCAGTGTGTCTGTAAAAAATGTTGACTGTCCGTTTATTTTGTTCATGTTGTCCAGAAAAATAAAAAATCAAGTTGGTAATAGTGATGTGTGAACTTGCTCCGATAAGGAGTTATTTTATCAAATGTGTTTTAGATATGATTTTGTGGCACTCACTAAGGCTGGTTTCACATTTGCATCTGTGTGCGCAGCGTTTCGTCGGAATAGATCCGCATGCGTCATGCTTACGTATCTTTAACCTGGTGTACGTAGAGACATGAGTGTGCATGCGTCATTTCGCAGTGTGGGCCGTGTCCGGCGAACGCAACATATTGCATTTTTTGAAGAGTCAAAAATCCGTCAAATATGCACATTTGGATGAGTGCGTCAAAACAACGCATTACAGTCTATGGGAACATTGGACATTGTGGACAGGAGAGCTGTGCAGTCTGTAATGATGTCCATTTAGGCGGACAGCCAAGTCTTGGTAGGTTTTCAGTTGTGCCATACTCCTTATATTTTTGGTTGATGGACTGAACAATACTCTATGAGATGTTTAGAGCTTGGACTATTTTTTTTAATAAACTAACCCTGCTTTACTCTTCTCCACTACTTTATCCCTGACCTGTCTGGTGTGTTCCTTGGTTTTCATGATGCTGTTTGATCTTTAATGTTCTCAACCAAACCTCTGAGGTCTTCACAGAACCGCTGTAGTTATACTGAGAATAAATTGCACACAGGTGGACTCAATATTCTAATTATGTGACTTTATGAAGGCAGTTGGTCACTCAGGATTGTATATAGTGGTATCAGACTATAGAGGGCTGAATACCAATGCACGTCGCAATTTTCGGATTTATATTTTTAAAACAGTTGGAAACCATGTGTCATTTCCTTTATACTTCACAAAATACCGGAACTTTCTACTTTGTGTTGGTATATCATATAAAATACATTTAATTTTGTGGGTGTAATGTGAAAAAATATGGACTAGTTCATGAGTATGAATACTTTTTCAAGACACTGTGCGTGCTAGGACTCAGATATAACTATAGTTATAAAGTATTAAAGACTTTCTCTTGACCTTTGGTTCACAGTGAGTTCTTTTTTAATTTGTCCAGCAAGAAATAGCAAAATCGTAATGGAAGAAATGGCTCTTAGGTGTTAGTTATGTCTTGTATCATGTATAAAAGCTGTCAGCGAAGAGTGGTATCATCTGGTAGATTTATGGCTTCTTCTCTAATACTGCCTGTAGAATAGGAGGATGAGACAAGGGAAGAAAATCTATCCTACATTTTAATTTAACTGTGTAGTGACAAGCTGTAGACTATACCTGTGTTACTGTATATGCACCATTTCCAAATATAATTACAACCTACATCCAGTTTTTGAAGAAACAAACGCTACTTCCTTTCATGGTGGGCAGACTAAACATTGCCGTATCTTGTGAATGGGTTAGTCAAATTGCTAGAAAATATTTTTATCTCATACAGTACAGACCAAAAGTTTGGACACACCTTCTCATTTAACCCCTTCACCCCCAAGGGTGGTTTGCACGTTAATGACCGGGCCAATTTTTACAATTCTGACCACTGTCTCTTTATGAGGTTATAACTCTGGAACGCTTCAACGGATCTTCGCGATTCTGAGATTGTTTTCTCGTGACATATTGTACTTCATGTTAGTGGTAAAATTTCTTCGATATAACTTGCGTTTATTTTTGAAAAAAACGCAAATATGGCGAAAATTTTTAAAATTTTGCAATTTTCAAACTTTGAATTTTTATTCCCTTAAAACAGAGAAATATATCACACAAAATAGTTAAGAAATAACATTTCCCACATGTCTACTTTACATCAGCACAATTTTGGTACCAAAATTTTTTTTGTTAGGAAGTTATAAGGGTTAAAAGTTGACAAGCGATTTCTCATTTTTACAACAAAATTTACAAAGCCATTTTTTTTAGGGACCACCTCACATTTGAAGTCACTTTGAGGGATCTATACGGCAGAAAATACCCAAAAGTGACACCATTCTAAAAACTGCACCCCTCAAGGTACTCAAAACCACATTCAAGAAGTTTATTAACCCTTCAGGTGCTTCACAGTAACTAAAGCAACGTGGAAGGAAAAAATGAATATTTTACTTTTTAGCCACAAAAATTATCTTTTACAAACTTTTTTTTTATTTTCACAAGGGTAAAAGGAGAAAATGGACAGATAAGGTTGTTATGCAATTTCTCCTGAGTACGCCAATACCCCATATGTGGGGGAAAACCACTGTTTGGGCACACGGCAGAGCTCGTAAGGGAAGGAGCGACGTTTGACTTTTTCAAACTAAAATTGGCTGGAATTTAGATTGGATGCCATGTCGCGTTTGGAGAGCCCCTGATGCGCCTAAACAGTGGAAACCCCCCACAAGTGACACCATTTTGGAAACTAGACCCCCTAAGGTACTTATCTAGATCTGTTGTGAGCACTTTGGACCCTCAAGTGTTTCACAAAAGTTTATAAAGCCTGGGTGTGAAAAAAAAAAATCAATTTTTCACAAAAATGATTTTTTACTCCCAAATTTTTGAATTTTCCCAAGGAAATTGGACCCCAAAAGTTGTTGTCCAATTTGTCCTGAGTACGCTGATACCCCATATGTGGGGGGGGGAACTGTTTGGGCGCACGGCAGGGCTTGGAAAGGAAGTAGTAACGTTTTGGAATGCAGACGTTAATGGGGGTCATGTTCCGTTTGCAGTGCCCCAGATGAGCCTAAACAGTGGAAACCCCCCACAAGTGACCCCATTTTGGAAACTAGACCCCCTAAGGAACTTATCTAGATCTTTGGTGAGCACTTTGAACCCCCAAGTGCTTCACACAAGTTTATAATGCCCGGGCATGAAAATAAAAAATCCTATTTTTTTCCCACAGAAATTATCTTTTAGTCACTAATTTTTTATTTTCCCAAGGGTAACAGGAGAAATTGGACCACATAAGTTGTTGTACAATTTGTCCTGAGTACGCTGATACCCCATATGTGGGGGGAACCACTGTTTGGGGCGCACGGCAGAGCTCGGAATGGAAGGAGCACCATTTGACTTTTTCCAACCAAAATTGGCTGGAATTGAGTTTGGATGCCATGTTGCATTTGGAGAGCCCCTGATGTGCCTAAACAGTGGAAACCCCCCACAAATGACCCCATTTGGGAAACTAGACCCCCTAAGGAACTTATCTAGATTTTTGATGAGCAATTTGAACCCCCAAGTGCTTCACACAAGTTTATAACGTAGAGCCGTAAAATTTAAAAATCATATTTTTTCCACAAAAATGATCTTTTCACCCCAATTTTTATTTTTCCAAGGGTAACAAGACTCCAAAAGTTATTGTGCAATTTGTCCTGAGTGCGCTGATACCCCATATGTGGGGGTAAACCACTGTTTGGGTGCATGGCAGAGTTTGGAAGGGAAGGAGCGCCGTCTGACTTTTTCAACGCAGAATTGGCTGGATGCCATGTCGTGTTTGGAGAGCTCCTGATCTGCCTAAACAGTGGAAACCCCCATAAATGACACCATTTTGGAAACTAGACCCCTCAAGGAACTTATCTAGATGTGTGGTGAGAACTTTGAACCCCCAGGTGTTTCACTAAAGTTTATAACGTACAGCCGTAAAATAAAAAATCTTTTTTTTTTTTTACAAAAATGATTTTTTCGCCCCCAATATTTTATTTTCACAAGGGTAACAGAAGAAATTGGACCCCAAAAGTTGTTGTCCAATTTGTCCTGAGTACACTGATACCCAATATGTGGGCAAAAACTACTGTATGGGCACACGTCGGGGCTCGGAAGGGAAGTAGTGACGTTTTGGACTGCAGACTTTGATGGAATGGTCTGGGGGCGTCATGTCACATTTGGAGAGCCCCTGATGCACCTAAACAGTGGAAACCCCCCACAAGTGACCCCATTTGGCAAATAGACCCCACAAGAAACTTATCTAGATGTGTGGTGAGCACTTTGAACCCCGAAGTGCTTCACAGAAGTTTATAACGCACAGCCGTAAAAATAAAAAATCTTTTTTTTTTTTACAAAAATGATTTTTTCGCCCCCAATATTTTATTTTCACAAGGGTAACAGGAGATATTGGACCCCAAAAGTTGTTGTCCAATTTGTCCTGAGTACGCTGATACCTAATATGTGGGAGAAAACTACTGTATGGGCGCACGTCAGGGCTCGGAAGGGAAGTAGTGACGTTTTGGATTGCAGACTTTGATGGAATGGTCTGGGTGCGTCATGTCGCATTTGGAGAGCCCCTGATGCGCCTAAACAGTGGAAACCCCCCACAAGTGACCCCATTTTGGAAAATAGACCCCACAAGGAACTTATCTAGATGTGTGGTGAGCACTTTGAACCCCGAAGTGCTTCACAGAAGTTTATAACGCACAGCCGTAAAAATAAAAAATCTTTTTTTTTTTTTTGCAAAAATGATTTTTTCGCCCCAATATTTTATTTTTACAAGGGTAACAGGAGAAATTGGACCCCAAAAGTTGTTGCCCAATTTGTCCTGAGTACGCTGATACCCAATATGTGGGAGAAAACTACTGTATGGGTACACGTTGGGGCTCGGAAGGGAAGTAGTGACGTTTTGGATTGCAGACTTTGATGGAATGGTCTGGGGGCGTCATGTCGCATTTGGAGAGCCCCTGATGCGCCTAAACAGTGGAAATCCCCAACAAGTGACCCCATTTTGGAAAATAGACCCCACAAGGAACTTATCTAGGTGTGTGGTGAGCGCTATGAAGCCCCAAGTGCTTCACAGAAGTTTATAATGTACAGCCGTAAAAACAAAAAAATAATTTTTTTTGTACAAAAATGATATTTTCGCCCCCAGTTTTTTATTTTCCCAAGGGTAGCAGAAGAAATAGGACAAATTGCACAATAACTCTTGGGGTCCAGAGTACGCTGATACCCCATATGTGGGGATAAACTACTGTTTGGACGCATGGCAGAGCTGAGAAGTGAAGGAGCACCGTTTGACTTTTTCAACGCAGAATTGGCTGGAATTGAGATCAGACGCCATGTCACATTTGGAGAGCCCCTGATGTGCCTAAACAGCGGAAACCCCCCAATTCTAACTCCAACCCTAACCCCAACACACCCCTAACCCTAGTCCCAACCCTAACCACAAACCTAACCCTAACACACCCCTAATCCCAACCCTAACCCTAATCCTAACTTTAGCGCCAACCCTAACCCTAACTTTAGCCGCAACCCTAACCCTAACCCTAATGGGAAAATGGAAATAAATACATTTTTTTAATTTTATTATTTTTCCCTAACTAAGGGGGTGATAAAGGGGGGTTTGATTTACTATTTATAGCGGGTTTTTATGATTGGCAGCTGTCACGCTAAAAGACGCTTTTTATTGCAAAAATAGTTTTTTGCATCGCCACATTTTGAGAGCTATAATTTTTGCATATTTTGGCCCACAGAGTCATGTGAGGTCTTATTTTTTGCGGTACGAGTTGACTTTTTTTTTGTACCATTTTTGAGCAGGTGACATTTTTTGATCGCTTTTTATTTCGATTTTTGGGAGGTTAGAATGAACAAAAATCAGCAATTCATGAATTTCTTTTGGGGAGGCGTTTTTATTGTTCCGCGTGTGGTAAAATTGATAAAGCAGTTTTATTCTTCGGGTTAGTACGATTATGGCGATACCTCATTTATATAATTTTTTTATGTTTTGGCGCTTTTATAGAATAAAAACAATTTTATATAAAAAATAATTATTTTTGCATCGCTTTATTCTGCGAGCTATAACTTTTTTATATTTTCGCTGATGATGCTGTATGGTGGCTCGTTTTTTGTGGGACAAGATGACGTTTTCAGCGGTACCATGTTTATTTATATCGGTGTTTTTGATCGCGCGTTATTCCACTTTTGTTCGGCAGTATGATGATAAAGCATTGATTTTTTGCTTCGTTTTTTTTTTTTTTTTAAGGGGTTCACTAAAGGGGTTAACTAGTGGGACAGTTTTATAGGGGGGGTCGTTACGGACGCGGCGATACCAAATATGTGTACTTTTATTGTTTTGTTTTTTTTATTTACAGGAAGAAATGAATTTATTGGGAATATTTTTTTTTTTTTTTATTTATTTTGGATTTTTTTTTATAACATGTTTATTTTTATTTTTTTAACTTTTTTACTTTGTCCCAGGGTGGGACATCACTGTATTTTATCAAATCGCTGGTGTGACAGTGTGCACACTGAGGAAGCCGCCTCCCTCCAGGACCCCGGCGCCATCTTGGATCCGGGTCCTGGGAGGGAGGAAGCCCTCAGAACAGCGCGATCACATCGCGCTGGTCTGAGGGTCTCAGGGGGGCGCGCAGGGAGCCCCCACCCTGCGCGATCCTCCCCTGTGCCCCCAGTACACCGCGATCATGTTTGATCGCGGTGTGCTAGGGGTTAATGTGCCGGGAGCGGTCCGTGACCGCTCCTGACACACAGTCACGGGTGTCAGCTGTGATAATCAGCTGACACCCGGCGGCGATTAGCTGCGCTCCCCTCAGGAGCGCAGCTGATCGCCTATGACGTACTATCCCGTCCATGGGCAGAATGGCACGGGTTTTATGGACGGGATAGTACGTCTAATGTCAGAGAGGGGTTAAAGATTTTTCATTACTATGAAAATTGTACATTTCACACTGAAGGCATCAAAACTATGAATTAACACATGTGGAATTATATACTTAACAAAAAAGTGTGTAACAACTGAAATTATGTCTTATATTCTATGTTCTTCAAAGTAGCCACCTTTTGCTTTGATGACTGCTTTGCACACTCTTGGCATTCTTGGCATTCTCTTGATGAGCTTCAAGAGGTAGTCACCGGAAATGGTCTTCCAACAATCTTGAAGGAGTTTCCAGAGATGATCTTTAATCTTTGAGCTGTCGTGTAACATCATTTATTTTATTATTGTTAGCCATTAAAAGGTATCATAGCTACAAGATTATCGTCTTTTCCCACTGAAAAATCTTTTTACGGATAGAACGTGTACCCATTAAAGTCCACAGTGCTCTCCATTGTTCCCTTTGACTTATTCTTGTGGTGAAATTGACATTAAAAACTATTAATGATTATGGATAAAACAAAAAATGGTAATCTGTGAATTGGGATAAGTTCTGCGACACTTCGGCTATGCGCACGTGATATATTTTAAATGTCGGCGCAGCTGTCGAGTTTTTAGCGGACGGTGGTGTGTTTCCTGAAGTGGCTTTACTGGCCTTCTTGTGGAAGCCATACTGTCAAGTATAGAGAGAGGGCGGCCTCCGCGAGGACGCAGAATAAACATGTAATTTCTTATACCTGCTTCAGGATGTGACATAGGACAGAACATGGGGCACTTTTGTAGCACTTGTAAAATATTTTGCTTTTGTGGTGCTTTTTTCTACCTTGGAGCCACCTAAAAAAATGATGCTGGGTCCACATAGCCTTAGAAACATTAATCCAAGCAGGTTGTTTTACTACATAGCTCCAATTATAATGCATAAAATTATGGATAGTTAATGCCCAATATGAAAGATAATGGTGAACGTCAGTGCTCCCAACCGTCTCGAATCCAGCGGAACAGTCCCGATTTTTACATTCTGTCCCGTTGTCCCGGCCAGGATTGTAGTTTTCCCGCACTGCGAATCAGCTGCCACACCCACCTGCCATTTCAGAAGGGGCTGTATACCGATCGCCATACAATTCCCTCTATGCACAGCACACTCCCGAACAGAAGCACTCCCCGGCTCACGTTACTGGTCACATCATCACAGGTCCTGAAGCTGAAGTTACTCCTCTCCTGCATCTGCTCGGGCTGCTCATATATGGCTGTTCTGTGCGCATAGGAGGTCACAGGAGGGGAGGAGTCAAGGGGTCACATGATCAGGGGCCTCAGTGTATGCAGTACTCTGCTGTGCTGATTGTCATGCTGCTGGATGAGGGGAAGTTTATGTGTGGGGTCAGGAGGGGTTTACAGGGTGGATGTTGCAGAGCCGTATGTGTACGAGGAGTACGGAGCTGAGCCGTGTGTGTACGAGGTGTGCGGAGCAGAGCCGTGTGTACAAGTTGTACGGAGTGTAGTCACGTGTGTACAAGGTGTATGGAGTGGAGCCGTGTGTGTACTTGGTGTATGTAGCGGAGCCATATGTGTACTTAGTGTATGGAGTGGAGCCGTGTGTGTACGGGGTGTTCAGAGTGGAGCCGCGTGTGTACGGGGTGTACGAAATGGAGCCCTGTATGTACGAAGTGTACGGAGCTGAGCCACGTGTGAACGGGGTGTACGAAATGGAGCCCTATGTGTACGAAGTGTACGGAGCTGAGCCGTGTTTGTACGGAGCGGAGCGGTGTGTGTACGGAGCGGAACCGCATAAGTACAAGGTGTACGGAGCAGAGCCGCATGAGTATGAGGTGTATGGAGCAGAGCCACATGTGTACAAGGTTTACGGAGTAGAGCCATGTGTACGAGGTGTACGGAGCGTGGCCGCGTGTGTACAAGGTGTATGGAGCAGAGCCACATGTGTATGAGGTTTACGGAGTGGAGCCATGTCTGTACTGTTGAGCCGTGTGTGTGTGAGGTGTACGGAGCAGAGCCGTGTGTGTACGAGGCATACAAAGCGGAACCGTGTGAGTATGAGATGTGTGGAGTTGTGCGTGTATGAGGTCGGTGTATGGTGGGGAGCATTCATACCTCCCAACCATCCCGGATCCAGCGGGACAGTCACGATTTTAAGAGTCTGCCCCGCTGTCCCGGCCGAGAGCTTACTTTTCCCGTGGACACAGGAGTACACTGCGGAGCCCCGAGGAGCACTTTAAAACTCGCACGTGACGTTCCACCGGAAGTGACGTGCTGGAAGTTGACTGGAAATTAGGTAATTTCAGGAGGAGATTGTGACGGAACCATGGAGGCACTTTGGGGAATGCTTCAGATCCATCACCGTGTCCTCCGACGACAGCGCGGACAGCGGGATCACCTTGGGATCTTGATATGTCCTGCATTGAGAGGCTCAGGTGGGCATTACAATGGGAGCCAGGCTGCTATAGTATCTTTATAGAATCTTTCTTTCTCTCTCTGTTTCTTTCTCTCTCTCTGTTCTTTCTTTCCCTCTCTAATCTTTCTTTCTTTTTCTGTTTCTTTCTCTCTGTTCTTTCTTTCTTTCCTCTCTTTCCCGTCTTTCTTTCCTTCTCTGTTCTTTCTTTCCTCTTTCTTTCTTTCTCTCTCTATTCTTATGTTCTCTCTCTGTTTTCTTTCTATCTGTTCTTTCTTTCCCCTCTTTCTTTCTTTGTTTCTCTGTTCTTTCTTTCTCTCTCTCTGTTCTTTCTTTCTTTCTTTCTCTCTCTCCTTTCTTTCTTTCTCTCTGTTCTTTCTTTTCTCTCTCTCTGTTCTTTCTTTCTTTTCCCCAGTACCAGTCAGTGTGCCCATAGTACCAGCCACTGTGCCCTCAGTACCAGTCAGTGTGATCAGCAGTGCTAAATGTGTGCGATTGGGGCGTGGATATGGGTGTGACTAGTTGTGAAATGGGTGTAGTCAGGGTGTGGCCTAAAATTTGTCACAGCGCGCTGCACGCTCCACAACCTTTATCCCTTTTTCCCTTCTTCAAAAGTTGGGAGGTATAGTGAAAGTGAATACCAATGATAGTGGTGTATGGACAAGAGGTCGACATGTTTGTCTCCACAGTCCTATCCATGGTCAGCAAGCTGCCAGAGACTGGTGTACACACTGTGCGTCTGATTGTAGGACTACTTGTACTGACAACATCGCACACCTAACCCTGTTGGAACCTCAAAACGCTGGAAATGTCGTAAAGGTGTCCGTTTTATCTAGTGCTGCGGGATCACATAATTTGTGGAGGCACCAGTGTATCTTCATTCACATTTCATATTGATAAATATGGAGCTTTTTCACAATGAACCTTTTTTCCTCCTCTGACGGCGAGCATTCAATATCAAATATATCCAAGCCTATTATAGAAATGTAGAAAGAATACATGAAGCTTTAAATTAACATTTGCTTTTATTAATATTATATATAATAATACACTACCAAGGTCATAACAATTGCGGTCGTAGGGTGTATGACTGGACTTGTGGGTGACGGGGGACTACTGAGGCCAGCAATGTTTTCAACTAGAGGGGCTTATCGTACTATAGTTGCGCCACTGTATATTAGCAATAATGGTAATATTTCATGGTATAATTTCATCAATGCCATAATGGTGAATTCTCAGCCATCAGTAAAAGTGAAATGATGACATCAGGCGAAGGACATTGTCAGTGGCATTGGTTCACACTCTAAAAAACTGGTGACAGGATCCCTTTAATGGTAGAAATAGGTCTCGTTGTTGATGGTATTCTCCTCCAGTGGCTAATATGTATGTAGATCACGTTCATCACGTTTGTCACATTCATTTCCATCTTCTGCGATATTCTCTTTGTCTAATTGTTCTTCTTGAGGTATCTGCTGGCAACAAATTAGACAATTATGAAAAAGATTATTTTTATTGAATTATTGGATATCTTAATACATGTCTATCTTGTACAATGTTAATATTCCTATGAAAGGACAGGTTCTCACTAACTTTAAAAAACTGAAAGGCCATTTTTAGATTCATCAAAATGGCAAGAGCAGTTCAACTGCAGAGCCAATCTTCAAATGGAGAAAGCACGACTTTATAGTATAGAGTCCTAAAAGCTAAATTACACCCCACAGATCAGAGAACGGTTTTGTTAAAGGATCACACACTCCTAATCCCAGTAGCAAACACAAACAGAAGAGGGCCCCTGTGCGAGAACAATATAGGGGCCCTTTATAGTCCAATAGCCCATTATAAGGCACAATTCCACTTGTTTTGGAGGTGGTAGTGGCCCCCTAAACCCTTTGGGACCCTGTGTGGCTGCACAGACTGCATCAATGGTATATCCGTTCCTGGATTACCACACAGAAAATTCAGCTCTCAACCAAAAACAAAAGATTTACTCTCTTCTCCTTTGCCAATCACAGAGATCAGCGACAGAAAGAGGAAGCCTCATGTGTCCACCTATCGGAGGGATAAAGTGAAGCTTCATGTTAGCATAGAAGTAGTGCAGAATCTGGCATATGTACCTGATTGTAGAAGCTCCTCCTTGTAATTATTGTCATGTCTGCTCCTCCTGATGGTATAGGCATATTGTCTTCGTAGATAATGGTGGATTACTACTTCTCAGGATGGTAAGGGCAGAAAGCTTCCTCCTCAAGATCGAATAGAGGTCACTTTTCTCCACCAAATTAAGTTGAATTACTCCGTGTCTTTATTGTAAGGTTCCACTGTCTCTAGATGGCTGTGGCTTCTTCCTTCTAAAGATAAGATGGTGACTGCTACTCAAGGTGGTTACGGTGCCTCCTTTGCCTTCAGATGATTGGGTGCACTTTTAGAAAGTAAGCTTGCTTCCTCTGATTCTGGATGGTAAAGGGGCCTCCTCCTCCAGACTCAATATTATGAGAGTCTTTTCCTCCAATTCCAGACAATGAAGGGGACCTCCTCCTCCTTCCGCTGTGAGACAAATGACTCCTCCATTTGATAACGGCACCTAATTTGTCTAAAGGTTTTCTGGCGCCACCTACAGACTACGCATGTTATGGGAGTCTTCTCCACTGCTGATGGTACTGTATGACCTAAATAGGAGCTATACCAATATGTTAGCAAACTACTACTACAACTTTTTAGAATTGTAAGTAAATCATAATTTCCAAACTGCAATTCAGAAGAAAAATAGGAAAGCCCTGAACCCCAGCGTCCCTTAATTACTATCATGGAATATACAGGTCATGCTTGTTGTTCATGAGCTGCTTTATTTAGAGTGTGAAAATGGTTTATCACTTGGACTGACCGACACTAATACGAGAGAAAGGTTTTTCATTCAGCCTCAGGAGCAGAACGGCCTCTTGTGTTCTGATATGGATTCTGGGTACTTACTCTTAAATGATGGTTTATGTTCATTCTGATTCTAGTTCCATCCTTGCAGCATTTATTCCCAGCGCTGATCTCTCCGGCAGTAGCAGAGTATTCACTGTGTCACCAGTAGATCTGCGGGAATTATCTATATTATTTATAACATTTATGCCTAATAGAAGTTGAGATAAAAAACTCTATAGCCCTGATTCATCATGGCTGGTGTTTTATTATTACTTAATATGGCAAAGGTAGTTCTGCTTCATAGCCAATCTTCAAATGGAGAGAGAACCAACTTTATATTGTTGAGTCCTAAATACTAAACTATATCCTGTTTGCGCTTTATGGTTAACGGTAGGAAAAGAGAGAATGTGACCCCACAGAGTACTTGGTTGTTAAAGAGGTGTTCTCAAGTTCTTAAATTGCTTTAATTATTTAGACAGTATGAAAATAAGCAAGTTTGACTTGCTTTTGCTAACTCCTGTCATTCTCCTGTTATGAGAGCTTTTATCATTTATAATGTACAGCTCATTTCCATAGATCCCGGCCTCTTATGCCTCGCTGGGAGTCCACATTAGTTATATTACAAAAGAGGGGTTAACTCTTAACATACCAGTCTGCTCTCTCCAGTTCATTGATTTCTATACAGCAGTTACTATCTCATTTCTCTCCCCTTCTCTCCTCTCCCTCTCATCTTCTGAAGAGATTCAGCCCAACATATATTAGAGAAGTTGTTCTAATCTTGATTCTCTGCTCCTTTTATCTGAATCTGTGTGCTTTTCAAAATGCACTTACTACCTCTCAGTGTAAGTATAGTGATAACAATGTAGAATCAGAAGAAACCACTGGTAGCTGAATGTGTTGTAGCAGAACTTGTGATGGGTTTATAGTTCTACTAATAGTACAGCTCTGCCCACCAGAGCTGTCACTCAAGGAGGTGAACTCACCCTACTATAAACCATGAAGTAAGGATAACTGTATGGAGACTGTATTGCTCTGAACTGCTCAAGAGACAACTTAAGAATACAATTTAAAGTACAAGAGCAGATACTGGTTATCTTATAGAAAATTCAGCTGTAAGTAACCAACAGGAATTTAACTCTCTTCTTTCTGTACAAAACACAGGGATCAGTGGCATAAAGAAGCTTCATGTGTCCGCTTATCAGTGGGATACATTGAAGATTCATCTCAGCATAGAAGTAGTGCAGAGTCTGCTATATG
This sequence comes from Oophaga sylvatica, assembly GCA_033576555.1. NCBI lineage: Eukaryota > Metazoa > Chordata > Amphibia > Anura > Dendrobatidae > Oophaga > Oophaga sylvatica. Next base: position 8,517,928 of record JARQOD010000003.1, on the reverse strand, counting down.
TACCTGATTGTATAAGCTCCTCCTTGTAATTATAGGCATGTCTGCTACTTCTGATAGTATAGGCATATTGTCTTCATCGATAAGGTGGATGACTACTTCTCAAGATGATAATGGCACCCATTCTGCCTCAGGGATGCTTCCTCCTCAAAATTCAATACACCCAATTTTTTTCCACCAAGTTCCACAACTCTGTCTAGATTGTAAGGCTTCACTGCCTCAAGATTGTTGTGGCCTCTCTCTTCTAAAGTTGAGATGGTGACTGGTCCTAAGGGTGGTTATGGTGCCTCCTTTGCCTTTAGATGCTTTGTGGGTACTTCCAGAAACTCTGCTTTCTCTGACTCTTGATGGTAAAGGGGCCTTCTCCTCAGGACTCTCCATTATGGGAGTCTTTTCATCCAACACTTGATGGTGAAGGAAGCTTTTTTCTTCCACTCTGAGATTAATTACTCCTCTAGATGGTAACGGCACCTCATTTGTCTCAAGATGTATAGGGCACCACCTTCTATTCCCGACTCCAGAGAATATGAGTCTTTTTCTCCAATTCATTATGGTAAAGGTGGTAATTACCTTTTGTGAGATAACTGTCTCTTCCAGATGGTAAAGGTGCCTTATTTGTCTCAAGATGTTCTGGGCTCCACCTCTTATTCCAGACTCCAAATAATATTAGAGGCTTTTCATCCAATTAATGATAGTAAAGGGGGTCATTACCCCTTGTGATATATCTGTCTCCTCCAGATGGTAAAGGCGCCTTGTCTCAAGATGTTCTGAGCGCCAGCTCCTATTCCAGACTCTAGATAATGTGAGAGTCTTTCCTCCAATTCATGATGGTAAAGGTAGTCATTACCCCTTGTGATATATCTGTCTACTCCAGATGGTAAAGGCGCCTTAATCGCCTCAAGATGTTCTGAGCGCCACCTCCTATTCCAGACTCTAGATAATATGAGAGTCTTTCCTCCAATTCATGATGGTAAAGGGGGTCATTAACCCCTTTGAGATAAATGTCTCCTCCAGATGGTAATGGCGCCTCATTTATCTCATGATGTTCTTGGCGCCACCTCCGCCTACAGACTCCTGATGTTATGGGAGTCTTCTCCTCCACTGATGTTATGACCTAGATTGGAGGCAAAACAATTTTAAAAACTATTACCATGAGATCTTTTTGAAATTTTAAGTAAATCATTAATAATAAAAGCTCCTTTAAAAAACAGCGCCCTCCAATTAATATCACAGAACATATAAGTCTGATTTGTTGTCTATGTGTATTTTTGTATGGAGTATAAAAATGGTTTATTTCTTGGATAGACAGACACCAATAGTAGAGTAAGACTTTCCATCCACCCTGAGGAGAAGAATGGTTTGTTGTGTTCTTAAAGGATTTCGGGTACTCACTTTTAGCGATGTTTTCTGCAACAGCAGCCGCAGAACAGAGATCTTAGTCTAAAAAAAAAAAATAAAACATGGGCCCAATTCATCAAAGTTTTTGCAATATTCTAGTGCAACGGGCAGCTGCGCTAAAATTACACGACTGGTGTTTTAGTGTCATTTTCACCCAACTCCGACAAAGTGAGTATAACTGGGGTGGATTTTGGGGCATGGCTGCCGCCACTCGTTATGAATTTCACTGGAGTAAGACTTGTGGCGGGTCACACAAAGAGGTGCGCGACACTCGTCCGGCTCACTTTATTCTTGAAGTGGCACACGCCTTTTCATAAATCAGGAGTGTCTGACTCCAGCGCATCTCCTCATCAAGACCGGCATGAACAACGCCGGTCTTATGAACTGGGCGCTATGACTTTCATGAGATCAGACACAACTTCTGGATGGGAAAATAGAATTTATACAGGACAGAAGGCAGTTGTGGATTTCATTACAGCCATTACTTTCTTGCCATTACCTGGATAGGATCTGTGATTCCTGCTTTTCCTACCTGAAGAGACAAGACAAGAAAAAACGATTATCATAATATTGAAAGAAAACAACTGTAGTCCCTGTAGTCAGGTCATCATCCCTGCACCTACATTAATAATATGGTACATTCTGATCTACAACCATCCTTGCAAGCATTCATCCCAGCACAGATCTTTCCTGCAGTAACATAAAAACGGAAGAGAGAAGGAGAGGAGGAAAGGTTAGGACGGTAGGGTGGCAAACTAGGCCATAAAATATACTGCCTCACTACTTCTCCTCACTGCCGGCGTCGCCTCTACTGCTTCCCTTTCCTTGACCCCCCACCTCTTCTCCGACTTTCCCTCTGGCTTTCCTCTTCTCCTTGTCCCTCCCGTTCCTTTTTCTCTACGCGGTTCCTCTTACCCACCCCGTGCTCTCTTCGTTCGTCTTGGTCTCCGCCGTCTTCCTTTGTTAGTACCTTGTCCGTTTCCTGCTCGTTACTTACTGGCTCCCCCTACCTTCTCATCTTGCTTTCCCCTGCTGTCCTTTCTCGCACTCCTTCCCCCCACTTCCTTCTCTAACTTGCACTCGACCTACTCCCCGTGCCCCCTTTCCCTCTTACTTCTTTCCTCTCTTCTCCTCCTTCTCTTCTGCTTCTCCCGTTCTCTGCTCTTTCCTTCTGGAGGGGGGGGGGGGCCCTTCCCCTCCCTTCTCCAACCTGCACCGTCCCCCTCCCACCTACCTCCCCTCCTACTGGCCTCCCCTTCGGCTTTGTTCGTTCCTTCTTTTCCTTCTTTTCCCCACCTCTGCTCTCGCTCCTTTCTCTCTACTTTTCTCCGCAGCGCTCCCGTTCCGTCTTCTCCTTACCTTTTCCTCACCCTCTTTCTCGCTCTCTCCTCTCTTCCCCTACTTCACTGCGATCTATCCCTTCCACACCCTCATTCCTCCTTCCACTTTCACTCTGCTCTTCCTCTTTCTCTTTTTCTACACCTTTTTCTCCTCCCCCCTTCTTCGCTCCCGGTTCTACTCTCTCTCTTCACTCTCACTTTCTTCTCTTTCTTCTACCTCTCTCACCCTCCACTCCTTCTCTTTCGCCACTCTTCCGTTGCCTCCCCTGTCCACCCGTACCCCACTCACCTTCTTTCTCCACCTGCTCACTACTACCCCTGCCTCCCTCTCCTACTCTCCCACTCCTCCACTCTAACGATTCGCCCTCTTCTTCCTAGTCCGTATCCCTATGTCGCTTCACTTCTTTCACTCCACCGTCACCTCACCTCTTCTCGCCTACCCTCACGCCTACTTACTCCACTTTCCGTGTACGTCCTACCACACACCCCGTTCTTACACTTCCGTCCAGCTCTCTATCCTCCACTCACTTCTCTTCCTTCTTCTTCCACCTTCTACTTTCCCCTGCCGCCACTCTTTCTCTCCCTTCCTCTCCCCGCCCCTTCCCTCTCTCCCTCCCACCGTTTCTTTCTTTCTTTGCACTCTGCCTTCCTAACTCCACACTCACTACTTCTTCTGTTCTTCACTTCCTCACATCACCCTAACTTCCTTTGTCCTCTCTCCTCCCTCACGCCACTTCTCCACTCCCCTTCTCTCACTTTACCTCTCCACTACTGTCTCTCCTCGGCTTCTCTCTTTCACGATCTCCTTCTCCCGTTCACTTCTCTTCCTACTCTCTTTTCCCACTTGCTCTTGTTCCTCCTCTCCTCTCCTTTCTTTCCTACATGCTCTTACCTCCCTCACTGCTCTTCCTTCTGTCACTCCTCCTCTCGTCTTGCTCCACCTCTCACCTTCACTCGTTTCCCTCCTCACCTTTCTCTTTCTTTTGCCTCCGTACCCTTTTTCGTACCTCGTGCTCTCCTCCTGACGTCTTCCTATCTACTCCTCCTACCTCTTATCGCCACTCTCTCGAGTGCCGACTCCCCTCTGGCTTGGCTGCTACCTCTCCCCTGACTATCTTCGCTCTCCCCTTTTTTTCACCTCTTTTTGCCACTTCCACCTTCTCACTGCCTTCCTCACCGCTCCACTGCTTCTCCTCTTTTCTTCTTCTCTCCCTCCTTCCTCTCTCCCCCCTCCCCCCTCCCTCTTCCTACCCATGTCCTTCTCACTTCCCTCCTTTCGCTCTCACTTTTCTTTGCGTTCCCACCCTTCCGCTTCCCCGTCCTCCTCATGTCCCTGTTCCTCCTACTGCACTCCGCTTCCCGTCGTCCTTTGTTTCTCCCTCTCCTCTTTTTTCCACTCTCCTTTCTCACTTTTGGTCTCGTCTTCACCTTTACTCTCTCTCTTTTTCCTGTCTGCTCTCCCCCCTTCTCTCACCCTCTCCTCCCCTCTCACTACCTCTCTCCTCCTCTTTTCTCTGCTCTTACTTCCTCTGCTTCCTTCTCCCTTGCCACCCTCACTTCTTACTTTTTCCTTTTTTTTCTTTTTCCCTCACGTGCGTCTTTCTCTTTCTCTTGCGCTCCTCCTCGCCTCTTGTTCTCCCCCCGCTCTCCCCGTCCTGCTACCCCCTCTTTCCCACCTCTCGACCCACTTTCCTGCTCCTGTTTTTCCTTTCTCGCTCCTTGCGTCCTCCTTCTCTGCAGTCCCCCTTCCCCACTCTTCCCTTCTTTGACGTCTCTTCGCTTTCCTTCCTCCCTCTCCCCCCAGCTCCTCCCGTCTCTCTACTTTCCTCTCTTTCTTCACCGGTCTTTTACTGCGTCTTCTTGTCCCACTCTGGCTCCTCTATACCCCACTTTCCTCTCTCCCCTGTTTCGTCTCCCCACCCCAGTAGTACCCCCGCCTCACCATCCTGTCCATCTAACACACACCCACCAAACACCCCCAAACTTCACCCTCCCACCCCCCGAACACCCCTAACCACACTCATCACGTTCCCCATGGTTCCCCCTTCCCCCCGAAGCCTCCGAACCCTGAACCCCCCCCCCCCTCCAGCCCCAGGACCTCCCCGCATTCATCCAATTGCCCCCCCCTGAAATAAATTGTGCCCTACACAACAACTCATACCCACTACCTGAAGAAAAACCCAACAAAACGCACGCCCCCTGACCCCTCCCTTACCGCCCATCCGAACCCAGGCGGAGCACGACAAGCCCCATAATTATCTATAAGATTGGCCCTTTACCCCCATACAGACTGCCAAATAGAGTGTGAACCCCACACAAATCCCGACACACGAACAAACATCTTAACGGCATCCACAAACCCACAAGTGACCACTCACTAACTAATCTCCGCCCTCAGACCCACCACTCAGACCACATCACGCATTCACGGCATCCAAACCCCACAACAAGTTAAACGGTAATTAGACACACCCCTGCTCCCGTGCTGTGAACTACCACATCCTCCACAACCACCACACTCGCGCCCTCACAGTGCAAATACCAAAATCCAAAGCACAAATAAGTACTAGAATTATCCAGAGGAAAAAAACATGGGAAGATTGAACATAATTCAAAACCCGAATGACCCAGTGAAAAAAAAAGTAACAAACAAAAAAAAACAAACAATCCAAACAGAGGTGCCAAACAGTAAATGGCACCCCTGGCAATTCTGTCAGATAATACTCAGTGTCTTCCTGAAAATGATTGCAATCACAAATTATTTGCTATTTTTATCTTCATTTAATTTGCTTGCAAGGAAAAAACACAAAAGAGAATGAAGCAAAAATCAAATCCTTGATCATTTCACACAAAACTCCAAAAATGGGCCAGACAAAAGTATTGGCACCCTCAGCCTAATACTTGGTTGTACAACCTTTAGCCAAAATAACTGTGAACAACAGCTTCGGGTAACCATCAATGAGTTTCTTACAATTCTCTGCTGGAATTGTAGACCATTCTTCTTTGGCAAACTGCTCCAGGTCCCTGATATTTGAAGGGTGCCTTCTCCAAACTGCCATTTTGAGATCTCTCCACAGGTGTTCTATGGGATCGAGGTCTTGACTCATTGCTGGCCACCTTAGAAGTCTCCAGTGCTTTCTCTCAAACCATTTTATAGTGCTTTTGGAAGTGTGTTTTGGGTCATTGTCCTGCTGGAAGACCCATGACCTCTGAGGGAGACCCAGCTTTCTCACACTGGACCCCACATTATGCTGCAAAATTTGTTGGTAGTCTTCAGACTTCATAATGCCATGCACACGGTCAAGCAGTCCAGTGCCAGAGGCAGCAAAGCAACCCCAAAACATCAGGGAACCTCCGTCATGTTTGACTGTAGGGGCCGTGTTCTTTTCTTTGAATTCCTCTTTTTTTTTCCTGTACACTCAATGTTGATGGTTTTTCCCAAAAAGCTCGACATTTTTGTCTCATCTGACCACAGAACATTCTTCCAAAACGTTTTAGGCTTTCTCAGGTAAGTTTTGGCAAACTCCAGCCTGGCTTTTTTATGTCTTGGGGTAAGAAGTGTGGTCTTCCTGGGTATCCTACCATACAGTCCCTTTTCATTCAGATGCCGACGGATGGTACGGGTTGACACTGTTGTACCCTCGGACTGCAGGGCAGCTTGAACTTGTTTGGATGTTAGTCGAGGTCCTTTATCCACCATCCGCACAATCTTGCGTTGAAATCTCTCGTCAATTTTTCTTTTCCTTCCACATCTAGGGAGGTTAGCCACAGTGCCATGGGCTTTAAACTTCTTGATGACACTGCGCACGGAAGACACAGGAACATTCAGGTCTTTGGAGATGGACTTGTAGCCTTGAGATTGCTCATGCTTCCTCACAATTTGGTCTCTCAAGTCCTCAGACAGTTCTTTGGTTTTCTTTCTTTTCTCCATGTTCAATGTGGTACACACAAGGACACAGGACAGAGGTTGAGTCAACTTTAATTCATGTTAACTGGCTGCAAGTGTGATTTAGTTATTGCCAACACCTGTTAGGTGCCACAGGTAAGTTACAGGTGCTGGTGATTACACGAATTAGAGAAGCATCACATGATTTTTCAAACAGTGCCAATACTTTTGTCCACCCCCTTTTTTAGGTTTGGGCTTTAATTATATCCAATTTGGCTTTAGGTCAATTCTTTTTGTGTTTTTTCATTGAAGACAAATTAAATGCAGATAATAATACCAAAGAATTTGTGTTTGCAATCATTTTCAGGAAGAAACTGAGTATTATCTGACAGAATGGCAGGGGTGCCAATACTTTTGACCACCACTGTATACATACAGTACAGACCAAAAGTTTGGACACACCTTCTCATTTAAAGATTTTTCTGTATTTTCATGACTATGAAAATTGTACATTCACACTGAAAGCATCAAAACTATGAAACACATGTGGAATTATATACTTAACAAAAAAGTGTGAAACAACTGAAATTATGTCTTATATTCTAGGTTCTTCAAAGTAGCCACCTTTTGCTTTGATGACTGCTTTGCACACTCTTGGAATTCTCTTGATGAGCTTCAAGAGGTAGTCACTGGAAATGGTTTTCACTTCACAGGTGTGCCCCGTCAGGTTTAATAAGTGGGATTTTTGGCCTTATAAATGGGGTTGGGACCATCAATTGTGGTGTGCAGAAGTCTGGTGGATACACAGCTGATAGTCCTACTGAATAGACTGTTAGAATTTGTACTATGGCAAGAAAAAAGCAGCCAAGTAAAGAAAAACGAGTGGCCATCATTACTTTAAGAAATGAAGGTCAGTCAGTCCGAAAAATTGGGAAAACTTAGAAAGTGCCCCAAGTGCAGTTGCAAAAACCATCAACCGCTACAAAGAAACTGGCTCACATGAGGACCGCCCCAGGAATGGAAGACCAAGAGTTCAACAGGACAATGACCCCAAACGCACCTCCAGGCTGTGTAAGGGCTATTTGACCAAGATGGAGAGTGATGGGGTGCTACGCCAGATGACCTGGCCTCCACAGTCACCAGACCTGAACCGAATCGAGATGGTTTGGGGTGAGCTGGACCGCAGAGTGAAGGCAAAAGGGCCAACAAGTGCTAAGCATCTCTGGGAACTCCTTCAAGACTGTTGGAAGACCATTTCCGGGGACTACCTCTTGAAGCTCATCAAGAGAATGCCAAGAGTGTGCAAAGCAGTCATCAAAGCAAAAGGTGGCTACTTTGAAGAACCTAGAATATAAGACATATTTTCAGTTGTTTCACACTTTGTTGATAAGTATATAATTCCACATGTGTTAATTAATAATTTTGATGCCTTCAGTGTGAATGTACAATTTTCATAGTCATGAAAATACAGAAAAATCTTTAAATGAGAAGGTGTGTCCAAACTTTTGGTCTATACTATATATATATATCAACCACAGATCAGTACAAAGGCGTGCAGCTTAATACTTTTCTTAATACTTACAAGATAGTCTTCAATTTTGGCCGCCATGTATGAATGGGAAATTTATCATGTCTATAATAAAGAACAAAAAGTAGGTTAGAATTATTGATACGTTGTCCTGTCTGAATTTCAAAGAATATCTTCATAAAAATCATATAGTAAAACACATGACTATTGCTCTTCTCTTCCCCATGGATTATAATCGCACGTATCGTAAACTATTCCTATATCCTACTGCCAAGAAGGCGTCACATTGTGAGATAAATACCTGAATGCCCATGGTGTTAGATGCACTCTCATTTTCCACCTAAAACAGAGCCATAATATGGTCACAAGATAGATCTGATCAATCAGACACATCATTCTGAATAATGAATACTCGGACATGTTTATTATATTAACTTGCCTCCAATGGAATCAGCTAAATAATAAATGTCAGTAGGTCAATGCATGACGCCGGTGACACTACACTATACATAAGGGCTTCAGAGAAAGAACTAAGAGTCGTCCAGCGGTTGTCTGTTCTCTTGCAAACATTAAGGCCGCGTTCACATGTTGAGTATTTGATCGAAAAATATTTAGACTTGAGAGTCCTCAGTGGTTGATACCTTTTAATGGCTAACTGAAAAGATGGTAACAAATTGCAAGCTTTCCAGACTACGCAGGTCTCTTCATCAGGCAAAGACTAAAACAAAAGCTGAAGAATCACATATTTATATACACAAAGGACACAGGAATAATGCAATAGGTAAGACATGTGACGTGAAGCAGAACTGTCATTATGGCAGAGGGATGAACATAAATATGACTAGTTCATAGATAAGGAGTGAAAGTTTTATTACCCTCTGATTGGGGTCTGGTATTGTGTTGTGATGACCCTAAAAGGTCAGGGAAGCAGATTCCTTAATTGTTGTAGAAAGACATAAAACTCTGGGATATATTCATCCCAGCACTAAGAGTGTCAAAGGTCATCATAAGTTTATATTCCCAGACTTTTCTATCCTTCTCAGATTTGAAGTTAGATTTTAATACGAGTAATTCCATATCCGTCATGCTATGACCGGGCATACAAAAGTGTTTTGCCACAGGTAAATCCATTCTTTTTTCTCTTATTGTGTGGCGATGAGAATTCATCCTTGTTCTCAGTTTTTGCCCGGTCTCCCCCACATACAGACCCCCAGTTGGACATTTAGTACATATAATTAGGTACACCACATTAGATGTGATGCAGCTGAAAGTACCTGGTATCTTGTAGTCCTGATGGGAGTTGGGGATCTTTAACCTGTCCGTGGTCATTATAGATGCACAGGTTTTGCATTTCTTTTGTTTGCAAGGGAAGGTACCTGCAGCTGTTGGGGAGGACAGGGAGCTTCTGACAATGATGCTTCTTAGATTTGGGGGCTGCCTAAAACATAGTAGTGGGGGTCTGGAAATATGGATTGTAATCGGGCATCTTTTTGTAGTAAAGGTTGTAGTTTCCGTGCAGCTCCCCTTAGCATCTCCAGACTTGGATTGTAGGTGACCACTAGAGGCACCCGGTTATTTTCTTCTTTAGCTTTGTAATGTAGCAGGTGATTCCTTGATATTCTGGTGGCTCTTGTAATTTGGTTTTCAATTGTTCTTGGATGGTAGCCCTGGTTCAAAAAAGTCTTTCTGATCAGCATTTTACATCAGTATTTGTAATCCAAAATCAGGTAATAAGTATAATATAGACACGTCACCACTTCTGCATTTTTCACCCACTTCTGGTTTTGACTTACAAATACTGATGTATAAATATGACTTTGGATCTCTACAAAAAAATATGCCAGTCATGGCAGTTTATCTGCATTGAAGCTATGTGCAGATTTGTCTGGAAGTGCAGTGGGGGCGTGTCAGTGCACTTAGAAGAAGCAGTCTTTGACACAACCCCTGTGCACTTCCATCCTAATTCTAGATTTTTTCATGACTGTCGTATCAAAACTCTACAATAAATCCATCATTTTTATTGAAGGAGGAACGTCTACACTGCCATAACACTACTTCCATTTGTAAAAAAATGCTGACTGATTCCCTTTAATTCCTTCTGGAAGTGTAGCCTATGCGGTTATCCAGCTTTTTAGACCTTTTTTTAAAAAATCATGCAAATATTGGAAAACTAAATAGAAACTCTGCTTCCTTTTTTTCTCCATTAGATCTAGTATTGATATTCCGGGTAGGGGGTCTTCTTGGTCTTTGTTTATAAGTAGCTGGCACATGACTACTGCATCCAGTGCTTCAGCAGTCTCGTGCCACATTACTGGCATCATGGCACACATCACAGAGTGTTGATGTCGGTAGAATGACCGCGACCACTGATTACCTGCAGTGGTCATGTGCCGGCCGCTTATAAACAAAGGCCTGGAGGACCGCTGAAGAATCTTCACTGGATGTATGGGGAAATAAAGATGGGAGTATGGTTGCCTTCAGCATCAGTTCTTCTAGATACACTTGCACACAGTTTATGAAGGACCTCGACAAGGAGGTTGTTCCAAACATCTTGGAGAACTAACCACAGATTTGTGGATGTAAGCTTGCACAAATCCTTCTGTGTCTTCTTGTAATTCTAGGCATATCTGATGTTGAGTTTAGGGTCCTGTGAGGGCCATGTCAACATTTCCAGGACTCCTTCTTTATGCTGAAGATGGCTCTTAATGACATTGGCTGTATGTTTGGGGTCATTGTCCTGCTCCAGATTAAATCTTGAGTCAATCAAGTGTCTTCCTGATGGTTTTGCATGATGGATATTTATCTGTCTGTATTAATTAGCATTGAAAACACCAAGAAATGGGCAACATAGAGTACCATACAATTAAGGTTGGTCAAGGAATTTTAGTGAAGCAGATGAAAGACATTACATGCTTACAACCAGGGCCGGCTCCAGGTTTTTATGGGCCCCGGGCGAAAGAGCCTCAGTGGGCCCCTTTAACACAGACCACGATTCATGATGCACAGATACTGCAGAGAAATATAGGTATAGCACAACGCCAAACACTTCACTTCTTCCATTACATGACTGATATCTATTGTAAATTGTACAATAGCTCAAAAACCGCCAAATCCAAGTACAGACTGGACAGTACAGTCCTCCATACAATATTATGGGCACCACAGTCTCCCCCTCATCACCCATATAATACCCCATGCAGGATGTCACCCCCCATATAATGCTTCATACAGGATACTGGACCTAAAATAATGCTCCATACAGGATACTGGTCCCAATATAATGCTCCATACAGGATACTGGACCTAAAATAATGCTCCATACAGGATACTGGTCCCAATATAATGCTCCATACAGCATACTGGTCCCCATATAATGCTCCATACAGGATACTGGTCCCCATATAATGCTCCATACAGAATATGGAGCTCTCCTCTGCGCTGTGCTGCGTTCTGCACTGTTACGGCTCAGGAAAGGGCGCTGTGGAAAGACTCCCCCTGCCCATTATCATCATCTTTTCCCCATCATCATCAATGCCTCCCCATTATCAGCAATGCCTGCCCATCATCATCTTCTCCCCATCATCAATGCCTGCCCATTATCAGCAATGCCTGCCCATTATCATCATCTTCTCCCCATCATCAATGCCTGCCCATTATCAGCAATGCCTGCCCATTATCATCATCTTCTCCCCATCATCATCATCATTATCGCCTCCCCATTATCAGCAATGCCTGCCCATCATCATCTTCTCCCCATTATCATCATCTTCTCCCCATCATCATCATCATCAATGCCTCCCCATTATCAGCAATGCCTGCCCATCATCACACACAGACAGCACACAAGCACTCTCTCACATACATATACACACACACACACACACACAAAGCACCGCACTACATACACACAGACACACACACACACGTCTTACCTGTCCGGCGTCCCCGCGCTCTTTGCCACAGCCGGCCGCTGAATGATGACGTCATTCAGCGGCGCTGCTGTGAGAGGAAGCGCCGGCGCCCCCTGGAGCCCGGAGCTGCGGCAGCAGAGGCACGGGAGAGGTAAGTATTGTGCCAGCTGATGCCGGGGCCCTGAGCAAGCGGGGGGAGGGGCCCAGTGGCGGCGCTGACACCGCTCTCCTCCGCTAACGGGCACGGGGGTGCCAGACTGCGAGTGGGCCCCCCCGCCTGCTCAGGGCCCCGGCACTTGCCCGGGTGTGCCGGGTGCTGACGCCGGCCCTGCTTACAACCCTTCAAAATCAGATGATGTCCAGCAGTGAACTCAGCTACACCCATCTAATGTTCAGGGAAGTCTGGCCAGAAGTGGTCTGTATGGGAGAATTGCAGCCAGATACCATACCTTCAACAGGGAAGCAAGACCAAATGACTCAACTATGATGGAAAAAATAAGAAGTGGCGGGCAGAAAAATGGCAGCAGGTGCTCTGGACTGGTGAGATAAATGTGAAATATTTGGCTATAACAGAAGGCAGTTTGTTTGCCAATGGGCTGGAAAGCGGCACAATAATGGGTGTCTGCAGGCAAAAGTAAAGCATCGAGGAGGTTGTTTGTCCATTTGGGGCTGCATTTCAACAGAAGACGTTGGTAATTTGGTCAGGACTAATAGAGTCATCAAAAGCAGGCAGATACTTATCCATCATGTAATTTCATCAAGAAGACGTCTGATGGGCTCGAAAAGTAATCTGCTGCAAAAAAAAAGACTCCAAACATACAGCCAAAGTCATTAAGAACTATCTTCAGCATAAAGAAGAACAAGGAGCCCTGGAAGCGAAGCTATGACCCCACAAAGCCCTGATCTCAACATCATCGCGTCTGTCTGGGATTACATGAAGAGACAGAAGGATTTCCAAAAGACTACAGTCACAGATTTGTGGTTATTTCTCTAACATGTTTGGAACAACCTCCCTGCCAAGTTCCTTCAAAAACTGTGTTAACGCACCTTAAAAAATTGATGCTGTTTTTAAAGACAAATGGCGGTCACAGCAAATATTCCATTTAGACTTCTCTGTGTTCACTCATTTTGCATTTTGTTAATAGATAAGAATGACGTTTTAACACTTTTTTTTTCTAAGCATTCTTACTTTGCAGCATTTTATTTACACCTGCCTAAGACTTTTGCACAGTACTGTGGACATATATACAGTATGCGCAATTTCTGTGTGTGAGCAATAGATTACTTACATCATTCTACATCCATCCGTGCAGCATTCATTCCCAGCACAGATCTTTCCTGCAGTAACATAGCATCCACTGTGTAACCAGCAGATCTGCAGGAATGATTTATATAACATCATTTATGCCATTTGTGTCCAATAGGAGATAACAGAAAAACTCTACGGCCCCGATTCATCAAAGCGCTTTGAGCGCCCGTCTTGATGAAGGCTGCACTGGCGTAAAATGCTCTAAATTCATTAAAAGGGACTTGCCTCTTAATGAATTTGGAGCATCTTTTAGCTAATATGCGCCGCAACAAGAAAAAGTACTCAATTAGGGACTGGAGTACATTTTTCTCAATTTTTTGGTGTTAGTAATGATGACTACGTCAGCTCTGCTTAACCATACCCCTTGTAGGCTAAGATCTCCCACAGTTCTAAAAGTTAATATAGCTGATCGGACCTGGGGTAAAAAGGCCAAAAGTTGAGCAGTTACAGGCTGCAAAAAAAGATGAACCTGGTAAGAACAGCTGGATGAATTGGGACCACAGTTTTTTGGCAATAAAATATTATATTTACATAGTAAGTGTTTTTCATTATTTTCGATAGGACACCGTAAAAGAAAGGTAAGAAATGCCGTACAATGCGGTGAAAGTCTTGACCCAGATTTATCTTAAGTGTGAACTGGACAACCTGTCTGGACTAATTTTTGTGTTTTAAAATATATTTAAAGTATCTCGTTATTAAGATGTTAGGATGAAAATACATCAAGAAAAATCTCTAACTATAGTGCCTTCTGTCCCATCCACTCAGTACTCTTCTCCATGCAGGCTGCATTCACAAAGTTATAGGTTTTGACTCCTCACCTGATCACGGGGTCTTCCTCATCCTCCTCATCCTCCTCTATCGCGACCTCACTGTATAAGAACATAATATAAGCTCTTATATGAATAGTAGTAGCCAGTGGAAATATACAGGGATGAGGGAACTATAGAGGCAGATACACAGCAGGTCAGAGTGGTTATATATATGTATATATATATATAGTACAGACCAAAAGTTTGGACACACCTCAATTAAAGATTTTTCTGTATTTTTATGACTATGAAAATTGTAAATTCACACTGAAGGCATCAAAACTATGAATTAATACATGTGGAATCATATACTTAACAAAAAAGTGTGAAACAACTGAAATTATGTCTTATATTCTAGGTCATTCAAAGTAGCCATCTTTTGCTTTGATGACTGCTTTGCACACTCTTGGCATTCTCTTGATGAGCTTCAAGAAGTAGTCACTGGAAATGGTTTTCACTTCACGGGTGTGCCCTGTCAGGTTTAATAAGTGGGATTTCTGGCCTTATAAATGGGGTTGGGACCATCAGTTGTGTTGTGCAGAAGTCTGGTGGATACACAGCTGATAGTCCTACTGAATAGACTGTTAGAATTTGTATTATGGCAAGAAAAAAGCAGCTAAGTAAAGAAAAACGAGTGGCCATCATTACTTTAAGAAATGAAGGTCAGTCAGTCCGAAAATTTGGGAAAACTTCGAAAGTGTCCCCAAGTGCAGTTGCAAAAACCATCAAGTGCTACAAAGAAACTGGCTCACATGAGGACCGCCCCAGGAAAGGAAGACCAAGAGTCACCTCTGCTTCTGAGGATAAGTTTATCCGAGTAACCAGCCTCAGAAATTGCAGGTTTACAGCAGCTCAGATTAGAGACCAGGGCAATGCCACACTGAGTTCTAGCAGCAGACACATCTCTACAACAACTGTTAAGAGGAGACTTTGTGCAGCAGGCCTTCATGGTAAAATAGCTGCTAGGAAACCACTTCTAAGGACAGGTAACAAGCAGAAGAGACTTGTTTGGGCTAAAGAACTCAAGGAATGGACATTAGACCAGTGGAAATCTGAGCTTTGGTCTGATGAGTCCAAATTTGAGATCTTTGGTTCCAACCACTGTGTCTTTGTGCGACGCAGAAAAGGTGAACGGATGGACTCTACATGCCTGGTTCCCACCATTTAGCATGGAGGAGGAGGTGTGATGGTGTGGGGGTGCTTTGCTGGTGACAATGTTGGGGATTTATTCAAAATTGAAGGCATACTGAACCAGCATGGCTACCACAGCACCTTCAGCGGCATGCTATTCCATCCGGTTTGCGTTTAGTTGGACCATCATTTATTTTTCAACAGGACAATGACCCCAATTACACCTCCAGGCTGTATAAGGGCTATTTGACCAAGAAGGAGAGTGATGGGGTGCTACACCAGATGACCTGGCCTCCACAGTCACCAACAAGTGCTAAGCATCTCTGGGAACTCCTTCAAGACTGTTGGAAGACCATTTCCGGTGACTACCTCTTGAAGCTCATAAAGAGAATGCCAAGAGTGTGCAAAGCAGTAATCAAAGCAAAAGGTGGCTACTTTGAAGAACCTAGAATATAAGACATATTTTCAGTTGTTTCACACTTTTTTGTAAAGTATAATGTATAATTCCACATGTGTTAATTTATAGTTTTGATGCCTTCAGTGTGATTCTACAATTTTCATAGTCATGAAAATACAGAAAAATCTTTAAATGAGAAGGTGTGTCCAAACTTTTGGTCTGTACTGTATGTATATATATATATATATATATATATATATATCAACCACAGACCAGTACAAAGGCGTGCAGCTCAGCTTTTCTTAATACTTACAAGATAGTCTTCAATTTTGGCCGCCATGTATGAATGGGAAATTTATCATGTCTATAATAAAGAACAGAAAGTAGGTTAGAATTATTGATACGTTGTCCTGTCTGAATTTCAAAGAATATCTTCATAAAAATCATATAGTAAAACACATGACTATTGCTCTTCTCTTCCCCATGGATTATAATCGCACGTATCGTAAACTATTCCTATATCCTACTGCCAAGAAGGCGTCACATTGTGAGATAAATACCTGAATGCCCATGGTGTTAGATGCACTCTCATTTTCCATCTAAAACAGAGCCATAATATGGTCACAAGATAGATCTGATCAATCAGACACATCATTCTGAATAATGAATACTCGGACATGTTTATCATATTAACTTGTCTCCAATGGAATCAGCTAAATAATAAATGTCAGTAGGTCAATGCATGACGCCGGTGACACTACACTATACATATGGGCTTCAGAGAAAGAACTAAGAGTCGTCCAGCGGTTGTCTGTTCTCTTGCAAACATTAAGGCCACGTTCACATGTTGAGTATTTGATCAGCATTTTACATCAGTATTTGTGATCCAAAATCAGGTAATAAGTATAATATAGACACGTCACCACTTCTGGTTTTGACTTACAAATACTGATGTAAAAATATGACTTTGGATCTCTACAAAAAATATGCCTTCAACAGGGAAGCAAGACCAAATGACTAAACTATGATGGAAAAAATAAGAAGTGGCGGGCAGAAAAATGGCAGCAGGTGCTCTGGACTGGTGAGATAAATGTGAAATATTTGGCTGTAACAGAAGGCAGTTTGTTTGCCCATGGGCTGGAAAGTGGCACAATAATGGGTGTCTGCAGGCAAACGTAAAGCATCGAGGAGGTTGTTTGTCCATTTGGGGCTGCGTTTCAACAGAAGGCGTTGGTAATTTGGTCAGGACTTATAGAGTCATCAAAAGCAGGCAGATACTTATCTGTCTCGACCACGCACCACAATTGTGGGTTACCAGGGCAATGGGGTACTCAGAGCCGAGCCCATGGAAGTCTATGGGGTTGTCACAGGTAGCGGTGGCTCGGTCTGTGGCCCTGGCGGTCAGGCGTATGTTGGGGGGGTATATTTACAGGGGATAGATTTATATACAGTTCGTGACGCCACCTGTAGTCTCTGGTAATTTGTACCAGCGCTGCTGTAGATCTCTGAGGGGATGGTGAGGCAGCTAGATGTCAGGTCCCCTACAGGTGGGACTCTTCCCTCAGGTCGATAGTTATGGTGGGGTTGTGCAGGGATGCAATCAAATAACTCAGTCTCACACCGTCAGCGTCTTTCCATACCTTTTACTTGTAAGATGGTAAGGCAGGTCCCAGGGAGGCTGATCCAATGGAGAATGTGTTTTGAGGTAGCAGCTGGACAAGTTAGGGGCCTCCTTTACTTTCACAATGATGAGTCCAACCAGCATAAAGCGTAGTTCCCTCTATAAACTCCAGCTATTTCAAAGCTGTACTGCCCGGTCAGTTTTGTGGTCGGAGCCTTCCTATGAGAGAGCTGAGTTCCTATTCTTGTTGTGCACTGACTCAAGGTTCTCACTCCCCCTGACCACAGTTACGTACCGACACTCCAGGGCTGCTTTCTGTTACCTAAGGTCCAGTAAGCCTCTGGTTTTTCTACCACTATGCGTGAAGCTATAGTGACGCTTCGGTCCCCAGTGACCGGTGACAATGTGCAGGACTTCTCCAATCCTAAAGCACTTCTGAATTCCTTCCACTGTGCCTTTCGCCTTGTCCGCGCTTGTAGCATAAGCACTCCACACTTCCACAGGTTATATAAGTCAATCCCTTCCTTACTTCTTTCCAGAGCTTGTTGACAGAATCTCAGTATTCCTCTAGGCAGGAGCACGTCTCTGAACCTTCACTGTCCTTGGGACAGGAGACTGAAGTATCTGTAACTCACTCTTCCTTCTCAATAGCTGTCTCAGTCTGTCTTCTAGTGGGGCACAGCTCTGACCAGGCTGAGGTGATCTGGCTCCCCTCTACTGGCCTCCACTTCTCTGAACTACACAACGGTGGGATGACTCAGTCCTGAGCCACTCGAGCTAGACCCTGCTCCTCCCTCCTCACAGGTCCAGGCTAGACTGCTCAATGAACAACTGACACTCCCTGACGAGTGACTAAATACCCTAAGGGTGTGTCTAAGTGTGTGTTGGAGTGAATGGTTATAGAGCATTAAACTGCTATCTCTCCACACATCCTCCAGGGTACTGCGTGTGCCTTCACACCAGGGCTACACATTCCCCCATGGCAAAAGACAGCACTCCCGGCTGTGAAATACAAAGAGACAATTTTGTTTATGCATTAAACATTAACATTAACTCTTCCCATCCATAAGGTAAAGATTTCTTGAACGTTGCAAACAAAACATTAAATATAGAAAAATACAAAATATTAAATATACATTTTCATATACATAGACGACAATATTCTTGTGAAGGACCCGCACCAAACCTTCAACGTGGGTCCTGGGTGGGCTGCAGGACATCTGGATGCAGACCTCACTCAGTGCCACACCACACGGGTTTTATTATTCAGAGGTAGTTGTGGTGGTTTTATGTAAAACCAATATTGTGCACCGAAGCGCAACTATTTACAGGATAAGTTCTGGGCTGGCACAGTCCTCAGCCTCTCAGTCCATGTCATAATAAAAGAGCACATATATATCTTTCTCACTTTAATATCTACATTATATATCTATATATATACTTATTTTAACTTTAAATTCACCTTATATCAAATTCTATATGCAAGAATCTGCAATTAACTTTTTCAAATCTTCATTCTAGTACCCAGCCGGGCATTCTACTCATTTTACATAAAACATAGATACATTTGGCAATAAAGTGCAAAACTGGCAAAAATTCTCAAACTTTCTACAACGTTACATATGGTAGACCCCTGTCTGGATCTTACCGTTTTTACTGTTTAATTATTTCAACTACATTTTCCACCCCGGGGGCTGGAACAATGCGATGGTCCCTAGATCCCATGACTAACAAGTCGTGACCTGCTATCAGAGTCTGGGTCGCTACAGTTCTTGTACGAACCTCTAGGGGCGCAACGGGTGCTTTCGCTTTATGAGACGCTGTTTGCGTTACTGTAATGGCCACTTGCTCTCGTGATGCGGAAATAGTCGCCGTGCGCGTCATCGTGTAAACTGCTGATTGAGATGTGGTCTGGGTCGCAGGTTGCGATGCAGCAGGACAAGATAATGAAGAGTATGCAGATGTTGCTTCCATTTGCGAGGAGCCTGCAGGGGGCGTCGCCGGGGCACGGTCTGGTGCAGCTGAAGATTGTGACTGGGATGCGCTGGCAATGGTGACGTTACCTGCGCCAGGGACGGGGTCACGAACGATTGTGACATTAAGGGCATACCATCCCTTCATACCCCAGTGCCGTGTATAATTGACAATGTCTCCATTAACTAAGTCCCTCCCGGGATGACCTTGTGGTAGGTGGGACTCTACGTCGCGTCTGCTCACAAATACCCCTGGGTACAGTCCCGGTTCTCTTATGAAGCCCCAGCCCTTCCGGAGGTGGAACTCTGTCACACACCCCTGCCGCCGCGGTTCCCTTAGAGTACCTTTCTCTCGGCGGACACTTTCCTTGTCTGCGACCAGCTGCTCGTACTGCCGCTGCCGGTTCCGCTGCGCTTCCCGCTCTTCTTCCTGCTGGCGTTGCTGTTTCTCTTCGCGACGCTGCCACTCACGTTCCCACTGGGCGGCGTAGGCGACGTCATCCAGGCGCGCCATCTCGTCCCAGTCCACGTCTGGTAATGACGGACAGGACCCCTCCGGTGTCCCTATCGGGGATCGATCATCTGCTGCGGCCTCCTGGCCGGGCGGGCGTTCCGGAACTGGCGGTACCTCCTCAACCTCCTTCGCCTCCACCGCTTCACCGGTGGGATCAGGGTCGGTACTTTCGGGGGCAGCCTCCGGTTGCTCCTTAGCCTTGGGCAGCAGAAATTTTGGAAGTTCCAGACGTGAGGGGTCATCGAAGGGAGAGATCACCGCGTCCCACAGCCGCCGCTGCATCAGGGTACGCCGGCGTCTCTCGATCTCCTCCATGCCAGGTTGTGGCAAAATCATCTTTTTCAGTCTGGCATTCTCTTCTTTAATTTCCAGCAATGCTTGCTGCAGGTGCAGGACCACGGATGGTTCCGGTTCCAGTGGCAGCTTGGCTGGGGAGCGGGGCCTGCCTCCCACCGCTTCCCTGCTCGGCTGCACACGTCCTGCTTCCATGATGTTCCAGAACCGTCTCCTCTCTTCTACCAGAGACGTCCGGTCTCTTCCGTGGAGGCGGGATTTGCGTCTCCTCCTCTTCGTAGGGAAGGTGAAGAGGAGGCGGACCTCCTTTGCTGTAGGGCAGGATCGCATGTTGTAATAGCACTTTGAGAGGGCAGGCATTCTCTTCGCGCCACAGGGGGGTACACGCCCACGAAGGTACGCCCACCTTCTTCTCCAGCGCCTGAGGGCGCGAATATGGCGACAAAGATGGCGATTTTTGGCGCCAAAAGTGCAAACAGTCCTTTTTCACAAAAACAACTCCATAGGCACACAGGGCTCACAATTTTGCGAGTTTCGTATCCTGTTCGTGACGCCAAGTTGTCTCGACCACGCACCACAATTGTGGGTTACCAGGGCAATGGGGTACTCAGAGCCGAGCCCATGGAAGTCTATGGGGTTGTCACAGGTAGCGGTGGCTCGGTCTGTGGCCCTGGCGGTCAGGCGTATGTTGGGGGGGTATATTTACAGGGGATAGATTTATATACAGTTCGTGACGCCACCTGTAGTCTCTGGTAATTTGTACCAGCGCTGCTGTAGATCTCTGAGGGGATGGTGAGGCAGCTAGATGTCAGGTCCCCTACAGGTGGGACTCTTCCCTCAGGTCGATAGTTATGGTGGGGTTGTGCAGGGATGCAATCAAATAACTCAGTCTCACACCGTCAGCGTCTTTCCATACCTTTTACTTGTAAGATGGTAAGGCAGGTCCCAGGGAGGCTGATCCAATGGAGAATGTGTTTTGAGGTAGCAGCTGGACAAGTTAGGGGCCTCCTTTACTTTCACAATGATGAGTCCAACCAGCATAAAGCGTAGTTCCCTCTATAAACTCCAGCTATTTCAAAGCTGTACTGCCCGGTCAGTTTTGTGGTCGGAGCCTTCCTATGAGAGAGCTGAGTTCCTATTCTTGTTGTGCACTGACTCAATGTTCTCACTCCCCCTGACCCCAGTTACGTACCGACACTCCAGGGCTGCTTTCTGTTACCTAAGGTCCAGTAAGCCTCAGGTTTTTCTACCACTATGCGTGAAGCTATAGTGACGCTTCGGTCCCCAGTGACCGGTGACAATGTGCAGGACTTCTCCAATCCTAAAGCACTTCTGAATTCCTTCCACTGTGCCTATCGCCTTGTCCGCGCTTGTAGCATAAGCACTCCACACTTCCACAGGTTATATAAGTCAATCCCTTCCTTACTTCTTTCCAGAGCTTGTTGACAGAATCTCAGTATTCCTCTAGGCAGGAGCACGTCTCTGAACCTTCACTGTCCTTGGGACAGGAGACTGAAGTATCTGTAACTCACTCTTCCTTCTCAATAGCTGTCTCAGTCTGTCTTCTAGTGGGGCACAGCTCTGACCAGGCTGAGGTGATCTGGCTCCCCTCTACTGGCCTCCACTTCTCTGAACTACACAACGGTGGGATGACTCAGTCCTGAGCCACTCGAGCTAGACCCTGCTCCTCCCTCCTCACAGGTCCAGGCTAGACTGCTCAATGAACAACTGACACTCCCTGACGAGTGACTAAATACCCTAAGGGTGTGTCTAAGTGTGTGTTGGAGTGAATGGTTATAGAGCATTAAACTGCTATCTCTCCACACATCCTCCAGGGTACTGCGTGTGCCTTCACACCAGGGCTACACATTCCCCCATGGCAAAAGACAGCACTCCCGGGCTGTGAAATACAAAGAGACAATTTTGTTTATGCATTAAACATTAACATTAACTCTTCCCATCCGGGAGGTAAAGATTTCTTGAACGTTGCAAACAAAACATTAAATATAGAAAAATACAAAATATTAAATATACATTTTCATATACATAGACGACAATATTCTTGTGAAGGACCCGCACCAAACCTTCAACGTGGGTCCTGGGTGGGCTGCAGGACATCTGGATGCAGACCTCACTCAGTGCCACACCACACGGGTTTTATTATTCAGAGGTAGTTGTGGTGGTTTTATGTAAAACCAATATTGTGCACCGAAGCGCAACTATTTACAGGATAAGTTCTGGGCTGGCACAGTCCTCAGCCTCTCAGTCCATGTCATAATAAAAGAGCACATATATATCTTTCTCACTTTAATATCTACATTATATATCTATATATATACTTATTTTAACTTTAAATTCACCTTATATCAAATTCTATATGCAAGAATCTGCAATTAACTTTTTCAAATCTTCATTCTAGTACCCAGCCGGGCATTCTACTCATTTTACATAAAACATAGATACATTTGGCAATAAAGTGCAAAACTGGCAAAAATTCTCAAACTTTCTACAACGTTACATATGGTAGACACCTGTCTGGATCTTACCGGTTTTTACTGTTTAATTATTTCAACTACATTTTCCACCCCGGGGGCTGGAACAATGCGATGGTCCCTAGATCCCATGACTAACAAGTCGTGACCTGCTATCAGAGTCTGGGTCGCTACAGTTCTTGTACGAACCTCTAGGGGCGCAACGGGTGCTTTCGCTTTATGAGACGCTGTTTGCGTTACTGTAATGGCCACTTGCTCTCGTGATGCGGAAATAGTCGCCGTGCGCGTCATCGTGTAAACTGCTGATTGAGATGTGGTCTGGGTCGCAGGTTGCGATGCAGCAGGACAAGATAATGAAGAGTATGCAGATGTTGCTTCCATTTGCGAGGAGCCTGCAGGGGGCGTCGCCGGGGCACGGTCTGGTGCAGCTGAAGATTGTGACTGGGATGCGCTGGCAATGGTGACGTTACCTGCGCCAGGGACGGGGTCACGAACGATTGTGACATTAAGGGCATACCATCCCTTCATACCCCAGTGCCGTGTATAATTGACAATGTCTCCATTAACTAAGTCCCTCCCGGGATGACCTTGTGGTAGGTGGGACTCTACGTCGCGTCTGCTCACAAATACCCCTGGGTACAGTCCCGGTTCTCTTATGAAGCCCCAGCCCTTCCGGAGGTGGAACTCTGTCACACACCCCTGCCGCCGCGGTTCCCTTAGAGTACCTTTCTCTCGGCGGACACTTTCCTTGTCTGCGACCAGCTGCTCGTACTGCCGCTGCCGGTTCCGCTGCGCTTCCCGCTCTTCTTCCTGCTGGCGTTGCTGTTTCTCTTCGCGACGCTGCCACTCACGTTCCCACTGGGCGGCGTAGGCGACGTCATCCAGGCGCGCCATCTCGTCCCAGTCCACGTCTGGTAATGACGGACAGGACCCCTCCGGTGTCCCTATCGGGGATCGATCATCTGCTGCGGCCTCCTGGCCGGGCGGGCGTTCCGGAACTGGCGGTACCTCCTCAACCTCCTTCGCCTCCACCGCTTCACCGGTGGGATCAGGGTCGGTACTTTCGGGGGCAGCCTCCGGTTGCTCCTTAGCCTTGGGCAGCAGAAATTTTGGAAGTTCCAGACGTGAGGGGTCATCGAAGGGAGAGATCACCGCGTCCCACAGCCGCCGCTGCATCAGGGTACGCCGGCGTCTCTCGATCTCCTCCATGCCAGGTTGTGGCAAAATCATCTTTTTCAGTCTGGCATTCTCTTCTTTAATTTCCAGCAATGCTTGCTGCAGGTGCAGGACCACGGATGGTTCCGGTTCCAGTGGCAGCTTGGCTGGGGAGCGGGCCTGCCTCCCACCGCTTCCCTGCTCGGCTGCACACGTCCTGCTTCCATGATGTTCCAGAACCGTCTCCTCTCTTCTACCAGAGACGTCCGGTCTCTTCCGTGGAGGCGGGATTTGCGTCTCCTCCTCTTCGTAGGGAAGGTGAAGAGGAGGCGGACCTCCTTTGCTGTAGGGCAGGATCGCATGTTGTAATAGCACTTTGAGAGGGCAGGCATTCTCTTCGCGCCACAGGGGGGTACACGCCCACGAAGGTACGCCCACCTTCTTCTCCAGCGCCTGAGGGCGCGAATATGGCGACAAAGATGGCGATTTTTGGCGCCAAAAGTGCAAACAGTCCTTTTTCACAAAAACAACTCCATAGGCACACAGGGCTCGCAATTTTGCGAGTTTCGTATCCTGTTCGTGACGCCAAGTTTTCTCGACCACGCACCACAATTGTGGGTTACCAGGGCAATGGGGTACTCAGAGCCGAGCCCATGGAAGTCTATGGGGTTGTCACAGGTAGCGGTGGCTCGGTCTGTGGCCCTGGCGGTCAGGCGTATGTTGGGGGGGTATATTTACAGGGGATAGATTTATATACAGTTCGTGACGCCACCTGTAGTCTCTGGTAATTTGTACCAGCGCTGCTGTAGATCTCTGAGGGGATGGTGAGGCAGCTAGATGTCAGGTCCCCTACAGGTGGGACTCTTCCCTCAGGTCGATAGTTATGGTGGGGTTGTGCAGGGATGCAATCAAATAACTCAGTCTCACACCGTCAGCGTCTTTCCATACCTTTTACTTGTAAGATGGTAAGGCAGGTCCCAGGGAGGCTGATCCAATGGAGAATGTGTTTTGAGGTAGCAGCTGGAC
The DNA here is from genome assembly GCA_033576555.1 of Oophaga sylvatica. Taxonomy (NCBI): domain Eukaryota; kingdom Metazoa; phylum Chordata; class Amphibia; order Anura; family Dendrobatidae; genus Oophaga; species Oophaga sylvatica. The sequence goes on along the minus strand of JARQOD010000003.1, from coordinate 8,493,147 downwards.
AAGTTAGGGGCCTCCTTTACTTTCACAATGATGAGTCCAACCAGCATAAAGCGTAGTTCCCTCTATAAACTCCAGCTATTTCAAAGCTGTACTGCCCGGTCAGTTTTGTGGTCGGAGCCTTCCTATGAGAGAGCTGAGTTCCTATTCTTGTTGTGCACTGACTCAAGGTTCTCACTCCCCCTGACCCCAGTTACGTACCGACACTCCAGGGCTGCTTTCTGTTACCTAAGGTCCAGTAAGCCTCTGGTTTTTCTACCACTATGCGTGAAGCTATAGTGACGCTTCGGTCCCCAGTGACCGGTGACAATGTGCAGGACTTCTCCAATCCTAAAGCACTTCTGAATTCCTTCCACTGTGCCTTTCGCCTTGTCCGCGCTTGTAGCATAAGCACTCCACACTTCCACAGGTTATATAAGTCAATCCCTTCCTTACTTCTTTCCAGAGCTTGTTGACAGAATCTCAGTATTCCTCTAGGCAGGAGCACGTCTCTGAACCTTCACTGTCCTTGGGACAGGAGACTGAAGTATCTGTAACTCACTCTTCCTTCTCAATAGCTGTCTCAGTCTGTCTTCTAGTGGGGCACAGCTCTGACCAGGCTGAGGTGATCTGGCTCCCCTCTACTGGCCTCCACTTCTCTGAACTACACAACGGTGGGATGACTCAGTCCTGAGCCACTCGAGCTAGACCCTGCTCCTCCCTCCTCACAGGTCCAGGCTAGACTGCTCAATGAACAACTGACACTCCCTGACGAGTGACTAAATACCCTAAGGGTGTGTCTAAGTGTGTGTTGGAGTGAATGGTTATAGAGCATTAAACTGCTATCTCTCCACACATCCTGCAGGGTACTGCGTGTGCCTTCACACCAGGGCTACACATTCCCCCATGGCAAAAGACAGCACTCCCGGGCTGTGAAATACAAAGAGACAATTTTGTTTATGCATTAAACATTAACATTAACTCTTCCCATCCGGGAGGTAAAGATTTCTTGAACGTTGCAAACAAAACATTAAATATAGAAAAATACAAAATATTAAATATACATTTTCATATACATAGACGACAATATTCTTGTGAAGGACCCGCACCAAACCTTCAACGTGGGTCCTGGGTGGGCTGCAGGACATCTGGATGCAGACCTCACTCAGTGCCACACCACACGGGTTTTATTATTCAGAGGTAGTTGTGGTGGTTTTATGTAAAACCAATATTGTGCACCGAAGCGCAACTATTTACAGGATAAGTTCTGGGCTGGCACAGTCCTCAGCCTCTCAGTCCATGTCATAATAAAAGAGCACATATATATCTTTCTCACTTTAATATCTACATTATATATCTATATATATACTTATTTTAACTTTAAATTCACCTTATATCAAATTCTATATGCAAGAATCTGCAATTAACTTTTTCAAATCTTCATTCTAGTACCCAGCCGGGCATTCTACTCATTTTACATAAAACATAGATACATTTGGCAATAAAGTGCAAAACTGGCAAAAATTCTCAAACTTTCTACAACGTTACATATGGTAGACCCCTGTCTGGATCTTACCGGTTTTTACTGTTTAATTATTTCAACTACATTTTCCACCCCGGGGGCTGGAACAATGCGATGGTCCCTAGATCCCATGACTAACAAGTCGTGACCTGCTATCAGAGTCTGGGTCGCTACAGTTCTTGTACGAACCTCTAGGGGCGCAACGGGTGCTTTCGCTTTATGAGACGCTGTTTGCGTTACTGTAATGGCCACTTGCTCTCGTGATGCGGAAATAGTCGCCGTGCGCGTCATCGTGTAAACTGCTGATTGAGATGTGGTCTGGGTCGCAGGTTGCGATGCAGCAGGACAAGATAATGAAGAGTATGCAGATGTTGCTTCCATTTGCGAGGAGCCTGCAGGGGGCGTCGCCGGGGCACGGTCTGGTGCAGCTGAAGATTGTGACTGGGATGCGCTGGCAATGGTGACGTTACCTGCGCCAGGGACGGGGTCACGAACGATTGTGACATTAAGGGCATACCATCCCTTCATACCCCAGTGCCGTGTATAATTGACAATGTCTCCATTAACTAAGTCCCTCCCGGGATGACCTTGTGGTAGGTGGGACTCTACGTCGCGTCTGCTCACAAATACCCCTGGGTACAGTCCCGTTCTCTTATGAAGCCCCAGCCCTTCCGGAGGTGGAACTCTGTCACACACCCCTGCCGCCGCGGTTCCCTTAGAGTACCTTTCTCTCGGCGGACACTTTCCTTGTCTGCGACCAGCTGCTCGTACTGCCGCTGCCGGTTCCGCTGCGCTTCCCGCTCTTCTTCCTGCTGGCGTTGCTGTTTCTCTTCGCGACGCTGCCACTCACGTTCCCACTGGGCGGCGTAGGCGACGTCATCCAGGCGCGCCATCTCGTCCCAGTCCACGTCTGGTAATGACGGACAGGACCCCTCCGGTGTCCCTATCGGGGATCGATCATCTGCTGCGGCCTCCTGGCCGGGCGGGCGTTCCGGAACTGGCGGTACCTCCTCAACCTCCTTCGCCTCCACCGCTTCACCGGTGGGATCAGGGTCGGTACTTTCGGGGGCAGCCTCCGGTTGCTCCTTAGCCTTGGGCAGCAGAAATTTTGGAAGTTCCAGACGTGAGGGGTCATCGAAGGGAGAGATCACCGCGTCCCACAGCCGCCGCTGCATCAGGGTACGCCGGCGTCTCTCGATCTCCTCCATGCCAGGTTGTGGCAAAATCATCTTTTTCAGTCTGGCATTCTCTTCTTTAATTTCCAGCAATGCTTGCTGCAGGTGCAGGACCACGGATGGTTCCGGTTCCAGTGGCAGCTTGGCTGGGGAGCGGGGCCTGCCTCCCACCGCTTCCCTGCTCGGCTGCACACGTCCTGCTTCCATGATGTTCCAGAACCGTCTCCTCTCTTCTACCAGAGACGTCCGGTCTCTTCCGTGGAGGCGGGATTTGCGTCTCCTCCTCTTCGTAGGGAAGGTGAAGAGGAGGCGGACCTCCTTTGCTGTAGGGCAGGATCGCATGTTGTAATAGCACTTTGAGAGGGCAGGCATTCTCTTCGCGCCACAGGGGGGTACACGCCCACGAAGGTACGCCCACCTTCTTCTCCAGCGCCTGAGGGCGCGAATATGGCGACAAAGATGGCGATTTTTGGCGCCAAAAGTGCAAACAGTCCTTTTTCACAAAAACAACTCCATAGGCACACAGGGCTCGCAATTTTGCGAGTTTCGTATCCTGTTCGTGACGCCAAGTTGTCTCGACCACGCACCACAATTGTGGGTTACCAGGGCAATGGGGTACTCAGAGCCGAGCCCATGGAAGTCTATGGGGTTGTCACAGGTAGCGGTGGCTCGGTCTGTGGCCCTGGCGGTCAGGCGTATGTTGGGGGGGTATATTTACAGAGGATAGATTTATATACAGTTCGTGACGCCACCTGTAGTCTCTGGTAATTTGTACCAGCGCTGCTGTAGATCTCTGAGGGGATGGTGAGGCAGCTAGATGTCAGGTCCCCTACAGGTGGGACTCTTCCCTCAGGTCGATAGTTATGGTGGGGTTGTGCAGGGATGCAATCAAATAACTCAGTCTCACACCGTCAGCGTCTTTCCATACCTTTTACTTGTAAGATGGTAAGGCAGGTCCCAGGGAGGCTGATCCAATGGAGAATGTGTTTTGAGGTAGCAGCTGGACAAGTTAGGGGCCTCCTTTACTTTCACAATGATGAGTCCAACCAGCATAAAGCGTAGTTCCCTCTATAAACTCCAGCTATTTCAAAGCTGTACTGCCCGGTCAGTTTTGTGGTCGGAGCCTTCCTATGAGAGAGCTGAGTTCCTATTCTTGTTGTGCACTGACTCAAGGTTCTCACTCCCCTGACCCCAGTTACGTACCGACACTCCAGGGCTGCTTTCTGTTACCTAAGGTCCAGTAAGCCTCTGGTTTTTCTACCACTATGCGTGAAGCTATAGTGACGCTTCGGTCCCCAGTGACCGGTGACAATGTGCAGGACTTCTCCAATCCTAAAGCACTTCTGAATTCCTTCCACTGTGCCTTTCGCCTTGTCCGCGCTTGTAGCATAAGCACTCCACACTTCCACAGGTTATATAAGTCAATCCCTTCCTTACTTCTTTCCAGAGCTTGTTGACAGAATCTCAGTATTCCTCTAGGCAGGAGCACGTCTCTGAACCTTCACTGTCCTTGGGACAGGAGACTGAAGTATCTGTAACTCACTCTTCCTTCTCAATAGCTGTCTCAGTCTGTCTTCTAGTGGGGCACAGCTCTGACCAGGCTGAGGTGATCTGGCTCCCCTCTACTGGCCTCCACTTCTCTGAACTACACAACGGTGGGATGACTCAGTCCTGAGCCACTCGAGCTAGACCCTGCTCCTCCCTCCTCACAGGTCCAGGCTAGACTGCTCAATGAACAACTGACACTCCCTGACGAGTGACTAAATACCCTAAGGGTGTGTCTAAGTGTGTGTTGGAGTGAATGGTTATAGAGCATTAAACTGCTATCTCTCCACACATACTCCAGGGTACTGCGTGTGCCTTCACACCAGGGCTACACATATCCATCATGTAATTTCATCAAGAAGACGTCTGATTGGCTTGAAAAGTAATCTGCTGCAAAAAAAAGACTCCAAACATACAGCCAAAGTCATTAAGAACTATCTTCAGCATAAAGAGGAACAAGGAGCCCTGGAAGCGAAGCTATGACCTCACAGAGCCCTGATCTCAACATCATCGCGTCTGTCTGGGATTACATGAAGAGACAGAAGGATTTCCAAAAGACTACAGTCACAGATTTGTGGTTATTTCTCCAACATGTTTGGAACAACCTCCCTGCCAAGTTCCTTCAAAAACTGTGTTAACGCACCTTAAAAAATTGATGCTGTTTTTAAAGACAAATGGCGGTCACAGCAAATATTCGATTTAGACTTCTCTGTGTTCACTCATTTTGCATTTTGTTAATAGATAAGAATGAGGTTTTAACACTTCTATTTTTCTAAGCATTCTTACTTTGCAGCATTTTATTTACACCTGCCTAAGACTTTTGCACAGTACTGTGGACATATATACAGTATGCACAAATTCTGTGTGTGAGCAATAGATTACTTACATCACGTCGCTTTTGTCATAAGTCCTGTTAGTCACAGAAAAGAGAAGACAGTGAGAAGATGACACAGTAGACATTCTTTTCTACTATTGAGATGTAGTGAATTCTTGTGTAAATCCATCAAGGAAAATCCAATTTATTTAGAATTCTCCTTCCAGCAATTATACAGTCAGTCATCATTTGGTTCGGAGGCGACATTCTCGCCACGTTCAGGGTTTATGTCTGGCAGGACAGTCTAATAAGATCATAAGATCTCAATGAATCCTGACCAAATACAAGTACATGGCAAAAGTGCAGTGTTTTGGCATATGTCGGCCTATGGGCATGACGGCATATACACGGACAATGGCGGTTATCCAGCCTCAGACAGAGTTCGCATTTACAATAAAGATTTACTCACCTGATTTCTGGTTCCTCATCTGAAAATAGAAATATTTCATATTAAAATGAGATTTTTACAAGTAATTATATGAAAACAGGAATAAAAGTGAAAGTCCGTACTGATGTTGAATGATATAATGTAACATAGCACAATACCAGTGTCCAGTGATCTCTGAGCTCCGTATCATATGATTATAATGTGGCTCCATTTTACCATCGATATTATGGTGATAAGACCATCGGACGTCACGTTACACCCGTGTTCTCTCCTAGACACATTAATTAGTGTCACTTCTCAATGTGGCTCCATTTTACCATCGATATTATGGTGATAAGACCATCGGACACCATGTTACACCCGTGTTCTCTCCTAGACACATTAATTAGTGTCACTTCTCAATGTGGCGCCATTTAGATCCAGGAGTAGTGTCTCCATACAGGAGCTAAATAGGTAGCGCCATCTGCAGGAGGCCTTTGTGCTTGTGATTTTGGAAAATAATAAATATGTATGCATCAGAAAGTCTCATGATAATTTAGGGATTTGATCAGCACCACTATAATGGGTAAGGTTTTTAGCTTTAGTATGCATCTCCCATTTAAAAAAAAAAATGGAGGGGATGAAGTAAATATATGTGAAAATGTGTCGGTAGAAGATGTGAGACTTGAAAGCTATGGAGATCAATTATTATATAATGGCAGAACTCACCCTGTACGCCGGTCACTGCCGCCTGTAATAGTAACAGAGAGTCAGTAGAGAATATAATGTATCTCCTGGCATAATATTGTAGAAAAGTGCGATTACCTTGATGTTACATGGCGTCTGCAGCTCCTTTATGTACTCGGATGCTGGAATCTGTACATGTAAGAAAAACCATGTCATCTCCAGACCGAGAATGTCCATCTATATCCCTCTGATCTATCTGACGTATGTGATAATGTAGGGGGTATGAAGAGCACTGGCGGTCACAGACAGAAGAGTCCCCTGTCCAGGAACAATATATGGGCCATTTGCAGTTCAATAACTCGTCATAAAGCACAATTCCACCTGCTATGGAGGGAGGTGGTCGTGGCCCCCTTACCCTTTGGGCCCCTTTGCAGATGCACAGGTTGCACCAATGACATGTCCGCCCCTGAGATAGAAGTAAAATGCCCTCATGTTTGTTAGACCCGCTCTCTGTGTCTTTATATATCAGGAGGAGGATTGGAGAACAGCTGGGAGAGGAGAAACGTTTCCTACTACAGATCATTATGGAAT
>JARQOD010000003.1:8376679-8486310 GCA_033576555.1 Oophaga sylvatica | reverse complement strand
AACTGAGATGCGCATCCTTACCCTCTGCTCCATTCAGTTATCCCGTATCCTGAGGATAGGAGATATCATTTTTTTTTTTTATGGGGGAATAACTCTTTAACTTTTTGAAATTGCTTGGAGAGACCATCTGCACGGCGGCTCCCTCAGGCTCCATATAGCTGTTTTTATGGCTTTTATGACAATACTGTGGTTACAGGACGTCAGGTCAAGGATTCTTATACCAGTATAATTATTTATGTATGGGGAAGTAAAGATGAAAAATTATATATCAGATTTTATCTTTTACCAACTTATATAAAGCATGATAGTTTTTGTGACTGTGCCTTTTGCATGGGAAAAAAAAAGACATAACCTTGGACACATTATGTGGGTGTAACAGCATCCCTTCTGGTCACCATTTTCTACTATGGATCATCAACATAGGATTTTATAATGCACTGTGTACAATGAAATATCATAAACTTGATATCAATATCAGACATTTCTATTAAAGAATCAATGCACAATTTTGGATATATTGTATTTCTACGCTTTGCTTTAGTGGCTGCAACAAGAAACACTAAAAGCTGTAAGTAAAGATCACTAGATCGCTCCACTATAACATATAGGCCGGAGTCACACTGGCGAAAAAATCGGACGACTGCAATGTGATGAAATATCGCATTGCAGTCGGACCTATGTTAATCTATGAAGCAGCTCCCAGTATCAGATTTTTTTGTGGTCCGTTTTAAACGTCCGAGTGCAATCGCAGCATGCTGCGATGTCACCGATTGTGGGTCGACTATCGCCAATGCAAGTCTATGGGAGCGATGAAAAATCTGATTACAAACGGACCGCACGTGTGACTTGCGATGAAATCGCATCGGTGTCCTTTAGAAAAGCCGGCAATTCATCCCCGGCTATACTGTAAAATCACACTGACAGCTTTAATAAAGAATAGAATCAATACATATACACACATAGAATACACATATATATATACATGTCATTGTGACATATATATACATATATTTATAGTTCTTACACTTCTACATACTGTAATAGCCACAAATTCAATTGCCGGCTTTTGTGAAACTACAGAACCCGACATGAAATTACACATGGTTTACATAAAGTTAACCATGTAATTTCATGTATTTTGATATATGGTTTTCACTAACAATTACATGAGTATATGTGTGTGAAATTTCACACATGTAGGGGTTAATTAAAGGTGTAAATTCGTTTAAAAAAAAATGTGTGTGTGCTCCCGCTGTATTTTCTCCACCAGACAAAGCAAGTGAGTGGAGGCAAATAATAATAGCCGAGGGAGGGTGAATTTATTTTGTGCCCCCCCTGGCTACTAACATCTGCCCTGTTATTTTTAGGTAGCTGAGGAGAAAAAGCAAAAACAGTAATACACCAGAGAGGCTGGAACCTATTGGATTGCAGTACCCTGAACTAACCACAACTAGAGGTAGCCGTGGAGCGTTGCTACGTTGATCCTAGACACCTCGTCACAGCCTGAGAGATAACTACACCTAAAGGCAGAAAGATGAAGCTATCTGCCCCGGAGCAGATCCCCAAAGAAAATAGGAAGCCCCCAAACATATAATGGCGGTTAATAATAATAATAATAATAATAATCTTTATTTATATAGCGCCATCATATTCCGCAGCGCTTTACAGTTTAACAGTTTCAAAACACAAGTCATAAGTAACAACGTTAACAATACAGTAATTAAAGCAAAATAAGACGGCCCTGCTCGTGAGAGCTTACAATCTACAATGAGGTGGGGAGATACAAAATACAGGTGTGTATATACAATGGTGCATTTACAATGATGGTCCAGCCATCTTAAGGGAGTGAGGGATGGATGGAGATAGTGAATGGGCTACACACACACACACACACACACACTTACACATAGAATGACTTTGATTAGTGAATGTGATAGGCCGCTCTGAACAGATGTGTTTTGAGGGAGCGCCTGAAACCATGCAAATTGTGGATAGTCCTAATTTCTTGGGGTAGAGCATTCCAGAGGATTGGCGCAGCGCGGGAGAAGTCTTGGAGTCGGGAGTGGGAGGTACGGATTAGTGCAGAGGTTAGTCGAAAGTCGTTTGCAGAGCGCAGCAGTCGGTTAGGCCGATAGATAGAAATGAGGGAGGAGATGTAGGGGGGTGCTGCAGTGTGGAGAGCTTTGTGGGTGAGAACAAGTACTTTGAATTGGATCCTATAATGAATGGGCAGCCAGTGTAAGGACTGGCGAAGAGCGGACGCGTCCGAGTACCGATTAGCCAGATGGATAACCCTGGCTGCTGCATTAAGGATGGACTGGAGAGGGGATAGTCGAGTAATGGGGAGGCCAAGTAATAGAGCGTTACAGTAGTCCAGGCGGGAGTGGATCAATGCTACAGTGAGGGTTTTTGTTGTTTCCATGGTGAGAAAAGGGTGGATTCTAGAGATGTTCTTTAGGTGTAGGCGGCAAGAGCGGGCAAGAGATTGTATATGGGAGGTGAAGGAGAGATTGGTATCAAACATAACACCCAGACAGCGAGCCTGCTGCCGGGGTGTTATTATGGTGCCGCCCACTGAGAGGGAAATGTCAGATTTAGGGAGGTTAGTAGACGGCGGGAGCAGAAGAAGTTCAGTTTTGGAGAGGTTGAGTTTCAGATAGAGAGCAGACATGATGTTGGAGACTGCGGACAGACAGTCGGTGGCGTTCTGTAGTACAGCGGGGGTAAGGTCGGGGGATGACGTGTATAATTGTGTGTCATCAGCATAAAGATGGTACTGAAAGCCAAATCTGCTGATGGTCTGTCCAATTGGGGCGGTGTAGAGAGAGAAGAGAAGGGGGCCAAGGACTGAGCCCTGGGGTACACCGACAGTGAGAGGAAGAGGAGATGATGTGGAGCCAGAGAACGAAACACTGAAGGAGCGGTCAGAAAGATAGGAGGAGAACCAGGAGAGAACAGTGTCCTTAATACCTAGAGAGTGGAGCCTGGACAGTAGGAGACGGTGGTCAACCGTGTCGAAAGCTGCAGAAAGGTCGAGTAGAAATGAGCAGAGAGTGGTCGCCGTTACGTTTTGCTGTCAGAAGGTCATTGGTCACTTTGATGAGTGCAGTTTCAGTCGAATGTAGGGTCGGAAGCCGGATTGTGAAGGGTCTAGGAGGGAGTGAGTGGAGAGGTAACGGGTGAGGCGGGAGTAGACTAGGCGCTCCAAAAGTTTGGAGATGAAGGGGAGATTGGAGACCGGTCTGTAGTTGTTTGTGCAGGAAGGGTCAAGAGCGGGTTTCTTTAGTAGTGGAGTAATGATGGAGTGTTTAAAGGAGGATGGGAAAATGCCAGAGGAGAGTGAGAGATTGAAGATTGTAGTTAGGTGAGTTGTGACAACAGGAGAAAGAGACTGGAGGAGATGTGAGGGGATGGGGTCGGTAGTGCATGTAGTCGGACGAGAGGAAGAGAGGAGTCTGGAGACTTCTTCTTCTGTGATGGGATCAAATGTGGAAAGTGAGCCAGGGGAAATGCAGGGTGGGATGGGAGTCACAGCACTTGGTGGTTGAGAGCAGATTTCCTGACGGATAGTATCTATTTTTTCTATAAAGTGGGAGGCCAGGTCATCAGCACAAATGTCTGTGATAGGGGCTTGTGCTTTTGGCCTGAGGAGGGAGTGAAAAGTGTCAAAAAGTTTCTTGGGGTTGTTGGCTAGTGAGGAGATCAGTGTGGTGAAGTAGGTCTGTTTGGCGAGGTGAAGGGCAGCATTATAAGTTCTTAACATGAATTTAAAGTGGATGAAGTCTTCTGGTGTGCAGGTTTTTCTCCATAGGCGTTCAGCACTCCTAGAGCATCGCTGGAGAAGATGAGTTTGCGATGTGAGCCAGGGCTGTTTTACTGTGTGTTTGGAAGTTCTGAGGGTGAGCGGTGCTACTTGGTCAAGGTGCTTCTAAGAGTGTCATTGTAGTGCTGAACAGCCAGATTAGGACAAGAAAAAGAGGAGATTGGGGACAGCGAAGGGTGTAGGGAGTCTGAAAGTGTCTGAGGGTTAATGGCTTGCAGATTTCTGAATGTGTGGTAGGTAGGAGTGCGCTGGGGTGGTGGAGGATTTGTGAGCGTGAAGGAGAGAATGTTGTGGTCAGAGAGTGGAAGCGGTGAGTTATTTTAGGTGGAGATTGAACAGAGGCGGACAAAGACCAGGTCAAGGGTGTTGCCATCCTTGTGTGTCTCAGAGGTTGAAAGCTGTGAGAGGCCTAGAGAAGTGGTTAGTGATAGAAGCTGAGATGCAGATGTGGAAGTAGGACTGTTAATGGGATGTTGAAGTCTCCAAGGATAAGGGTTGGTAGTTTCTGAGGACATGAAGTGCGGCAGCCAGGCTGAGAAGTGGTCAAGGAACTGGGTGGATGAGCCTGGGGCCGATATATGACCGCTATTCTGAGGGAGAGGGGATGGAAGAGCCTGATGGTGTGGACCTCAAAAGAAGGAATGAGAGTGATGGAATTGGGGGATGACCTGGAAAGTGCATTGTGGGGACAGGAGTATGCCAACTCCACCACCATGTCTGTTTGTGGGTCTCGGGGAATGGGAGAACTGTAAGCCACCATAGGAAATGGCAGCAGGGGAGACCGTGTCAGAATCCTGAATCCAGGTTTCAGTGAGGGCCAACAGATGAAGAGAGTTGTTCAGAAAGTAGTTGTGCAGGAAAGATAGTTTATTGCATGCAGACCTTGGATTCCAGAGGGCACAGTTGAAAGAAGGAGATGAGGGAGTGCAAGTAATATTAACAAGATTATTATGGTTTTGAAATGAGGTAGGGTAGGGATTGAGGTTGGGGATGGACCAGGTGTTGGGGGAGATGTCCCCTGAAATCAGTAAGAGTAGGAAGATAAAGAGCAGGTAGTTGTTGGATTTATAAATAGGTTTTTTCTGAGATATGTTTGGGCAAGATGGGCTGAGTTTTCTTAGGAAGGTGAGGAGTGCATGGGAACTGTACATGGGAGAGGGAAGTATGGAGGGGCTGATGTATATGAGTCGTGATGGAGGGGGATGGAGCAGTGAATGTGGATGGCAAGGGAACACAGGAGGATAGAGATAGAGAACATAATTAAAAAGAAAGCAAAGTGTGGGCTACCTGATTCCTGCCCTGATTAACTGCCATGGATAACTGCCTTTACTCGATGCTTGTCTTTCGTGATGCTTTGCTTTCTGTGATGCGTGCGCCCCCTTACTGCGTGCGCCCCTTAGACTACTCCTAAATATTATAGTCCAACTACAGGGTCAGGAAAGTGGGATTGTGGGGGCTGTTTTGGGATAATTTGCCAGCTGGGGCCAGCACACCAGGGGTGGTTAGATCATCAAAGGCTACCTGGCAACATCTATATGCTTTAGCACCTTCCACCTGATAGCATCTAGAGAGGCCCCAGTCACCGGGATATAAAGCAGTAAGTATTTTAAACACAGTGCAAAAATGAATTATTCCAAAGCCTTATTAACAGGCACATTAAACTATGTTGCAAGATGGTAAAGCAGTGCTTGGCAGCAAGTAGAGGTATGGAGTGCACACCATTAATAAATAGTGCAGCATTCAACACAGATAGCAGAGGTGGGGATTCTATTCAGCTGTTTGCTTCCACTGAATGCAGTTCATACCATTAATATATAGTGCAGCATTCAACACAGATAACAGAGGTGGGGATTCTATTCAGCTGTTTGCTTCCACTGAATGCAGTTCATACCATTAATATATAGTGCAGCATTCAACACAGATAGCAGAGGTGGGGATTCTATTCAGCTGTTTGCTTCCACTGAATGCAGTTCATACCATTAATATATAGTGCAGCATTCAACACAGATAGCAGAGGTGGGGATTCTATTCAGCTGTTTGCTTCCACTGAATGCAGTTCATACCATTAATATATAGTGCAGCATTCAACACAGATAGCAGAGGTGGGGATTCTATTCAGCTGTTTGCTTCCACTGAATGCAGTTCATACCATTAATATATAGTGCAGCATTCAACACAGATAGCAGAGGTGGGGATTCTATTCAGCTGTTTGCAGAGACAAGAAGATAGCACTGACACAGACAGAAAATAGAATGAGCAAATGTTGGGGCCCAATCTGTCTAGACAGAAAAGTACAGGAAAGCATTCTGACTGCATTCCAAAAAAACCCCTAAAAAATACCAGCACTTCTGGTTGCCAAAAAACCTGAGATCACACGTTCTCTACCACCTAAATCAGATCTCTGGTGTAACAAAACAAAACCACAGCCACTGAAAAAACAGGAAAAAGCGAATGAACAAATAACAGTGGCTACAGATAAATTGAGAGGAGCACAGGCCCCAGGAGAGGACCCGCTGACCTCCACAAAAGTGCAGAAAACTATGAAAAAAGCAAGCACAAAAAGAAAAGCAGAAAATATCTTATCTGAAAGCAGCAGGTGCAGGCAAGACTCCAGCAACTTCCAAAAGAACCAGGAACCACAATTGAGACAAGAACAATTGATCACTGGCGACCATCTTGGGAGGGAACCTCCCTTATATCAGTCCAGTCAGTGATCCCAGATTGCTATTCCTCGCTGAAAGGTTCAGTACTGTCTGTAACCACCAGAGAGAGCCTCTGCTCAGAAACCATCTTTAGCACATTCACAACACTGCCCCCAGACACCCAGAAAAGGCAAATCTATAATTAGATTAGCCCTTTCTGGCACTTTGCCCGTCTATTCCCATTGCCCTGTAGCGGTGGCGAATGGGTTAATAATGGGTTAAAGCCACCTTGCAATTGAAAGGTGACTTTAAGCCAGGTTAATAATTGAGAGTTGTCAATTTGACAACTCTCAATTATTAATCCTATTGTATGAAAGGAAAAAAAACACACACACATTAATTATTAATCCTTTTAATGAAATAAAGACACAGTTTTGGACCATATTTTATTGCTCAGCTGTAATCCCCTGAATGAATCAGTTCCTCTCCCGGCGACAGGAGAGGAAGTGATTAGTGTGTGAAGCTTAATTGATTGCTTCCCACTTTCACTTCAGGTCAGGGTGACCTGACCTGAAGTGAAAGTGGGAAGCAATCAATTAAGCTTCACACACTAATCACTTCCTCTCCTTTCGCCGGGAGAGGAACTGATTCATTCAGGGGGTGACAGCTCAGTAGGCAGCATTAGCTGCCTGCTAGCTGTAACCTGTTAACCCTTTCTGATGGATTACAGCGTGGGACCTGACTGTGCATCGGATAGGTAAGAATAATTTTGCTCTTTTATTTTATTTTTATTACAGGAAATGGTTTTAGCAGGAAAATAAAAGATGGTCAAAAACTGTTTGCTTATTTCATTAAAATGATTTTTTATTAAAGTGTGTGTGTTTGATTTTTCTTTCATACAATAGGATTAATAATTGATAGTTGTCTAATTGACAGCTCTCAATTATTAACCTGGCTTAAAGTCACCTTTCCATTGCAAGGTGGCTTTAACCCCTTATTAACTCATTCGCCACCGCTACAGGGCAATGGGAATAGACGGGCAAAGTGCCAGAAAGGGCTAATCTAATTATAGATTTGCCTTTTCTGGCACAAAATAAATGCACCCTCCCTGGGCTATTATTATTTGCCCCCACTCGCTTGCTTTGTCTGTCTGGTGGAGAAAATACAGCGGGAGCCCACGCATTTTTTTCAAACGAATTTACACCTTTAATTAACCCCTACATGTCTGCAATTTTGCACACATACACTCATGTAATTGTAAGTTAAAACCATATATCAAACTACATGAAATGACATGGTTAACTGTGTGTAAACAATGTATCATTTCATGTCGGGTCTGTATTTTCACAAAAGCCGGCAATTGAATTAGCGGCTATTACAGTATGTAGAAGTGTATGAACTATAAATATATGTATATACAGTTAGGTCCATAAATATTTGGACAGAGACAACATTTATCTAATTTTGGTTCTAGACATTACCACAATGAATTTGAAACAAAACAAATCAGATGCAGTTGAAGTTCAGACTTTCAGCTTTCATTTGAGGGTATCCACATTAAAATTGGATGAAGGGTTTAGGAGTTTCAGCTCCTTAACATGTGCCACCCTGTTTTTAAAGGGACCAAAAGTAATTGGACAAATGACTCCAAGGCTATTTCATGGACAGGTGTGGGCAATCCCTTTGTTATGTCATTCTCAATTAAGCAGATGAAAGGGCCGGAGTTGATTTGAGGTGTGGTGTTTGCATTTGGAAGGTTTTGCTGTGAAGGAAACATGTGGTCACAGGAGCTCTCCATGCAGGTGAAACAAGCCATCCTTAAGCTGCAAGAACAGAAAAAACCCATCCGAGAAATTGCTACAACATTAGAAGTGGCAAAATCTACAATTTGGTACATCCTGAGAAAGAAAGAAAGCACTGGTGAACTCATCAATGCAAAAAGACCTGGTCGCCCACGGAAGACAACAGTGGTGGATGATCGCCGCATACTTTCTTTGGTGAAGAAGAACCCATTCACAACATCAACTGAAGTCCAGAACACTCTCAGTGAAGTAGGTGTATCTGTCTCTAAGTCAACAGTAAAGAGAAGACTCCATGAAAGTAAATACAAAGGGTTCACATCTAGATGCAAACCATTCATCAATTCCAAAAATAGACAGGCCAGAGTTAAATTTGCTGAAAAACACCTCCAGAAGCCAGCTCAGTTCTGGAAAAGTATTCTATGGACAGATGAGACAAAGATCAACCTGTAGCAGAATGATGGGAAGCCAAAAGTTTGGAGAAGAAAGGGAACAGCACATGATCCAAGGCACACCACATCCTCTGTAAAACATGGTGGAGGCAACGTGATGGCATGGGCATGCATGGCTTTCAATGGCACTGGGTCACTTGTGTTTATTGATGACATAACAGCAGACAAGAGTAGCCGGATGAATTCTGAAGTGTACCGGGATATACTTTCAGCCCAGATTCAGCCAAATGCTGCAAACTTGATTGGACGGCGCTTCATAGTACAGATGGATAATGACCCCAAGCATACAGCCAAAGCTACACAGGAGTTCATGAGTGCAAAAAAGTGGAACATTCTTCAATGGCCAAGTCAATCACCAGATCTTAACCCAATTGAGCATGCATTTCACTTGCTCAAATCCAGACTTAAGAGGGAAAGACCCACAAACAAGCAAGACCTGAAGGCTGCGGCTGTAAAGGCCTGGCAAAGCATTAAGAAGGAGGAAACCCAGCGTTTGGTGATGTCCATGGGTTCCAGACTTAAGGCAGTGATTGCCTCCAAAGGATTCGCCACAAAATTTTGAAAATAAAAATATTTTGTTTGGGTTATGTTTTTGTCCAATTACTTTTGACCTCCTAAAATGTGGAGTGTTTGTAAAGAAATGTGTACAATTCCTACATTTTCTAACACATATTTTTGTTCAACCCTTCAAATTAAACGTTACAATCTGCACTTGAATTCTGTTGTAGAGGTTTCATTTCAAATCCAATGTGGTGGCATGCAGAGCCCAACTCGCGAAAATTGTGTCACTGTCCAAATATTTCTGGCCCTGACTGTATATGTGACAATGACATGTGTATATATATATATGTGTTCTATGTGTATATATCTATTCTTTCTTTTTGATTTAAATACTATTCTTTTGGATCCATTATATGTCAGTTTCGCAAGCCTGCGAGAAAATCTCGCAAGTCGGATGTAAATCGGATGTTACAACTACGGTCAGATGTGACTAAATTGCATCTTTCCAGGAAAATCGGATGCCAGACGGATGACTGTTCATGACATTTTGGTGCGATAATCGACCGACTAAAACGGTCCGATTTTTTGTCGTTGTGTGTGACTCCGGCCATACAGTACGTATTGTAACCGAGTGACTTCAGCGTGCTCGAAAAACATGTTCGAGGCTCCATGTCTCACGGCTGTTCAACAGCTGCAACACATGCAGGAATTAACTAACAAACAGGCATGTGTTGTGGCTGTCGAAAAGCCGCGAGACATAGAGCCGTGGAGGCTCGAACATATTTTTTGAGCACGCTGAAGTCACTCGGTTAGCACCCGAGCATGCTCAGATAACACCTTATCCCAGCACGTTCGCTTATCACTAGTAACTATGAGTATACACTACAAAAATTCAGTCCCAAACTTTATGTCAATGATTATTAATAAAGAGGGGGTGCAATGCTAAACCTGTGATGTTTCGCCCTGGGTGGTGAAACGTGGCACAATTGTGGTTACTCTGGTTGACATTAGTAATGAGTTTGCGTCTTCTCTATGTGCGCTCATAGCAGGACGTTGTCTGTTCACATGTCCGCCTCTGGATTCCCATGTCTGTTCTGTTTTTCTCTTTTTAGGAGTGACCAGAATAAGTGATCGGTCGCATCAATGAAACAAAACTAATTAGCGCCATTGATAATCAGGTGTTTCATATTTTGGAAAATAAAGTTCTGCATGCACAACATCAAACAGACCCCATAATAAGTATTAAGACCACCCTTCGCATTTACACTACTGATCACTTATTTAGCTGGTCCTAAAACAGAAACCACAAACGTAATGTCCGAGCGTGCATGTGAACAGAGCCATAAACTCTCCAAAGCTCAGCTTTCTGGACACCAGTGAGCATGACCTAAGGGAAGCTCTTGTAATTTCAGGCTTTAGATGGGGTTTTATAGGACATTTCTAAAAAGAAACCTATTGAAAAAATGGCCAGTTCCCCCATAGACAGCAGGGAGAATGTTTCCACGCCTGTGTGTGACTCTCCATTGAAGTCAGTAAGGCTCTTTCTGTAAATTTCAGCCTTGACCCTTGATGGGGAAAGTGGCAATCATAATAGGCAGATGGAGGCTTGGGATGAATTCACACGTTGTGGATCGTTTCGCCACAGTTTAAAAAAAAAAAAAACGCCGCAAAATCATTGTGTAAATAAAAAAAAATGCAACACAGTGTGAACGCAGCCTTAGGTTTAGATACAGTTGATGTTCTGATTCTTCCATAAGGATGCTGCTTGCAGGTTCGCCGTCATGAGTGCAGATGTGGAATTCATGTGCCGTGATATATCCGAGGAGCTCATCATACAGCATGGTGCAAGAAAACAGAAGATGATAGAATCATAGAATCATAGATGATGAGCGCTGATCTTACCTGCCATGAATTGAAGAGCTCAGATTCTCCTTCTGCTCAGGTTTTTCTTGTTTTTTCTTGCATTTTTTGCTGCGTTTTTGTCCTGCTACATTTGTCTCTTGCGCACGCTGATAAAGTTTAGTGCAAAAAAAAAATTTCATTCTACTTCATCAGCTTTTGGCACAAACAAATGCAGCAAAACCTGATACTTGCATTTTTTCAGCATTTTTATCACCACCATTACTTTCAATGGGTGAAAAACGCTGAAAAAAAACTTAAAGAAGTGACATGAAATATTGTCCAAAAACCAAGCAAAGTACAAAATACTGAGGACAAAAAAAACCAAGCTGCGTGCAAGAGATTTCTGACATCTCAGACTTTGCTGGTACTGTAAGAATGCATAAAAAAACGCAGCAAAAATGCCGCATGTGAACATACCGTTATTTCTTTCAACCTTGATGGAAGAGGCCTATAGACATCATTTAGGGGGTCCTGGAGCGCCTGTTCTTTAGTTTGACTATTTTCTTTCCATTATTTTCATAGAAAGGAAAAGCTAAATCAATCATGGGTATTTTAACGATTGGAAGCCATGGGATTAAAGGGAACAGGGTCTTGCTTCCATAACAAGTGGGATACCTAAGCTCTGTCATTATTAGTTTTATCATACAGAGATGGAAACCAATCTCAATTACACAAGTTATCAAGGTAGAAAATATCCAGGAAGGGAGCGGCACTGCACTTGTGGGCTGTGAACCACCATATCTGACTGACCGCTACAAGATTTCACTATATCTGCCATATTTCACATGTGCAGTAGCAGTACCAGCATTTCTGGGATTTTTTTATGTATTCACTATGAATTATACCATTAATTTTACTTTTGGAAAGTAAATTTACAGCGAAAAAAGAAAAAATAAAATTCCTCAATATCCCATATAATCCCATACAATGTGCTTTCTTGTGCAAAACTGTTGCTGGAATTTCCATTCATCGTAGCTTGTCCTTTCCTGCCACCTAGTGGTCAACTTCTGAAGTTAATTTTAAATTAATTTCGCCTGTACATTGAGTAAACCAAGTGTGAGTGAATTTGACAAGTAATGGGGAGACCTAGCCCAATATCTGCAGTTGTGGAAGAAAAGGTTGTTTCGTACATCTGTTAGAAGACCAATGGAAATTCTTAGGCCGGCGTCACACTGGCGACAGAATCGGACGACTGCAATACGATGAAATATCGCATTGCAGTCTGCCCTATGTTAATCTATGGAGCAGCTCCCAGTATCAGATTTTTTGTGGTCCGTTTTAAACGTCCGTGTGCAATCGCAGCATGCTGCGATTGTCACCGATTGTGGGTCGACTATCGCCAATGCAAGTCTATGGGAGCGATGAAAAATCGGATTACAAACGGACCACACTGTGTGACTTGCGATGAAATCGCATCGGTGTCCTTTAGAAAAGCCGGCAATTCATCCCCGGCTATACTGTAAAATCACACTGACAGCTTTAATAAAGAATAGAAAGAATAGATATATGCACATAGAATACATATATATATATATATATATATATATATATATGTCATTGTGACACATACATATATTTATAGTTCTTACACTTCTACATACTGTAATAGCCGCTAATTCAATTGCCGGCTTTTGTGAAATCACAGAAGCCGACATGAAATGATACATTGTTTAGACACAGTTAACCATGTCATTTCCTGTATTTTGATATATGGTTTGAACTTACAATTACGTATGTGTATTTATGCAAAATTTCAGACATGTAGGGGTTAATTAAAGGTGTAAATTCGTTGAGAAAAAATGCATGGGCTCCCGCTGTATTTTCTCCACCAGACAGACAAAGCAAGCGAGTGGGGGCAGATAATAATAGCCTAGGGAGGGTACATTTTTTTTGTGCCCCCCCTGGCTACTAACATCTGCCCCCAGACACCCCAGAAAGGGCGAATCTATAATTAGATTCGCCCTTTCTGGCACTTTGCCTGTCTATTCCCATTGCCCTGTAGCGGTGGCGAATGGGTTAATAGGGGGTTAAACCCACCTTGCTATTGAAAGGTGAGTTTAAGCCAGGTTAATAATTGAGAGATGTCAATTAGACAACTATCAATTATTAATCCTATTGTATGAAAGAAAAATCAAACACACACAGTTTAATAAAAAAGAAGTTTAATGAAATAATCACACATTTTTTGACCATATTTTATTTTCCTGCTAAAACCATTTCCTGTAATAAAAATAAAATAAAAAAGCAAAATTATTCTTACCAATCCGATGTACAGTCAGGTCCCACGGTGTAATCCATCAGAAAGGGTTAACAGGTTACAGCTTGCAGAAAGCTAATGCTCTCTCCGAGTTGTAACCCCCTGAATGAATAACTTACTCTCCCAGCGAAAGGAGAGGAAGAGATTCATGAATGGAGCTTAATTGATTTATTGGCACTTTCACTTCAGTGACCTGACCTAACGTGAAAGTGGGATACAATCAATTAAGCTTCATTCATTAATCACATCCTCTCCTGTCGGCAGGAGATAAGCTCATTCATTCAGGAGCTATCAGATGAGCACGCAGGATTACTTGCGCTGCTTATCTGATTGCTAGTTAACCCTTTGTGAAGGATTACATCGTGGGACGTGACAGATCGCCAGATAGGTAAGAATAATGTTGTTTTATTATTTTATATTTATTTTAGAAGAACAAGGGCTTCGAACGGATTAAGAGTGAAATAAAAGATGGTCAAAAAAATGTGTTTTGATTTCATTAAAATTATTTATTCTTAAAGTGTGTTTGTGTTTTTTTATTTACTTCAATAGGATTAATAATTGATAGTTGTGTAATTGACAGCTCTCAATTATTAACCTGCCTTAAGGTCACCTTTCAATACTAAGGTGACATTAACGCCTTATTAACCCATTCGCCACTGCTACAGGGCAATGGGAATAGACGGGCAATGTGCCAGAAAGGGCGAATATAATTATAGATTTGCCCTTTCTGGGGTGTCTGGGGGCAGATGTTAGTAGCCAGGGGGGGCACAAAAAAAATGTACCCTCCCTAGGCTATTATTATCTGCCCCCACTCGCTTGCTTTGTCTGTCTGGTGGAGAAAATACAGCGGGAGCCCACGCATTTTTTTCAATGAATTTACACCTTTAATTAACCCCTACATGTCTGAAATTTTGCACAAATACACTCATGTAATTGTAAGTTCAAACCATATATCAAAATACAGGAAATGACATGGTTAACTGTGTGGAAACAATGTATATCTTTTTGAATCCTCTCTCTCTCTTCTCTAGTATTAGCTACCCCTCCTAGCTTTGTGTCATCAGCAAATTTGGGTAAACTGATCAAATTTGCTGATGACACAAAGCTAGGAGGGGTAGCTAATACTAGAGAAGAGAGAGAGAGGATTCAAAAAGATATAAATAAACTGGAGCAGTGGGCAGCAACTAACAGAATGGTTTTTAACAGGGAAAAATGCAAAGTACTACATCTGGGCAATAAAAATGAAAAAAGCATATACAAAATGGGAGGAATAGGGCTAAGTAACAGCACATGTGAAAAAGACTTGGGTATACTTATTGATCACAGACTGAACATGAGTCAACAGTGTGATGCAGCAGCAAAAAAGGCAAATACAATTCTAGGATGTATCAACAGAAGCATACAGTCTAGATCACGTGAGGTCATTATTGCCCTCTACTCCTCTTTGGTCAGACCTCATCTGGAATACTGTGTCCAGTTTTGGGCACCACATTTTAAAAAAGACATCAACAAACTGGAGCAAGTTCAAAAGAGAGCCACCAGAATGGTGACCGGTCTGCAAACCATGTCCTATGAGGAACGGTTGCAGGATTTGGGAATGTTTAGCTTGCAAAAAAGAAGACTGAGAGGAGACTTAATAGCTGTCTACAAATATCTCAAGGGCTGTCACATTGTAGAAGGATCATCTTTATTCTCATTTGCACAAGGAAAGACTAGAAGCAATGGGATGAAACTGAATGGGAGGAGACACAGATTAGATATTAGAAAAAACTTTTTGACAGTAAGGGTGATCAAGGAGTGGAACAGGCTGCCACGAGAGGTGGTGAGTTCTCCTTCAATGGAAGTCTTCAAACAGAGGCTGGACAGACATCTGTCTGGGATGATTTAGAGAATCCTGCTTTGAGCAGGGGGTTGGACCAGATGGCCCAGGAGGCCCCTTCCAACTCTACCATTCTATGATTCTATCATTTCATGTCGGCTTCTGTGATTTCACAAAAGCCGGCAATTGAATTAGCGGCTATTACAGTATGTAGAAGTGTAAGAACTATAAATATATGTATATATATACATGTCACAATGACATGTATATATATATATATATATATATATATATATATATATATATATTTTATATATATATTATATATGTGTTCTATGTGTATATATCTATTCTTTCTTTTGTGATTGAAATACTATTCTTTTGGATCCATTATATGTCAGTTTTGCAAGCCTGCGAGAAATTCTCGCAAGTCGGATGAAAATCGGATGTTACAAGGTACACACACATGCGACTAAATCGCATCTTTGAAGGAAAATCGGATGCCAGAAGGATGTGTGATGTTTGCATTTTGATACGACAATCGACCGACTAAAACGGACCGATTTTTTGTCGTTGTGTCTGACGCCGGCCTTAGAATCCTGTAATCGGGTCGGTGCCACAAAATTGGAGGATGGCCCACTTGGTACCAATATTTAACCCCTTCACCCCCAAGGGTGGTTTGCACGTTAATGACCGGGCCAATTTTTACAATTCTGACCACTGTCTCTTTATGAGGTTATAACTCTGGAACGCTTCAACGGATCTTCGCGATTCTGAGATTGTTTTCTCGTGACATATTGTACTTCACGTTAGTGGTAAAATTTATTCGATATACCTTGCGTTTATTTTTGAAAAAAACGCAAATATGGCGAAAATTTTGAAAATTTTGCAATTTTCAAACTTTGAATTTTTTTTCCCTTAAAACAGAGAAATATGTCACACAAAATAGTTAAGAAATAACATTTCCCACATGTCTACTTTACATCAGCACAATTTTGGAACCAAAATTTTTTTTTGTTTGGAAATTATAACGGTTAAAAGTTGACCAGTGATTTCTCATTTTTACAACAAAAATTACAAAGCCATTTTTTTAGGGACCACCTCACATTTGAAGTCACTTTGACGGGTCTATATAGCAGAAAATACCCAAAATGACACCATTCTAAAAACTGAACCCCTCAAGGTACTCAAAACCACATTCAAGAAGTTTAATAACCCTTCAGGTGCTTCACAAGAGCTGAAGCAACGTGGAAGGAAAAAATTAAGCTCGTAAGGGAAGGAGCGCCGTTTGACTTATTCAAACTAAAATTGGCTGGAGTTGAGATTGGACGCCATGTCGTGTTTGGAGAGCCCCTGATACGCCTAAACAGTGGAAACCCCCCACAAGTGACACCATTTTGGAAACTAGACCCCCTAATAAACTTATTTAGATCTGTTGTGAGCACTTTGAACCCCAAAGTGTTTCACAAAAGTTTATAATGCCTGGGTGTGAAAAAAAAAAAAAACAATTTTCCACAAAAATGATTTTTTAGTCCCAAATTTTTGATTTTTCCCAAGGAAATTGGACCCCAAAAGTTGTTGTCCAATTTGTCCTGAGTACACTGATACCCCATATGTTGGGGGGGGGAAACTGTTTGGGTGCACGGCAGGGCTTGGAAAGGAAACAGTAACGTTTTGGAATGCAAACATTGATGGGGGTCATGTTCCGTTTGTAGTGCCCCACATGAGCCTAAACAGTGGAATCCCCCCACAAGTGACCTCATTTTGGAAGCTAGACCCCTAAGGAACTTATCTAGATCTTTGGTGAGCACTTTGAACCCCCAAGTGCTTCACACAAGTTTATAATGCCCGGGCATGAAAATAAAAAATCCTATTTTTTTCCCACAAAAATTATCTCTTAGTCACTAATTTTTTATTTTCCCATAGGTAACAGGAGAAATTGGACCACAAAAGTTGTTGTCCAATTTGTCTTTAGTACGCTGATACCCCATATGTGGGGGGGAACCACTGTTTGGGCGCATGGCAGAACTCGGAATGGAAGGAGCACCATTTGACTTTTTCCAACCAAAATTGGCTGAAATTGAGATTGGACGCCATGTTGCATTTGGAGAGCCCCTGATGTGCCTAAACAGTGGAAAACCCTCACAAGTGACCCCATTTGGGAAACTAGACCCCCTAAGGAACTTATCTAGATCTTTGGTGAGCAATTTGAACCTCCAAGTGCTTCACACAAGTTTATAACGTAGAGCCGTAAAATTAAAAAATCATATTTTTTCCACAAAATTGATCTTTTCACCCCAATTTTTATTTTCCCAAGGGTTACAAGACTCCAAAAGTTATTGTGCAATTTGTCCTGAGTACGCTGATACCCCATATGTGGGGTTAAACCACTGTTTGGGTCCATGGCAGAGTTTGGAAGGGAAGGAGCGCCGTTTGACTTTTTCAACGCAGAATTGGCTGGATGACATGTCGTGTTTGGAGAGCTCCTGATCTGCCTAAACAGTGGAAACCCCCACAAATGACACCATTTTGGAAACTAGACCCCTCAAGGAACTTATCTAGATGTGTGGTGAGTACTTTGAACCCCGAAGTGCTTCACAGAAGTTTATAACGTACAGCCGTAAAATAAAAAATCTTTTTTCTTTTTTTTACAAAAATGATTGTTTCACCCCCAATATTTTATTTCACAAGGGTAACAGGAGAAATTGGACCCCAAAAGTTGTTGTCCAATTTGTCCTGAGTACGCTGATACCCAATATGTGGGAGTAAACTACTGTATGGGCTCACGTCGGGGCTCGGAAGGGAAGTAGTGACGTTTTGGATTGCAGACTTTGATGGAATGGTCTGGGGGCGTCATGTCGCATTTGGAGAGCCCCTGATGCGCCTAAACAGTGGAAACCCCCCACAAGTGACCCCATTTTGGAAAATAGACCCCACAAGGCACTTATCTACATGTGTGGTGAGCACTTTGAACCCCGAAGTGCTTCACAGAAGTTTATAACGTACAGCTGTAAAAATAAAAAATCCTTTTTTTTTTACAAAAATGATTTTTTCGCCCCCAATATTTTATTTTCACAAGGGTAACAGGAGAAATTGGACCCCAAAAGTTGTTGTCCAATTTGTCCTGAGTACACTGATACCCAACATGTGTGAGAAAACGACTGTATGGGTGCACGTCTGGGCTCGGAAGGGAAGTAGAGACGTTTTGGATTGCAGACTTTGATGGAATGGTCTGGGGGCGTCATGTCGCATTTGGAGATCCCCTGATGCGCCTAAACAGTGGAAACCCCCCACAAGTGACCCCATTTTGGAAAATAGACCCCACAAGGAACTTATCTAGAAGTGTGGTGAGCGCTATGAAGCCCCAAGTGCTTCACAGAAGTTTTATAACATACAGCCGTAAAAACAAAAAAATCATTTTTTTTTTTACAAAAATGATTTTGTCGCCCCCAGTTTATTTTCCCAAGGGTAACAGAAGAAATAGGACAAATTGCACAATAACTCTTGTGGTCCAGAGTACGCTAATACCCCATATGCGGGGGTAAACTACTGTTTGGGCGCATGGCAGAGCTCAGAAGTGAAGGAGCACCGTTTGACTTTTTCAACGCAGAATTGGCTGGAATTGAGATCAGACGCCATGTCACATTTGGAGAGACCCTGATGTGCCTAAACAGCAGAAACCCCCCAATTCTAACTCCAACCCTAACCCAACACACCCCTAACCCTAGTCCCAACCCTAACCACAAACCTAACCCTAACACACCCCTAACCCTAACCCCAACCCTAATCCTAACGTTAGCGCCAACCCTAACCCTAACTTTAGCCGCAACCCTAACCCTAACGGGAAAATGGAAATAAATACATTTTTTTAATTTTATTATTTTTCCCTAACTAAGGGGGTGATAAAGGGGGGTTTGATTTACTATTTATAGCGGGTTTTTGTGATTGGCAGCTGTCACGCTAAAAGACGCTTTTTATTGCAAAAAATAGTTTTTTGCATCACCACATTTTGAGAGCTATAATTTTTGCATATTTTGGCCCACAGAGTCATGTGAGGTCTTATTTTTTGCGGTACGAGTTGACGTTTTTATTGGTACTATTTTTGAGCACGTGACATTTTTTGATCGCTTTTTATTTCGATTTTTGGGAGGTTAGAATGAACAAAAATCAGCAATTCATGAATTTCTTTTGGGGGAGGCGTTTATACCGTTCTGCGTGTGGTAAAATTGATAAAGCAGTTTTATTCTTCGGGTCAGTACGATTACGGCGATACCTCATGTATATCATTTTTTTATGTTTTGGCGCTTTTATAGAATAAAAACAATTTTATATAAAAAATTATTATTTTTGCATGGCTTTATTCTGCGAGCTATAACTTTTTTATTTTTTCGCTGATGATGCTGTTTGACGGCTCGTTTTTTGCGGGACAAGATGATGTTTTCAGCAGTACCATGGTTATTTATATCAGTCTTTTTGATCGTGTGTTATTCCACTTTTTGTTCGGCGGTATGATGATAAAGCATTGATTTTTTGCTTAGTTTCTTTTTTTTAAGGGGTTCACCAAAGGGGTTAACTAGTGGGACAGTTTTATAGGGGGTCGTTACGGATGCGGTGATACCAAATATGTGTACTTTTATTGTTTTGTTTTTTTTATTTACAGGAAATTAATTTATTGGGGAATTTTTTTTTTTTTATGATTTTTTTTAGTTTTTATTTTTATTTTTTTTACTTTTTTACTTTGTCCCAGGGTGGAACATCACAGTATTTTATCAGATCGCTGGTGTGACAGTGTGCACAGCACTCTGTCACACCAGCGATCGCTCTGGCACTGCTGCAGGCTTCTTAGTGCCTGCTCTCAGCAGGCACTGAGATAGCCGCCTCCCTGCAGGACCCCGGCGCCATCTTGGATCCGGGGACCTGGAGGGAGGACGGACCCTCGGAATAGCGCGACACATCGTGTTTGATCCCGGTGTGCCAGGGGTTAATGTGCCGGGAGCGGTCCGTGACCGCTCCTGACACATAGTGCTGGGTGTCAGCTGTGATAAACAGCTGACACCCGCCCGCGATCAGCTGCGCTCCCCCGGGAGCGCAGCTGATCGCCCATGACGTACTATTCCGTCCATGGGAATTAGGTCCAGGGTCACATGGACAGAATAGTACGTCGGATGGAATAAAGGGGTTAAGGGTAAGCAGTTGGATTGTGCAACTATCATCTGGTAAGATGGACATCAGTGGTGTGCGAAATTTACAGGGCAATGTAAGAGATGACCTGAAAAATATACTGTAGAGAATAATATAATAACTGACAACCAGCACGGATTCATGAAAGATAAGGTTCTACGAGGAGGTTAAGTGTATACAGTCATGGCAGAAAGTGTTGGCACCCAGGGCCGGCATCAGCACCTGGCACACCAGGGCAAATGTTGGGGCCCTGAGCAGGCGGGGGGCCCTCTCGACATTGGGGACACGGGCGAGCTATGGGAGCCCGGTGCCAGCGCACACAAGTGGGCCCACCCGCTGCTTGCTCAGGGCCCCGGTACTTGCAATACTTACCTCATCCCGTTCCTGTGCTGTGGCGTCTTCCATTTCAGGTCAGAGGATGCAATGACGTCACTACTGTGCACCCTCTGCCTGAAGAGTCAGTGTTATGTAACAGTTATGTTTGGAGCATCATATGTGGCCCATCATACAATGGAGCGTATTATGGGGCCCATTATATATGGAGCAATATATAGGGCCCATCATACACTGTGTTCCAAATTATTATGCAAAAATTGTTTAGGAGTGATAAGGTAAGAATTTTTTTGTTTGTCAGTTAAACTCATTGATGGTGATGTGTGTCACGGCTCTTTATATCACTGTAAGCAATTGCAGACACCTGTGCTAATTAGTTTGGCAGGTGTGTCCAATGAAAGGCAAGATTACTTAAGAAGGCTGTCCCACATTATTAAGCAGCCTACATTTTCTGCCAAAATGGGAAAGAAAAAGGATGTGTCGGCTGCTGAGAAGCAACAAATTGTGGAGTGTTTAGGTCAAGGCATGACTACAATCAACATTGCCAAGACACTTCATCGTGATCATCGCACAATCAAGAAGTATGTAGCTGATTCACAGTACACACGTGTGCGTGCTGATAAGGGAAAATTGAGGACTCTTTCCTACAGGCAATTACGTCAGGTTAAAAGAGCAGCGGCAAAAAAGCCTTGTCATAGCAGCAGACAAGTTTTTGAAGCTGCTGGTGCCTCCAACGTCCCCGATCAACAAGATGCAGGGTCCTTCAGAGGTTTGCACTGTGCGTAAGCCATCCTGTCGACCTCCTCTATCCATTGCACACAAGCAGAAACGGCTCCAGTGGGCCAAACAATACATGAAGACTGACTTCAAAACTGTTTTGTTCACCGATGAGTGCCGTGCAACGCTCGATGGTCCAGATGGATGGAGTGGAGGATGGCTGGTTGATGGACACCCCATGCAAACACGGCTACGGCGCCAACAAGGAGGAGGTGGAGTAATGTTTTGGGCTGGAATCATGGGGAGAGAGATTGTCGGCCCCTTTAGGATCCCTGAAGGGTAAAGATGAACTCCATAGTGTATGTTGAGTTTCTCAAACAGCACTTCCTGCCATGGTTCAAGAAGAAGAACTGTGCATTCCGCAGCAAGATCATTTTCATGCATGATAATGCACCGTCTCATGCTGCACATAACACATCTGCATCTCTGGCTGCTATGGGCATAAAAGGGGACAAACTTATGGTGTGGCCCCCATGCTCCCCTGACCTCGACCCCATTGAGAACCTCTGGAGCATCATCAAAAGGAGTGTCTATGATGGCGGGAGGCAGTTCACATCTAAGCAACAGCTCTGGGAGGGTATTCTGTCCTCATGCAAAACAATTGAAGCAGAAACCATCCAAAACCTGACAAATTCAATGGACGAGAGAGTTCAGAAGCTCCTTTCGAACAAGGGGTCCTATGTGCAAATGTAACATCACCTAGAATAAAGTTTTGAGTTGAAAACTGTTTGATTTCAGTTTGTAAGAACCTGCCAATGCTTATAATTTCAAAAATGACCATTTTTTTGTTCTTTATTAAAATGAAAAGGTTGAAAACTCTGCTGTGCATAATAATTTGGAACATGCATTTTGAGTGCAGTTTGAGTGTTTTATTTTTTTAAAAATATACTGTTATCATAGGCAGTTTGTACAAAAACCTTTCAATTGTACTCTAATAGTTATTTGACTGGAAAATTACAATGACTGAAATTCATATAGGTAATTTGGGAAAATCTGAGAAAATATTATTTGCATAATAATTTGGAACACAGTGTATTGCTGATCTGGTACTGGATGCCATCTAATGGTGCACTCAGTTGTTGCACTTTTTATGAATGTGGTTTGTCTATACTATTTTCTATTACTTGAATAAAGATTGTGCATTTATTCTTTTTAAACACTCCTATTTGTCCTCCTTCTTTAAATAAGAAAAATTAAAAGATTACCTGGTTGCCACGCCATTCACTGTCTGCTCAGACAATAATCCGCTAGCGCACCTGGTTACTGCCTGGCTACGAGCCTTGGAACAACAGTGGGCTTCACGTCTAGCCAACTACAAATTCACAGTCAAATACCGCAGTGGCAAATCAAATGTCAATGCCGATGCGTTGTCCCGACTGCCTGTTGGAGAAGAAGCACCCCGAGATGACATCTGAGATAAGGTAGAAATGCCTCTTTTCTACTCAAGGTTTGCCCAACAGAGTGCCATCACTGTCTCTGCTTCAAGAACCTTCCCTGTGGAAGAACTTACAAGATAGCAGAGTATTGGGAGAACTCCATGATTTCCTTACTGCTGGAAGAGTTCCAACTCGGCTACGACAAGCTCATCCTGAAGTGGAACTTACCTGCCTCTGAAGACAGAGAAAACACCAATTTGTCCGAAAAGGGCTCATAATGAGAAACACTTTGAACCCTGTCTCTGGTGACAGACTTCACCAAATACTCATTCCATGGAGAGATGCACGGATCAACCTTGAAGCCAATCATGATCACTCTGGTCATTTCGATGTTGTTGTGGCTGTTTAAGTTCTGGCCAAAAGTCAGATATGTTGGATCACTAGTGAGGCCGAATTAAGAGATTAGGCCCCCAAATAATGAGCGCTCGGAGCTCGGAAAACAGAATGCACACTGGTTGTGAACAAGTCACTTTTTTGTTTATTCACCCAAGAATACAGTATTTTATACCATTTACAGCAGGGGTCTCAAACTGCATTCTTCGAGGGCCACAAACCGTGCGTGTTTTCAAGATTTACATAGCATTGCAATAGGTGCTGGAATCATTATCTGTGCAGGTGATTAAATTATCACCTGTGCAATGCAAGGAAATCCTGAAAACATGACCTGTTTGCGGCTCTTGAGGACTGGAGTTTGAGACCTTTGATTTACAGCAATGTAACTCAATGAAACTCATGTAGCCCCCCCCTGTAACCCAGGTCACGATGACTTTATTTACTGTATACCCAAAACATGTTTTTGCAGACTTGAAAACAGTTCATATGAGATAAGAAGTTTAAAATCCTTGAATCGGAGACTATAAGGCTACAACAATATAAAAACAAATTTTAGCCAAAGAAGGAAAAACATTAACCCTTCTATATCAATTTTCCCTTTTGTAAATGGTATAACTTTTTGCCACAGGGTCAGTTGGTGTCCACAAAGGAGCTACTGTCTCATGGGTCTAGTACACATAAGAGGGCTTCCTACCTGCTTCGCCCATCCACCTCAGTGTGTACACTCGCTTCCCCGTCAGCAGTGGTTTTCTGGGGTCTATGGTAGACTATGGAAGGTTCAGTCTTAGATTCTTTTTTACACATACACTATTCAATAGCTTAGGTTATACATATATCAGCACTTTTACGGCTAAGTGGAGCAATATACAAAACAAAATCTGCTTGCAAGTCTGTACAATACCAGAAATCCATCCCGCTAGGCCACTAAACCAGATGGCTGGATTTAAAAAGGAGAATGTGTTACCCCACCAGGAATCTCTGTTTGCACTGTGTTGCTTTAACCATTATCTCTAAGTTCACCTATTTTGTCTATACTGTCCCTGACCTGAAGATTGCAATATAATTGCAACAGATGGGACCAATTATTTGACACATTCCTCCTTTCTTTGCTGTTAGGTAATCTAGTACTATAGTATGGTGATTAAAAACTATGCTTAATTGTCTCTGTACATATAGTCTCAATAAAAACCTCAATAACCTGGAAAATCTGATCATCCAGGTAGTCAGTAGCTTCCACTAACTTATCCCACATTTGTGTTATGAAGGGTATATTAGCATACTACTGAATATTTTATTTGTTATCCGCATTTTTACTAAATGCGGGCTACCATTTGGATGGGGCTTATTGTCTGCAGCCCTTCTATACAAGGTATGAATTGGGACTGTTGCTGTGTCTATTTTACTATGAGGAACTATGAAAGTTAGTTATGGTGCTAGTTTGGCAAGAGTGTAAAGCCCTCTTATGTCTGGGCTCACCCACCTGTAGGCACGATGTCCGCAAACTAAGAATACTCCTTCTTGGAGAACACAAATGTGACCAGGGGTCTGTTTACATTGGTATAAATTCAAAAGCCCCAACATAGCTTTGTGAGCACACCAAGTATTAACCCCTTAACGACCGCCGATACGCCTTAAACTCATTCACGGCGCTGTGGAGAAAGTATATAGCGCCCCCCAGAGTCTTATTTTCTCTGGGGTCTTGGCTAACAGGGGTAGCCAAGACCCAGAGAACATGATTCAGGTCGGTTTTTACCGACCCCGCAAAAAAAAAAGCTGCGATTTCGCATTAAACTTCTCTCTCCTCTGATGTGATCGCACATCAGAGGGGAGAGAATAGGGTCCCCCGATCTGTTATCTGTACCTCCCAGTGTCCCCACGTCCTTCCATGGCTCATACAGCTCCCCGCGTCTTCTTCTTGTAAAGAAAATGGAGGGTGCATGTGCAGTGAGCCCGCCGAATCTGCCGGCAGATTCATTCATTCAGTGAAGGTACATTTTGATCACTGTGATAAACCCTATCACAGTGATCAAAATAAAAAAAAGTGAATAACCACCCCCCTTTATCACCCCCTTAGTTAGGGAAATATAATAAAATAAAGAAAATATATTTACTTTCATTTTTCCATTAGGGTTAGAGTTATAATTAGAGTTAGGGTTGGAATTAGGGTTAGGGTTACAATTAGGGTTGGGATTAGGGTTAGGGTTTGGATTAAGGTTAGGGGTGTGTTGGGGTTCGGGTTGGAGCTAGAATTGAGGGGTTTCCACTATTTAGGCACATCAGGGGGTCTCCAAACACGACATGGCGTTCAAAAAGTCAAATGGTGATCCCTGCCATGCGCCCAAACAGTGGTTTACCCCAATATATGGGGTATCAGCGTACTCAGGATAAATTGCACACCAATTTTGGGGTTCTAATTTCTCCTGTTACCCTTGGGAAAATAAAAAATAGCTGGCTAAAAAATCATTTTTGAGGAAAAAAAATTTTTTTTTTTTTCACTGCCCTGCGTTTATAAACTTCTGTGAAGCACTTGGGGGTTCAAAGTGCTCACCACACATCTAAATAAGCTCCTTGGGGGTCTAGTTTCCAAAATGGTGTCGCTTGCGGGGGGTTTCTACCGTTTAGGCACACAACATGACGCCCGCAGAACATTCCATCAAAGTCTGCATTACAAAATGGCGCTCCTTCCCTTCCAAGCTCTCCCATGCGCCCAAACAGTGGTTCCCCCCCACATATGGGGTATCAGCATACTCAGGAAAAAATGAACAACAACTTTTGTGGTCCAATTTCTCCTGTTACCCTTGGGAAAATAAAAAATAACTTGCTAAAAAATCATTTTTGAGGAAAAAAATTATTTTTTATTTTCACGGCTCTACGTTATAAACTTCTGTGAAGCACTTGGTTCAAAGTGCTCACCACACATCTAAATAAGTTCTTTAAGGGGTCTAGTTTCAAAAAATAGGATCACTTGTTGGGGGTTTCCATTGTTTATGCACATCAGGTTCTCTCCAAACGCGACATGGCGTCCAGCCAATTCTGCGTTGAAAAAGTCAAACGGCGCTTCTTCCCTTGCGACCTCTACCGTGCGCCCAAAAAGTGGTTTACCCCCACATATGGGGTATCGGCGTATTCAAAAGAAATTGCACAACAAATTTTGTGGTTAATTTTCTCTTTTAACACTTGTGAAAATAAAAAATTTGGTTCTGAAGTAAATTTTTGCAAAAAAAGTTAAATGTTAATTTTTTTCCTTCCACATTGCTTCAGCTCCTGTGAATAAACTTCTTGAATGTGGTTTTGAGCACCTTGAGGGGTGCAGTTTTTAGAATGGTGTCACTTTTGGGTATTTTCTATCATATAGACCCCTCAAAGTGACTTCAAATGTGATGTGGTCCATAAAAAAAATGGTGTTGTAAAAATGAGAAATCGCTGGTCAACTTTTAACCCTTATTACTTCGTAACAAAAAAAAATTTTGTTTCCAAAATTGTGCTGATGTAAAGTAGACATGTGGGAAATGTTATTTATAAGAAACTCGTGTGACAAATCTGTCTGATTTAAGGGCATAAAAATTTTAATTTTGAAAATTGCCAAATTTTCAAAATTTTTCGCCATATTTCCATTTTTTTCATAAATAAACGCAAGTCATATAAAAAAATTACCATTAACGTAAAGTACAATATGTCACGAAAAAACATTCTCAGTATCAGCGGGATTCGTTAAAGCGCTCCAGAGTTATAACCTCATAAATTGACAGTGGTCAGAATTGTAAAAATTGGCCGGTCATTAAGCTGCAAATTGGCTCTGTCACTAAGGGGTTAATCATTTGTTTTCCATTTATACCAAAAGTACATTTACCCCTTTCTTTCCTTACTATCTTACCGATAGATGTTTTACAGCCTCCAACACCATCTTGATACACTGTATCATTATCATGACTGTATATACAGAAGAAATTAATGTCTTCACCACAGGTATTTGCTCCAGCGTGATGAAGACTAAACCACAATTCATTGTTAGGAATGGGGTCTGAATGAGGGACCTCTTGGTGACCACATTTCCAACTTCTGAATCATACTTCCACCACCACATTCATACTTTAGATACATTATATTAAACTGGAACTAGGGATTAGCAGCCCATCCGATTATAGCCAATAAGGAAGATATATCACGGGGCACATCTTTTCCCGAAACTTAGACTGAGTCCAGGTCTCAATGTGTAAGCAGTGTGGTGTTAATACCTTCTATGGCTCCAGAGGTAAGGCTAAGTACGGGATAGTCCTTGCAAATCCTGGGATGTGTGTACAGATCCAACAGTCTTTTGTTTTTTGTCCTTCCATAACCTTTATAAGAAGAACATGATGTGGAATAAGTTTATTGTCCCAGTCAATATTTAAAATTTTATCCAGTGCCTCTGTAGGGTGCAATAATCCAGCTACTGCCAGGAAGGTGATTAGTAGAACAGTCATTCGGTTGGTGAAGTGACCTTTTTGCAGTGACTGGCGTGGATCCAGGTGGGCTTTCGCTCAAGTTTCACTGAGGTGGATGTGGTCAGCTGGACTTGGAACGGGCCATCAAACTGTGCATCTAGGCTCCTCACGTGTCTGCGTATGACCACCCAATCACCTGGATTTAGCTGATGCACGTCTGCACTTTCATTAGGATCTAGAATGGATGAGAACACATGTTTATGCACCACATTAAGTCTTTTCTGAAGGCCTGGAGATAGGCTGTCATAGAACCGTGTTGCATTTGTAGTACCTGTGGGAAGTACAGAACAGTCTTTGGGGCACTACCAAACAGGACTTCAAAAGGAGACAAGCCTGTCTTTCTATTTGGAGTAAAGCTCTGCTTCTCCAGATAGGGCCATAATCATGGGATTTTCCCCATGCATAATTTGAGTCTGTGAAAATGTTAGAGACTTTACCTGCAGCAGCTCTACACGCCTCAGTGACTGCCTTCAACTCTGCCTCCTGCGCTGACATGTGAGGAGGGAGTGGTCCAGCTCGGATTACCTCATGTGAGGATACTACTGCATATCCAGTGTAGAATCACCCATCCTGGTGGTATCTGGAGCCATATACAAAAAGCTCAAAATCTGCATTAGCAACAGGTTTTTCATGAACATGTGCAAAACCCATTGTCTCCCGACTCATAAGTTATATGCAGTTATGTTCGTGTGTCATATCAAAGTACTCTTCCTCATTTGCTAATACGGTCACCAATTCCCCCTTTTCTGAATCCACAGGCAGAAGGGTGGCTGGATTTAGAACATTACATCTTTTGAGGGTGACATACTCAGGAATTAGTAGAGCACATTCAAATCTGACCTGTCTGGTCATAGACAGGTGGTCATTACTCCTTGTGGGAGGACTGTCCAACAGTACTGTCTCCCTTCATGAGTGAAGGAAAAAAGATACTGACAGGATGGAGGGGGACAGAGAAAAGTGAAACATTTGGAGGTGGCTGGGATGTGACAGTAAGGTGTGTTGGTTAGGTACAACTGAGGTCACACTCTCTGTAACATCATTAACAGCACTCAAATCATGAACCATTCTGTAAGTGTCAGGGGAACATTTGGGTCATTTTTTCCCTTAATGGGATACAAAGTGGTGTCACAGGGAGAAGATTTTTGCACCAGAGCTCCTGTCTTAACGTACTCTTTTATGTCCCTGGTCAGGGACTTGTGACTGTAATACCCTCAGGAATGTTTTGTATGGTGGCCTGGATAGCACTCAACACATCTGTTCCCAGCAAAATCATAGGAGTATTCTCACTAACAATAAGCTTTGTAAGCTCATTTTGGCTATCTTTTATCTGTTTAGTCAGAGGAGCTTCAGTCACTGGCCTTCTACCAGCACACATTTCACCACCTTGTTAGTAATCATGTTTGGCATTATCAAGCCTTTGTACACCACAGTCCTGGCTGCCCCAGCGTCAATCAAAAATTCTGCCTCTTTCCCCTCCTGACATTGTTATGGCCATTATCAAAGTAGGACCAGGTCCTGAGGAGACAAGAACGGGGTTCTCATTTGTCACGGGGTTGCCAGTTTCCTAAGTCTCAAGGCAAAGGAGGTGGAAAATTGGTCTGCTTAGTCTCCTTTTTGCTGTGTCACGTCAGTCAGGAGTACAGATTGTTTCACTGTAGCCCGTTGTTTTAGTGATTCACAGTACGTCCCCCCAGACCATTCAGATTGATCATTCATGCCCCATGCTTGATTCTTTGACCGGATGGTTGGTGTGGGTGGCATGATGTTCTACAACTTCCTCCCTCTCAGGACTACTGTCAGCTTCCTCCCCAAAAGTCAATGTCCCCACTACTGTGTCAGCTTTTTCTGTCACTACATGTGATCTTGTCCGGACAGGATTCAGTGTAATTCGCTTAGGTCGGGTTGCAGTACAGGTCACACAAGTATCTCTCCAGTCTGGGTTTGTCTGACCACAGTGTCCATCTGTCTTATCTGGGTCTCTGGTTATACAGAGGTAGAGCGGTAGGCGTCATGTGGCGGTCATAGTCAAACTTTTGTTCATAAAAACATTCATAACACACCTTACTTCTATACTGCTGCACTTTCTCAGCTACACGACACCGTTTATTCACTTGCTATTTTCTTCCCTTTTCTGTGCCATTTTTGAACATCCAAACATCCACATTCTGGCATGTTTGCCTTTTTCAATATTGGTCCCACATCCTTCACTGCTTCCTTTCCTTCTCTGTCTTTTTACAATCTGTATAGCTATTTTGGATCTCTTGGGGCCCTTGACTGCACAGAGAACAAGCTGCCCATGGCTTCAACTTATTCTCCAGACAGTTCATTTTTCTGCAAATGCCCTCTCAGTGTGACTGGACCTTGTCTACAGGCCACACTCTAGCAAGTCAGAATTAGCTGTCAAGGTGTAGCGGGAAGGCTCTTTCAGCTCTCTCACCCGTTAAACCATCTGACAGAAGTAGGAAGGCCCAGGTGTGATAGGCCTCTCACCTACTAGACCAGCTCCATGGACAGTGGTAAGGCTCACATGGCTCTCTAACCCACAAAAAAAAACAAAACACACTGACTAAAGGAGGAAGGCCCAGGTGTGATAGGCCTCTCACCTACTAGACCAGCTCCATGGACAGTGGTAAGGCTCACATGGCTCTCTAACCCACAAAAAAAAAAAAACACTGACTAAAGGAGGAAGGCCCAGGTGTGATAGGTCTCTCACCTACTAGATCAGTCGTGCCGTTGGCTACCCCCTTTTGCTGATCCTCAACTAGCTGTACATCAATCACACAACTAGAAGCAGGGAGCAACACTGATGACCAAACAAATACTTACAAGTTTTCTGTAAAATAGGCACAATATTTTACTATAAACTTCCACATTCAACCTACAATATTAGTTTTCACTTCAAAACAATATTGTTGCTTTAAAAGAACACATCTCTCAGTGCACACTAGACCCAGCAGCCAAGAAATACAGAGAATTTGCATGCAGCTTCATCACCCCTCCTGTCATGTGCCAGCAGAGATAAGAACTTATAGTATCTCTCACACAGAACAGAAATAATGCTCAGTTATCAGCAGTTTCTATATTCAGCATGTCACAGGGGGTCCAAAAACTCCACATGAAACCGTGGACCTTCAGCCCCTTGGCACACTATACCTAGGATACCTGTACACCTTTCACAGAATGGTCTGTGATGATTCATTCATACGTGCTCATTCAGGGGTTATTTCCCAAATATCTGAATCAGCTGATTTTACAAAAAAAGAACAGAATCCCTTATCTCAATCACTCCGCCTGATTCAGCTCAAAGTGAGTTGAATAATGTCCTCTGACACATACAGAGGACCACACATAACGGAACCTCTCATCAATCACATCAATCGGGGACTTATTTATTTGTCCCTTATACTCAGTTTCTCATCACTCATATCATTCAGAGGTTCTCATAAACTTACATACAAAGATTCACACAGCCTGCCTATTGTACGTAGGAATTAGCACAATTTATGAGGACTGCATGCTCACTGACACTCCTAGAACGGCCGAAGGCAACTACATAAACATAAATCACAACCTTATACAAAACACAGCCTTATGCAATGTACTGCTAATCCAAAATGACCAAAGCAATAAAACTGCACATAGACTGTCCCAACTCTGCACTTCACAACCAGTCAGCAGACTGACAGATAATACAGATAACACTTATTATCGTATTACTCTATTATTCAACTCTCATACAGACATAAAATCACAAAACTCACTGGTGATGTCTGTTCTTAAACTGTGTTTGCAGCCTTTACCCATAAATATGGAGAGATCCAGAGAGATTGCAAGCACAAAAACAAAAGTGCAAGAATAAGGTTCTTTACCTTTCTGCAGCTGGAATTTGTATTTCCAATCTCCCAGGAAACTCCCACATATGGATTCCAAATAGGCTGGGTACCACGGCCTAACATTGGGCGCCAAAACTGTTGTGGCTGTTTTAGTTCTGACAAAAAGTAAGATATGTCAGATCACAAGTGAGGCCGAATTAAGAGATTAGGCCCCCAAATAACAAACGCTTGAGAACAGAATGCACACAGAATACATTAACCCTTCTATATCAGTGTAAGTCTTCAATACCGAGTTGGTCCAACTCTATGGATGTCCAGACCACATCCTCACTGATCGCGGACCTGCCTTTGAATCTCAACTTTTTCACAAGCTGTGCAAGTATAGAGATTGCAAGAAACTGCGTACTACCGTTTACCATCCACAAGGTAATGGACTATGTGAAAGAGTAAACCAAGTCATCATCGGTATGCTGCGCCCCGCTTCTGCCACCAAGGGAATGTAGTGGACTGAGATTCTGAAAGATCTTGTCCACATCTACAATAACACCACCCATTGCTCAACTGCTCATACTCCATTTTATCTGATGTTCTGCCGACAAGGCCAGTTGCCATCAGACTTGGCTCTAGGTGTACAAGTACCTGACGCCATTAATCTTTTTCCACAAACAGACTGGGTGATTGAACACCGCCGAAGCATGGTGGAAGCCAAGGAAATAGTTAATTCTCGCATGGACGAAGCATGAGGAAGTCAACAAGAAGACTATCATCAATGTGCCCATGCCAAGCCCTTACAAATTGGCGACCGAGTCTGGCTTCGAAACAACCATCGGACTGGAAAATTGGATACACCTTGGGAAGTTGAACCATACACAATAACTGTTATACCCTTTCCATCGTCTGATGTGTACGAGATATCCAAAATTGGTTGCAAACCCCAGCTGGTACACATAAATTGCTTAAAACTGTGTCTCAAGGAAAAACTCCTGAGGGAGTCACCACTACCCAAGTCACCTTTGATTGGAACACAAAATCCTGTAGATTCATCCGAAAGACTGCCGAGCCTCTCTGAATTTATCTTTGCTCCACAATTTGTGTTTCCTGGCTATCATCAGTTCATTCCTACCTCAACAGAGAATACTTTTCTTCCACCTCAAGAAACCACAGAACCTGAACTGATCTCCAGTCAATGGACAGTACCTTTGAGATGCTCTGAGCAGAGTACAAAAGGT
Source organism: Oophaga sylvatica (assembly GCA_033576555.1). Taxonomy (NCBI): domain Eukaryota; kingdom Metazoa; phylum Chordata; class Amphibia; order Anura; family Dendrobatidae; genus Oophaga; species Oophaga sylvatica. Next base: position 8,453,509 of record JARQOD010000003.1, on the reverse strand, counting down.
ATCTTACCTGCTCGGTACAGGGACTAGGGACCATATATCCTTCTTGAATGATATGCCCTCTTGGAATTTACATACTCAAATTTACCAGATTAATATGTGTTCTTTTTCTAGTTAATATAACAAGTCAAGGACTGTACCTGGCTCACAAAACCCAGAAATCTTAAACTTCATTAACCCCATTTACCTGTAACAGTATTATAGTTATTACTAAGAATGTTGTTTATGCTCATGTTTATCTACTCTTGCATTTTTTTAAGAATGGACATTTACATCAAATGCCTAGAGAGTTTATCCTAACAATGTTCTGAATATTTCTCATGTTCACATCCTACATTGGTTTACTAATAATTATTCCATTTTGCCATGCACTTGTGTATAGCACTTTTCTTCTGTATCCCTAACTTTGTCATTTGTGCAAGGTTTCACCCTCAGACTGTACGCCAAGGACAGCTTTTCTTCAGAGGGGAGTTTGTGGTATCCCGATACCCGTTCTACTGCTGCTGAATGAGGCAGTTGTCGTGTGGCTGTAGATTTGTTCCAGTGTGTCAGAATTGATTTGGGCACTGTAAGTTAGAATATGTAATACATTGCATTGTATACCGATGACTCATAAATCTACTGGCAAATGTGTATATGAAAGTTAAGTGATTATTCTCCTCACAACAAGCTGCCATAGAAATGGCTGGGAGGAGTCAGAATTCCTGAGGTAACTTCCAGTTAGGGGCGGTTCAAACTGACAGAGGGAGCAAACACTACTGCTCCTATCCTTGTTTTCCATGCGAGTCCACGCTGAGGGGACATCTTTCTCCACATAAATACCTCCACAAAGGAGTGAAGTCTTCTAGTCAGGAGAGATAAAGCTGCACATGTGCTCTTCTGCATGCTGGTTATCCTGTTTGCTTCTAGCCAGGACAATATGCTTGTGCCTGCCACGCCACTGACTTTGTTTAACCTACCCCCTGCGATAGGGAATGGTAGGCTCAAACTGTGAGTACTTCCACAGTTTAGTGTGTTTCCACAGAGAGCCAATCTGTGAAGGTCCCTCCATCAGTGTAATATTTCTTGGGCTGCGCATAGCACTTCCTCTATTAGCAAGTGAAGAGAACTCTGCTCCAGACGCCCTGAGAGACAGTGCACAGGTGCTGGGCCTCTCTGACCTTTCCCGGCGCCTGCACACTGCAGTACTTTGCTCTGCCCTCAACAGAGCACACCAGTACACCTGCGCAGGAGCACAACACGAAGCAAACAGGATGACAACATCGCATGAAGATGGAAGGTTCCGGACCCAGACCTGCGACACCCATTGGACCGAACCGCCTCAGACCGCCCCCCGGGTGAGTATAATAAAACTTGTTTTTCTTATCTTTCAGGTCGGACCCAGGGCTTATCTACAGTATTATAGAATGCTGTAGATAAGCCCTGAAAGGTAGTGGCCGCATCTTATAGCAGCAAAACGAGGTGACAGGTTCCCTTTAAATACCTGTCCATGAGAGTCAGTGGGTGTCGTATCTTGGGAGAGCAGGAACTCCCAGATAGCTCCCAGAGGAGCTAAAGGACTGTGCGTGCTAACTGCAGGTTGAAATCTGCAGAGAAAGGACTCTGTGATACTTTATTTGTTTTGTTTTCCATTAAGCCAGGAAGGCTCTGCTTTTGATTTTCTGAACACTGCCTTGGTGTATGCTGATGTTAATAAACCAGCAGGTGTTTCACAACCAAAGTGTTCCTGTGTCTACCTGAAGACGCTGCTAAGCGTGTCAACCCTCATACGTTATGTATTGAGTGCAGGCAGCATTCAAGAAATAAGGATAGAGGAGCTTTTGAAACAGCTCGCCAGTCAATGGCAGCTAGCGGTGCAGCAGGAGACGAATAAACTGCTAGCACAGCAGCTTCAACACCAGCTGCAGCAGCAGCGACAGCAGCAGGAGACACTAACACGGCAAATGGAACTCGCAGAGGTGGTTTGTGTAAGGCTGGTGGTCTCCTCCAATCTTCAGGTGACGATGCACACATCGGAAAATGATAAGACGAGTCATACAGAAAATGACCCCATAGATGATGTCGAAGCCTTTTTGACTTTGGTCGAGCGGTTAACATAGTGTGAGAGGCTACCACCAGAGAAGTGGGCAGAGGTGCTGGCCCCCTATTTGACTGGTGAACCCCCAAAAGGTGTATTATGACCTAGCCCTCCAGGATGCCAGAGTATGGCAAATTAAAAAAAATGAAATTCTGGCACGCCTGGGAGTGACAATGTCGGTAAGGGCACAGCGAGTCCACCGCTGGGCGTATGCTGGCGACAAACCCCCACGCTCCCAGATGTTTGACTTGTTGCATCTGGTTCAAAAGTGGCTGCAGCCAGAGAATTCCACTCCAGCCCAAATGGTTGAGCATGTGGTGATGGACAGGTTCGTCCACTCCCTCCCCAGGCCAATACAGACCGGGGTTGCCCAAGGCAACCCCCAGAATGCAGACAACTTGGTCAACCTGGTTGAGAGATACCAGGTGGTGGAGAAATCCCTCAGGAAACCATACTTCGCTACCTTCGCATACTGGGATACCCAAAAGGGGGCAGGCTCACCACGGAGAGTGGCTTGACCCGCAACTGGGGGGGCATCCCAAACCCTGCTGAGGGTTCAACTAAGCCTGTTATGAAGGATGTGGTCTGTTGACGATGTCACAATCCTGGACACATCACCGCCCGGTGTGATATGCCCCCTGAGCCTATGGACTGTAGCTTAGGCAAGCGCTACTCCTACTACGCCTACCCGGCCTGCAGTATGGACTGTCAACCCGGCAAGGTCCCCAGTCATGTGCTGTGTCCGTCAAAGGGGTAACGGTTCTGGGACTGTTTGACTCTGGAAGTCTGGTGACCCTAATCAGCGTTGCACTGCCCCACCAATAAATCCCTAACAAGTTTGTGGGCGTCCGCTGCATACACGGAGACACCAAGAACTACCCTGTAGTCCGCATAACCATGGGAACAGACTGTGGTGATAGAGCCCATGAGGTTGGGGTAGTAAAGGACTTTATCCATCCTGTCATACTGGAGCAGGATTTTGCTGTTTTGGAACTTGTGGCAAAAGGGGAAGTACAGCGTGTCCTAGTCAAAAGCTAGGCCCTTTTGAAGGCAACTCCGTCAAAATCGGAAGTGAAGGAGTTTCCCTTATGCGTCCTCACTGGAGAGGAGGATGAGATGGTAACAGAGGAGCCCAGATTCAATGACTTAAAGTTGCCCAAAGAAAACTTTGGGACTGCTCAATTTTGGGACCTTATATTAAAAAGGGCATTTGATAATGTGACTGTATGCAATGGGGTTGCTCAAGACCCGAGGGCAGAAACCAAGTTCTCTCATTTTACAGTACTTGGCAAGTTATTGTATCACCACAAAAAGAAAACATTGATTATAAGTCCCAAAGTTGTAATGTTTATTAATGTAATAAGCAAATCAATAATGAAGAAATAGAGCAATGCAAAAATAAGAAAAATAAATAAAAAAAATTTGTATATGCAGAAAAAAGGGGCAAAGCTATACAGATAAAAGGTATACCAATGTCACAAAGTGCTTTAAAAGTCATGAAATAACATAGTTATTCAGTGTAACAATGTGCATAGAAATTGTGATCAGCATAAATATAGATAACATGAAAAGTAAACAGTGTATACCATGACAAAAATTAAATAAAGTGCATGTGCAAAAGGACACCATTAGGTGTCAGTATAAAAGTTATACCACACATAAACCAAGGCAATGCTGAAAACACACCAATAGGTGTCAGTGTAAAAGCATATTGCACATCGACCAGGGCATGATTTTTAAAGCACTTTGTGACATTGGTATACCTTTTATCTGGATAGCTTTGCCCCTTTTTTCTGCATATACGAATTTTTTGTATTTATTTTTCTTATTTCTTCATTATTGAATTGCCTGTTACATTAATAAACTTTACATTACAACTTTGGGACTTATGGTCTATGTTTTTCTTTTGGGGTGCTAATAAAATTTTTTCGACTGTCTTGGTACTATCTATTGGTCTAATTAGTCAGCATGCACAATATACTATTCTATTGTTTATATATATGATTATTTATATTGATTATCACATAAAATTGCAGTGCCGGCTATTTACTCTCTTTAGTGTTCTTCAAGTTATTGTATCAGGTGACCAAACTGAGGGGAGGAGAGATAGTAGAGCAGTTGTTAGTTCCAGGACACTACTGGCGGAGGGTTTTAGACATGGCCCATTTACATGTTTTGTGTGGAGAAAACTCAGGAGAGAGTGTTACTGAGGTTCTATTGGACAGGGTGTTACAGAGAGAAGATCCTGATTCCTGAATTATTGTAGGTCCTGCCCCACCTGTCAGATAACTGCTCCTACCTCTCACTTTCGAAGCCCCTTAGCGCTCTTACCTGTGATAGAAATCACCTTCGAGAGGATTGCTATGGACCTGGTAGGTCCCCTCTTTAAATCAGCATGCGGCCATCAGTACATCTTAGTGTTCATGGACTACGCGACCCGGTACCCTGAAGCAGTGTCACTGAGGAACGCCTTAGCTAAGAGCATAGGCCGGGAGCTTGTCCATATCTTTGCCAGGAAAGATTTGCCCAAAGAAATTTTGATGAACCAGGGGACCCTGTTATGAGCAAAGTGATGTGGGAGCTGTGTAGAGTCCTCCAGATTGCTCGGCTACGAACTTCCATTTACCATCCGCAGACCGACGGGCTGGTGGAGTGCTTCAACAAGACCTTGAAGGCCATGCTCAAGAGGGTCGTTGAGAAGTACGGTTGGGACTGTGACTATCTGCTCCCGTTCTTGCTTTTTTCTATCAGAGAAGTCCCACAGGCCTCCACTGGCTTTTTTCCATTCGAGTTCCAAGGAGAAGACGGCCTTCTCGACGCCGGATGGGTGTGTTCAGTACACCAGAATGTCCTTTGGACTGCAGGGGCCCCAGCAACCTTCCAGAGAGCAATGGATAGAATCTTGGCTCCATATAAGAAATATGCCACAGCCTACTTACCGTATATACTCGTGTATAAGCCGAGATTTTCAGCACCTTTTTTTGTGCTGAAAATGCCCCCTCGGCTTATACACGAGTCATTGGGCAGAAACCAGCGGGGGAGAGGGTGCCGCGGCAGGAGGCGGTGGCCGGGACATCATACTCACCCTCCCCGTGCCATCGCTGAACGTCCCGGCAATCCTCCGTTGTACCCGGCTTCCTGCAGCTCTCCTGTGCTGAGCGGTGACGTAATACCGCTCATTAAGGTCATGTAATATGGACGCGACGCCACTCCCATAGGCGTGGCTGTTATGTTTCGGTAACTGAGGAGAAATGGCAAAAAATAGCAAAAGCGGTAATACACCAGAGAGGCTGGAACCTATTGGATTGCAGTAACCTGAACTAACCACACAACTAGAGGTAGCCGTGGAGCGTTCCTACGTTGATCCTAGACGCCTCGTCACAGCCTGAGAGATAAATACACCTAAAGGCAGAAAGATGAAAGCTATCTGCCCCGGAGCAGATCCCCAAAGAAAATAGGAAGCCCCCAAACATGTAATGGCGGTTAGACAAGAAGAAAGCTCGGACACAGACAGAAAATAGAATGAGCAAACGCTGGGGCCCAATCTGTCTAGACAGAAAAGTACAGGAAAGAATTCTGACTGCAATCCAACAAAAACCCTAACAAAAATACCAACACTTCTGATTGCCAAAAAACCTGAGATCACTCGACCTCTTCCACCTAAATCAGATCTCTGGTGTAACAAAACGCTATTTAGCAAATTAAAAGTAACAAAAGAGCAAAGCGAAAGTGCAGACACAAACGGAGCACAATTGCAGCGCCAGACCCCCAAAAGGGGACAGGCTGCAGTCCACTGCAGGCAGAAAACCAGCAGAGAAAATCAAACAGAGAAAAAAAAAAACAGCAAACACTTATCTGAAGGAGAGCAGGAAACTAGCAGTGCTTCAAGCAAGACCAGAAGAACAATTGATAACCGGCAAGGCTGCTGGGAAATCAGGCAACTTATACCCTACCATTCAGCGCCAGCTGAAGGCCATTCATTAATCAGTTCATTACCCTCAGCAACCACCGGAGGGAGCCCCATCTCAGAAGCCGCCTCCAGCATATTCACAACAGTACCCCCCCTTGAGGAGAGGTCACCGAACCCTCACCTGCACAACCAGGCCGATCAGGATGGGCTCGATGATAGGCACGGATAAGTCTCCCAGCATGAATGTCCGAAGCAAACACCCAAGAATTGTCCTCCTGACCATAATCTCTCCACTTAACCAAATACTGGAGTTTCCGTCTAGCAAAACGAGAATCCAATATCTTCTCAACCACATACTCCAAATTGCCCTCAACAAAAACAGGGTCGGGTGGTGCAGCCATAGGAACCACTGGTTCGACAAACCTCTTTAATAAGGATTTGTGGAACACGTTATGGATTTTAAATGTCCCTGGAAGAAGCAAACGGAAGGAAACCAGATTAATAATTTCCATGATCTTATAAAGGTCCAATGAACCGTGGCTTAAATTTAGGAGATGCAACCTTCATAGGGATATTCCTTGAGGACAACCAAACCAAGTCCCCCACTTTAAAACGAGGACCATCAGTCCTATGCCGGTTGGCAAACCGCTGGGCCTTCTCCTGAGAGAGAGACAACCTCTCCACCACCTGGTCCCAAATCTGCTGCATACGCTGCACAATAGAGTCAACCCCCGGACAGACAGAAGCCTCCGCCTGTCCTGAAGAAAATCGAGGGTGAAACCCGGAATTGCAGAAAAATGGAGACATCAAGGTGGCAGAGCTAGCTCTATTATTAAAAGCAAACTCAGCCAAAGGCAAAAAAGAGACCCAGTCATCTTGATCAGCAGACACAAAACATCTCAAATAAGTCTCCAAGGTCTGGTTCTCTCGGTTTGTCCATTGGTCTGAGGGTGAAATGCAGAGGAGAAAGACAACTGAACACCAAGTTTAGAACAAAATGTCCTCCAAAATCTGGAAACAAACTGGACTCCTCTGTCAGACACAATATTCTCCGGAATGCAATGCAACCGAACCACATGCTGAAAGAACAAAGGCACCAACTCGGAGGAGGAAGGCAACTTAGGCAATGGCACAAGATGTATCATCTTGGAAAACCTATCACAGATTACCCAGATAACGGTCATTCTCTGAGAGACAGGAAGGTCAGAAATAAAATGCATAGAATTATGGGTCCATGGCCTCTTGGGTACAGGAAATGGCATTAACAAACCACTAGAACAAGAGCAAGGCTTGGAACGAGAGCAAGTCCCACAGGACTGCACAAAGTCCCTGACATCACGAGACACCAAAAGGACCGACTAACCAAGTCTCTGGTATCAAAAATCCCGGGATGACCAGTCAATGCGGAACAATGAATCTCAGACATCACACTCTTTTTCCACCGGTCTGGGACAAACAATTTCCCAATAGGGCAGCGCTCGGGTTTATCCTCCTGACACCCTTCCAGAGCCAGTCTCAAACACCCTCTTTCAAAATAACAGCAGGATCAGATAACTCAGGAGAATCTGCAAAGAAACTCCTTGAGAGGGCATCCGCCTTGACATTCTTAGTGCCAGGAAGAAAAGAAACCACAAAATTAAAACGTGTGAAAAACAAGGCCCACCTGGCCTGTATAGGATTAAGTCGCTTGGCTGATTAGAGATAAACCAGGTTCTTATGGTCCGTGAGGACCACAACCTGATGTTTGGCTCCTTCCAGCCAATGTCTCCACTCTTCAAAGGCCCACTTCATGGCCAATAACTCCTGATTACCCACGTCATAATTACGTTCAGTTGGAGAAAATTTTCAAGAGAAAAAGGCACAAGGGTTACTCTTAGAGGTCTCTGGATCCCTTTCGGACAAAACAGCACCTACCCCAATCTCAGAGGCATCAACCTCCACCTGAAACGGCAGAGAAACATCAGGCTGCCGTAGAACAGGAGCAGAAATGAATCTCTGCTTAAGTTCCTGAAATGCAGAAACTGCCTCAGGAGGCCAATTCACCACATCGGAACCCTTTTTGGTCAAATCAGTCAATTGTTATGATTTGGCAGCTGAGGAGTGCAGATAAAAAGGGCAATACACCAGAGCAGTTGGAATCTATGAGATTGCAGTACCCTGACTAACCACCACAACTAGAGGCAGCCGTGGAGCGTTCCTACGTTGGTCCTAGACGCCTCGTCACAGCCTGAGAAACTAACTATACCTAAAGATAGAAAGAGGAAAGCTATCTGCCCCGGAGCAGATCCCCAAAGAACATAGAAAGCCCCCAAACATGTAATGGCGGTTAGACAAGAGGAAATACTGACACAGACAGAAAATAGTATGAGCAAACGTTGGGGCCCAAACTAACTAAATAGAAAAGGATAGGAAGGGCACTTACTGCAATCCCAAAAAAACCCTGAAAAGCACCAACTTTACTAATTTCAAAAACACCTGAGATCACACGACCTCTACCACCTAAATTAGTTCTCTGGTGTAACAAAATCAAAACAGCAGCCACTGAAAAAACTGGAAAAAGCAAATGTACAAACATCAGTGGCTGAACAAAACGGAGAGGGCAAAAGCCCCCGGAGGGGACCCTGAAGGCCCCCACAGAAGCGCAGGACAAAATGCAAAAATCAAGCACAAAAGCAAAAAGAAGAAAATGTCTTATCTGTTAGCAGGAGATGCAGACACGACAGCAGGCTACAAAGGAAACAGGAATCAAGGATTGAGACCAGAACAATTGATCACCGGCAACCCTGATGGGAAGGTGACTCCCTTATATAAGACCAGTCAGTAACACCTGATTCCCAATCCTCACTGGACAGTCCAGTACTGTTTGTAACCACCAGAGGGAGCCTCTGCCCAGAACTCATTTCAAGTCCATTCACAACAGTACCCCCCCCTTGAGGAGGGTCACCGAACCCTCACTTGAGCAACCAGGTCGGTCAGGATGAGTTCTATGATACGCACGGATGAGTCTCCTAGCATGGATGTCCGAAGCAAACACCCAAGAATTGTCTTCCTGACCATAACCTCTCCACTTAACCAAATACTGGAGTTTCCGTCTAGAAAAACGAGAATTCAAAATTTTCTCAACCACAAACTCCATATTGCCCTCAACCAGAACAGGGTCAGGAGGCAAAGCAGTAGGAACCACAGGCTCAACAAACCTCTTCAACAAGGACTTGTGGAACACATTATGGATCTTAAATGTTCCTGGAAGAAGCAAACGAAAAGAAACAGGATTAAGAATCTCCATGATCTTATAAGGTCCAATGAACCTAGGCTTAAATTTAGGAGATGCCACTCTCATAGGAATATTTTTTGAGGACAACCAGACCAAGTCCCCCACTTTAAACCGGGGACCATCAGTCCTATGCCGGTTAGCAAACCGCTGGGCCTTCTCCTGAGAGAGGGACAACCTCTGCACTACCTGGTCCCAAATCTGTTGCATACGCTCGACAACAGAGTCAACACCTGGACAGACAGAAGCCTCCGTCTGTCCTGAAGAAAATCGAGGGTGAAACCCAGAATTACAGAAAAATGGAGACATCAAAGTGGCAGAGCTAGCCCTATTATTAAAAGCAAACTCAGCCAAAGGCAAAAAAGAGACCCAGTCATCCTGATCAGCAGACACAAAGCATCTTAGGTAAGTCCCCAATGTCTGATTTGTTCTCTCAGTTTGACCATTGGTCTGAGGATGAAACGCCGAGGAGAAAGACAATTGAACACCAAGTTTAGAACAAAAGTTCTCCAAAATCTGGAAACAAACTGGACTCCTCTGTCAGACACAATGTTCTCAGGAATGCCGTGTAAACGAACCACGTGCTGAAGGAACAAAGGTACCAATTCAGAGGAGGAAGGCAACTTAGGTAATGGCACAAGATGTATCATCTTGGAAAACCTATCACAAATCACCCAGATGACGGTCATTCTCTGAGAAACAGGGAGGTCGGAAATGAAATCCATAGAGATATGGGTCCATGGTCTCTTGGGCACAGGCAATGGCATCAACAAACCACTAGAGCGAGAGCAAGGCTTGGAGCGAGAGCAAGTCCCGCAGGACTGCACAAATTCCCTGACATCACGAGACAAGGTAGGCCACCAAAAGGACCGACTAACCAAGTCTCTGGTACCAAAAATTCCGGGATGACCAGCCAACGCGGAACAATGAATCTCAGACATCACACTCTTTTTCCAGTGGTCCGGGACAAACAATTTCCCAACAGGGCAGCGCTCGGGCCTATCCTCCTGACACCCCTCCAGAGCCAGTCTCAAATTGGGCGAGATGGCGGAAAGAACTACACCTTCTTTCAAAATAACAGAAGGATCAGATAACTCAGGAGAGTCCGCAAGGAAACTCCTCGAGAGGGCATCCGCCTTAACATTCTTAGTGCCAGGAAGAAAGGAAACCACAAAATTAAAACGTGTGAAAAACAAGGCCCACCTGGCCTGTCTAGGATTAAGTCGCTTGGCAGATTCCAGATAAACCAGATTCTTAGGCTGTGGTTCCACGGTCCGGAACCACAGCGCTTTGGACGGAGCGGAAATTCCGCTCCGTTTAAGCCCCGCCCCCTTTATGACGCGCGATCTTTCCGGAGGTGTTCAGGACACCTCCGGAACACCTCCGGAAAGAGCGCAGGGCTACATAGCCCTGTGTTAATTCTGTTGCGGCGACGCACCGTCGCCGCAATACGCGAGGACATGCTGCGGTCTAAAAAGACGCGCCGCATGTCCGTTTACGCAGGTTTGCCACCTGCGTATTGTTACGCATAGTTGAGACGGGATTTCTTGAAATCCCATCCACTATGCTGTAACATCTGGACGCTGCGTGTTTGGCGCTGCGCCAGCGCACAGCGCCAAACACGCAGCGTATCCTGACCATGGAAACTCACCCTTATGGTCAGTAAGGACCACCACCTGATGTTTGGCTCCCTCCAGCCAATGTCTCCACTCTTCAAAAGCCCACTTCATGGCCAATAACTCCCGATTACCCACATCATAATTACGTTCAGTAGGAGAAAATTTTCGAGAGAAAAAGGCACAAGGGTTACTTTTAGAGGTCTCTGGATCTCTTTGGGACAAAACGGCACCTGCCCCAATTTCAGAGGCATCAACCTCCACCTGAAATGGCAGAGAAACATCAGGCTGCCGTAGAACAGGAGCAGAAGTGAATCTCTGATTAAGTTCCTGAAATGCAGAGACTGCCTCAGGAGGCCAATTCACCACATCAGAACCCTTTTTGGTCAAATCAGTTTATGGTTTAACAATAACCGAGAAATTACCAATAAATTTACAATAAAAATTGGCAAAACCCAAAAATCTTTGAAGAGCCTTTAATGAAGTAGGTTGGACCCAATCACAGATGGCCTGAACCTTGACCGGGTCCATTTCAATAACAGATGGGGACAAAATAAATCCCAAAAATGAGATCCTCTGTACGCCAAAAAGACACTTTGATCCCTTCACATACAGAGCATTCTCTCTCAAAATCTGGAATACAGTTCGAACATGTTTCACATGAGAGTCCCAGTCATTGGAAAAAATCAAGATATCATCCAAATAAACAATCAGAAATTTATCCACAAAATCCCTGAAAATGTCATTCATGAAGGACTGGAAGACAGAATGAGCATTAGTGAGCCCAAAGGGCATCACAAGGTACTCAAAATGCCCCTCAGGGGTGTTAAATGCCATCTTCCATTCATCCCCGTGCTTAATGCGAATAAGGTTATATGCCCCCCTGAGGTCAAGCTTGGTAAACCAAGTAGCGTTTTTCCACCTGGAAAACAGGTCAGAAATCAAGGGTAACGGGTATTGATATTTCACAGTAATATTGTTCAAAAGACGATAATCAATACACGGCCTTAATGAACCATCCTTTTTGGCCACAAAGAAAAAACCGGCACCTAAGGGTGAAGAGGATGGTCTGATATGACCCTTCTCCAAAGACTCCTTGATATAAGACCGCATAGCGTCATGTTCAGGTACAGACAAGTTAAAAAGTCGACCTTTAGGGAATTTACTTCCAGGCACTAATTCAATAGCGCAGTCATAGCTCCTATGGGGGGGCAAGGATGCAGATTTACTTTCGCTAAACACATCAGAAAAATCAATCAAAAAGTCAGGAACATCCTGAGCCTGGGGGAGGCAGAAAAAACAGGAGTGTTAGTATTAACACATTGGCAACCCCAACTGGTTACTGACACAGATTTCCAATCCAAAACAGGATTATGAGAGACTGTAACCAAGGGAAACCCAGCACGATAATGTCATGCAGATTATACAGAACCAAAAATTTGCAGCTCTCCTGATGATCAGGTTCAACCCTCATTATCACCTGAGTAGAGAACTGAGGTTTATTCTCAGCCAAAGGGGTAGAATCGATCCCCAGTAGGGGAATAGACTTCTGTAGGGGTATCAAGGGAAACCCACAACGTTTAGCGAAATCAAAATCCATCAGGTTAATAGCTGCTCCCGAATCAACGAAAGCCTGAGCAGAAAATGAGGACAGAGAGCATATCAGAGTAACAGTTAATAAAAACTTAGTCTGAACACTACCCAAGACAACTGAGCGTGCAAAACGTCTTCCCCGCTTAGGGCAGACTGAAATAGCATGAGAGGCGTCACCACAGTAGAAACATAACCCATTGCGCTTTCGAAACTCATGACGCTGTGCCCCAGAAACCACTCTATCACACTGCATGGCTTCAGAAGCAGGTTCACAAGGCAACACTATTCCACGCATACTTCTCCGCTCACGCAAACGTCTGTCAATTTGAATCGCTAATGACATAGAATCATTGAGACCAGAGGGGACAGGGAATCCCACCATAACCTCCTTTACATTATCTGACAGACCCTTCCGAAAAAGGGCTGCCAAAGCGTCGTCATTCCATTTGGTCAGGACTGCCACCTACGGAATCTCTGACAGTATAACTCAGCGTCATCAAGCCCCTGATTTAATGCCAACAAGGCTTTTTCAGCTTGATCAGTGACATTAGGCTCATCGTACAATAACCCCAAGACCTGAAAAAATGCATCAACATCACTCAAAACAGGATCCCCAGGTGTCAGGGAAAAAGCCCAATCCTGAGGATCGCCGCGCAGGAGAGAGATGACAATTTGAACCTGCTGCGCTGCGTTCCCTGAGGACTTAGATTTTAAGGCAAAAAACAATTTACAATTATTTTTGAAATTCAGAAACTTGGCTCGATCCGCCAAAAACAAATCTGGCATGGGAATCCTAGGTTCCACAACAGGCAACCCAGCAAGATAGGCAGCAATACTCCGAACCTCAGTGGCAAGCTGATCCACACGGCCAGACAACTGTGCAAACTCCATTGAGAGAAAAAAAAAAATCCTCCCCAGCACCCAGAGATACAGAGGGAAAAAAAAAAAAAAAAATGCAACAAACAGAAAAAATATCTCTGACAACCCTTTTTTTTTTTTTTTTTTCTTCTTTCACAATATTTTTCCCTTCTGTGAGTACCATATAATTTTCAGTTTAGGCCGGTGATACTGTTATGATTTGGTAGCTGAGGAGTGCAGATAAAAAGGGCAATACACCAGAGCAGTTGGAATCTATGAGATTGCAGTACCCTGACTAACCACCACAACTAGAGGCAGCCGTGGAGCGTTCCTACGTTGGTCCTAGACGCCTCGTCACAGCCTGAGAAACTAACTATACCTAAAGATAGAAAGAGGAAAGCTATCTGCCCCGGAGCAGATCCCCAAAGAACATAGAAAGCCCCCAAACATGTAATGGCGGTTAGACAAGAAGAAATACTGACAGACAGAAAATAGTATGAGCAAACGTTGGGGCCTAAACTAACTAAATAGAAAAGGATAGGAAGGGCACTTACTGCAATCCCAAAAAAACCCTGAAAAGCACCAACTTTACTAATTTCAAAAACACCTGAGATCACACGACCTCTACCACCTAAATTAGTTCTCTGGTGTAACAAAATCAAAACAGCAGCCACTGAAAAAACTGGAAAAAGCAAATGTACAAACATCAGTGGCTGAACAAAACTGAGAGGGCAAAAGCCCCCGAAGGGGACCCTGAAGGCCCCCACAGAAGTGCAGGACAAAATGCAAAAATCAAGCACAAAAACAAAAAGAAGAAAATGTCTTATCTGTTAGCAGGAGATGCAGACACAACACAGCAGGCTACAAAGGAAACAGGAATCAAGGATTGAGACCAGAACAATTGATCACCGGCAACCCTGATGGGAAGGTGACTCCCTTATATAAGACCAGTCAGTAACACCTGATTCCCAATCCTCACAATCTTCACTGGACAGTCCAGTACCGTTTGTAACCACCAGAGGGAGCCTCTGCCCAGAACTCATTTCAAGTCCATTCACAACAGTCAATGGTTTAACAATACCAGAGAAATTACCAATAAATTTACGATAAAAATTGGCAAAACCCAAAAATCTCTGAAGAGCCTTCAATGAAGTAGGTTGAACCCAATCACAGATGGCCTGAACCTTGACCGGGTCCATTTCAATAACAGACGGAGACAAATGAATCCCAGAAATGAGATCTTCTGTACGCCAAAAATACACTTTGATCCCTTCACATACAGTGCATTCTCTCTCAAAATCTGGAACACAGTCCGAACATGTTTCACATGAGAGTCCCAGTCATTGGAAAAAATCAAGATATCATCCAAATAAACAATCAGAAATTTATCCACAAAATCCCTGAAAATGTCATTCATGAAGGATTGGAAGACGGAAGGGGCATTAGTAAGCCCAAAAGGCATCATTAGGTACTCAAAATGCCCCTCTGGGGTATTAAACGCCGTCTTCCATTCATCCCCGTGCTTAATGCGAATAAGGTTATACGCCCCCCTGAGGTCAAGCTTGGTAAACCAACTAGCACTTTTCACTCTGGATAATAGGTCAGAAATCAAAAGTAACGGCTATTGATATTTAACAGTGATCTTATTCAGGAGGCGATAATCAATACACGGCCTCAATGAACCATCCTTTTTAGGCCACAAAGAAAAAAACGGCGCCCAAGGGTGAAGAGGATGGTCTGATATGACCCTTCTCCAATGACTTCTTGATATAAGATCGCATAGCATCGTGTTCAGGTACAGATAAATTAACCCCTTAATGACCAAGCCATTTTGTAGGTTAAAGACCAGGCCAATTTTTACAATTCTGACCACTGTCTCTTTATGAGGTTATAACTCTGGAACGCTTCTACGGATCTTGGCGATTCTGAGATTGTTTTCTCGTGACATATTGTACTTCATGATAGTGGTAAAATTTCTTCAATATAACTTGCGTTTTTTTATGAAAAAAATGGAAATATGGCAAAAATTTTGAAAATTTTGCAATTTTCAAACTTTTAATTTTTATGCCATTAAATCAGAGAGATATGTCACAAAAATTAGTTAATAAATAACATTTCCCACATGTCTACTTTACATGAGCACAATTTTGGAACCAAAATTTTTTTTTGTTACGAAGTTATAAGTGTTAAAAGTTGACCAGCAATTTCTCATTTTTCCAACAAAATTTACAAAACCATTTTTTTAGGGACCACCTCACATTTGAAGTGAATTTGAGGGGTCAATATGACAGAAAATACCCAAAATTGACACCATTCTAAAAACTGCACCCCTCAACGTGTTCAAAGCCACATTCAAGAAGTTTATTAACCCTTTAGGTACTTCACAAGAATTGAAGCAATGTGGAAGGAAAAAATGAACATTTAACTTTTTTCCCAAATTTTTCTTTCGACACAATTTTTTTAAATTTTGTCAAGGGTATCAGGAGAAAATGAACCACAATATTTGTTGTACAATTTCTCCAGAGTACACCGATATACCATGTGTGGGGGTAAACCACTATTTGGGCGCATGGCAGAGCTCGGAAGGGAAGCAGCGCCATTTGACTTTTTTGGCTGGAATTGAGATTGGACGCCATGTCGCATTTGGAGAGTCCCTGTGTGCCTAAACAGTGGAAACCCCCCACAAGTGACCCCATTTTGGAAACTAGACCCCCCAAGGAACTTATCTAAATGTGTTGTGAGAGCTGTTAACCCCCAAGCGCTTCACAGAAGGTTATAACGTAGAGCCGTAAATTAAAAAATCATATTTTTTCCACAAAAATGATCTTTTCATCCCAATTTTTATTTTCCAAAGGATAAAAGGACCCCAAAATTTATTGTGCAATTAGTCCTGAGTACGCTGATACCCCATAGGTGGGGGTAAACCACTATTTGGGCGCATGGCAGAGCTCGGAAGGGAAGCAGCGCCATTTGACTTTTTTGGCTGGAATTGAGATTGGATGCCATGTCGTATTTGGAGAGTCCCTGTGTGCCTAAACAGTGGAAACCCCCCACAAGTGACCCCATTTTGGAAACTAGACCCCCCAAGGAACTTATCTAGATGTGTGGTGAGAGCTTTGAACCCCAAGGGCTTCACAGAAGGTTATAACGTAGAGCAGTAAAATTAAAAAATCATATCTTTTCCACAAAAATGATCTTTCCACCCCCAATTGTTATTTTCCAAAGGGTAACAGGACCCCAAAAGTTATTGTGCAATTTGTCCTGAGTACGCTGATACCCCATATGTGGGGGGAAACCACTATTTTGACGGATGGCAGAGCTCGAAAGGGAAGTAGCGCCTTTTTCAAATGCAGACTTTGATGGAATGGTCTGTGGGTGTCATGTCACGTTTGGATAGCCCCTGATGTGCCTAAACAGTAGAAACCCCCCACAAGTGACTCCATTTTGGAAACTAGACCCCCCAAGGAACTTTTCTAGATGTGTGGTGAGCACTTTGAACCCCCAAGTGCTTCACAGAAGTTTATAACGTAGAGCCGTGAAAATAAAAAAATCATATTTTTTTTCCACAAAAATAATCTTTTTGCCCCAAATTTTTATTTTTATAATGGTAACAGGAGAAATAGGACCCCAAAAGCTATTGTGCAATTTGTCCTGAGTACGCTGATATCCCATATGTGGGGGGAACCACTATTTTGACGCATGGCAGAGCTCGAAATGGAAGTAGCGCCTTTTTCAAATGCAGACTTTGATGGAATGGTCTGTGGGTGTCATGTCACGTTTGGATAGCCCCTGATGTGCCTAAACAGTAGAAACCCCCACAAGTGACTCCATTTTGGAAACTAGACCCCCCAAGGAACTTTTCTAGATGTGTGGTGAGCACTTTGAACCCCCAAGTGCTTCACAGAAGTTTATAACATAGAGCCGTGAAAATAAAAAAATCATATTTTTTTCCACAAAAATGACCTTTTTGCCCCCAAATTTTTATTTTTATAAGGGTAACAGGAGAAATAGGACCCCAAAAGCTATTGTGCATTTTGTCCTGAGTACGCTGATACCCCATATGCGGGGGGGAACCACCGTGATCGCCTTACTGCGATCTTTGAGAGGCACAATGAACAAATCTACCAAAGGTGAAGAATTGGTTTTCTTTTTTACGCCGTTCCTCGTGCGGTATTAGTGATTTGGCGACTTTATTCCTCGGATCGGTGCGATTACAGCGATACCAGATTTACACCCTTTTTTCATGTTTAGCTTCTGTCACACTCTAAAAGATGCTTTTTTTTGGAATAATTTTTTGTAAGAATTTTTTGCATCGCCGTATTTTGAGAGCTATAATTTTTCCATATTTCGGCCGACAGAGTTATCTGTGGGCTTATTTTTTGCGGGACTAGCTGACGTATTTATTGGTACCATATTCGGGCACATAACGTTTTTTGATCGCTTCCTATTCCGATTTTTGTGGAAGCAGAATGAACAAAAACCAGCAATTCAGGAATTGGTTTTTTTTTAATTTTTTTTCCCCCGTTCCGCGTGTGGTAAAATTGATAAAGCAGCTTTATTCTTCGGGTCACTACGATTACAGCGATACCTCATTTATATATTTTTTTTATGTTTTGGCGTTTTTTACACAATAAAGAATTTTATAGAAAAAATAATTATTTTTGCATCAGTTTATTCCGCGAGCTATAACTTTTTTATTTTTTCGCTGATGATGCTGTATAGCGGCTTGTTTTTTGCGGGACAAGATGACGTTTTCAGCGGTACCATGATTATTTATATCTGACTTTTTGATCGCGTGTTATTGCACTTTTTCCAAGCGGTATAATGATACCGCTTGGAAAAAGTATAATTTTGTTTTTTTTTACGGCTTTCACTGAAGGGGTTAACTAGGGTTATGCTTTTATAGATGTGATTTTTACGGACATGGCGATACCTAACATGTGTATTTTTTTTGTTTTTTATTTTTTTTATTACATAAAAATGTGTATTTTTTAGGGGATTTTTTTTTAATTATTTTTTAATATTTTTTTTACAATTTTTTTTAAAAAATGATTTTTTTCAACTTGTCCCTTTATGGGACTTTCACTTTTTTTTACTTTTGATTGCAGTTACAATGCATTGCAATGCTCTGGCATTGCAATGCATTGCAACTATAGTGGAAGCTGCTGTGACATGATCACAGCAGCTTCCCGTAGCTAAATGACCCGGAGGTTGTCATGACAACCCCCGGGTCATCAAGGCAGAGATCGGGCCCTGCGATTACATCGCTGGGACGCTGATCTGAGGCAGAGGGAGCTCCCGACCCTCTGCCTCCCCCCCTGAGCTCTGCGATCGCGCTGGATCGCAGCAGTCAGGGGGTTAACAGCCAGGGGCGGTGGGGGCTCCGCTCCTGGCTGTCAGTGCAGGAAGCTCGGCCACTGCAGCGCCGGCTCCTGCACTGATCGCGCTGGGGAAGCTGAAATTTCAGATTGACTGACCAAGCACAGCGCTTTGGGTGCGGGGACCGACGGCAAAGGTCCCCGCACCGCTTGCCGTGCCTGTCAGCTGTCTGACAGCTGTCGGCACTGATCTACCACTGCGTGTTTACACGCAGTGGTAGATCAAAGGCATGACGTGCAGAGTCCGTCCTGGTGCCGGAACTGGCACCTTGCCATGACGGACTCTGCACGTCAGTGGACATTAAGGGGTTAAAAAGGCGACCTTTAGGAAACTTACCACCAGGCACTAATTCAATAGCGCAATCGTAGCTCCTTTGAGGGAGCAAGGATGCAGATTTACTTTCACTAAACACATCCGAAAAATCAGTCAAAAAGTCAGGGACATCCTGAGACTGGGGAGAGGCAGAAAAAACAGGAGTGTCAGTATTAACACATTGGCAGCCCCAACTGGTCACAGACACAGATTTCCAATCCAAAACAGGATTATGAGACTGTAACCAAGGGAAACCTATTATAATAATGTCATGCAGATTATGCAGCACCAGACATTTGCAACTCTCCTGATGATCTGGTTCAACCCTCATTATCACCTGAGTAGAAAACTGGGGTTTATTCTCCGCCAAAGGGGTAGAATCAATGCCCAGTAGGGGAATAGACTTCCGCAGGGGTATCATGGGAAACCCACAACGTTTGGCAAAGTCAAAATCCATCAGGTTAATAGCTGCTCCTGAATCAACAAAAGCCTGAGCAGAAAATGTGGACAGGGAGCAAATCAGGGTAACAGTCAACAGAAATTTAGTCTGAAAACTACCCAAGACAACTGAGCGTGCAAAACGTCTTCCCCGCTTAGGGCAGACAGAGATAGCATGGGAAGCGTCACCACAGTAGAAACATAACCCATTGCGCTTACGAAACGCATGACGCTGAGTCCCAGAAGTCACTCCATCACACTGCATGGGCTCAGGAGCTGTCTCACAAGGCAACACTATCTCACGCATACCTCTGCGCTCACGCAAACGTCTGTCAATTTGAATAGCCAAAGACATAGAATCATTGAGACCAGAGGGAACAGGGAATCCCACCATAACGTCCTTTACTTTTTCTGACAGACCCTTTCGAAAAAGGGCTGCCAAAGCATGATCATTCCATTTGGTCAGGACTGCCCACAATTTCTGACAGTACAACTCAGCGTCTTCAAGACCCTGATTTAATGCCAACAAGATCTTTTCAGCTTGATCAGTGGCATTAGGTTCATCGTACAATAACCCCAGAGCCTGAAAAAAATACATCAATATCATTCAAAACAGGATCCCCAGGTGTCAGGGAAAAAGCCCAATCCTGAGGGTCGCCACGCAGCAGGGAGATGACAATTTGAACCTGCTGTGCCGCGTTCCCTGAGGACTTAGGCCTTATGGCAAAAAACAACTTAGTTATTTTTGAAATTCAGAAATTTATATCGATCCCCCAAAAACAAATCTGGCATGGGGATCCTAGGTTCCACAACTGGCAACCCAGCAACATAGGTAGCAATACTCCGAACCTCAGTGGCAAGCTGATCCACACGGCCAGACAACTGTGCAAACTCCATTGAGAGAAAAAAAAAATTCCTCCTCAGCACCCAGAGAAAAAGAGGGAAAAAATGCAACAAACAGAAAAAAAAAAAAATTCTGACAACTCCCTTTTTTCTTTTTTACTATTTTTCCCTTCTGTTGAGTACCATATAATTTTCAGTTTGGGCCGGTTATACTGTTATGTTTCGGTAACTGAGGAGAAATGGCAAAAAAATAGCAAAAGCGTTAATACACCAGAGAGGCTGGAACCTATTGGATTGCAGTAACCTGAACTAACCATGCAACTAGAGGTAGCCGTGGAGCGTTCCTACGTTGATCCTAGACGCCTCGTCACAGCCTGAGAGATAACTACACCTAAAGGCAGAAAGATGAAAGCCATCTGCCCCGGAGCAGATCCCCAAAGAAAATAGGAAGCCCCCAAACATGTAATGGCGGTTAGACAAGAAGAAAGCTCGGACACAGACAGAAAATAGAATGAGCAAACGCTGGGGCCCAATCTGTCTAGACAGAAAAGTACAGGAAAGAATTCTGACTGCAATCCAACAAAAACCCTAACAAAAAAACCAACACGTCTGATTGCCAAAAAACCTGGGATCACTCGACCTCTTCCACCTAAATCAGATCTCTGGTTTAACAAAACGCTATTCAGCAAATTAAAAGTAACAAAAGAGCAAAGCAAAAGTGCAGACACAAACGGAGCACAATTGCAGCGCCAGACCCCCAAAAGGGGACAGGCTGCAGTCCACTGCAGGCAGCAAACCAGCAGAGAAAATCAAACAGAGAAAAAAAAAAAAAAAACAGCAAACACTTATCTGAAGGAGAGCAGGAAACTAGTAGTGCTTCAAACAAGACCAGAAGAACAATTGATAACCAGCAAGGCTGCTGGGAAATCAGGCAACTTATATCCTACCATTCAGCGCCAGCTGAAGGCCATTCATTAATCAGTTCATTACCCTCAGCAACCACCGGAGGGAGCCCCAGCTCAGAAGCCGCCTTTAGCATATTCACAACACGTGGCGTCCATATTCATGGCCTTAATGAGCGGTATTACGTCACCGCTCAGCACAGGAGAGCTGCAGGAAGCCGGGTACAACAGAGGATTGCCAGGACGTTCAGCGATGGCACAGGGAGGGTGAGTATGACGGGGGAGAACGGAGGGCGGGGGAAGCATGGAGGAGGACAATGAGCACGGAGTAGGATGGGGGGAGGACGAAGAGCACAGAGGAGCACGGAGCAGGACGGGGGAGGATGGAGGGCACAGAGGAGCATGGAGCAAGACAGGGGGGAGGATGGAGGGCACAGAGGAGCACGGAGCAGGACGGGGGGTGGATGAAGGGCACAGAGGAGCACGGAGCAGGACGGGGGGGGAGGATGGAGGGCACAGAGGAGCATGGAGCAGGACGAGGGGAGGATGGAGAGCACAGAGGAGCACGGAGCAGGACGGGGGCACAGGAGGATGGAGCAGGAAGGGGGAGCACAGATGAGGACGGAGAAGAAAGGGGGGAGCACACCGGAGGACGGAGCAGGAAGGGGGGAGCACAGAGAACGGGGGAGCACAGAGCTGGATGGGGGAGCAAGGAGCAGGACGGGGCAGCACAGAGCAGGACGGCGGTTTATACATCCGGCTTATACTCGAGTCAATAAGCTTACCCAGTTTTCCATAGCAAAATTAGGGGCCTCGGCTTATACTTGGGTTGGCTTATACTCGAGTATATACGGTAGTTGACATTGTCATCTTTAGCCCTGACTGGAGTTTGCACCTGCCCAAGGTACAAGCAATCCTCAATGCATTGAGGAAAGCGGGATTTAGCATAAATCCAAAGAAGTGTGTGATAGGGAAGGAGGAGGCCAGGTACTTAGGCTACATCGTTGGAAGAGGCGAGATCAAGCCCCAGCTGAATAAGATAGCGGCAATTCAGAAGTGGCCGCAACTATTATTCAAGAAGCAAGTGAGGGCGTTTCTTGGGATTGTGAGGTATTACCGGCATTTTATCCACAACTTTGCCATAATTGCTGCACCATTAACGGATCTCCTTCTGGGTATCAAGTCGACGATTGCACCAGACTTAAGCAAAGAATTTGTGGTCCAGACCGATTCTTCAGAGGTTGGGTTGGGAGCCATGCTGTCACAGAAAATAAATGGTGAAGAGCATCCCATCTTATACCTGAGCCGGAAACTCTATGCTTGCGAGAAATACTACGCCATAGTTGAGAAAGAGTGTTAGGCTATAAAGTGGGCCGTAGACACTTTGAAGTACTACCTGCTAGGCTGTAGGTTTAAGTTAGTGTCAGACTATGCCTCTCTGCGATGATTGAGAGAGAAGGGTAAGAAGGCCTGGGTGACTAGGTGGTTCTTAGCTCTTCAGGACTTCATTTTCAACGTAGAGCATAGGGCAGGGATGTTACATGGTAATACAAAAGCTCTCTCCCGAATTCCCTGTTTGATATCTGAAGGTGCCAAAACTCCCGGCTATGGGCAGAGGGGGGTATATGTGACACTGGCTTAGTATGTGAAGGGAGATATGTGTCACTGCTCATACAGTCCGTGATGTGAAAAGAGAGTGTTTTTGCCTCCAGTACATTAAGAGCAGAGAGGGTTTATAGGCACCTATGTTATGGGCTGGTTTTAGTGGACCTCCATAGAGCAGGTGGGAGGGGGTCCACCGTATCTCCACCTGCAGAGTCCTGACAGGACCTTTGTGATGTCAAGGTCATGTGATCATCATATGGGGTGTTAAATACCTGTCAATGAGTGGGTGTCGTGTCTTGGGAGAGCAGGAACTACCAGATAGCTCCTGGAGTAGCTAAATGACTGTGCGTGTTAACTGCAGGTTGAAACCTGCAGAGAAAGGACTCTATGAAACTTTATTTTTTTTGTTTTCCATTAAGCCAGGAAGGCTCTCCTTTTGTTTTTCTGGACCCTGCCTTGGTGGAGAAAAAGTTTTGGTTTTATCATTCATACTCTCTGAAAAAAGGCCAAGAAAGCAAAAATTCTGCAGAGGTATGTAAACTTTTGAGCACTTTTTCTCCACTCATGGTTAGTGGTTGGGTGAAGCCATTTATTGTCTTTTTAAATCATAATGACAACCCAAAACATCCAAATGACCCTGATCAAATGTTTACATACCCCATTTCTTAATACCGTGTATTGCCCCCTTTAACATCAATGACAGCTTGAAGTCTTTTGTGGTAGTTGTGGATGAGGTTCTTTATTTTTTCAGATGGTAAAGCTGCCCACTCTTCTTGGCAAAAAGCCTCCAGTTCCTGTAAATTCCTGAGCTGTCTAGCAAGAACTGATTACTTGAAATCTCCTCAAAGCGGCTCAATGATATTGAGTTCGGGAGACTGAGATGGCCACTTCAGAACCTTCACTTTGTTCTGCTGTTGCCAATGACAGGTCGACTTGGCCTTGTGTTTTGGTTCGTTGTCATGTTAAAAAAATGTGCAAGTACGTCCCATGCGCAGCTTCCAATATTTGCTGATAACATGCTGCATTCATCTTTCCTTCCACTTTGACCAAGTTTCCTGTGCCTTTGTAGCTCACGCATCCCCAAAGCCTCAGCGATCCACCTCCGTGCTTTACAGTAGGAATGGTTTAACTTTCAACATAGGCCTTGTTGACCTCTCTCCAAATGTAACGTTTATGGTTGTGGCATAAATGGGAAGAAGTGGGAAATATAGAAGATGACGTCAGGAAAACTATATTGGAGTATATACCTAAACTTTCCATGAGTTAACCTGCAAGATTATCGCATATTTATGTAATTCATAGAGTATATAGGTCACCCTTAATAATGCACAAAATGGGGCTGAAGGGAAACTCGGAATGTCCAAGATGTAATATAGATATGGCGGGTATATTCCATATGATGTGGGAGTGTCCTAGGCTCTCATTGTTTTGGTCTGGAATAATTAATATGATTAAAGGGGCGTATGGTTGTGAAGTCTCTGGAGATCCCGTTACGTGTTTACTGAGCTATGTAGAAGAAATTCTAGTCGATAATAATGGTAAATTAGCTATTGCTAGACTACTTTATTGTGCTAGAAAATTAATCGCAAGAAACTGGACTAGTCTTGAGCCTCCATCGGAAGAGGAATTCTCTGCAAGAGTAAAACATATTATACACTTGGAAAAGAGTATTTATGAAAGAAGAAGTAAATTGAACATGCATGAAAAAATATGGGCGCCTTGGATGCTATATAAAGGATTGTGAGGGATGAGACCTTTAACATGTAATGTATTTTATTCACCATTCTATGTATGGGATACAGTCACTTTTGTATGATCCTTATAATTACGGGCAATAGACGTACATTTTTTTTTATTTATATCTTCTGTCTTAATAAAAAAAAAAAGAAATGGAGGAGCTGTCGGAAGGGGGGGGATTGGAGGGGTAACTAAGTTTGTTATATTGTTCAGATTATTCAACTGTTTTGAATATGTTGTATGAAAAATTGGTTTAATAAAAATCTATCTGATTTAAAAAAAAACAAAAAACCTTTATGGTTGTGGCCAAAAAGTTAAATTTTGATCTCTTCGCTCCAAATTACCTTGTTCCTGAAGTTTTGAGGCTTGTCTCTGTGCTGTTTTGGGTATTGTAGGCGCGGTATTTTGTGGCATTTGCGCAGTAATGGCTTTCTTCTGGTGACTCAACCATGCAGCCCATTTTTCTTCAAGTGCTCCTTATTGCGCATTTTGAAACAGCCACACCGTTAGTTTTCAGAGAGTCCAGTATTTCAGCTGATGTTATTTGTGGGTTTTTCTTTGCATCCTGAACAATTTTCTTAGCAATTGTGGACAAAATTTTTGTTGGTCTACTTGACCATGGATTTATTTTTACAGAGCCCCTGATTTTCCATTTGTTATTCACAGTTTGAACGCTACTGTCATCTTTAATTCCTTGGATATCTTTTTGTATCCCTTCTCTATTTTATACAGTTCAACTACCTTTTCCCGTAGATCCATTGACAATTCTTTTGCTTTCCCCATGACTCACAATTCATAAACATCAGTGGCTGGATGAAAGCTGCAAGAATCTGTCTGGATCCCAGAAGCTCACTCAGCCTTAATGCACACACGCTGATTACAAGCAAACAGGTCACAGGTGAGGATGGATATTACCTTTAGTAGCCATTAAAACTCATTTGTGTCAACTTCTGTGCATGTTATCAGACCTAAATCACCAGGGTATGTAAAATTTTGATCAGGGTCATTTGGATGTATTGGGTTGACATTATTTAAAAAGAGAAAACACAGTAGTTTGACAATAAATTGCTTCACCCAATCACTAACTAGTTCTCCATCAGCACTACTGGCCAGATCTCCAGCAGTCAGCAAGTCCTGCTTCCTCACTACCTCTGATAGCGGCTGGGACCAGCCTCCGAGCAGTTAGTTCATCTGACACTTCTGAGAGCCATGTACCTGATCCATGTGAACATCGGCCATTACATGAGTCTCCCCTCCCCGTACCACTCCCTGGGGCTTTAGGCAGCATTCACATTGCAGCTCCTGCTTCTAAATGGGTCAGTGCAGGGCTTTCCAATAAAGCCAGCAAAATTTTTTAACACATTTTGGGAGTGTTATATTTCAAAGATATTAACCCAAGACCACGTAATGCTGTATGGCCGTGAAATTTAATTCAGCAAAATCTGTTAACTCTTTTTTGAGTGTTATTTATGCCGATCGCGATGACGTACTATTCCATGCATGGGAAGTAAGTCCCAGGTCACATGGATGGAATAGTAAGTCTGATATCAGAAAGGGGTTAAGAGGAAGTCGGACAGCAGCTGCAGCCCTGTCTTACTGTTGATGTTCAACAAGTACAAATGTGGGGACAGTGAAGTCGATTAAACACAGGGCTCATGTGCTCTAACAACCTTATATGGGCCCCGGGAACGTGAGTCTCAAAATCACTGGAACGGCACTGGAATGGAAGGCGAGTAAGAGTGTTTTTATTTTAACAGAGATATAAGTACAATAATCAGTCAGCTCACCCATTAGGCAGGTATTCCGATATCAAGATCTCGCACGGAGAAGGCTGAGCAGCCGGTATGAGGACAATGAAGAGCAGGTATAATCCAGCGAAATCAAGCAGGAATACTGTGTGTCCTTGATATTAAAATATAGGTTTTAATGAGCCATTTAAAAAATTGGCATTATACAAAAATGTTCCATCAAAGTAATATTGCACATAACAGCATTGTACACATACTGCAGCGTTTGCTGCCAATGCGTTTCGACTTACGTCTTAATCATGGTAACATGGCCAAACAAGAGGAATGACAAGTGGTTGTCCTAGTAGTGGACAACTCCTTTAAGATACAATTTTCAGTTACAATTCCCACATTAACATGTAAATGGCTTCTCCACTGTGTGAATTCTTAGGTGATGAAAAAGAGATGATTTCTTCACAAAACATTTACCACATTCTGAACATGAAAAAGGCTTCTCCCCTGTGTGGGATCTCTGGTGGCTATTAAGATTTGATTTCCGGTTAAAACATTTTCCACATTCTGAACAGGAAAAAGGCTTCTCCCCTGTGTGGGTTCTCTGGTGTCTTTCAAGATATGCTTTCTGGTTAAAACATTTTTCACAATCTGAACATGAAAAAGGCTTCTCCCCTGCGTGGGTTTTCTGATGCCTAACAAAATATGATTTCTGGTTAAAACATTTCCCACATTCTAAACATGAAAAAGGCTTGTCCCCTGTGTGGGTTCTCTGGTGCTTAACAAAATCTGATTTACCGTTAAAACATTTCCCACATTCTGAACATGAAAAAGGCTTCTCCCCTGTGTGGGTTCTCTGGTGCTTAATAAAATCTGATTTAGCATTAAAACTTTTCCCACATTCTGAACATAAAAATGGCTTCTCCCCTGTGTGAATTCTCTGATGTATGACAAGATTCCATTTATGGTTAAATTTTTTCCCACATTCTGAACAGAAAAAAGGCTTCTCCCCTGTGTGGGTTCTCTGGTGCTTAACAAAATCTGATTTACCATTAAAACTCTTCCCACATTCTGAACATGAAAATGGCTTCTCCCCTGTGTGAGTTCTCTGATGTATATAAAGATTCCATTTATGGTTAAAATATTTCCCACATTCTGAACAGGCAAAAGGCTTCTCCCCTGTGTGATTTTTTTGGTTAAGTAAAGAACTATTTCCATATTCCAAATGTGAAAATCGCTTCTTTGCTTTAGGAGCAGTTTGTTTTTTAATGCTTATTTTGTGACCTTGATATTCCTTAGTAGTCTGTAATGAATCTGAAGACAGGTCCTGTTCCAAAGGAACAGTCAAAAGATCTTTGCTGTGAAGGGATGATGGTATATCAGGAGTAATGGCATTTACTGCAATTGTATCCTTGGGGATTTCAAGGTCATCTGATTTAAAAATTAAAGTTGTCAGCTGTCCCACTGATCTCCTGGTACAGTCATCTGCCAAGAATAAAGCCAATTATTATTTTTGAATAAAATATCCTTAAACTTTATATTTTTGCATATTGCTGCTTAAACTGTCTGTAAAAATGGCAAGTTATGTAAAAAGATAG
The DNA here is from genome assembly GCA_033576555.1 of Oophaga sylvatica. Lineage (NCBI taxonomy): Eukaryota > Metazoa > Chordata > Amphibia > Anura > Dendrobatidae > Oophaga > Oophaga sylvatica. The sequence goes on along the minus strand of JARQOD010000003.1, from coordinate 8,425,634 downwards.
AATTATGCACCAAGACACTGACAGTTCACAGTCTAACAGAAAACCTCATAGCATGAACCAGTAGAGCGTGGGGTTCAACTCTTTGCTGTTTTTGTCTTCCAAATATAAAATAAAAAGCCACCAAACAATGTTATGTAGATGAAAATATTACCAATAAAAACTTCCACTCATTTCACAAAAAACAAGTCCTCACACAGATTCATCATCTGCCAGTGGAAAAACAGAGGTTTCCACAATATTAGTGGCTCAAAGGCTCTTGAAAAGGAACATGGCTTCCATAAACCAATCCAGCAATATCCGCTCTCCCAAAGTCAAATCTCCCCCTTGCTTCTGAGCCTTGCAATGTGCCCAAATAACATTTAGCCTCCATGTATTTGACATTTACTATAGTGAAAAGAACCCACTTATTTTCCGGTATGCGTGTCTCCTGGAGGGCAATATGGGCACTATGTGTTGGGTAATAAAATGGCAAATATGCAGTTTTCACTCTCCAACATCTACTGCGTGCCAATTTCTGGAAAGTAAGTTTGGAGTCAAAATATTCACTGCAGGTATAGTTAATTCATTGAAAGTTACAATTTCCAACATGGAGTCACTTTATGTGGATTTCTACTGCCCTTGTTTTCTGCCATTTAATCATATAGGAGCTTCTGCAAATAATGCAGAGCTTTTACTCTTGAGATCTGATCCTGCAACGCCTGCTTCTGTGAAAAGGTGACGCCTTATTCATTTTGCAAGCATTGATGGTAATGGAGAAGATGTTGGAACCAGAAGCTCTAGGGCGGCGCAGGCTCAGTCCAGCCACTAAGATTAGAGTGCCTGGGACCTGTAGTATCTTCCAGTTTGGCAGTATGGGAGTGTGTGCTGTCCAGCTAAAGTAATCTGCTCCCTGCATCAGCAAATTGGAAAACACCGCACCCTACTAAAGCTCAAAGCATATTGCCGGAATCTGCCAGATACAGCCATTTTCTCCGCTGGTTCAGTCCTCTGTGCTCCACACCCGGCTTGTGAATTTCTTTCCTGTTGTGGTCCCGGCCCGTTTACAGACTGCTCGGGTCTGATTTCATATTTTCTCTGCTCTCCTGGTTCTGACCCGGCTACCTGATTATTCTACTTCCCATTTCACACAACAGAACAGCAGCTAACACTGTGGCCAAAACGTAGCGGTCTCGTCTCTGTTTAAGTCCAGATTCATGGAGCTTGATTAAAGGATGATGAGCAAGGGAATCCCTGGGATCTGGAAATCTAAGTACACAGTGCCAAGCCTGTTCGCCATCTTTTGAGCTGGCATGTGACCACAAACAGTGCCCCGATACATTGTGTCTGCAAACTATTCCAGCAAGATCTTCATTCAAATAGCTAAATTGCGCTTCTTTCCCTTCCTAACCCTGTCATGTACACAGACAGTAGTTTACAACCATGTATTGTCTCTTGAATTCGACAATACCCGGTGTAAATTGTATGGTCCATTTGTTTCCTATTTTCCTTTGTGAAGAATTCCAAAGTTATCACCATCACTCATCAGATTTGGGCCCGATTAGGAACACAAAACAGGCTACGGGAAATTGTATTTTATAAACTACTACAGTGTTCATCAGTAAAAAATAAGTAAATAGTGGTGAAACCTCTCTATGAGTAATTAGAGTATGGGGCTCGGTGGCTTTTGGCAATCTAAACTATCTTAACCCCTTCACGACCTCCGCTGTACTAGTACTGCGGAGGTCGCATCTCTTCCTTTGATGTGGGCTCCGGCGCTGAGCCCACATAAAAGCCGGGACAAGTCAGCTGTTTTGCACAGCTGACATGTGCCCGCAATAGCGGCGGGTGGAATCGCAATTCATCTGCCGCTATTAACTAGTTAAATGCCACTGTCAAACTCTGACCGGGGCATTTAACGTGTGCTTTCAGGAATCATGCACCAGTGACCCCGTCACGTGATCGGGGTCATCGGTTCGTCGGCATGACAACTAGAGGTCTCCTTGAGACCTCTATGGTTGTTGATGCCTCATTGCTATGAGCGCCACCCTGTGTTCGACGCTCATAGCAATGCAGTAATTCTACTACATAGAGATGATCTGAGCATCGTCTCTATGTAGTAAAGCCGATCGAGCTATGGCAGCTTCTAAACTCCTATGGAGGCTATTGATCGCCCATTATGGAGCCTCCTATGGAGGCTATTGAAGCATGCCAAAAGTTAAAGAAAAATGTTTTTAAAAATATGAAAAAAATAAAAAAAATATAAAAATTCAAATCACCCCCTTCGCCCCACTCAAAAAAATATAAAAAAAAAAATCAAACATACACATTTGGTGTCGCCACGTTCAGAATTGCCCAATCCATCAATAAAAAAAAAAAAGGATTAACCTGATCGCAAAATGGTGTAGTGAGAAAAAAAAATCAAAACGCCACAATTACATTTTTTGGTCACCGCGACATTGTATTAAAATGTTATAATGGGCGATCAAAAGAACGTATCTGCCAAAATGGTATCATAAAAAATGTCAGCTCGGCGCGCAAAAATAAGCCCCGGAAAATGGCGCTTTTTTTTTTTTTTTTTTTAAAGCAAACTTTGGAATTTTTTTCACAACTTAGATAAAAAAGGAATCTAGACATGTTTGGTGTCTATGAACTCATAATGACCTGGAGAATCATAATGGCAGGTCAGTTTTAGCATTTAGTGAACCTAGCAAAAAAGCCAAACAAAAAACAAGTGTGGGATTGCACTTTTTTTGCAATTTCACCACACTTGGAATTTTTTTCCCGTTTTCTAGTACACGACATGCTAAAACCAATGGTGTCGTTCAAAAGTACAACTCGTTCGGCAAAAAAACAGCCCTCACATAGCCATATTGATGGAAAAATAAAAGTTATGGCTCTGGGAAGAAAACGAGCGAAAAACAGAAACAGTTTACCGAAAAAGGGCAGGGTCTTGAAGGGGTTAAGTGTTTTTCTATCAGATGAGTTTCAAGAAGAAATATTAGACATTTAACCCCTCTCTGACATTAGACGTACTATCCCGTCCATAAAACCCGTGACAATCTGACCATGGACGGGATAGTACGTCATAGGCGATCAGCTGCGCTCCTGAGGGGAGCGCAGCTAATCGCCACCGGGTGTCAGCTGATTATCACAGCTGACACCCGTGACTGTGTGTCAGGAGCGGTCACGGACCGCTCCCGGCACATTAACCCCTAGCACACCGCGATCAAACATGATCGCGGTGTACTGGGGGCACAGGGGAGGATCGCGCAGGGTGTGGGCTCCCTGCGCGCCCCCCTGAGACCCTCAGACCAGCGCGATGTGATCGCGCTGTTCTGAGGGCTTCCTCCCTCCCAGAACCCGGATCCAAGATGGCGCCGGGGTCCTGGAGGGAGGCGGCTTCCTCAGTGCCTGCTGAGAGCAGGCACTGAGAAGCCTGCTGCACTGCCTGAGCGATCGCTGGTGTGACAGTGTGCTGTGCACACTGTCACACCAGCGATTTGATAAAATACAGTGATGTCCCACCCTGGGACAAAGTAAAAAAGTTAAAAAAATAAAAATAAACATGTTATAAAAAAAAATCCAAAATAAAAAAAAAAAAAAATATTCCCCAATAAATTCATTTCTTCCTGTAAATAAAAAAAACAAAACAATAAAAGTACACATATTTGGTATCGCCGCGTCCGTAACGACCCCCCCCTATAAAACTGTCCCACTAGTTAACCCCTTTAGTGAACCCCTTAAAAAAAAAAAAACGAAGCAAAAAAATCAATGCTTTATCATCATACCGCCGAACAAAAAGTGGAATAACGCGCGATCAAAAAGACCGATATAAATAAACATGGTACCGCTGAAAATGTCATCTTGCCCCACAAAAAACGAGCCATCATACAGCATCATCAGCGAAAAAATAAAAAAGTTATAGCTCGCAGAATAAAGCGATGCAAAAATAATTATTTTTTATATAAAATTGTTTTTATTCTATAAAAGCGCCAAAACATAAAAAAATGATATAAATGAGGTATCGCCATAATCGTACTGACCCGAAGAATAAAACTGCTTTATCAATTTTACCACACGCGGAACAATAAAAACGCCTCCCCCAAAAGAAATTCATGAATTGCTGATTTTTGTTCATTCTAACCTCCCAAAAATCGAAATAAAAAGCGATCAAAAAATGTCACCTGCTCAAAAATGGTACAAATAAAAACGTCAACTCGTACCGCAAAAAATAAGACCTCACATGACTCTGTGGGCCAAAATATGCAAAAATTATAGCTCTCAAAATGTGGCGATGCAAAAAACTATTTTTGCAATAAAAAGCGTCTTTTAGCGTGACAGCTGCCAATCATAAAAACCCGCTATAAATAGTAAATCAAACCCCCTTTATCACCCCCTTAGTTAGGGAAAAATAATAAAATTAAAAAAATGTATTTATTTCCATTTTCCCATTAGGGTTAGGGTTGCGGCTAAAGTTAGGGTTAGGGTTGGCACTAAAGTTAGGATTAGGGTTAGGGTTGGGATTAGGGGTGTGTTAGGGTTAGGTTTGTGGTTAGGGTTGGGACTAGGGTTAGCGGTGTTTTGGGGTTAGGGTTGGAGTTAGAATTGGGGGGTTTCCGCTGTTTAGGCACATCAGGGGCTCTCCAAATGTGACATGGCGTCTGATCTCAATTCCAGCCAATTCTGCGTTGAAAAAGTCAAACGGTGCTCCTTCACTTCTGAGCTCTGCCATGCGTCCAAACAGTAGTTTATCCCCACATATGGGGTATCGGCGTACTCTGGACCCCAAGAGTTATTGTGCAATTTGTCCTATTTCTTCTGTTACCCTTGGGAAAATAAAAAACTGGGGGCGAAAATATCATTTTTGTACAAAAAAAATATTTTTTTGTTTTTACGGCTGTACATTATAAACTTCTGTGAAGCACTTGGGGCTTCATAGCGCTCACCACACACCTAGATAAGTTCCTTGTGGGGTCTATTTTCCAAAATGGGGTCACTTGTTGGGGATTTCCACTGTTTAGGCGCATCAGGGCTCTCCAAATGTGACATGACGCCCCCAGACCATTCCATCAAAGTCTGCAATCCAAAACGTCACTACTTCCCTTCCGAGCCCCGACGTGTGCCCATACAGTAGTTTTCGCCCACATATTGGGTATCAGTGTACTCAGGACAAATTGGACAACAACTTTTGGGTTCCAATTTCTTCTGTTACCCTTGTGAAAATAAAATATTGGGGGCGAAAAAATCATTTTTGTAAAAAAAAAAAAAGTTTTATTTTACGGCTGTACGTTATAAACTTTAGTGAAACACCTGGGGGTTCAAAGTTCTCACCACACATCTAGATAAGTTCCTTGAGGGGTCTAGTTTCCAAAATGGTGTCATTTATGGGGTTTCCACTGTTTAGGCAGATCAGGAGCTCTCCAAACACGACATGGCGTCCAGCCAATTCTGCGTTGAAAAAGTCAGACGGCGCTCCTTCCCTTCCAAACTCTGCCATGCACCCAAACAGTGGTTTACTCCCACATATGGGGTATCAGCGCACTCAGGACAAATTGCACAATAACTTTTGGAGTCTTGTTACCCTTGGAAAAATAAAAATTGGGGTGAAAAGATCATTTTTGTGGAAAAAATATGATTTTTAAATTTTACGGCTCTACGTTATAAACTTGTGTGAAGCACTTGGGGGTTCAAATTGCTCATCAAAAATCTAGATAAGTTCCTTAGGGGGTCTAGTTTCCCAAATGGGGTCATTTGTGGGGGGTTTCCACTGTTTAGGCACATCAGGGGCTCTCCAAATGCAACATGGCATCCAAACTCAATTCCAGCCAATTTTGGTTGGAAAAAGTCAAATGGTGCTCCTTCCATTCCGAGCTCTGCCGTGCGCCCAAACAGTGGTTCTCCCCACATATGGGGTATCAGCGTACTCAGGACAAATTGTACAACAACTTATGTGGTCCAATTTCTCCTGTTACCCTTGGGAAAATAAAAAAATAGTGACTAAAAGATAATTTTTGTGGGAAAAAAATAGGATTTTTTATTTTCATGCCCGGGCATTATAAACTTGTGTGAAGCACTTGGGGGTTCAAAGTGCTCACCAAAGATCTAGATAAGTTCCTTAGGGGGTCTAGTTTCCAAAATGGGGTCACTTGTGGGGGGGTTTCCACTGTTTAGGCTCATCTGGGGCACTGCAAACGGAACATGACCCCCATTAACGTCTGCATTCCAAAACGTTACTACTTCCTTTCCAAGCCCTGCCGTGCGCCCAAACAGTTCCCCCCCCCCCACATATGGGGTATCAGCGTACTCAGGACAAATTGGACAACAACTTTTGGGGTCCAATTTCCTTGGGAAAATTCAAAAATTTGGGACTAAAAAATAATTTTTGTGGAAAATTGATTTTTTATTTTTTTCACACCCAGGCTTTATAAACTTTTGTGAAACACTTGAGGGTTCAAAGTGCTCACAACAGATCTAGATAAGTACCTTAGGGGGTCTAGTTTCCAAAATGGTGTCACTTGTGGGGGGTTTCCACTGTTTAGGCGCATCAGGGGCTCTCCAAACGCGACATGGCATCCAATCTAAATTCCAGCCAATTTTAGTTTGAAAAAGTCAAACGTCGCTCCTTCCCTTACGAGCTCTGCCGTGTGCCCAAACAGTGGTTTTCCCCCACATATGGGGTATTGGCGTACTCAGGAGAAATTGCATAACAACCTTATCTGTCCATTTTCTCCTTTTACCCATATGAAAATAAAAAAAAAGTTTGTAAAAGATAATTTTTGTGGCTAAAAAGTAAAATATTCATTTTTTCCTTCCACGTTGCTTTAGTTACTGTGAAGCACCTGAAGGGTTAATAAACTTCTTGAATGTGGTTTTTGAGTACCTTGAGGGGTGAAGTTTTTAGAATGGTGTCACTTTTGGGTATTTTCTGCCATATAGACCCCTCAAAGTGACTTCAAATGTGAGGTGGTCCCTAAAAAAAATGGCTTTGTAAATTTTGCTGTAAAAATGAGAAATCGCTGGTCAACTTTTAACCCTTATAACTTCCTAACAAAAAAAAATTTTGGTTCCAAAATTGTGCTGATGTGAAGTAGACATGTGGGAAATTTTATTTCTTAACTATTTTGTGTGATATAGTTCTCTGTTTTAAGGGAATAAAAATTCAAAGTTTGAAAATTGCAAAATTTTAAAAATTTTCGCCATATTTGCGTTTTTTTTTTTAAATAAACGCAAGTTATATCGAAGAAATTTTACCACTAACATGAAGTACAATATGTCACGAGAAAACAATCTCAGAATCGCAAACATCCGTTGAAGCGTTCCAGAGTTATAACCTCATAAAGAGACAGTGGTCAGAATTGTAAAAATTGGCCCGGTCATTAACGTGCAAACCACCCTTGGGGGTGAAGGGGTTAAAGAGAACTTTTAATAATAGTGCAGAGCTTAGGAGTCTTAAATTTAGTTCTCAGCATTTGGAAGAGGCAATGGAGTCCATTTTTATAAGCTACCAGGAAATTACAGAATCAGAAAAGCAAGGCAGACTTATCCCACCACAATCAAACTATCACACAGAATTAATCTGTAAACAAAGACATTAAATAATACAATATGTTCCATCCAAAACAACAATCTATGTATGCGGGGAGCACTCCAACATTAAACCGGTGTTGCACTCATTTATGGTGGACCATTGCAACTACCATGAGTCCTGATCAGAAAAGTTGAAGTATTTGCCACGGCTTTACCGCAACAGAGAGAAGCCAGAAGACAGCGCCGTCTTATTTCTCCTACTTTTGCATTGATAAGAAGCACTTCACATTCATATTAAATGGTGAAGGTTTATTCTAGCAATGTTGGGGTTAATCATTTCAGTTGAGAGCTTTTGAAGCTTACATGCCTTGATATTCTCAGCTTTTCAGTGTTGTCCACTCCCCTCCCATATATATACTTGCCTGTGGCAAGCAGGTATTGCCAGAGTTAGTGTCATGGTTTGGACAGGGTTAATTGTATTTGGCCTCCTTTTGGATCTGGGAGGGGTATTTATACCCACTCTGAACCAGGGTTCTCTGTCAGTTATACTCTCGTTCTGTCTGTGTGTCTGACCTCCTGGTGTACGTGTAGTAGTATGTGTTTGATTGCTTTCCGTGCTTACTCGCTCAGCTTTTCTACTCGGTGCTTCTTGTTTGTTTGAGTCTTTGTTCTGACCTTCTGGCCTGTTTTATCTGACTATCCTTCCGTTTCACCCTTGGTACCTCATTTACCTCCTGGTTTTGACCTCTGCACGTTTGACTTCTCTCCGGCGCCGTCCGGCTCCCCTGCACCCGGCGCCTGTTTCCGCCCTTGGCCACTCCCCCTCAGTCACATGGTTCAGGTCCTGCTCACTACCCGGTGAGTGCTCTGCCGCTCTTCTCGTGACCCCTTACTTTGGCTAGTCACCCGCCTCGCAGCAGGTACACATGGGGTTTGTGACAGTTAGCTTTACGTTGCATGGTTCAAGAGTTGATTGAGTTTTGCTGTTTGAGAAGGTGTTTGGTAGATTTAGCTAAAGACTGTTGCTTAATTTTGGTTGTGTGCAAATCTTCTCCACCTATGTCCCATTCCTTCAGTCCTGCTGTTTCCCTCTTATTTGTGAGAGCATATTTGTATGATTGGTATTTTTCTTTATTCCTGTATGTATTACCTTGTTATTCTGATTGGTGTTACTATACACTACTACACCTCTCTTTCCTGGGTGGGTGGGCGAGGAACAGACTGAGGGCAGATTCTGGCGCTCAGCAAGGTATGTGGCTCAGGCATCTCAGCAACTCAGCCTGGAGGTGGCAGATCGACATACTGTAGTTTCGCAGGACCCTAACACATCAGGTTTGGGGATCATGACTCTCAAGCAATCCCTAGTGGAGCCTAAGATTGCTTTGCCTGACAGGTTTTCCTGACAGGCATGACAAGTTTGTTGTTTTAAGGCAGTCCTGCAAGATTTATTTTAAGTTACATCTTCACTCCACAGAAACCGAGGAGAAACAGGTGGTGATAATAATATCGCTCCTTTAGGGCATTTTTACTCCTGTCTGACTCTCAGTTGCTCCGGACAGTGGAGAAATTTTTTCTGGAGCTGGGTCATGTATGCGATGACCCAGACCGCATATCCCTGGCTGAGTCCACGCTATGTAAACTTCAGCAGGGAGACCGGCCTGACGAGGAGTATTGCTCCGAGTTTCGGAGGTGTTCCACAGATACTAAGTGGAAAGACCTCACGCTCTGTAACCAGTTATGTCAAAGCCTATCTGTAAGGGTTAAGGATGCCTTTGCTTCATATGAAACTTTGGTTTCCCTTGAGGTGGCAATGTCTCAGGTTATTTGGGTGGATCACCGTCTTCACCAGAGACAAAGACACTCCAATTTGTGGGGTTTCTGGAGTCAAGGGAACCAGGGTCTGAGTCATCTGAGGGACCATCCAGAAGAGTGGGGTGACTCATTCTGTTATTCAAACTGTAGTTCGACATAAAGGTGGAGTGTTTTTACTGTGGTTGAAAGGGAAATTTTGTGGGTGCTTGTCCTTCCCTACCTCACCGTAAACAGCCATTGGAAAAACTAAGAAGCCCGGGTTGCGAGATTAGCAACCCGAGGATACATATCTCCTCCGTGAGTAAGTCACAATTTTTTTCTACTGGCTGAGATCCATCTAGACAAAAATAAGGTGGTTATTTCAGCATTTTTGGGCAGGGTTTAATTTGATTGACGCTAGGTTCATGCAGGTCCGGGGCTTCAAATCTAGACATACAGTATAGACCAAAAGTTTGGACACCTTCTCATTCAAAGATTTTTCTGTATTTTCATGACTATGAAAATTGTACCTCTGACAGATATGACCAGGAAAGGGACAGATTTTTCTTGAAGGAGTGTTTTGCTTCTGCGCCAATTCTCATACAGCCTGACGTCACTCAGCCATTTATTGTAGAAGTTGACGAGTCTGAAGTGGGGGTGGGGGCTGTGTTGTCGCAGAGTTCATCTCCTGGTAAATGGCGTACATGTGCGTATTTTTCTAAAAAACTGTAATCCACTGAAAAAAACTATGACATAACAGGGAACAGTAAACTGTTGGCAATCAAGTGGGCCTTTGAAGAGTGGCGTCATTTTCTGAAGGGGTCAGTTCATCCGGTCATGGCAATCACGGATCATAGGAGTCTTGTATATCTAAAGTCTGTGAAACGCCTAACACCTAGACAGGCAAGATAGGCATTGTTCTTCAACAGATTTAACTTTTCTGTTACATATATGCCGAGGAAGAAAATTAAGGCAGATGCCTTATCTTGTTGTTTTCCTTGGGGTGGAGATAATTGTGATCCGGTTCCAATACTACAAAAAGGGGTGTTTATTGTGGCTTCTGAGGCAGTGACCGTTATTATATGCGAGGGTCGTTATGTGTCCCTCAGGATGCACACAGTAGCGTCTTGAGCACAGGCATAGCTGCGATTGCAATGCAAAATAAAAGTAAGTGTTGGTCTTGGGCAAGCTATTTGTCCAAGGCAGATTTAAGAAAACCTGCTCTGGACTTTTATTTTTGAAACGGACTACTGGATGGTAGTGGGGCAGTCACTTTCTTTCCTGGCTGTGTTTTCCACGTGGCCTACAGCCACAAGTTGCTTGTAAAAACCCCTGCAGCAAAGGGTTGGGTGTATCATTCTTGTTTTGCAAACCAGCAGAGCAGAAGGCTCTGCCATAGCTTCAGCCTGTGTGAGGCAACACAGAGCCAAGCGGAGCCACTAGGCCTGGCACCCCTCAGCATACACGGCGTTGCAGTCGCCCACAATAACCGGTCCCAGATACGGACTCTTGTTTCTCGGCTGCGATCCGGAGGATCCCATTTACTTTCTGCTTTGTGAGTAGGCTGATTATTAAAAGACTTTGTTTTGAACTTTCTTGGGTCACTGGCTCTCTGCACCAACCCGCTGCACTACAGTCTATATGGTTCAATTTTGAGAAAGAGGTTGTAGAGTCTCAGGGAGACACCCCTGCTGCCTGTCCTTTAGGTAAGGTGTTTGTGTCTTTCAATCTCCGTCTAAAAGTTTTAAATGAACATCATGATTCGATCTTGGCTGGACATCCTGGTAGTAAAGACACCACAGATCTCCTTGCTTTCCATTTTTGGTGGTCAGGGGTGCATCAGGATGTTTGGAAGTATGTAGCCGCCTTCAGTATGTGTGTACATTCTAAGACCACTCATATTCATCCATCTGGGTCTCTCCAAGCATTGGAGATTCCCAGTAGACCTTGGACTTACAGTGCCTACAAGTAGTATTCAACCCCCTGCAGATTTAGCTGGTTTGATAAGATGCAAATAAGTTAGAGCCTTCAAACTGCAAACAAGAGTAGGATTTATTAACAGAAGCATAAATCTTACAAAACAAAAAGTTATGTTGCTCAGTTGAATTTTAATAAATGTTAAACATAAAAGTGTGGGTCAATTATTATACAACCCCTATGTTTAATATTTCGTGGAATAACCCTTGTTTGCAATTACAGCTAATAATCGTCTTTTATAAGACCTGATCAGGCCGGCACAGGTCTGTGGAGTTATCTTGGCCCACTCCTCCATGCAGATCTTCTCCAAGTTATCTAGGTTCTTTGGGTGTCTCATGTGGACTTTAATCTTGAGCGCCTTCCTCAAGTTTTCAATTGGGTTAAGGTCAGGAGACTGACTAGGCCACTCCAACACCTTGACTTTTTCCATCTTGAACCAGGCCTTGGTTTTCTTGGCTGTGTGCTTTGGGTCGTTGTCTTGTTGGAAGATGAAATTACGACCCATCTTAAGATCCTTGATGGAGGAGCGGAGGTTCTTGGCCAAAATCTCCAGGTAGGCCGTGTTATCCATCCTCCCATGGATGCGGACCAGATGGCCAGGCCCCTTGGCTGAGAAACAGCCCCACAGCATGATGCTGCCACCACCATGCTTGACTGTAGGGATGGTATTCTTGGGGTCGTATGCAGTGCCATCCAGTCTCCAAACGTCACGTGTGTGGTTGGCACCAAAGATCTCGATCTTGGTCTCATCAGACCATAGAACCTTGAACCAGTCTGTCTCAGAGTCCTCCAAGTGATCATGAGCAAACTGTAGACGAGCCTTGACATGACGCTTTGAAAGTAAAGGTACCTTACGGGCTCGTCTGGAACGAAGACCATTGCGGTGGAGTACGTTACTTATGGTATTGACTGAAACCAATGTCCCCACTGCCATGAGATCTTCCCGGAGCTCCTTCCTTGTTGTCCTTGGGTTAGCCTTGACTCTTTGGACAAGCCTGGCCTCGGCACGGGAGGAAACTTTCAAAGGCTGTCCGGGCCGTGGAAGGCTAACAGTAGTTCCATAAGCCTTCCACTTACGGATGATGCTCCCAACAGTGGAGACAGGTAGGGCCAACTCCTTGGAAAGGGTTTTGTACCCCTTGCCAGCCTTGTGACCCTCCACGATCTTGTCTCTGATGGCATTGGAATGCTCCTTTGTCTTTCCCATGTTGACCATGTATGAGTGCTGTTCACAAGTTTGGGGAGGGTCTTAAATAGTCAGAAAAGGCTGGCAAAAGAGATTATTAATCCACACATGTGAAGCTCATTATTCTTGGTGCCTGAACTACTTCTTAATACTTTAGGGGGACCAAACAGAATTCTTGTGGTTTGAGGGGTTGAATAATAAATGACACTCTGAATTAACTTTTAACGTTTTTTAAAAAAAAAAAAAAAAAAAAATTAAAACAAAAATTTTTGCAGCAGTGCATTTCCCACTTCCAGGCTGATCTACAGTACAAATGTCACAATGCCAAGTTAATTCCGCATGTGTCAACCAGCTAAATCTGCAGGGGGTTGAATACTACTTGTAGGCACTGTATTTATCGGTAGATTTCATTACTGATCTAGCTGCGCCGGAAGGTAATACTGTAATTTTGTTGGTGGTGGACAGATTCAGTAAGATGTCACATTTTATTGCGCTACCTGTTTCACTTAAAGCCAAGACCACTTGGCACAAATTTTCATCTGAGAGATCGTAAAATTACATGGGTTTACTATCAATACTGTTTCTGATCGGAGGGGTGCAATTCATTTGCAAAGTTTAGAAGGTGTTTTGCGCTCTTTTGGGTATCCATCTGTTTTCTTCAGCATTTCATCCACAGTCTAATGGGCAAACTAAACGTGACTCTTGAGACTTACCTCAGGTGTTGTTTCTGAGAATCAGGAGGATTGGGTTACTTATTTACCTCCAGCTGAATTTGCTGTAAATAATTGTCTATTGGCAAGTCCCTGTTCTTCGTGGCATACAGTTTTCATCCTCAGTTCAGCTATTTTAAATAGAAATCGGTCTTCAGGAACACTTGAAGAATAATGATTTTCATAATCTATTATGTCTGTGTGGCAAGGGGCTCTTAATAATTTGAAGTAAATGGGGTTCACATACAAGAGAGTGGCTGATCAGAGACGTTTGATGGGTCTGGACCTGTGTGTTGGTGTGGTTGACCTCAAGGAACATTAAATTTAAGGTTCCCTCTTGGAAACTGGCTCCCAGTGGCTGTCGTCAATCCTGTAGCATTCCGCCTTGCTTTGCCGCCCACTTTTAGGATTCATAATGTGTTTCTCCAGTCTTTACTCAAAAAATATGTTGTGTCCTCTGTACTGTCACCACTAGCTCCATCTATGCTCATTGTTGATGGAAATGTGGAATTATAGATTGCTAAGATGGTTGATTCTCGCATGGTTCATCGGTCGTTTTAGTACACTGGAAAGGTTAGGGTCCTGAAAAGAGGATGTGGGTACCAGCATCTGACGTTCATGCGGTCAGGTTGATACGTTTTTTTCACTTGGCACACCCTGATAAACCCGACCCTGAGGTCCCTTGGGGAGGGTTAGGGGGTGGGGGTAACTGTCATGGGTTTACTGCGACAGAAAGAAGCCGTCTGATTTTTCCTACACTAACTAAAAGCACTTCACCTTCATACTACACAGTGCAGGGTTCTTCTAGCAGTACATCTGTTCAGTTAAGAGCTCCTGGGAACTTTCCTGGGTGATGCTCTCATCTGTTCAGTGTTAATGACTCCCCTCTTGTCACGAGTTAACTGCGACGGAGAGGAGCCAGAAAACTGCAGCGTCTGATTTCTCCTTCTCATTCACTGATTAGAACCTTTATAATAAACTGTAAATTTCTTTTAGCAATGCAGGGGTTTATCTGCTCAGTTGAGAGCTCCTGGAAGCTTTCCTTTGTTAAGGCTCCCAGGTATGGACTGTTAGCCACTCCCATCTCCTATATAAACTGGGCCCTTTGTGTTCACTCATTGTCAGAGCTAGCTTATGCTGCATGGCTGGAGGTTGTTGGTGGTTATCAGAATAGGTGACTGGTGGATTTTTCTGTGACTGTTGCTAGGTTTTGAGTGTGTGACAATTCCCTTTCTTCTTCTCCTACTTTGGTTTAACCCCATTCTCCACACCCCTGTGTTACCTCTGTTGTTATGTGTGTATATTTGTATGATTGGTATTTTGCTTTATCCCTGTTTGTATTACCTTGTTTGGTCTGGTTGGTGTATTACGGTACACTACTACTCCCCCCTTCCCTGAATGGGGGAAGGATACAGACTGAGAGCAGATTTAGGAGCTAAGGCAAGGTATGTAGCCCTAGCATCTTCACCATCAGACCTAATCAGGGACCCTAGTGTTAGGGACAGGGAAGGAGCTCCTTGTCCTAGGACACCTGACAATAGAGTTGTAACACCTCTCCAATTCATACTGGCTGTGGCAAGCAGGCATTGCCAGAGTTAGCTTCATGCTGCATGGTTCAAGAGTTGGTGGAGTTTTATGTTTTGAGAAGGTGTTTGAGAATTTAGCTAAAGACTGTTGCTTGGTTTTGGTTGTGTGCAAATCCTCTTCTCCTACTTTGTTTTTCCCCTTCTGTTACTCCAAGTGTTTCTCTGTTGATTGTCAGCAAATATTTGTATGATTGGTATTTTCCTTTATCTCTGTATTGTAAGATAGCGCTTACTGAATGTGTTGGGGGACACTCGCTTGGCAAGGGAGTTCAGTCACACAGGAACAATTTTCTCCATTATACAGTCCATGTGGTTTATGTTAGAATCTATTCTGTTTGACCATCCGCCATCTTGTTGTGATTTATGGCTGCTGGTCTGTTTTCCCCTGGTGCTGGGCTTGTCGTTGGTGATGTGATTGTATTACCCTGCACCTGCCTCCCAATCCTTACTGCACATCAGTGTTAATCCGCTTGAGTTCTGGCTAGGAGCCTTGATAGCTTTGTGCTATACTTTGTGCAGTTCTGGGAACTCTAGTTCTGCTTGCTTAGTCTTTTTGTTTTTTCCTTTTGTTTCTGCATCTTCCTCTATTTCCCTGCTAGGAGGTTACCAGTGTTTTGTTCCCAGTCCCTAGATCTTTCTGGGATCCCCTTCCCCCCCCTCCAGGTCTTCGCTTGAGTCTAGACTAGGATCGTTGGTGGGTTTATTCGCAAGGAATAGGTCGCCCGCTCCATCGTAGGGATCGAGTCTTGTCCTAGTGCAGGGTCAGATTCACCCCCTGCTCTAATCCTGAGTTGCAGCTCCATAACAGTTTATTATCCACTCATAAACCACTGTTTATACAACACATACGTAACATATAGCTCATAGTACACGGCTTCCTTCACTTGACAGACACTACACCCGCTAGTCCTCCTCTGACTAGTTCCCGGGGGTGTCTGTGCACCGTATCAATGTCTCTACTCACACAGCATTACACGACATTAGATCGAAGTCTCTAATCATGCTGGACCTCACTTCGTCCAGTTACCGTGTATGACCGCTCAGTTCGTAGTAAACCCTTTTGCTCGAGGTTCCAGGAGCTCCGCTCCATACACTGATCTCTTGTCAGTCCTGGTTCCCAGGGAAGCTGCGTAACTGGGATCACCGTCCCGGACAATGCCTTGCTCACCAGGCCACCCGACAGTTCCAGACCTCAGAAGGACGTTAGCTTCTCCAACGCAATGCCGTCACAGACTCTGCCAGTACATGGTCTGACCCTATGCTCTTCAGGAATCCAGTACACGCATAGGACCTTCCAACACAGCGACCATCCAAGTTCACGGCCTCATCATGTGCTCTTCAGGAAGTCAGGAGCTTCCAACACACAGGCCTTCCAGGACCTTACATCACAGACCATGTGACCAGACCTCAGTCACATTATATCACTCTAGGTATCCTAGCCATAGGAGGGAGGTGTGTGTGGATAGCCAGTCCTGCCCAGCTCTACGGCTAACCCTATAAGCTCCCTTTAAAACTAAACAAATACTTGTGGGACTACAGGTCCCAGAACAATAACATTTCGGGCTTACAGCTCAGAGGACATTCTCCGTCTCAGAGACACATACCGGCCATTCACAATGATGCCAGTCACTGTCTCACCATCACAGTTACTTCTGTGACTGCCATGCATTCCCATGGCCTTAAAGGGAATCTGTCACCTATTTTTTCGTATATAAGCTGCAGCCACCGCCATCAGGGGCTTACAGCACATAAAGTATGCCTGCGCAGGAGAGCAACAGAAGCAAGGAGGACATCATGGCTAGAAGATGGGAGGTGCCGGACCCTGACTGCGACGCCCATCGGACCGGACCGGACCCCGGGTGAGTATAATATAACTTGTTTTTCTTCTCTTTCAGGTTACATCTACAGTATTACAGAATGCCGTAGATAAGCCCCTGATGGCGGTGGCTGCAGCTTATATATGAAAAAATAGGTGACAGATTCCATTTAATATGCCTCTGTGCGTATCCTGAGGAGAACATACAGCGCCCCCTAGCTGAAACAGGGGTCACTGATTCACAGTATGTATTACCTTTTTAGTCTGGTTGGTGTGTTACCATACATTACTGCTCCCCTCCCCTCTTCCTATTCAGGAGCTCAGCAAGGTACATTGCCCCAGAATTTTCACCATTAGAAGCAATCCAAGGAAAAGGGATAGCTAGGGCACCACTAGTGTTAGAGACAGGGAAAGAGCCCCTGGACCAGAGATACCAGACAACAGAGTCGTGACAGTATTAGTACTCCTCATTTCAAAAGAGATTGTGCATGAATCTGAATTCCTTAGAAATGAAAACATAATGAAATTTATGATGTAGAGTGATTCCATGAAACCAGGGCTCAAGCCATGCCAACATATCTCCTGCAGGTGTGAATAAATGTATATTATAGCCATCAGCCACGCACAGCTTAGAGATATGTCATAGCACAGGTGTAATGTATTCTATGTAGTTTATCACAATCCTCCTTGAAGTTAATGACTTTTAAAAGAAATTGAAAAGTCAGGATAAAGGGAAACTCTGTTGTTATTGTACAGAAATTCACACTTGGCCTCACTGCACATTTAATGTTGAATGTAATTCATAAAAGTGAAGTTTGGTCAGAAAGACTGGACCTGGTCTTGTAGGGACCATATGAGCACATTCAGCAGCACAGAAGGGAGAGAAGGTAGATTCATTCAATAAGATATCGGTTCTAGGAAGCCAACAGCATCATTACCCTCCGCTTTCTCTTACAGGCCCATCATAATATTTTTCTTCAAGTGATTTTCTAATTTGTCAACACATTCTACGTACGCTGTCATTTGGCTTTGTAGTTTACAGATCTGGGCAGGTAACGGTCAGCATCTCCTAATTTATGTAGGTGGACAATGTTGTGGTCTAGGTGGTGATCCAACGATTGTGACACAGCCGGACTACACGACCGATAAAGCAGCCACAGCTGGTGACTGAGAAGAATCTGTGACTTCTCTGCATTTAGTGGTTACTACTCACCTGGGTAGTCATATGTAGAAATCTCCACTTTACACCTCTCATCGCCCCTCACATATGTCTCTGTAGTGTTAATATGGGTCAGATCTTCACCCTGAAAAAAATATTGTAAAAGTCACAGACAGATGGAGAAGTCACATCTATGATCAGCTCTAATCCTGCCATCTCCACCGTTCTCATTACACAAGTATAAACTATATAATACTGGGGGATAAAACAAGACTTAGCACAAGACCTTCACAGCCGTCTACACATCATAGGGGAGATCTCATGACACCTTCTCTCCATCTACCTGATGATCCTGAGGAACATTGAGATCTTCTTGTTTACAGTCCTGCGGAAGAAGAGGACGGGGACATCTCTCTGGTGTTGTCCTCTTACTGGATAGATCTGGAGGAAACACATACAGGGACTGAATTCAACTTTACATACAGATAATTATAGGTCATTTGTATTTAGTCCTGTCTATTACCTGGTGATGTGAGGGGCTGGGGAACCTCCATCATGACGTCCTTATACAGATATTTGTGTCCTTCTAAATACTCCCACTCCTCCATGGAGAAATAGACAGTGACATCCTGACATCTTATAGGAACCTGACACATACAATGATACCGTCATCCCCCCATCCCTTCATAGTGTTACTGTATAATGTCCCAGCATTCCCAGCAGTGTCACCTCTCCAGTCAGCAGCTCAATCATCTTGTAGGTGAGTTCTAGGATTTTCTGGTTATTGATGTCCTCGTGTATCAGGGGGTGAGGTGGCGGCCCCATGATTGGACTCAGGAGTCTTCCCCATCCCTCAGACACAGGGTCCTGACAGCGCTCACTAGAGGTCTTCTTCACTACTGTGTAATCCTGGTTATGGAGAGACACATTAATAAATCTCACTACAGACATTTCCAGAGTCCTCACCTCTCCAGTTCTGTCCATCTGTTATTCTCATAGATAAGAATGATGTAATGTGACGTCATCAGAATCTCTCACCTCTCCAGTAAGCTGGAAGAGGATCTCTAGGGTGAGGTGTAATATCCTCTCTGCCATCTTGTCTCTGTCCATATCCATCTTTGATGGGTAAATCAGGAAAATTCTCTTCTACAGAAGATCTTCACTGAGAGGATCCGATATTGTAGAGACCTGAATGAGAAGAAGATGAGGCGATGTAACATCATAAAATCCTGTGTAATAATACAATTACTGGAGATAATAAGGGAAACATATGAGGAGATTTATTATTTTACAGTATTTAGTTTTCTTCATTACATCTACTAATAAAACCTATATATTTTAGGCCACAGACAACAAGCAGTTTCTTCCTCGGAGTCGGCAGCTGAATACGTTTCTCATAGACTCATCTTCCATAAAGATAATTCTCGTCTCATTTACCGACACTGGAATCAGCAT
The DNA here is from genome assembly GCA_033576555.1 of Oophaga sylvatica. Lineage (NCBI taxonomy): Eukaryota > Metazoa > Chordata > Amphibia > Anura > Dendrobatidae > Oophaga > Oophaga sylvatica. The sequence continues at coordinate 8,406,448 of JARQOD010000003.1, read as the reverse complement.
TAGGCCGGGATCACACATGCGAGAACCACAGCCGAGTCTCGCATGTGAATTCCCAGCACTGGCGCCGACACTCGGGAGCGGAGCGAGCGGCTGCATAGAAATCCGTCCTTTACCTGCACAGATCTGTAAACTACAAAGCCAAATGGTCGTGCACTTAGAATGTACTGACAAGTTAGAAAATCACTTGAAGATAAATATTATAATGGGCCTGTAAGAGAAAGCGGAGGGTAATGATGCTGTTGGCTTCCTAGAACCCTGATATCTTATTGGATGAATCTACCTTCTCTCCCTTCTGTGCTGCTGAATGTCTCATATGGTCCCTACAAGACCAGGTCCAGTCTTTCTGGCCAAATTTCACTTTTATGATCGACAACATTTAATGTGCAGTGAGGCCAAGTGTGAATTTCTGTACAATAACAACAGAGTTTCCCTTTATCCTGACTTTTCAATGTCTTTTAAAACCGACTACAGGATTGTGATAAACTACATAAAAAACATTACACCTGTGCCATGATATATGGTGGGGAAAAAAGTATTTAGTCAGCCACCAATTGTGCAAGTTCTCCCACTTAAGACGATGAGAGAGGCCTGTAATTGACATCATAGGTAGACCACAACTATGAGATCAAAATGAGAAAACAAATCCAGAAAATTAACTTGTCTCATTTGGCAAAGTTTATTTAGCAAACTATGGTGGAAAATAAGTATTTGGTCATTTGTATGGGGCTCATTATTCTGTATGGCGCACTATGTGGTGCCCATAATACTGTATGGAGAACTATACTGTCTGGTTTCTGAGCTATTGATATCACTCATGTAACGTAAGAAGTAAAATATTTGGCATTGTACTATACAGATATTCCTCTGCCGTATCTGTGCAACATGAATTGTGGCATGTGTTAAAGGGGCCCATGAAAACCTGGAGCCGGTCCTGACTGAAGGGGTTACTGTCCCCCACGTCCAGTGATAGGGAACCTCCAGCACCGACCTCCACCCGCAGAGCCACACTCCACATAGAGAATAATGGAGCCTCCGGCACCTACCTCCACCCGCAGAGCCACACTCCACAGAGAATAATGGAGCCTCCAGCACCAACCTCCACCAGCAGAGCCACACTCCACATAGAGAATAATGGAGCCCCCAGCACCGACCTCCACCCGCAGAGCCGCACTCCACATAGAGAATAATGGAGCCTCCAGCACCTACCTCCACCAGCAGAGCCACACTCCACATAGAGAATAATGGAGCCCCCAGCACCGACCTCCACCCGCAGAGCCGCACTCCACATAGAGAATAATGGAGCCTCAAGTACCGACCTCCACCCGCAGAGCCGCACTCCACATAGAGAATAATGGAGCCTCCAGCACCGACCTCCACCCGCAGAGCCGCACTCCACATAGAGAATAATGGAGCCTCCAGCACCGACCTCCACCCGCAGAGCCACACTCCACATAGAGAATAATGGAGCCTCCAGCACCGACCTCCACCCGCAGAGCCGCACTCCACATAGAGAATAATGGAGCCTCCAGCACCGACCTCCACCCGCAGAGCCGTACTCCACATAGAGAATAATGGAACCTCCAGCACCGACCTCCAACCGCAGAGCCGCACTCCACATAGAGAATAATGGAGCCTCCAGCACCTACCTCCACCCGCAGAGCCGCACTCCACATGGAGAATAATGGAGCCTCCAGCACCGACCTCCACCCGCAGAGCCGCACTCCACATAGAGAATAATGGAACCTCCAGCACCAACCTCCACCCGCAGAGCCACACTCCACATAGAGAATAATGGAGCCTCCAGCACCGACCACCACCCGCAGAGCCGCTCTCCACATAGAGAATAATGGAGCCTCCAGCACCGACCTCCACCCGCAGAGCCACACTCCACATAGAGAATAATGGAGCCTCCAGCACCTACCTCCACCCGCAGAGCCGCACTCCACATAGAGAATAATGGAGCCTCCAGCACCGTCCTCCACCCGCAGAGCCGCACTCCACATAGAGAATAATGGAGCCTCCAGCACCGTCCTCCACATAGAGAATAATGGAGCCTCCAGCACCGACCTCCACCCGCAGAGCCACACTCCACATAGAGAATAATGGAGTCTCCAGCACCTACCTCCACCCGCAGAGCCACACTCCACAGAGAATAATGGAGCCTCCAGCACCTACCTCCACCCGCAGAGCAACACTCCACATAGAGAATAATGGAGCCTCCAGCACCGACCTCCACCCGCAGAGCCACACTCCACATAGAGAATAATGGAACCTCCAGCACCGACCTCCACCCGAAGAGCCACACTCCACATAGAGAATAATGGAGCCTCCAGCACCGACCTCCACCCGCAGAGCCGCACTCCACATAGAGAATAATGGAGCCTCCAGCACCGACCTCCACCCGCAGAGCCGCACTCCACATAGAGAATAATGAGCCTCCAGCACCGACCTCCACCCGCAGAGCCGCACTCCACATAGAGAATAATGGAGCCTCCAGCACCTACCTTCACCCGCAGAGCCACACTCCATATAGAGAATAATGGAGCCTCCAGCACTGACCTCCACCCGCAGAGCCGCACTCCACATAGAGAATAATGGAGCCTCCAGCACCTACCTCCACCCGCAGAGCCACACTCCACATAGAGAATAATGGAGCCTCCAGCACCTACCTCCACCCGCAGAGCCACACTCCACATAGAGAATAATGGAGCCTCCAGCACCGACCTCCACCTGCAGAGCCACACTCCACATAGAGAATAATGGAGCCTCCAGCACCTACCTCCACCCGCAGAGCCACACTCCACATAGAGAATAATGGAGCCTCCAGCACCTACCTCCACCCGCAGAGCCGCACTCCACATAGAGAATAATGGAGCCTCCAGCACCTACCTCCACCCGCAGAGCCACACTCCACATAGAGAATAATGGAGCCTCCAGCACCTACCTCCACCCGCAGAGCCGCACTCCACATAGAGAATAATGGAGCCTCCAGCACCTACCTCCACCCGCAGAGCCGCACTCCACATATATGGCTGCTCTGTGCGCACAGGACCTGTGATGAGGTCACAGGAGGGGAGGAGTCAGGGGTCACATGATCAGGGGCCTCAGTGTATGAACTCTATTATTATAAAATTATAAACAATACATCATAATAAATAATAAACTGTACAGAAATAAAACATCGCTAAAATAAGTAACGGAAACAAAAGAAACCAGCATCAAATAAACCAAAAAGTCCAGAGTCCTTCGTCCTTTCAAACTATTGCAGCTTCCAAAGGAACAGATTCCCCCTAACCAAAATTATATATAAAACATAAAAGAAACATGCACACACACTGACACACACTCATGAACCCAAAAGAAAGGAAAAGGGCCTCACCTGGCCATACATACAACACAACCTATATATACACTATATACAAATATATATAATAAAAAAATGTTTTTTTTTCCTTTTTTTTTTCCTTTTTTCCCCCCACCACACCACAGGTCCATGAATTCATGCCCTTTTCACAGCAAGCTTGACGTGTCCATGAAAGTTTATGCCCTTAGAAATTTTTCAGGGCCATGGCAAGTTCCATGCCCTCCCCCCACACAAAACCCCCACCCAACCTAAACTATACCCCCCAAACATATAACTATTTACACTTATATAAAACATAACATTAACAGACCTACCACACAAGAACACTACATTACATTACTTTACTTTAAACACAACATTATAAACATTTATAAACATTAACACTATACACTGACCACATAACTTACAAGGCCCAAGTTCAGCGCCTGCAAGCCCAATATCCATTATTTCCTGAATATACAAAACAAAAAGCTAAATGTGCCACACACCAGCCCACCACCGGGAAACTGGAGTCCTAAGAGGCCCCATGCCTAACCACCAACACACGCACCCTGTCCCTCACCAACTAAATCTGTCCCTAAAAGAAACTGACCCTAACTATCCCTACCTGTCCCTACCTATCCCTACTCTACCTAGCTTATCAAAACTAACTATCTAGCTATCCCTAAACTGGCCCTCCCTGTCCCTATATGTCCTTGCTTTTCTCTCCCTCAACACCCACACCATCTTATCTTACCCTACCAACAATCTCACACAGACCAGCTCTCCCTAGGGCACGTTAAAGGAGAGACCCCCCCAAAGCCAAGAGGCCCTCCTCGCACCCAGCCTCTCCAACTCCAAAGACCGCACCTTCCCCAGGTCACCCAAGATGTTTCTAACCACCTCATCCCAGGGGAGGACCACCTTTTGGGTGGCGATCTTAACTCTGCCCTCCCAATTTTGCTGGGGGTAGTCCCCGGGGCCAAATTCGATGCCTAGGATTTTGGCGGAGTTCTGGGGCCCTGGAAGGGTGTCCGGAGAATCAAAACTAGGATCTCCCCCTCCCAGCCAGAGACTTTCGCACTTTTCCCGGTTGATCATGGACCTGGATGCCTCCGAGTAGCGCTCGACCTCAGACATGACCCAATCCACCTCCTCTCTCGAGGACACAAAGAGGGAGACGTCGTCAGCATATGCTACCACCCTCAGAGTGGCCCCTGGCTCCGCCCGGTCCATCCCGACTCCCACCAACTGTCCATGATCTACCCTCCTCAAGAAGGGATCGATCGCGAACATGTATAAAAGTGGGCTCAGAGGACAACCCTGGCGGACCCCGGAACTCACCTCAAAAGGGTGACCAACCCAACCGTTCACGAGTGGAAAAGTCTCAGCCCCCTGGTATAAGGTCTCTAACCAATTTACAAACCTCCCAGGCAGACCGTACCTCAAAAGGACAGACCAGAGGTACTCGTGATTCACCCGGTCAAAGGCCTTCGCTTGATCTAAGGACAGCAAGTACCCCTTCCAGTGACCCGCCCTGCCGTGCTCCACTGCCTCTTGGATACCGAGCACAGCACTAAAAGTACTGCGGCCTGGAACAGAGCAGTGCTGAGCCCCCGAAAGGAGCCCGGGTGCAAACTTCACCAGCCGATTAAACAGCACCTTTCCCAGAACCTTCCGGTCCACATTTAGAAGCGCTATGGGACGCCAATTCTCAATACGGGACGAGTCCTTACCCTTTGATAGGATAATCAGGGCTGACCTCCTCATTGAGCTGGGAAGAGCGCCCGAGGAAAGGTACTCATTAAACACCTTAGTCAAGATCAGGATCATGGAGTCCCAAAGGTCTTGTAAAACTCGGATGGTAAGCCATCCGGACCTAGCAATTTTTTGGGCCGAAGCCCATCAATGGCCAGTCTCACTTCCTCTTCCCTGATTGCCTCTACCAAAACATCAAGAGATGGGTCATCTCCTGGCTCAGGAATGGTCTCAGCCAGGAAAGCCGACATCCCATCTCGATCCAGAACCCTCTTTCCCAAGAGGCATGAGTAAAAGGATCTGACCACCTCCAGGATCCCTGATTTGGATCGGTTCAGGGAACCCGTAGTGTCGATCAGTCCGGTCACCATCTTACAATTCACTGACATCTTACAGTTTCTGTAAGGGTCGGACGAGCGGTACCTCCCGAAATCCCTCTCAAAAGCCAAAGATGTGTGCCTATCATACTGACACCTCTTGAGCAAAGACTTCACCCTGGAGATCTCCTCACGGTCACCCCCAGTCGAATCGAGCTGCTCGAGTTTCCTACTCAAGGCCTGATACAAGCGGTGCCTGTTCAGACTCCTGAGGCTCGAGAGTTGACGGAAGAACCCCGCCACCTTCTCTTTGAAGATCTCCCACCACTCAGACTTACTGCTACAGAGATCCAAAAGCGGTACCTGGCTCTGAAGAAATTCCTCAAAGGACTGTCTCACTTCCGCTTCTTTCAGGAGGGATGAATTCAGCTTCCACAGCCCTCTTCCCATCCGGGGTGTCTCTGTAACATTCAGAAAAAAGAAAATTAAACAGTGATCGGAGAATTCCACCTCAACGGCGGACACTGCAGAAAAGATGGCATCCTCCTTCAAAAAAAACCTATCTATCCTAGACCTACAGCTACCTCTATGAAAGGTGAAACCCCTGTTACCTGGGGTGTGCCGGATGTGGGCATCCACCAGGGAGCTTCGCTAGCTATACTATTTAATGATGTACTATCATAAGCCAGGATCTTGTAATGGTGTTAAAATCCCCACCGAAGACCACCTGCCGGCTCGTAAAAAGAAAGGGCTTGATCTTCATGAAGAGACATTTACGATCCCACCTGGATTGTGGACCATAGATGTTTATGAGCTGAAGCTCCTGTCCCCTCATGAAAACATCTAAGACCAGGCACCTCCCCATTTCTATCTCAATAACCGTCGGCATTCCACCTCCGCGGTCTTAAAAAGGACCGCCACCCCGCTATACGGCTCAGCCGCAAGAGACCAGTATGAGGGCCCACACCTCCACTCCCTCCTGGCTTTATGGATGGCCCCCATGTCTGTTAGTCTGGTCTCTTGCAAAAACAAAATTTCAGCCTCAAATCGGGTGAAAAAAATCAAAGGCCACAAATCTGGCCGCATCTGCCTTAATACTGGTGACATTAATGGACGCCAGAGTCAACGGGGTGAGTTCCGCTATCATGGGTGATTGGGTTAGATGGCCTTCTTCTTCCCCACCCCGTCTTCCCCATCTTTCCCCTTCGAAGAGGGGTCTGATCCCTTCCGTTTTAGGGAAGACGAGGTATCCATCCCCATGGTCTCCTTGCCTCTGGGCTCCAGGTCTGTCCCTCCCCACAGGAAATGGCGTCCCCTGGGGGACGGACTCCGCCATCCCCTGAAGGCCCCCCAGATGCCGGCCCCTTGCCCCCAACCTCCGTCTCAGCAGGGTTATCGAGGGCTTGGTACTGGTTGGAGAGGGTGATCAGAGAAGAGCCGATGAGCCCTTCCATTGGCATACTTACTGTCGGAGGAGGAGGTTTTGAAGGCTAAACCACCTTCTTCTTCCTCCTACTGGTACGCTTTTTTTCACGCCTCTCTACTGTAGGCTGATCCGTGACCTCCTCATCCACACTTTCATATTGGGAGGAGTTGTCGGAGTCAGTCAGGTTTCCCCCCTCTCCATCCTCCTGATCTCCTCGTATACCTCTTCCTCCCCCGGGGCCTCAGAGACACCGGCCACCGGCCTAGAGGGGGGGGGCAGGCATCACTCCAGTTGCCTGAGGCTCTCCCGCCCCTCACCCCGTGGCGCTTTTCCTGTCTCCCTGGTAAGAGGGACCTCTATTGGCCTTGCCCCGCATTGTTTTTGCCCAGGAATGCTGCCGCCCCTTTAAGAGCCGCAGAGCAAAGCCCACTCAGTAAGCTCTGCCTGGGCTCAGGAGCAGGAGCACCTCCTGGGCTCTCTGGCTCCATTTTTTTTTTGTCACATTTGGGGCAGGGCCGGGCTCTGCCTCCGCACCCTGCCCCCACACTGGAGACCTGCATCTCTTGGGGCACCGGAGCGCCCGCACCACCAGATGGAGGTAAGTGGGCTGGGGACCCAGGCAACCCCTTGCCAGCTGTCTTTGGATATTTATCCAAACCCCTGCTGTGTTTTTTCTGTCATGCGGCTCTTTGCACATGTCACTTTTTTAACCCCCCTTACCCATTTTGCTGTTCCATTTTACTAATAAAATCTTTTTGCATCTATATGGACTTGTTTGCACTGCTTATCTCTGTGGTTGTTTGGTGTGTATGAGGTGTATGGAGCGGAGCCGTGTGTGTGCGAGGTGTACGGAGCAGAGCAGCGTGTGTACGAGGTGTACGGAACGGAGCTGCATGTGTATGAGGTGTACGGAGCGGAGCCGTGTGTGTACGAGGTGAACAGAGTGGAACCTCGTGTGTACGAGGTGTACGGAGCGGAGCCGTGTGTGTACGAGGTGTACGGAGCGGAGCCTTGTGTGTACGAGGTGTACGGAGCGGAGCCGTGTGTGTACGAGGTGTACAGAGCGGAGCCGTGTGTGTACGAGGTGTACAGAGCGGAGCCTTGTGTGTACGAGGTGTACAGAGCGGAGCCTTGTGTGTACGAGGTGTACAGAGCGGAGCCGTGTGTAAGAGGTGTACAGAGCAGAGCCATGTGTGTACGAGGTGTATGGAGCTTTGGTTACAGACCCCTCTATGTACGCTGTATACACCCGTATACCCCCAGTTTCTGTCGCAGACCCCTCTGCATATGCTGTATACACCCATATACCCCCAGCTTCGGTAGCAGACTCCTCTGTGTACGCTGTATACACCCGTATACCCCCAACTTCTGTCTCAGATCCCTCTGTGTGCACTGTATACACCTATATACCCCCTGCTTCGGTCGCAGACCCCTCTATATACGCTGTATACACCTGTATACCCCCAACTTCGGTCACAGACCCCTCTGTGTACGCTGTATACACCCGTATATCCCCTGCTTTGGTCGCAGACCCCTCTGTGTACACTGTATACACCCGTATACCCCCAGCTTCGGTCGCAAACCCCTCTGTAAACGATGTATAAAATTTACAAAACCATTTTTTTGAGGGCCTATATGACAGAAAATACCCAAAAGTGACACCCCTCAAGGTGCTCAAAACCACATTTAAGTAGTTTATTAACCCTTTAGGTGCTTCACAGGAATGTTTGGAATGTGGAAAAAAATGAACATTTAACTTTTATCACAAAAACTTAACTTCAGATCTAATTTTTTTAATTTGGCAAGGATAACAAGAAAAATGGACCCCAAAATGTGTTGAGTAATTTCTCCTGAGTACTTCAATACCCCATATGAGGGAGAAAACCACTGTTTGGGTGCATGGCAGAGCTCAGAAGAGAAGGAGCGCCGTTAGACTTTTTTAATGTAAAATTTCCTGGAATCATTAATAGAGATGAGCGAATATTTTAATGTTCGGTTCGGATTACGCTCGCCGAATTTGCAATATTCGCCCATTAATTCGTTGAATATTTGCCGTACATAATCGAATGCCATTCACGTCAAAGAGGGCAAAAACAAACATATGCACAACAAATTATAACGGCCCCAAATGCTGCCAAGACACACCAAATGAGGGACAGACGTCCTTCTAAAGAATCTAATAAGGGTGAGTTTCCACGGTCAGGAAACGCTGCGTGTTTGGCGCTGTGCGCTGGCGCAGCGCCAAACACGCAGCGTCCAGATGTTACAGCATAGTGGAGGGGATTTCAAGAAATCCCGTCTCCACTATGCGTAACAATACGCAGGTGGCAAACCTGCGTAAACGGACATGCGGCGCGTCTTTTCAGACCGCAGCATGTCCTCGCGTATTGCGGCGACGGTGCGTCGCCGCAACATAATTAACACAGGGCTATGTAGCCCTGCGCTCTTTCCGGAGGTGTTCCGGAGGTGTCCTGAACACCTCCGGAAAGATCGCGCGTCAGAAAGGGGGCGGGGCTTAGACGGAGCGGAATTTCCGCTCCGTCAAAAGCGCTATGGTTCCGGACCGTGGAACCATAGCCTAACTGTAAGATACAATATTGTTACTTGGCCTCAATTTACCCACAGTACGGATTTTAGCATGGAACTGCAGCAATAAGTCAGGCATGAGGTATCCGGGTCTGGGACAGCATTTACAGCTTTGAACGTCACAGCAAGACGAGGTGGGTGAGGGATCGATGTAGGGACCAATTGCTGGGATCCCTGATACCACATGCAACACCTCTACCTGCTTTCATGCTGAGCCACACTCAGGTGGCACAAATATCAGTTCTGTAGACTACCATTGTCAGGAAAATGTAATGATAGTAACACGGGTAGATGAGTCCAAGGAAGTGGAGGCCTGACGATATCAGAGGCCTACTGCTACAGGCAACACGCATGAAGGAGACCTAACCAGGAGTGTTCACATTTCCAAAAAATATTGGCAGACACCACCAAAGTGACGTCAATTTCACCACAGTAGAAATAGTATAATAGGGACCAACAGGTGGTGTAACATAGTTAACAAGGCCGAAAAAAAGACATTTGTCCATCCAGTTCAGCCTATATTCCGTCAGAATAAATCCCCAGATCTACGTCCTTCTAAAGAATCTAATAACTGTAAGATACAATATTGTTACGCTCCAGGAAGACATCCAGGCCTCTCTTGAACCCCTCGACTGAGTTCGCCATCACCACCTCCTCAGGCAAGGAATTCCAGATTGTCACTGCCCTAACAGTAAAGAATCCTCTTCTATGTTGGTGGATTAACCTTCTCTCCTCCAGATGCAGAGAATGCCCCCTTTTGACCGTCATCTTCCTTGGTATAAACAGATCCTCGGAGAGATATTTGTATTGCCCCTTATATACTTATACATTGTTATTAGATCACCCCTCAGTCGTCTTTTTTCTAGACTAAATAATCCTAATTTTGCTAATCTCTCTGGGTATTGTAGTTCCCCCATCCCCTTTATTAATTTTGTTGCCCTCCTTTGTACTCGCTCTAGTTCCATTATATCTTTCCTGAGCACCGGTGCCCAAAACTGTACACAGTACTCCATGTGTGGTCTAACGAGGGATTTGTACAGAGGCAGTATAATGCTCTCATCATGTGTATCCAGACCTCTTTTAATGCACCCCATGATCCTGTTTGCTTTGGCAGCTGCTGCCTGGCACTGGCTGCTCCTGGTAAATTTATCAATAACTAGGATCCCCAAGTCCTTCTCCATGTCAGATTTACTCAGTGGTTTCCCGTTCAGTGTGTAATGGTGATATTGATTCCTTCTTCCCATGTGTATATCCTTACATTTATCATTGTTAAACCGCATCTGCCACCTTTCAGCCCAAGTTTCCAACTTATTCAGATCCATCTGTAGCAGTATACTATCTTCTCTTGTATTGACTGCTTTACATAGTTTTGTATCATCTGCAAATATCGATATTTTACTGTGTAAACCTTCTACCAGATCATTAATAAATATGTTGAAGAGAATAGGTCCCAATACCGACCCCTGCGGTACCCCACTGGTCACAGCGACCCAGTCAGAGAATATACCATTTATAACCACCCTCTGCTTTCTATCACTAAGCCAGTTACTTACCCATTTACACACATTTTCCTCCAGACCCAGAATTTTTATTTTGTGTACCAACCTCTTGTATGGCATGGTATCAAATGCTTTGGAAAAATCAAGATATACCACGTCCAATGACTCACGTTGGTCCAGATTGGTTTGACAGGAGCGATTCCTCATTAACACATGCTGATATGGAATTAAACAGTTATTCTCATTGAGATAATCCAGAATAGCATCCATCGGAAACCCTTTTAATATTTTACCAACAATAGAGGTTAGACTTACTGATCTATAATTTCCAGGTTCACTTTTTGATTATTGGTACCACATTTGCTATGCGCCAGTCCTGTGGAACAGACTCTGTCGCTATAGAGTCCCTAAATATAAGAAATAATGGTTTGTCTATTACATTACTTAGTTCTCTTAGTACTCGTGGGTGTATGCCATTCGGACCTGGAGATTTAGCTATTTTGATCTTATTTAGCCAGTTTCGCACCTCTTCTTGGGTTAGATTGGTGACCCTTAATATAGGGTTTGCTTTGTCTCTCGACATTTCACCTAGCATTTCATTTCCACCGTGAATACCGTGAAGAAGAAAGTGTTTAATATATTAGCTTTTTCCTGGTCATCTACAAACATTCTTTCCTCACAATTTTTTAACCCCTTCATGACCCAGCCTATTTTGACCTTAAAGACCTTGCCATTTTTTGCAATTCTGACCAGTGTCCCTTTATGAGGTAATAACTCAGGAACGCTTCAACGGATCCTAGCGATTCTGAGACTGTTTTTTCGTGACATATTGGGCTTCATGTTAGTGGTAAATTAAGGTCGATAATTTTTGCGTTTATTTGTGAAAAAAATGGAAATTTGGCGAAAATTCTGAAAATTTTGTAATTTTCAAATTTTTAATTTTTATTCTGTTAAACCAGAGAGTTATGTGGCACAAAATAGTTAATAAATAACATTTCCCACATGTCTACTTTACATCAGCACAATTTTGGGAACAACATTTTTTTTTGTTAGGAAGTTATAAGGGTTAAAAGTTGACCAGCGATTTCTCCTTTTTACATCAAAATTTACAAAACCATTTTTTTTTAGGGACCACCTCACATTTGAAGTCACTTTGAGGGGTCTATATGGCAGAAAATACCCAAAAGTGACACCTTTATAAAAACTGCACCCCTCAAGCTACTCAAAACTACATTCAAAAAGATTATTAACCCTTCAGGTGCTTCACAGGAACTAAAGCAACGTGAAAGGAAAAAATGGACATTTTAATTTTTCCAACAAAAATTTTCTTTTAGCATCAATTTTTTCATTTTTACATGGGCATCAGGATAAAATGGATCCTAAAATTTGTTGGGCAATTTCTCCTGAGTACACAGATACCTCATATGTGGTCATAAACCACTGTATGGGCGCACAGCAGGGCTCAGAAGGGAAGGAGCGCCATTTGACTTTTTGAATAGAAAATATGCTGGAATATTTAGCGGTTGCCATGTCACATTTGGAGAGTCCCTGTGTGCCTAAACATTGGAGCTCCCCCACAAGTGACCCCATTTTGGAAACTAGACCTCCTAAGGAACTTATCTAGATGCATAGTGATCACTTTGAACCCCAAGGTGCTTCACAAATTGATCTGTAAAAAAAAGAAAGTACTTTTTTTTCACAAAAATTTTCTTTTAGCCTCAGTTTTTTTCATTTTCACATGGGCAACAGTATAAATTGGATCCTAAAATTTGTTGGGCAATTTCTCCTGAGTACACAGATACCTCATATGTGGTCATAAACCACTGTTTGGGCGCACGGCAGGGCTCAGAAGGGAAGGAGCGCCATTTGACTTTTTGAATGGAAAATATGCTGGAATATTTAGCGGTTGCCATGTCGCATTTGGAGAGTCCCTGTGTGCCTAAACATTGGAGCTCCCCCACAAGTGACCCCATTTTGGAAACTAGACCCCCTAAGGAACTTATCTAGATGCATAGTGAGCACTTTGAACCCCCAGGTGCTTCACAAATTGATCCGTAAAAAAAAGAAAGTACTTTTTTTTCACAAAAATTTTCTTTTAGCCTCAGTTTTTTTCATTTTCACATGGGCAACAGTATAAATTGGATCCTAAAATTTGTTGGGCAATTTCTCCTGAGTACATAGATACCTCATATGTGGTCATAAACCACTGTTTGGGCGCACGGCAGGGCTCAGAAGGGAAGGAGCGCCATTTGACTTTTTGAATGGAAAATATGCTGGAATATTTAGCGATTGCCATGTCGCATTTGGAGAGTTCCTGTGTGCCTAAACATTGGAGCTCCCCCACAAGTGACCCCATTTTGGAAACTAGACGCCCTAAGGAACTTATCTAGATGCATAGTGAGAACTTTGAACCCCCAGGTGCTTCACAGAAGTTTATAACGCAGAGCCGTGAAAATAAAAAATCATTTTTTTTTCTCAAAAAATGATTTTTTAGCCCACTATTTTTTATTTTCACAATGGTTACAGGAGAAATTGTACCCCAAAAGTTGTTGTCCAGTTTGTCCTGAGTACGCTAGTACCCCATATGTGGGGGGGAACCACTGTTTGGGCACACGTCAGGGCTCGGAAGGGATGTGGTGACGCTTTGAAATGCCGACTTGATGGAATGGTCTGCGGGCATCTTGTTACGTTTGCAGAGCCCCTGATGTGCCTAAACAGTAGAAACTCCCCACAAGTGACCCCATTTAGGAAACTAGACCCCGCAAAGAACTTATCTAGATGTGTGGTGAGCACTTTGAACCCCAAGGGCTACACAGAAGTTTATAACGCCCGGGCATGAAAATAAAAAAATCATATTTTTTCCACAATCAGGATCTTTTAGTCCCCAATTTTTTTATTTTCCCAAGGGTAACATGAGAAATTAGACCCCAAAAGTTGTTGTCCAATTTGTCCTGAGTATGCTGATATCCCATATGTGGGAGAAAACTACTGTATGGGCACACGTCGGGGCTCGGATGGGAAGTAGTGACGTTTTGAAATGCCCACTTGATGGAATGGTCTTCGGGCGTCATGTTACGTTTGCAGGGTCCCTGATGTGCCTAAACAGTAGAAACTCCCCACAAGTGACCCCATTTTGGAAACTAGATCCCCCAAGGAACTCCTATAGATGTGTGATAAGCACTTTGAATCTCCAAGTCCTTCACAGAAGTTTATAACGCAGAGCCGTGAAAATATAAAATCATTTTTTTTCCACAAAAATAATTTTTAGTCCCAATTTTTTTTCCCAATGTTAACAGGAGAAATTAGAACCCCCAAAGTTGTTGTGCAATTTTTCCCGAGTACGCTGATACCTCATATGTGGGGATAAACCACTGTTTGGGCATACGTCGGGGCTTGGAATAAAGGGAGCACTGTTTGACTTTTTGAACGCAAAATTTGCAGGAATCAATGGTGGCGCCATGTCGCGTATGGAGACCCCCTGATGTGCCTAAATAGTGGAAACCCCTCAATTCTAACTCCAACACTAACCCCAACACACCCCTAACCCCAACCCTAACCCCTACACACACCTAACCCTAATACAAACCCTAATCATAACCCTAACACACCCTAACCCTAATCCCAACTCTAACCATAAACCTAACTACAAGCCTAACCCTAATTCCAACCCTAACCCTAATTCCAACCCTAACTCAAATTCCAACCCTAACCGTAATTCTAACCTTAACCCTAATGCTAACCCTAACCCTAGTTCTAACCCTAAGGCTGGGTTCATATTGCGTTTTACCAGCCCGTTCAACACGTAGCGTTGACCGGCTGGTAACGGTATAGCATAACGCGATCGCGTTATGCTATACCCGCTAGCGCAGATGAATCAGCAGATATTCAGCCACGGATCAGCAACAAAATCCGCCGCGGATCAGCAGAAAAATCTGCCGCGGATCAGCAGCAAAATCCGCCGCGGATCAGCAGCGAAATCAGCCGTGGATCAGCGGCGAAATCCGCCACGGATCAGCAGCGAATCCGCAGTGGATCAGCAGCGAAATCCGCCGCGGATCAGCAGCGAAATCAGCAGCGAAATCAGCAGCGAAATCAGCCGCGGATCAGCAGCGAAATCCGCCGCGAATCAGCAGCGAAATCCACCGCGGATCCGCAGCGAATCAGCAGCAATATCAGTCGCGGATCAGCAGCAAAATCCGCCGCGGATCAGCAGCGAAATCCGCCGCGGATCCGCAGCGAAATCCGCCGCGGATCCGCAGCGAAATCAGTAGCGGATCAGCAGCGAAATCCGCCGCGGATCAGCAGCGAAATCCGCCGCGGATCAGCAGCGAAATCCGCCGCGGATCCGCCGCGAATCAGTAGCAAAATCAGTTGCGGATCAGCAGCGAAATCCGCCGCGGATCAGCAGCGAAATCAGCCGTGGATCCGCAGCGAAATCAGCCGCGGATCCGCAGCCAAATCCGCCGCAGATCAGCAGCGAAATCAGCCGCGGATCCGCAGCCAAATCCGCCGCGGATCAGCAGCGAAATCCGCCGCGGATCAGCAGCGAAATCCGCCGCGGATCAGCAGCGAAATCCGCCGCGGATCAGCAGCGAAATCAGCCGCGGATCAGCAGCGATATCCGCCGCGGATCCTCAGCGAAATCCGCCGCGGATCCGCAGCGAAATCCGCCGCGGATCAGCAGCAAAATCCGCCGCGGATCAGCAGCGAAATCAGCCGCGGATCCGCCGTGAAATCCGCCGCGGATCCGCAGCAGAATCAGCTGCGGATCCGCAGCAAAATCAGCTGCGGATCAGCAGCAAAATCTGCTAGGAAAAAAGAAAAAAAATTCTTTTTTTATTATTTGTCCCTACCTATGACGGGGGGGGTTCATTTACTTTTTTTTTTATTTTGATCACTGTGACAGTTTATCACAGTGATCAAAATAATTTTTTTTACAATGGAGGGCGCACTGCGCATGTGCCGGCCGGCGGGTGCACTGCGCATGCGCCCACCATTTTCCAAGATGGCGGCGCCCATGAAGAATCCCGGGCAGCCGCCGGGACGGATCCAGGGACATCGGTGGACCGGGAGAGGTGAGTAGGGGACGTCGGAAGGTGAGGGGGGGGATCGGAAGGTGAGGGGGGGTGATCGCAGGAGCAGGGGAGCAGACAGCGACGGCGTTGACCGATCGCTGCCATCTTTCGATGGCGGCGGCCGATCACCGCCGTGACTCGGTGTGGGGGGGTCAGATCTTGGTGCCCAGCCATGGCAGATGCTATTGCAGCATCGGCCATGGCTGGATTGTAATATTTCACCAGTTTCATTGGTGAAATATTACAAATCGCTCTGATTGGCAGTTTCACTTTTAACAGCCAATCAGAGCGATCGTGGCCACGTGGGGGTTAAGCCAACCCCCCTGTGGTGATGCAGTAAGGGTCCTGTTACTGCGGGTCGGGTAACCTTTCAGTGACCCCGGACCCCCGACCCGCAGTAACATGATTTATAGCATGACGCCTACGTCGGCGTCATGGGTCGGGATGGGGTTAAGGGGCCTACACTTTCACTTTTGATTCTTTTACTATTGATATAGTTGAAGAACAGTTTTGAATCAGTTTTACTCTCCTTAGCAATGCGCTTCTCTGTTTCCTTTTTGGCAGCATTAATTAATTTTTTAGATAAAGTATTTTTCTCCCTATAGTTTTATAGACCTTCAATGGTGCCATCCTGCTTTAGTAGTTTAAATGCTTTCTTTTTACTGTTAATTGCCCCTCTTACTTCTTTGTTTAGCCACATTGGGTTCTTCCTATTTCTAGTTATTTTATTCCCACAAGGTATAAACTGCTTACAGTGCCTATTTAGGATGTTCTTAAACATTTCTCATTTATTATCTGTGTTCTTATTTCTGAGGACATTGTACCAGTCAACCAGATTAAGGGCATCTCTAGGCTGGTCAAACTTTGCCTTCCTAAAGTTCAGTGTTCTTGTGACTCTCTGACAAGTCCCCCTAGCGAAAGACAAGTGAAACTGTATAATATTGTGGTCGCTATTTCCTAGATGCCCGGCAACCTGCAGATTTGTTATTCTATCAGGTCTATTAGATAGTATTAGGTCTAAAAGTGCTGCTCCTCTGGTTGGATTCTGCACCAATTGTGAAAGATAATTTTTCTTGTTTATTAGTAGAAACCTGTTGCCTTTATGGGTTTCACATGTCTCTGTTTCCCAGTTAATATCCGGGTAGTTAAAGTTCCCCATAACAAGGACCTCATTATGGGTTGCAGTTTTACTATCTGCCTTAGTAGTAGACGTTCCATGGTTTCTGTTATATTTGGGGTCTTGTCATGGTCAGTATTGGGCCCGCTTCTTTTTAACATATTAATGACTTTGTAGGGGGAAAACAGTAGAATTTCAATATTTGCAGATAACACTTAACTCTGCAGGGTAATAAATACAGAGGAGGATAATTTTATATTACAGGAGGATTTATGTAAACTAGAAGCTTGTGCTGATAAATGGCAAATGAGCTTTAATGGGGATAAATGTAAGGTCATGTGCTTGGGCAGAGGAAATAAGATGTATAATTATGTGCTTAATTGTAAAATGGGTGGGCAACAAACTCACATTTAGTGGCCAGTATCAGGCAGCTGCTGCAAAGGCAAATAAAATAATTGGATGCATTAAAAAACTGTACAGTTCTGGTATCCAATGTATAAGAAAGACATACCTGAACTAAAGCAGGTGCAGAAAAGAGCGACCAAGGTTATTAGAATACTGGGGGGGTCTGCAATACCAAGACAGGTTATTACACTTGAGGTTATTTAGTTTGGAAAAGCGAAGGCTAAGGGGTAATCTCATTATAATGTATAAATATATGAGGGGACAGTACAAAGACCTTTCTAATGATCTTTTTACTCTTAGACCTGTGACGGGGACAAGGGGGCATCCTCTACGTCTGGAGGAAAGAAGGTTTAGCCATAATCACAGACGCAGATTCTTTACTGTAAGAGCAGTGAGACTATGGAACTCTCTGCCGTCTTAAATTTTAGTAGTGAATCACTCATTACAATATTAGAGGGGACTGGATGCCTTTCTTGAAAAGTATAATATTACAGGTTATATATACTAAATTCCTTGATAGGGCGTTGATCCAGGGAACTAGTCTGATTGCCGTATGTGGAGTCGGGAAGGAATTTTTTTCCCCAATGTTGAGCTTAGTGTTTGCCACATGGATTTTTTTGCCTTCCTCTGGATCAACATGTTAGGCTAAGGGTTGAACTAGATGTACTTAAAATCTTCCTTCAACCTTAAAATCTATGTTACTGTCATGATCCAGGATGGGGTTTTGACTTTATCCCGTCCTGATCAGACAGGGGTTAATTTTATCTGCCTCTCTCTGGTGTGTAGGCGGCTATTTAGTTGCCATATGACCTAGATCCGTCATCGGTGATAGTTCTGGTCCCTCGGCTTGAACAGCTAACCTAGGTTACTCTGTTGGTAATCGTGCTTAACAGCGGGCAAGCACACAGAGGTGTGTATGACCTGGTGTGTTCCCTGACCTGAGTTTCTGTCCTCCATTTTGGTACTGTTTAGCTTGCTCCGGTTTCTGATCCTCTGGCTTGTCTCTGGTTATTCTTCCGCCACGATACTGCATTCCCATCTGGTTTTGACCTATTGGCTTGTTTCTGACCAAGTGATTGCTGAGATCTCTGGTACTTCATATGACTGACTGTTGCTGACACGGCTTTGGACGTTTTTGCTGACACCTGGTGGTGGTTTTGGCTGCTGCAGTGCAGGCCTGCCGTGGGAGTGTGTAATCCCTTCTCCCCTCTGTTGCCTACAGGTGGAGCACACACTAACCTGCATTGCAGCTGCATGACATTATCACAGACCACACATTAAATCTATTGGAGGTCTATTTTTTCTGTGCTATGGATCCGCTCTGCACTTTGATAGATCAGGTGATTGGTCTTACCCAAATGAAGCAGAATCTGTCTGTGGAGCAGAGGGCTTTGGCTGCCTCTCACCAGCAGGTACAAAGAGAGTTTTACTGTTCGGAGTACTTTTCCTCTGGTTGGCAGTAAGGTTGATAGGGTGTCTGATTTGTCTTTGCCTTTCCCTGAACCCTCTGTCAAGCTCCCTGACACATTTTCTGGAGAGAAAGAGAAGTTTCGGGTGTTTAGGGAGAGTTGTAAACTGTTGTTTTCCCTCAGGCCCCGGTCCTCGGGTAATGAGAGTCAGAGGGTGGGGATAGTGATGTCATTACTTCAGGAGGGTCCGCAGGCTTGGGCTTTTGCCTTACCCCCCCACCGCCCCTGAGAGATTGTCTGTTGAAAAATTCTTTGAAGCTCTGGGGTTGATATATGATGAACCCAATCGGGTCAGACAGGCTGAGGACACGATTAGGAGTCTCTCTCAGGAAAAGCTCTCTGCCGAGTGGTACTGTTCAGAATTCAGGCGGTGGTCCCCGGAGGTGCCATGGAATGACTCAGCGCTCAGATGACAGTTCTGTAGGGGACTATCTGACCATCTAAAGGACACCCTGGCTCTGCATCCACCACCCAGCTCCCTGGAGGAGGCCATGACACAGGCCGTCCGTATCAGAGACTTAGGGAGCGAGGAGTTGTGCAACGGGAGGCCCTGTTGTTCACGGTTAAGTCCGAGCCATTGCCCCAAGTCTAGCCAATGGAGGCGGGGGCCACCTCATGGAGGGAGAAGGAGACGAGACAACGGCGGGAGAACAAGCTCTGCTTTTATTGTGATGCCCTAGGACATTGGAAGAGAGACTGTCCCTCCTGTTCATCGGTTTCCAAGATGTTGGGAAACACCTAAATCTAGGTAACTGTTGAGGAGGTTACCCAGACTC
Organism: Oophaga sylvatica; assembly: GCA_033576555.1. Taxonomy (NCBI): domain Eukaryota; kingdom Metazoa; phylum Chordata; class Amphibia; order Anura; family Dendrobatidae; genus Oophaga; species Oophaga sylvatica. The sequence continues at coordinate 8,386,677 of JARQOD010000003.1, read as the reverse complement.
CCAGGTACATTTTTCCTCTGTTTCCAAATTGCTACTGAAGGTGGAACTTGGTACTAAAAGCTGTTTTTTTTCCCATTACGGCTTTTGCGGACTGTGGGTCCTCAGTTAACCTGATTGACTCTAGGCTGGTGGCCCATTTTGAGATCGGGACAGTTAGGTTGGGGACACCTATGAAAGTGGTGGCCAATGACTCTATGCCCCTCACCAAGGACGGAATTACTTTTGTTTCTGGGGAGTTCAGCCTCAGGGTGGGGCCTGTTCACCAGGAACGTTTATCCTGCTTTATTTTGGACAATCTTTCTGCAAGCCTGGTGTTGGGGTTTCCTTGGCTGCAACTCCATAACCCGGTCATAGACTGGGAATCTGAGATCTTGAGATGGGGTCTAATTGTGTAAAAATCATGTATCATTTCTTAGAGTTTGCTAATTACTATTGCAAGTTTATAAAGGGGATCTCGTAGGTAGTCAAACCTCTCACAGATCTAACTCAAAAGGAGGCTGATATCAAGAATTGGTCAATGGCAGCTGGGGTGGCGTTTCAGTCCTTAAAAAAAGTTTCATGTCTGCTCCAGTTCTAATTCAACTGGACCCATCTGAACCATTTATTGTGGAGGTGGACGCCTTGGAGGTGGGGGCGGTGTTGTCCCAGGGGCCCGCCTCTTTGACCAGTTTGAGACCCTGTGCCTTCTTCTCTAAGAAGTTCTCTCTGGCAGAGAGAAATGATGTTGGGAATCGGGAATTTCTGGCCGTGAAGTTGGCCTTTGAAGAATGGAGGCATTTTTTGGAGGGGGCTGTCCATCCTATTACCGTGGTCACTGTCCACAAAAACCTGGCTTACATTGAATCTGCTAAGAGGCTGACCCCTAGGTAGGCGAGATGGTTGCTTTTTTTCCCCATTCCAGTTCACCTTTCGGCCGAGATCCAATAATGTCAGGGCTGATTCCTTGTCTCGCAGTTTAGATCCGGTGTCTCCCCCCGAACCTCCATCCTCCATTCTTCAACCCGGGGTGGTGGTGGCGGATGTTTAAACCGTGTTGGAACAAGAGATTCGGGAATCTCAGTCTCTGGCCCCTCAGTCTAAGATAAACTTTTGTACCAGTTCAGTTTCGTCTCAGGTTCCTCTGAGAGTTCTATGACTCAGCTCTGGGTGGACATCCTGGTATCTCCGCCACCCAGAGGGCCATCGCTAGGGCGTTCTGGTGGTCCTCCTTATCCTCTGATGTTGGTGAATTTGTGTCTGCTTGTGAGATATGTGCCCATGCAAAAAAGCCCCATAACCAGCCGGCCGTGTTATTTGTGCCACTGTCAATTCCTGATAGACCATGGACCCATTTGTCCATGGATTTTATCACCAATTCAGGTGGTGGTGGAAAGGTTCACTTAACAGGCACACTTTGTACCCTTGGCAGCTTTACCTAATGTGTTTGTGGAGCATATAGTACGATTGCATGGGGTACCCTTGAATGTGGTGTCTGATAGGGGGGTGCAGTTTGTTTCTAGATTTTGAAGGGCATTTTGTAGGAGGTTGGGTATTGGTCTGTCTTTTTCGTCCGCCTATCACCTGGAGACTAATGGTCAGACTGAGAAGACCAATCAGTCTCTGGAGCAAATTTTGCGTTGCCAGTCCTCAGCCCGACAGGATGATTGGTGTACTGCGTTACCTTTGTCCAAGTTCGCATTTAACAAACGTATTAATCAGTCTATGGGCACATCACCTTTTTTATGCAACTGTGGGTTTCAGCCGCAATTTAGGAGAATTCTCCCATTTAGAGTCGGGGTGTCCTGGGGCAGATGGGGCAATCCAGCAGTTGGGGAGTTATGGCGGGAGGTCCAAAGGAACATTTTGAAGGCTCAGTCTAAATATAAGTTCTTTGCGGACAAAAAACGGTCCATGGGGCCGATGTTCCGGGTTGGGGATAAAGTTTGGTTGTCTACTAAGAACATAAGACTCAAGATCCCCTCTGCGAAGCTTGGACCTAAATTTATTGGTCCTTATGAAATTATGGAAGCAGTTAACCTGGTGGCCTTTCAGTTGCGTCTTCTGGCATCTCTACGGATTTCCAATGGTTTCCACAGGGCCCTTTTGAAACCATTAGGGTCCTGTGGGGGGGTCGTTGTCTTCCCCATCACCAGTTTTGGTAGATGGACAATCTGAGTAATAGGTGGAACAAATCATTGACTTTAGAATGGTCTGTCGTGCTCTTCAGTACCTTGTACATTGGAAGGGCAATGGTCTGGAGGACTGGTCATGGGTTCCTACATGATTGGTTCATGCGGATCGATTGGTGCAGGCCTTTCACGCCAAGTATCCTGGGAAACCTGGGGGTCCGGTGGCCCCCTGATGAGAGGGTACTGTCATGATCCAGGATGGGGTTTTGTCTTTATCCCGTCCTGGTCAGACAGGGGTTAATTGTATCTGCCTCTCTCTGGTGTGTAGGTGGCTATTTAGTTGCCATATGACCTAGGTCAGGTGTCGGTGACAGTTCTGGTCCCTCAGCTTGAGCAGCTGACCTTGGTTACTCTGCTGGTAATCATGCTTCTCTGTGTACTTGCCCGCTGTTGTGTATATGTCCCGGCCTGTTCCCTGACCTGAGTTTCTGTCCTCTGTTTTGATACTGTTAGCTTGCTCGGGTTTCTGGTCCTCTGGCTTGTCTCTAGTTACTCTTCTGTTTTTCCCCACGGTACTGCGCTCCCGGCTGGTTTTGACGTATTGGCTTGTTTCTGACCACGTGCTTGCTGAGACCTCTGGTACTTCGTAGGACTGATTGTTGCTGACCCGGCTTTGGAGGTTTTTGCTGCCAACTGGTGGTGGTTTTGGTGGCTGTAGTGCAGGCCTGCCCTGGAAGTGTGTAATCCCTTCTCCCCTCTGTTGCCTTCAGGTGGAGCACACACTAACCTGCATTGCAGTTACATGACAGTTACTATGTTACTATACTATGTCAAGTGAACCAATTAATTTTTCCTCTTTATTTTTAATTCTTTTGAGATTTTATTCTCTAGTAATAGTGTGTTCAGGAATGCAAAATATGAAGAAAAAAATCTAAAATATTTATTTCTATTAATTTTCAAAGTTTTGAAATAAATGCAAATTTCTGTGTTGCTTGCCTTTAAGTTTCTCCTCGTAACTCAGGCCAGAACCAAGATAGACAATCGAGAAAAACATCATTCCAGAGTATCCATGTGAACTTAAACTCAAAATTTTAAAAAACATTTCCAAAAAAACTGTATGATATAAAATTTTCAAAAACTTCCTGTGTGCCTCCTATGCTTCTAGCCACATCTGTACCAAAATTCAAGTTGAGATCTCAAAGGGATTATATTTCAAAAATGACTATCTGAACAGTTTCAAATTGAAAATCTTGAATTCAGATCTGCTCAGCCTGTGGTCTGAAAGTGTGGGGGGTCTATATTTCCAAATAAAAAAACAGTTTTATTGCTTATCCTGATTGTAAACAAGGAAATCATTAGGTAAATCTACAGTGGATACAGTGAAAGGACTTTATAATAGTGATAACATGAGCCAAATTATACGATGGAAAGACTGTGTCTACCAAAGTGAACGGTGAGAAAACTCAAGTCCATATGACGCTGCTACTTGCCAATTTGAAAGAGATCTATGAATTATTTTTTTAATTCAACTTCTGCTAAAATAGAATTTTCACAATGTGCTGCCCTGCGACCTAAGAATTGTGTCCTGGCTGGTGGTAGTGGTGCACACTTAGTATGTGTTTATACCGCACCAGAACACTAAGCTTATGACTGAAGGAGGTAAACTGAAAGATACTAAGATTGGGGAGTCCAAACTTGGTCATTACAAAGTATGTGTCTCAAATAATGTGTCCAGAAAACAGTTCAATCTGTTACCCAAATATCTGCAAAAAATGTCCTCCAGTAATGGCTCTCCAAAATAAATATTACATCATTTCGACGAGGCTATGGTAGATAGCATAAGTTATATACAGAGGATAACTGGTGACAGATGGACTTTTGTCAATCTTTCTAAAAGTGCAGAAGACTTTGTAGAACATTTTTGTGACCAGCTGATAGTCCTTAACCCCTTCACCCCCAAGGGTGGTTTGCACGTTAATGACCGGGCCAATTTTTACAATTCTGACCACTGTCTCTTTATGAGGTTATAACTCTGGAACGCTTCAACGGATCTTCACGATTCTGAGAATGTTTTCTCGTGACATATTGTACTTCACGTTAGAAGTAAAATTTCTTCGATATAACTTGCGTTTATTTTTGAAAAAAACGCAAATATGGCGAAAATTTTTAAAATTTTGCAATTTTCAAACTTTGAATTTTTATTCCCTTAAAACAGAGAAATATATCACACAAAATAGTTAAGAAATAACATTTCCCACATGTCTACTTTACATCAGCACAATTTTGGAACCAAAATTTTTTTTTGTTAGGAAGTTATAAGGGTTAAAAGTTGACCAGCGATTTCTCATTTTTACAACAAAATTTACAAAGCCATTTTTTTTAGGGACCACCTCTCATTTGAAGTCACTTTGAGGGGTCTATATGGCAGAAAATACCCAAAAGTGACACCATTCTAAAAACTGCACCCCTCAAGGTACTCAAAACTACATTCAAGAAGTTTATTAACCCTTCAGGTGCTTCACAGTAAGTAAAGCAACGTGGAAGGAAAAAATGAATATTTTACTTTTTAGCCACAAAAATGATCTTTTACAAACTTTTTTTTTATTTTCACAAGGGTAAAAAGGAGAAAATGGACAGATAAGGTTGTTATGCAATTTCTCCTGAGTACGCCAATACCCAATATGTGGGGGAAAACCACTGTTTGGGCACACGGCAGAGCTCGTAAGGGAAGGAGCGCCGTTTGACTTTTTCAAACTAAAATTGGCTGGAATTGAGATTGGACGCCATGTCGTGTTTGGAGAGCCCCTGATGCGCCTAAACAGTGGAAACCCCCACAAGTGACACCATTTTGGAAACTAGACCCCCTAAGGTACTTATCTAGATCTGTTGTGAGCACTTTGAACCCCCAAGTGTTTCACAAAAGCTTATAATGCCTGGGTGTGAAAAAAAACAAAACAATTTTCCACAAAAATGATTTTTTAGTCCCAAATTTTTGAATTTTCCCAAGGAAATTGGACCCCAAAAGTTGTTGTCCAATTTGTCCTGAGTACGCTGATACCCCATATGTGGGGGGGGGAAACTGTTTGGGTGCACGGCAGGGCTTGGAAAGGAAGTAGTAACGTTTTGGAATGCAGACGTTGATGGGGGTCATGTTCCGTTTGCAGTGCCCCAGATGAGCCTAAACAGTGGAAACCCCCCACAAGTGACCCCATTTTGGAAACTATACCCCCTAAGGAACTTATCTAGATCTTTGGTGAGCACTTTGAACCCCCAAGTGCTTCACACAAGTTTATAATGCCCGGGCATGAAAATAAAAAATCCATTTTTTTTCCCACAAAAATTATCTTTTAGTCACTAATTTTTTATTTTCTCAAGGGTAACAGGAGAAATTGGACCACATAAGTTGTTGTCCAATTTGTCCTGAGTACGCTGATACCCCATATGTGGGTGGGAACCACTGTTTGGGTGCACGGCACAGCTCGGAATGGAAGGAGCACCATTTGACTTTTTCCAACCAAAATTGGCTGGAATTGAGATTGGATGCCATGTTGCATTTGGAGAGCCCCTGATGTGCCTAAACAGTGGAAACCCCCCACAAATGACCCCATTTTGGAAACTAGACCCCCTAAGGAACTTTTCTAGATCTTTGGTGAGCAATTTTAACCCCCAAGTGCTTCACACAAGTTTATAACGTAGAGCCGTAAAATTTAAAAATCATATTTTTTCCACAAAAATGATCTTTTCACCCCAATTTTTATTTTTCCAAGGATAACAAGACTCCAAAAGTTATTGTGCAATTTGTCCTGAGTGCGCTGATACCCCATATGTGGGGGTAAACCACTGTTTGGGTGCATGGCAGAGTTTGGAAGGGAAGGAGCGCCGTCTGACTTTTTCAACGCAGAATTGGCTGGACGCCATGTCGTGTTTGGAGAGCTCCTGATCTGCCTAAACAGTGGAAACACCCATAAATGACGCCATTTTGGAAACTAGACCCCTCAAGGAACTTATCTAGATGTGTGGTGAGAACTTTTAACCCCCAGGTGTTTCACTAAAGTTTATAACGTACAGCCGTAAAATAAAAAATCTTTTTTTTTTTTTTACAAAAATGATTTTTTCGTCCCCAATATTTTATTTTCACAAGGGTAACAGAAGAAATTGGAACCCAAAAGTTGTTGTCCAATTTGTCCTGAGTACGCTGATACCCAATATGTGGGAGAAAACTACTGTATGGGCGCACGTCAGGGCTCGGAAGGTAAGTAGTGACGTTTTGGATTGCAGACTTTGATGGAATGGTCTGGGGGCGTCAGGTCACATTTGGAGAGCCCCTGATGCGCCTAAACAGTGGAAACCCCCCACCAGTGACCCCATTTTGGAAAATAGACCCCACAAGGAACTTGTCTAGATGTGTGGTGAGCACTTTGAACCCCGAAGTGCTTCACAGAAGTTTATAACGCACAGCCGTAAAAATAAAAAAATCTTTTTTTTGCAAAAATGATTTTTTTGCCCCAATATTTTATTTTTACAAGGGTAACAGGAGAAATTGGACCCCAAAAGTTGTTGTCCAATTTGTCCTGAGTACGCTGATATCCAATATGTGGGAGAAAACTACTGTATGGGTACACGTTGGGGCTCGGAAGGGAAGTAGTGACGTTTTGGATTGCAGACTTTGATGGAATGGTCTGGGGGCATCATGTCGCATTTGGAGAGCCCCTGATGCGCCTAAACAGTGGAAATCCCCAACAAGTGACCCCATTTTGGAAAATAGACCCCACAAGGAACTTATCTAGATGTGTGGTGAGCGCTATGAAGCCCCAAGTGCTTCACAGAAGTTTATAACGTACAGCCGTAAAAACAAAAAAATATTTTTTTTTGTACAAAAATGATATTTTAGCCCCCAGTTTTTTATTTTCCCAAGGGTAGCAGAAGAAATAGGACAAATTGCACAATAACTCTTGGGGTCCAGAGTACGCTGATACCCCATATGTGGGGATAAACTACTGTTTGGACGCATGGCAGAGCTGAGAAGTGAAGGAGCACCGTTTGACTTTTTCAACGCAGAATTGGCTGGAATTGAGATCAGACGCCATGTCACATTTGGAGAGCCCCTGATGTGCCTAAACAGCGGAAACCCCCCAATTCTAACTCCAACCCTAACCCCAACACACCCCTAACCCTAGTCCCAACCCTAACCACAAACCTAACCCTAACACACCCCTAATCCCAACCCTAATCCTAACTTTAGCGCCAACCCTAACCCTAACTTTAGTCGCAACCCTAACCCTAACCCTAATGGGAAAATGGAAATAAATACTTTTTTTTAATTTTATTATTTTTCCCTTACTAAGGGGGTGATAAAGGGGGGTTTGATTTACTATTTATAGCGGGTTTTTATGATTGGCAGCTGTCACGCTAAAAGACGCTTTTTATTGCAAAAATAGTTTTTGCATCATCACATTTTGAGAGCTATAATTTTTGCATATTTTGGCCCACAGAGTCATGTGAGGTCTTATTTTTTGCGGGACGAGTTGACGTTTTTATTGGTACCATTTTTGAGCACGTGACGTTTTTTGATCGCTTTTTATTTCGATTTTTGGGAGGTTAGAATGAACAAAAATCAGCAATTCATGAATTTCTTTTGGGGGAGGCGTTTATACCGTTCCGCGTGTGGTAAAATTGATAAAGCAGTTTTATTCTTCGGGTCATTACGATTATGGCGATACCTCATTTATATCATTTTTTCATGTTTTGGCGCTTTTATAGAATAAAAACAATTTTATATAAAAAATAATTATTTTTGCATCGCTTTATTCTGCGAGCTATAACTTTTTTATTTTTTCGCTGATGATGCTGTATGACGGCTCGTTTTTTGCGGGACAAGATGACGTTTTCAGCAGTACCAAGTTTTTTTATATCGGTCTTTTTGATCGCGTGTTATTCCACTTTTTGTTCGGCGGTATGATGATAAAGCATTGATTTTTTGCTTCGTTTTTTTTTTTTTTTTTAAGGGGTTCACTAAAGGGGTTAACTAGTGGGACAATTTTATAGGGGGGGTCGTTACGGACGCGGCGATACCAAATATGTGTACTTTTATTGCTTTGTTTTTTTTATTTACAGGAAGAAGTGAATTTATTGGGGAATATTTTTTTTTTTTTTTATTTATTTTGGATTTTTTTTTAAAACATGTTTATTTTTTTAACTTTTTTACTTTGTCCCAGGGTGGGACATCACAGTATTTTATCAGATCGCTGGTGTGACAGTGTGCACAGCACTCTGTCACACCAGCGATCGCTCAGGCAGTGCAGCAGGCTTCTCAGTGCCTGCTCTCGGCAGGCACTGAGGTAGCCGCCTCCCTCCAGGACCCCGGCGCCATCTTGGATCCGGGTCCTGGGAGGGAGGAAGCCCTCAGAACAGCGCGATCACATCATGGGTGTCAGCTGTGATAATCAGCTGACACCCAGGCGCGATCGGCTGCGCTCCCCCCGGGAGCGCGTCCGATCGCACGAGACGTACTATCCCGTCCATGGTCATACGGGCCCAGGTACCATGGACGGGATAGTACGTCCGATGGCAGTAAGGGGTTAAAACCCCTTCCTGACCTGTGACACAGCGTATGTGTCATGAAAGGATCGCGTTCCTGCGGGTCGGGTGACCGGGGTCACTGAAAGGTTACCCAACCTGCAGGCACAAGACCCTTTGTGCTTCACCACAGGGGGGTTAGCTTAACCCCCACGTGGCTACGATCGCTCTGATTGGCTGTTAAAAGTCAAACAGTGCTCCCTTTATTCCGAGCCCCGACGTGTGCCCAAACAGTGGTTTACCCCCACATATGGGGTATCAGAATACTCAGGAAAAATTGCACAACAACTTTGGGGGTCTAATTTCTCCTGTTACCCTTGGTAAAAAAAATTGGGGACTAAAAAAATTATTTTTGTGGAAAAAAATGATTTTATTATTTTCACAGCTCTGCGTTATAAACTTCTGTGAAGAACTTGGAGATTCAAATTGCTCACCACACATCTAGAGGAGTTCCTTGGGGGATCTAGTTTCCAAAATGGGGTCACTTGGGGGGTTTCTACTGTTTAGGCACATCATGGGCTCTGCAAACGTAACATGACGACCGCAGACCATTCCATCAAAGTCAGCATTTCAAAACGTCACTACTTCCCTTCCGAGCCCCAACGTGTGCCCGGACAGTGGTTCCCCCCACATATGGGGTACCAGTGTACTCAGGACAAACTGTACAACAACTTTTGGGGTCCAATTTCTCCTGTAACCATTGTGAAAATAAAAAATAGGGGGCTAAAAAAAATCATTTTTTGAGAAAAAAAAAATGATTTTTTATTTTCAGGGCTCTGCGTTATAAACTTCTGTATAGCACCTGGGGGTTCAAAGTGCTCAGTGTGCATCTAGATAAGTTCCTTAAGGGGTCTTGTTTCCAAAATGGGGTCATTTGGGGGGAGCTCCAAAGTTTAGGCACACAGGGGCTCTCCAAACACGACATGGTGTCCGCTAACGATTGGAGCTAATTTTCCATTAAAGTCAAATGGCGCTCCTTCCCTTCTGAGCCCTGCCGTGCGCCCAAACAGTGATTCCCCCCACATATGGGGCACCAGCGTACTCAGGAAAAACTGGACAACAACTTTTGGTGTCCAATTTATCCTGTTACCCTTGGAAAAATAAAAAATAGCGGGCTAAAAATGATTTTTGAGAAACAAAAATTTTTTTATTTTCACTGCTCTGCGTTTATAAACTTCTGTGAAGCACCTGGGGGTTCAAAATGCTCACTATGCATCTAGATAAGTTCCTTGGGGGGTCTAGTTTCCAAAATGGTGTCACTTGTGGGGAAGCTCCAATGTTTAGGCACACAGGGACTCTCCAAATGCCTGGAAC
>JARQOD010000003.1:8133916-8376579 GCA_033576555.1 Oophaga sylvatica | reverse complement strand
GATCCACTGTCCAGAGGTCAGCAGGGAGCCATCCACAGTTTCCATCTGTACTGGAGTAGCCTTCTTCACTGAACGTATTCCCTGTTTCAGAGCAAAGGAGACATCCATAAAATTTCCACTTGCCCCTGAGTCGATCATAGCAGAGCTAGACACCCAAGCTGAGTCAACCCAGAGTTTGATGGAAAGAAAGCAATGAGAATTGTTTTTCTTACAACTCAGCTGGGACACCGCTGAGGAGACTTGAAAAATTGCAGCGTTTACACAGTCAACGTCCTCAGAAGTAACGGAGTTTAAGTCCGAGAAATCAAGATCTGTTGCTGCAGATCTCTCTGGAGCCTGAGGCTCGGACCTGACAGATCCCCTCTCGCAACACTCACAGTGAATGAGTGCTGCAGTAGTCTTACGAGAACGGCTGGGGCAGTTTATAATGAAGTGCCCTGACTTACCACAATAGAAACATAGATTCTCCTTAAAACGATGTTCCTTGCGTGCATCACTAACCCGTCGTTGTAAAGAGTCTACCTGCATGGGTTCAGGTTCAGGTTCCCGTGTGATCCTACTCAAAGGTTCCTTAGCTGGAGAGGAAGGTAGGAAAAGGTTAGTGCGATTGCTTTCGAACCATCTCTCTTGCCTGCGTTCAGTCAGACGAGTATCAATACGGATGCAGTAGTTAATAAAAAGTCACCTAACGCAGTGGGAGGGTCGGCACGAGCAAGTTCATCCTTAATTAGTGGAGATAACCCTTTTCGAAAAATAGATTTTTTGGCGGAACTGTCCCAGGTGGTATCAAGGGCCCATCTCCTGAAATCCAAGGCATATTCAGCTACCGAGTGCTTACCTTGGCGCAAAGCTAACATGGCTGCTTCAGCTGTTGCACCTCGATTGGGGTCATCAAACACCTGTCCCATGGCTGAAATGAAAGCATCAAGATGATCCAAACATTCATCCTCAGTCTCAATCAGAGGGTTTGCCCACATCAAAGCCTTGTTGGTAAGCAACATAATTATAGTAAGCACTTTAGATCGTTCAGTGGGAAATTGTGAAGCATGTGCAGAAAAAAAAAAAGATTGCATTGATTAATAAATCCCCTGAATTTCTCACGTTCACCGCCAAAACGAAAAGGGGGCAACTTGGGAATCCCAGAACTCAGGGCTACGGCAGGAGCCTGGACTCGCTCCTCTAGAACCTCAATCCTGGCTCGCAAATCCTGGGCAGTCTGTCCAAACACTTGCAAATTGTGATTAGTGAGGTCCTGTAGGTTTGTAAAACGGGTTTTTATAGTCTGCAAATCTGCAAGGATATTATCAGTCACTCCGCAAAGTTCCTTTATGCGGGCCTCCATTTTCCAGATTTTTTAAGACAGGAGTACTGGAAGGAGAGGAGAAGAAAAAAAAACAATAGTGTTTACCTGTGGTAATACTGCAGAAAAAAAAAACACTTAAGGGAATTGCTCACCTGGAATGGTTGTGAGAAGTCACAACCATTGTCATCACAGAAAGTACAACCGGACATCTGATATCCACAGTTACAGCAGACACAGCCTTTCCAGACCCAGCAGACACTAACGTTTGGCTTCAGAATCTTGTAATGTATGTAGTACAGTTCATATAGCGTCTTGTGCTTGGGTGCGATGAAAACACAGGAGTCACAGGTTTGATATAGAAGGTCTTGTAATACTTCATACAAGTGGCAATAATAGTCACACAGTTTGCAGATACAAAAGCAGGAGACACAGCAGGCCAGAGTAACTTAAGCTCAGCAATACTCTCCACAACAGGTTCAGGATCTCTTCTCTGTTACCATAAGTCCATGCAAACGTGGATTTACCAAATAGCAAGGTTCCAAAGTCCACGAGTGTTCCAAAGTTCCACAATAGGAAATAACTGGAGTACAAGGTCCAAGGCTTCCAGGAGTCAGGTCACAGGTACACTGCAGGCTTGATTCTGAAGCACTGATTGCTCAGCTGTGGCTGCTTAAGAAGCAAGAGGGAGAGAATCAGGGCGGGAACATGCAAGCTGGAAACTCCATATTGACTAGGGGCAAGACAGCTGCAGCAAGACAGAAAGTAAAATGGCTGACGGAAAAAACTGAGTTTCAGGAACATGTACACAGAACCTTACAGAAAAATCAATCAAAAAGTCAGGAACATCCTGAGCCTGGGGGGAGGCACAAAAAACAGGAGTGTTGGTATTAACACATTGGCAGCCCCAACTGGTTACAGACACAGATTTCCAATCCAAAACAGGATTATGAGACTGTAACCAAGGAAAACCCAGCACGATAATGTCATGCACATTATACAGAACCAAAAATTTGCAGCACTCCTGGTGATCAGGTTCCACCCTCATTATCACCTGAGTAGAAAATTGGGGTTTATTCTCAGCCAAAGGGGTAGAATCGATCCCCAGTAGGGGAATAGACTTCTGTAGGGGTATCAAGGGAAATCCACAACGTTTAGCAAAATCATAATCCATCAGGTTAATAGCTGCTCCAGAATCAACGAAAGCCTGAGCAGAAAATGAGGACAGAGAGCATATCAGAGTGACAGTTAACAAAAACTTAGTCTGAACACTACCCAAGACAACTGAGCGTGCAAAACGTCTTCCCCGCTTAGGGCAGACTGAAATAGCATGAGAGGCATCACCACAGTAGAAACATAACCCATTGCGCTTTCGAAACTCATGACGCTGTGCCCCAGACACCAGTCTATCACACTGCATGGGTTCAGAAGCTGGTTCACAAGGCAACACCATTCCACGCATACTTCTCCGCTCACGCAAACGTCTGTCAATTTGAATCGCTAAAGACATAGAATCATTGAGACCAGAGGGGACAGGGAATCCCACCATAACATCCTTTACATTATCTGACAGACCCTTCCGGAAAAGGGCTGCCAAAGCGTCTTCATTCCATTTGGTCAGGACTGCCCACCTACGGAATCTCTGACAGTATAACTCAGCGTCATCAAGCCCCTGATTTAATGCCAACAAGGCTTTTTCAGCTTGATCAGTGACATTAGGCTCATCGTACAATAACCCCAAGGCCTGAAAAAAATGCATCAACATCACTCAAAACAGCATCCCCAGGTATCAGGGAAAAAGCCCAATCCTGAGGATCGCCGCGCAGGAGAGAGATGATAATTTGAACCTGCTGCGCTGCGTTCCCTGAGGACTTAGATTTTAAGGCAAAAAACAATTTACAATTATCTTTGAAATTCTGAAACTTAGCTCGATCCCCTAAAAACAAATCTGGCATGGGAATCCTAGGTTCCACAACAGGCAACCCAGCAAGATAGATAGCAATACTCCGAACCTCAGTGGCAAGCTGATCCACACGGCCAGACAACTGTGCAAACTCTATTGAGAAAAAAGATCCTCCCCAGCACCCAGAGATACAGAGGAAAAAAAATAAAAAATGCAACAAACAGAAAAATATCTCTGACAACTCTGACAACCTTTTTTCTTTCACAATATTTTTTCCCTTCTGTGAGTACCATACAATTTTCAATTTTTTTTTGGGCCGGTGATACTGTTATGTTTCGGTAGCTGAGGAGTGCAGGTAAAAAGGCAATACACCAGAGCAGTTGGAATCTATGAGATTGCAGTACCCTGACTAACCACCACAACTAGAGGCAGCCGTGGAGCGTTCCTACGTTGGTCCTAGACGCCTCGTCACAGCCTGAGAAACTAACTACACCTAAAGATAGAAATAGGAAAGCCATCTGCCCCGGAGCAGAACCCAAAGATAATAGAAAGCCCCCAAACATGTAATGGCGGTTAGACAAGATGAAATACTGACACAGAAAGAAAATAGTATGAGCAAACGCTGGGGCCCAAACTAACAAAATAGAAAAGGATAGGAAGGGTACTTACTGCAATCCCAGAAAACCCTGAAAAGCACCAACTCTACTAATTTCAAAAACACCTGAGATCACACGACCTCTACCACCTAAATTAGTTCTCTGGTGTAACAAAATCAAAACAGCAGCCACTGAAAAAACTGGAAAAAAAGCAAAAGTACAAACATCAGTGGCTGAACAAAACTGAGAGGGCAGAAGCCCCCGGAGGGCACCCTGAAGGCCCCCACAGAAGTGCAGGACAAAATGCAAAAATATAGCACAAACACAAAAGAAGAAAATGTCTTATCTGTAAGCAGGAGATGCAGACACGACACAGCAGGCTACAAGGGAAACAGGAATAAAGGATTCAGACCAGAACAATTGATCACCGGCAACCCTGATGGGAAGGCGACTCCCTTATATAAGACCAGTCAGTAACACCTGATTCCCAGTCCTCACAATCTTCACCGGACAGACCAGCACCGCTTGTAACCACCAGAGGGAGCCTCTGCTCAGAACTCATCTCAAACCCATTCACAACATCCAGACTGTGTAAGGGCTATTTGACCAAGAAGGAGAGTGATGGGGTGCTATGCCCGATGAACTGCCTCCACAGTCACCAGACCTGAACCCAATCGAGATGGTTTGGGGTGAGCTGGACCGCTCACCACTTCAATTTTGAATAAATCCCCAACAATGTCACCAGCAAAGCACCCCACACCATCACACCACCCCCTCCATGCTTCATGGTGGGAACTAGGCATGTAGAGTCCAGCCGTTCACCTTTTCTGCGTGCAAACCAGTAATCAAAGCAAAAAGGTGACTACTTTGAAGACCCTAGAATATAAGACATATTTTCAGTTGTTTCACACTTTTTTGTAAAGTGTAATGTATAATTCCACATTATAATGTTAACAAGACAATAATTAAAGCAAAATAAGACAACACTGCTCGTGAGAGCTTACAATCAACAATGAGGTGGTGGAGATACAAAGTAAAGGTGTGTATATACAGTCATGGCCAAAAGTTTTGAGAATGCCACAAATATTATATTTTCACATGATCTGCTGCCCTCTGGTTTTTATGTGTGTTTGACAGATGTTTTTATCACAGACAGAAATATAATTGCAAACATATGAGTAACAAAAGCTTATATTGACAGTAAGGCTATGGTTCCACGGTCCGGAACCATAGCGCTTTGGACGGAGCGGAAATTCCGCTCCGTCTAAGCCCCGCCCCCTTTCTGACGCGCGATCTTTCCGGAGGTGTTCAGGACACCTCCGGAACACCTCCGGAAAGAGCGCAGGGCTACATAGCCCTGTGTTAATTATGTTGCGGCGACGCACCGTCGCCGCAATACGCGAGGACATGCTGCGGTCTGAAAAGACGCGCCGCATGTCCGTTTACGCAGGTTTGCCACCTGCGTATTGTTACGCATAGTGGAGACGGGATTTCTTGAAATCCCCTCCACTATGCTGTAACATCTGGACGCTGCGTGTTTGGCGCTGCGCCAACGCACAGCGCCAAACACGCAGCGTTTCCTGACCGTGGAAACTCACCCTTAGAATGAGTTAATGCAGCAAGTCAATATTTGCAGTGTTGACTAGAGTTGAGCATTCCGATACTGCAAGTATAGTTCCGATATTTTGTTCCCATAGACTTACATTGGATTTCCGGTATCGGTATCGGGTATCGCCGATGGGCGATACCCGATACCGGAAATCCAATGTAAGTCTATGGGAACAAAATATCGGAACTATACTTGCAGTATAGGAATGCTCAACTCTAGTGTTGACCCTTCTTCTTCAGGACCTCTGAAATTCTCCCTGGCATGCTCTCAATCAACTTCTGGACCAAATCCTGACTGATAGCAGTCCATTCTTGCACAATCAATGCTTTCATTTTGTCAGAATTTTTAGGTTTTTGTTTGTCCACCCGTCTCTGATTGACCACAAGTTCTCAATGGGATTAAGATCTGGGGAGTTTCCAGGCCATGAACCCAAAATCTCTATGTTTTGTTCCCTGAGCCATTTAGTTATCACCTTTGCTTTATGGCAAGGTGCTCCATCCAGCTGGAAAAGGCATTGTTGATCGCCAAACTGCTCTTGGAGGGTTGGGAGAAGTTGCTCTTGGAGGACATTCTGGTACCATTCTTTATTCATGGCTGTGTTTTTTAGGCAAGACTGTGAGAGAGCCGATTCCCTTGGCTGAGAAGCAACCCCACACATGAATGGTTTAAGGATGCTTAACAGTTGGCATGAGACAAGACTGCTGGTAGCGCTCACCTTGTCTTCTCCGAATGAGGCGTTTTCCTGATGTCCCAAACAATCGAAAAGGGGATTCATCAGAGAAAATAACTTTACTCCAGTCCTCAGCAGTCCACTGCCTGTACCTTTTGCAGAATATCAGTCTGTCCATGATGTTTTTTCTGGAGAGAAGTGGCTTCTTTGCTGCCCTCCTTGAGAGCAGGCCTTGCTTCAAGAGTCTCTGCCTCACACTGCGTGCAGATGCACTCACACCTGCCTGCTGCCATTCCTGAGCAAGTTCTGCACTGCTGGTAGCCCGATCCCGCAGCTGAAACACTTTTAAGAGACGGTCCTGGCGCTTGCTGGTCTTTCTTGGGCGCCCTAAAGCCTTTTGGCAACAATGGAACCTCTCTCCTTGAAGTTCTTGATGATGCGATAGATTGTTGACTGAGGTGCAATTTTTCTAGCTGCGATACTCTTCCCTGTTGGGCCATTTTTGTGCATTGCAATGATGACTGCACGTGTTTCTTTAGAGATAACCATGGTTAACAGAAGAGAAACAATGATGCCAAGCACCAGCCTCCTTTTAAAGTCTCCAGTGGTGTCATTCTTACTTAATCATGACAGATTGATCTCCAGCCATGTCCTCATCAACACCCACACCTGTGTTAATGGAGCAATCACTGAAAAGAGGTTAGCTGGTCCTTTTAAGGCAGGGCTGCAATGATGTTGAAATGTGTTTTGGGGGATTAAGTTCATTTTCTAGCCAAATATTGACTTTGCAAGTAATTGCTGTTAAGCTGATCACTCTTTATAACATTCTGGAGTATATGCAAATTGCCATTAGAAAAAGTGAAGCAGTAAACTTTGTAAAAATTAATATTTGTGTCATTCTCAAAACTTTTGTCCATGACTGTACAATGGTGTATTTACAATGATGGTCCAGCCATCTTGAGGGAGTGAGGGAGGGATGGATGGATGAAGATAGTGAATGGGCTACACACTTACACATAGAATGACTTTGATTAGTGAACGTGATAGGCCGCTCTGAACAAATGTGTTTTGAGGGAGCGCCAGAAACTATGCAAATTGTGGATGGTCCTAATTTCTTGGGGTAGAGCATTCCAGAGGATTGGCGCAGTCTTGGAGTCGGGAGTGGGAGGTACAGATTACTGCAGAGGTTAGTCGAAAGTCGTTTGCAGAGCGCAGCAGTCGGTTAGGCCGATAGATAGAAATGAGGTAGGAGATGTAGGGGGTGCTGCACTGTGGAAAGCTTTGTGGGTGAGAACAAGTACTTTGAATTGGATCTTATAATGAATGGGCAACCAATGTAAGGACTGGCGAAGAGCGGACGCATCCGAGCCAATTTTTACAATTCTGACCACTGTCTCTTTATGAGGTTATAACTCTGGAACGCTTCAACAGATCTTCGTGATTCTGAGATTGTTTTCTCGTGACATATTGTACTTCATGCTAGTGGTAAAATTTCTTCAATAAAACTTGCGTTTATTTTTGGAAAAAAAAAGCAAATATGGCGAAAATTTAGCAATTTTCAAACTTTGAATTTTTGTTCCATTAAAACAGAGAAATGTCACACAAAATAGTTAATAAAAAACATTTCCCAAATGTCTACTTTACATCAGCACAATTTTGGAACCAACATTTTTTTTTAGTTAGGAAGTTATAAGGGTTGAAAGTTGACCAGCGATTTCTCATTTTTACAACAAAATTTACAAAGCCATTTTTTTTTAGGGACCACTTCACAATTGAAGCCACTTTGAGGGGTCTATATGGCAGAAAATACCCAAAAGTGACACCATTCTTAAAACCACCCCTCAAGGTACTCAAAACCACATTCAAGAAGTTTATTAACCCTTCAGGTGCTTCACAGGAGCTGAAGCAACGTGGAAGGAAAAAATGATCATTTAACTTTTTAGTCACAAAAATGATCTTTTACAAACTTTTTTTTATTTTTACAAGGGGTAAAAGGAGAAAATGGACAGATAAAGTTGTTGTACAATTTCTCCTGAGTATGCCAATACCCCATATGTGGGGGAGAACCACTGTTTGGGCCTTTGGCAGAGCTCGTAAGGGAAGGAGCGCAATTTGACATTTTCAAACCAAAATTGGCTGGAATTGAGATTGGACGCCATGTCGCGTTTGGAGAGCCCCTGATGCGCCTAAACAGTGGAAACTACCCACAATTGATACCATTTTAGAAACTAGACCCCTATGGAACTTATCTAGATCTGTTGTGAGCATTTTGAACCCCCAAATGTTTCACAAAAGTTTATAATGCCTGGGGGTGAAAAAAAAAAAAAAAAAAACAAAACAAATTTTCCACAAAAATGAATTTTTAGTCCCCAATTTTTGATTTTTCCCAAGAAACTTGGACCCCATAAGTTGTCCAATTTGTCCTGAGTACGCTGATACCCTATATGAGGGGGGGGAACTATTTGGGTGCACGGCAGGGCTTGGAAAGGAAGTAATAACGTTTTGGAATGCAGACTTTGACGGGTGTCATGTTCCGTTTGCAGTGCCCCAGATGTGCCTAAACAGTGGAACCCCCCACAATTGATCCCATTTTAGAAACTAGACCCCTAAGGAACTTATCTAGATCTGTGGTGAGCACTTTGAAGCCCCAAGTGCTTCACACAAGTTTATAATGCCTGGGCATGAAAATAAAAAAATCCTATTTTTTCACACAAAAATTATCTTTTAGTCACCAATTTTTTATTTTTCCAAGGGTAACAGGTGAAATTGGCCCATTTGTCCTGAGTACGCTGACACCTCATATGTAGGGGGAACCACTGTTTGGGCGCACGGCAGAGCTCGGAATGAAAGGAGCGCCATTTGACTTTTTCCAACCAAAATTGGCTGGAATTGAGATTGGACGCCATATTGCATTTGGATAGCCCCTGATGTGTCTAAACAGTGGAAACCCCTCACAAGTGACCAAATTTTGGAAACTAGACCCCCTAAGGAACTTATCTAGATCTGTGGTGAGCAATTTGAACCTCCAAGTGCTTCACACAAGTTTATAAAGTGGAGACGTAAAATTAAAAATCTTTTCCACAAAAATGATCTTTTCACCCCAATTTTTATTTTCCCAAAGGTAACAAGACCCCAAAAGTTATTGTGCAATTTGTCCCGCGTACGCTGATACCCCATATGTGGGATAAACCACTGTTTGGGTGCATCGCAGAGCTCGGAAGGGAAGGAGCGCCGTTTGACTGTTTCAAAGCAGAGTTGGATGGACACCATGTCATGTTTGGAGAGCTGCCTAAACAGTGGAAACCCCCCACAAATGACACCATTTTGGAAACTAAACCCCTCAAGGAACTTATCTAGATGTGTGGTGAGAACTTTGAACCCCTAGGTGTTTCACTAAAGTTTATAATGCCCGAGCATGAAAATAAAAAAAATCATATTTTTTTCCACAAACATGATCTTTTAGTCCCCAACTTTTTATTTTCCCAAGGGTAACAGGAGAAATTGGACCCCAAAAGTTGTTGTCCAATTTGTCCCGAGTACGCTGATGCCCTATATGTGGGAGAAAACTACTGTATGGGCACATGTCAGGGCTAGGAAGGGAAGTAGTGACGTTTTGGATTGCAGACTTTGATGGAATGGTCTGCGGGCGTCATGTCGTATTTGGAGAGCCCCTGATGTGCCTAAACAGTGGAAACCCCCCACAAGTGAACCCATTTTGGAAGACAGACCACCCAAGGAACTTATCTAGATGTGTTGGGAGAACTTTGAACTCCCAAGTGCTTCACAGAAGTTTATAAGACAGCTATAAAAATAAAAATAAAAAAAAAAAAAAATTTTTTTCCATAAAAATTATTTTTTCGCCCCCAATTTTTTATTTTCCCAAGGGTAATAGAAGAAATTAGACCAAGAGTTATTTTGCAATTTGTCCTGAGTACGCTGATACCCCATATGTGGGGGTAAACTACTGTTTGGGCACATGGCAGAGCTCAGAAGGGAAGGAGCACCGCTTGACTTTTTCAACGCAGAATTGGCTGGAATTGAGATCAGACGCCATGTCACAATTGGAGAGCCCCTGATGTGCCTAAACAGTGGAAACCCCCAATTTTCTTTTCAGACCACAGCATGTCCTCGCGTGTTGCGGCGACGGTGCGTCGCCGCAACAGAATTTAACACAGGGCTATGTAGCCCTGCGTTCTTTCCGGAGGTGTTCTGGAGGTGTCCTGAACACCTCCGGAAAGAACGTGCGTCAGAAAGGGGGCGGGGCTTAGACGGAGCGGAATTTCCGCTCCGTCCAAAGCGCTGTGGTTCCGGACCGTGGAACCACAGCCTAACACACCCTAACCCTTATCTCAACCCTAACTCTAAGTTTAGCCGCAACCCTAACGGGAAAATGGAAATAAATACATTTTTTAATTTTATTATTTTTCCCTAACTAAGGGGGTGATAAAGGGGGGTTTGATTTACTATTTATAACGGGTTTTTATGATTGGCAGCTGTCACAATAAAAGACGATTTTTATTGCAAAAAATAGTTTTTGCATCACCACATTTTGAGAGCTATAATTTTTGCATATTTTGGCCCACAGAGTCATGTGAGGTCTTATTTTTTGTGGAATGAGTTGACATTTTTATTGTTACCATTTTTGGGCACGTGACATTTTTTGATCGCTTTTTATTACAATTTTTGGGAGGTTAGAATGAACAAAAATGAGCAATTCATGAAATTATTTTGGGGGGCGTTTTACCGTTCCACGTGTGGTAAAGTTGATAATGCATTTTTATTCTTCGGGTTAGTATGATTACAGCGATACCTCATTTGTATCTTTTTTTATGTTTTGTCGCTTTTATACAATAAAAACAATTTTATATAAAAAATTATTATTTTTGCATCGCTTTATTCTGCGAGCTATAACTTTATTTTTTCGCTATTGATGCTGTATGGTGGCTCGTTTTTTGTGGGACATGATGATGTTTTCAGCGGTACCATGTTTATTTATATCTGTCTTTTTGATCGTGTGTTATTACTGTTCGGCGATATGATAAAGCATTGTTTTTTGCTTTGTTTT
The DNA here is from genome assembly GCA_033576555.1 of Oophaga sylvatica. Lineage (NCBI taxonomy): Eukaryota > Metazoa > Chordata > Amphibia > Anura > Dendrobatidae > Oophaga > Oophaga sylvatica. The sequence goes on along the minus strand of JARQOD010000003.1, from coordinate 8,365,436 downwards.
TATTTTTTTTTTTAAGGGATTCACTAAAGGGTTTAATTAGTGGGACAGTTTTATAGGGCAGGTCTTTACGGACGCGGCGATACCAAATGTGTACTTTTATTGTTTGTTTTTTTTATTTACATGAAGAAATGAATTTATTGGGGAATATTTTTTTTCTTTATTTGGGAATTTTTTTTACACTTGTGATTTTTATTTTTTTTTTTAACTTTTTTACTTTGTCTCAGGGTGGGACATCACTGTATATAGTTAGATCGCTGATCTGACATTGTGCACCGCACTGTGTCAGATCGGCGATCTCACAGGCGGTGCTGCAGGCTTCCTCAGCGCCTGCCCAGCAGGCGCTGAGGAAGCCGCATCCCTACAGGACCCCGTGGCCATCTTGGATCCGGGGTCCTGCAGGAAGGAGGGTCCCTCGGAACAGCGGCACACATCGTGCTGTTCTGAGGGTCTCAAGGGAGCACGCAGGGAGCCCCCTCCCTGTGCGATGCTCCCCTATACCGTTGGAACACTGCGATCATGTTTGATCGCAGTGTGCCAGAGGTTAATGTGCCGGGAGCGGTCCGTGACCGCTCCTGGCACATAGTGCCGGGTGTCAGCTGTGATAATCAGATGACACCCGGCTGCGATCGGCCGAGCTCCCCCCAGGAGCGCATCCGATCGCATGGGACGTACTATCCTGTTCATGGTCATACAGGCCCAGGTCACCTGGATGGGATAGTACATCAGATGGTAGAAAGGGGTTAAGGATGGACTGGAGAGGGGATAGTCGAGTAATGGGGAGGCCAAGTAATAGAGTGTTGCAGTAGTCCATTCAGTAGTAAATTCAATTGATTCTTAAAAGTTGCAAGAAGAAAAACCCACTATCCAGAAGTCCCAGAAGGTAACAAGGCTATATGATTTCTGAGTAATAATAAACGGTGTCAATTGCAATTCATTTCACCATTGACAACATGACTGCAGTATCAACTGACAACCATGATTGCAATATCTAACCTGACAACCACAATTGCAGAGGACGATGATCCTATGATGCTAAGATCAACTGTGTTAGCACGGTTTTATCAAATTCCTGAGGTTTCCTATCACCTGCAAAGCTTCGATTAAAGCTGGTGAGCAATGAAGGTAATTGTGAGAAAGCTGACATGTGTCCTGTGCATTAGGACTAAGGACTGGTTATGGTGTTATGTTAAGCAAGGAAGAGTCATTTTAACCCTTGCTGTGCTGACCAAAGATGTCACACCTGTCCAAGACCAGTGCCGATGGAGGATTCCAAAAATATCCAAGGCGAACCAATGTAAGCCCAGGTCTTTAAAGTTGACACTGCACAGATATTAAAGCTACATTTCATCTATGGACTTTTTTCTTATCAACATTTGAATTTATGGACTTTGACACATGACACGGTCTCTACAAACATTTACAAGTTATAATTTATTTCAAAGAAATTATCAACTAAAGACTGTTTTAAAACCAAAAAGAAAACTGAAAGACATCAAGATGAAGACCAGATGACATCAGATGATGATGATCGGACCTGTGTTGCTTCGATTTAGGGAAGTATATATATATATATATTATATATATATATATATATATATATATATATATATATATATATATATATATATATATATATATATATATATATATATATATATTATGAATATTAATCATGGCTTACCATAACATTAATTCACATATCATAATTATGTTATTAAGTATGTATAACAATGATCTGATATTAATATTATTATTATAATATATATTATAATATTATAATAGGAGGGGTAGCTAATACTAGAGGAGAGAGAGAGGATTCAAAAAGATATAAATAAACTGGAGCAGTGGGCAGCAACTAACAGAATGGATTTTAACAGGGAAAAATGCAAAGTACTACATCTGGGCAATAAAAATGAAAAAAGCATGTACAAAATGGGAGGAATAGGGCTAAGTAACAGCACATGTGAAAAAGACTTGGGTATACTAATTGATCACAGACTGAACATGAGTCAACAGTGTGATGCAGCTGCAAAAAAGGCAAATGCAATTCTAGGATGTATCAACAGAAGCATACAGTCTAGATCACGTGAGGTCATTATTGCCCTCTACTCTTCTTTGGACAGACCTCATCTGGAATACTGTGTCCAGTTTTGGGCACCACATTTTAAAAAAGACATCAACAAACTGGAGCAAGTTCAGAGAAGAGCCACCAGAATGGTGACCGGTCTGCAAACCATGTCCTATGAGGAACGGTTGTAGGATTTGGGAATGTTTAGTTTGCAAAAAAGAAGACTGAGAGGAGACTTAATAGCTGTCTACAAATATCTCAAGGGCTGTCACATTGTAGAAGGATCATCTTTATTCTCATTTGCACAAGGAAAGACTAGAAGCAATGGGATGAAACTGAATGGGAGGAGACACAGATTAGATATTAGAAAAAACTTTTTGACAGTTAGGGTGATCAATGAGTGGAACAGGCTGCCACAAGAGGTGGTGAATTCTCCTTCAATGGAAGTCTTCAAACAGAGGCTGGACAGACATCTGTCTGGGATGATTTAGAGAATCCTGCTTTGAGCAGGGGGTTGGACCAGATGGCCCAGGAGGTCCCTTCCAACTCTACCATTCTATGATTCTATGATTATGGACATTAAATTATTTTGCCAAAGAAGAAGAAAAGAAGAAGATCTTATCCTAAAGATGAACTTATCTACTTTGAGGGTTCCAATTAATGTCTGTCACCCTCAAAAGGGGGAATTGTTAAACATTAATTATTGGTTATTAATTTCTATAAAACTCAATTCTGTACCGAGCACATTGACTTTCGCTGACATTACATATGTTATTTCTGTATGGTAAAATGTCAACCCCATATATAGAGACCACGTGGTCTGAGGGACGTATATATATAACATGGCTACAGGAAGGAAGGGGGTCACTCTTCACTCTCTTCAGACACTCCAGGGACATTTTACTCTAGACACTATGTTGAATGGACAGCTGTTATGTAAGTTAACCTAACCACATGTGCTTCCAAAGATGCTTGTGACAGAGACAGATGCCATTTACCATTCAGGATCCCAGGAAAGAAGTGTACAAACTTTGAGAAGGACAAATGGACAACCTCTTTGTAACTATTTTATCTATTTTATGTTTTGTTGCACTGATGTTTTGTGGTGGACAATCCAATAAACCACTACATTGTGACATTTTCTTTAGAGTATCACATCTGGTAGCAAGTCCTGAATAAAAATATACAAAAAAGGGTCATTAGACCTACCGCTAATTAGGTTTCCAGGAGTCCATCCTGACAGCACCATGGGGACGTCCTGCTCCTCCTTGCTTTGACAGGAAACACACGAGATTAAAAGTCCCCTCCCCGCCCCCTTTCCTCAGTGTTGTATCAAGAACCACGATATGTATAATGCGCATAACACTTTAATTATTGAAAAATTATATTACAGCATATGACATATTGAAGAGGGAGGGAGCTACCAGTGCTGTCAAGATGGACTCCTGGAAACCTAATTAGCGGTAGGTCTAATGACCCTTTTCCAGGACGTCCTCCTGACAGCACCATGGGGAGTACCAAAGAAAGCTCCTTAGGGTGGATTACTGCCTGCAGAACTTTCTGCCAAAGGCTGTCTGTTGGCCAGAGAGTACATCCAGTTATAATGCTTACAGATGTATCAATTCTAGCCCATGTTGCTGCCTTACAAATCTGTTCCAAAGAGGCGCCTGCCTTTCTGCCCAGGAGGCGGCTATCCCCCTGTTGAGTGGCCCTTAGGCCCGCCGGAGGGCTAGTCCCTTCAGCTAAATAGGCGTCCGAGATAAGGATGTAATCATCTAGTGATGGAAGCCTTAGACGCCTTTTTTCCCCTTACTGTTTCCTCCATAGAGGATGAAACAGGTTCGAATATATACGCCAATCCTTGGTGGCGTTTATGTAGTCTAAGACCACCTTCCTGACGTCCAACGAATGGAGCTTCAGTTCCTCTGCTTGGAAGGATTGTCGCAGAAAGAAGGTAAGATAATCTCCTGGTTGCGGTTACTGGTTGATGCAACCTTGGGAATGAAGGCAGGGTCTAATTTTAGCAGTATGCTATTGTCCCTAACCTGGGAAGTACGGATCTCTGGTGGATAGAGCCTGAATTTCTCGATTCTCTTAGCCGTGGTAATTGGCACCAGGAAAGCTGCTTTCCTGGTAAGCAAAGGGATTGGCATGGTGCTGTTGCTATCGTATGGATCATTACATAAAGCCCTGGGAACTAGAGTAAGGTCCCAAGCCGGGAGACACTGGTGAATCGTGGGACGCAATCTTTGTATAGCTCTAACAAATCTCACTATCCATGGATGGAAGCTAGTGAATAGTCGAAGAAGGAGCTTAACGCTGCTATCTGCACCTTTAGGGTGCTGGGCCTGAGCCCTTTGCTGAAGCCTGACTGGAGGAAATCCAAAATCTTAGGGATGTCAGGTGTACCTGCCACCAAGTCGGACCTGCCACTCACTATGCAGAAGCGTTTCCAGATCTTAAGGTAGATAGCCAATGTGACTGGCTTCCTACTGGCCTGGATGGTAGTTATGACCTGGTCTGATAAGCCTTTAGCCCTCAGGGTCACTCTCTCAGGATCCAGGCTGAGAGATGTAATCTCTTCGGGTCCGGATGGTGGATTGGACCCTGGTGGATTATATCCGCTACCAGGGCAGCTCTACCGGGTTCTCGACTGACATGTCTGTTAGCAGAGAAAACCAGCTCCACTTCGGCCAGTATGGTGCGATCATTATGACTGTAGCTCGATCCTCCCTGATCTTCCGTAATACGGCTGGGATGAGCGCTAGTGGTGGGAATGCGTACGACAGGTGTTCCTCCCACTTCTGGCTTAGGGCATCCAGTCCTTCCGGGCCATCCAAGGGGTTCAGGGAGAAAAACCTCGGAACCTTCGCATTTCTTCTGTTCGCGAATAAGTCTATTTGAGGGGTTCCCCACCGCCGACATAGATCTCTGAAGATATTCTGGTTCAGCTCCCATTCGGTTGGGCTCACTCTCTTTCTGCTTAAGTAGTCTGCTACTATATTCTGGGAACCTTCCAGGTGGACCGCTGTAAGAGAAAGAACAACCTGCTCTGCCCAGGTGAATATCATCCCGGCTAGTTCCTGGAGGGGTCGATGCCTGGGACCTCCCTGGTGATTCAAGAAAGAGTGTCGTGATATTGTCCGAGAAAATTCTGACGTGCTGATCTTTGAACCTGGATCGGTTTCTTCTTAGGGCCTCCCAAACCGCATATAGTTCCTTGAAATTTGAAGATCGGTCGTGAATTTCTTCTGGCCATCTGCCCTGTAGAATTCTGCCCCGTAGATGAGCCCCCCAACCCCACGAACTGGCATTCGTGGTGACTGTCACGTAAGGGGAAGCCGACCACCGAACCCCTACTTTTAGGTTGCGTGGCTGTGTCCACCAAAGTAGTGATCTTTTCACTACTCTTGATAGATGTAGTGGCTCGTCCAGAGAGCTGTAACTGATTCCAAGACGACAGGATTTCATTCTGTAGGAGCCTTGAGTGGAACTGTGCCCATCTGACGCATGGACTACAGGCAGTCATCTGTCCTAGGACCTTCATGGCAGATCTTATAGAAGACTGGTGTTTCATCAGAACCTTCACTAGGTCCTGTATGGTCTCTTGCTTCTTCTGAGGCAAGTAAGAAATTCTGAGTCTGGAATCCAGGAGTACGCCCAGGAAGACCTTCCGTTGGTTGGGAGCTAGGTCTGACTTCTGCCAGGTTATGATCCAACCCAGATATTCTAGTGTAGCGATGCAGCGGTCTCTGTGGCTGACCAGCGCTTCTTCCGATTCTGCCACAATAAGAAAATCATCCAAATATGGAACGATAATGGTACCTCTGTTTCTTAGGAAGGCCACTACCTCCGAGACCAATTTTGTGAATATTCGGGAGCCGAGGCCAGCCCGAAGGGTAAACACTGGAACTGAAAGTGGCAGGTCTGGGTCGGTAGCTGTACCGCGAACCTTAGAAGACTCTGAGATGAAGGGTGAATTGGGACCTGATAGTATGCACTCTTCAGATCGAGCGTGCACATGACTGCGTCCTTGTCTATGAGGTGGACCACAGACCTGACTGATTCCATACAGAACCTTTTGTACCTGACCCAGGAGTTTAGGGGTTTCAGGTTTATGATAGTGTGAGTTTCTCCCGACTGCTTTGTGATAGTGAAGAGGGAAGAATAGTGCCCTCTGCCTACTTCTGTGATAATCTTAAAAGATCCTGAAGCTCGGTCCACATGACCGAGTCCACAGAGACCACCGTAGGGGAGCGTATCTTTCGGAGGAGGAGAGTAACACTCTATCCGATATCCTTCTGCAATGGTTCTGCGGACCCACTGATTCTGGGAAATTTGTTCCCAACTTGCCGCAAAATGACGGAGCCGCCAGCCAATGGAGTTGGCGTCATTGTCTCTTCGCTCTATGTGAGGAGCCGAAGAAAGTATTCCTGCCCTTCCCCCCCTTGGGAGTGGGAGCTCCTGTAGGATCTCCTACTAGGTCTTCCCTGAACTCTCAAGTCAAACTGTCTCCTAGACAGAGGACCTCGCCGAAAGGGCTGTGAACGGCGAGCTTTATATTCTGGAAACCCTTTCCTTACATCTGTTACGGATTCTAAAATAGTATCCAGGGCCGGTCCGAAGACCCTAAGCCCTGAGAAAGGGATGGAGCATAACTTAGTCTTAGAGGCGTTATCTCCTGACCAAGATTTCAGCCAGACAGCTCTCCTGGCAGCATTAGACAGGGAGCTGTTTCTGACGGAAAATCTCACAGATTCTGCAGACATGTCAGCTAGGAAGGCTGTGGCTGAATTCATAATAGGAAGAGAGGCTAAAATCTCAGCTCTGGGGGTCTTATTGGATAGCTGATCCTCCAATTGACTTATCCAGAAAACAATGGATCTAGACACCGAGGTGGCAGCAATATTGGTCCTAATAAGAGCCGCTGAGGTTTCCAGGCCCTTTTCAGGAGAATATCAGCCTTCCTGTCCATCGGGTTGCGCAAGTTAGACGAGTCCTCAAATGGGATAGCAGTCTTTTTTGCGACTCTGGCTACTGGGACATCAATTTTCGGGATTTCTTCCCATATCCTAACTTCTTCTGGGTCGAATGGTAGTCTCCTCTTGAAGTCACGTGACAAAACCAGTCGACGCTCTGCGCTCTTCCACTACTCCAGGATCATTGCTTTAATATGGTCACTAACAGGGAATACTGTCTCTTTCTGAGATGTAAGTCCCCCGAACATCAAGTCCTGTCTGGATTGAGTTCTGGGAGTCTCCTCAACCTGCATAATGCTCCGTACCGACTGAACCAAGTTCTTAGTGTCCTCAGTCTGGAATAGGAATTTCCTTTTGCGCTCTTGAGTGTCAGGGGAAAGTTCCCCTTCTTCCTCAGAGTTAGCGTCCTCTAAATCAGACCTATTCTCGGAGCTTAGGTCTTGCTCCCTTGAATCCGTCTCCCACCTGGGTCACTTACGTCCAGAATTGGGATTAGATGGCCACTGCTGAGTAAGAGTGGACAGAGGCCTGAACTTCTTCGCGTATCATGTGTCTCATCTCAGATAGCAAAGAGGGCTGTTCATTCATCTCTCATGACCATAGAGGTGCAAGCTGAACAAAGGGTCCTGTCATGGCCGTCATGTCCGATTTTACTGATGCCTTGCCGGCCTTTTTTTGCTGTCATGGGAGGGGTCGGAGTTCCTTTGTCCTACTGTAAGAGACAGGGAACCAGTCAGGCCAGCTTCATGTGTGGGGCTGTCAGGTAATGGGTTGGGATGGTCTGCGCCAGGCGCACTTACCCCACCACTGTCTGCCGCATCTGTATCTATCTTGGAACAAGGTAGGCCTGCCCGACCGGATTATAGCGACCTGCAGCAGGGAAAGCGTTGACATGTCACCAGTACCCAGAGCATCCGGCTGATGCCCGCTCAAGCGTTACTCACGCTGGGATAGCGTCTGTCGTACCAGGAAGCGCCTGCTCACCCTGGAGAACAATGAGCGCCTCCCAGATATGACCTCACCGGAAGTGCTGGTCCAGACCGCCGGACCGGAAGTGACGCGCTTCACCTGACACCGCTCCACATCCGGGCGCGAACGGTTCCTCCGCAGAAGCCGGTCTGGCTGCGGGGTGCCGTACCCCAGGAAGACTGCCTTGGACCCTCTGATTCAGGGTCCGGGACGTGAGCCTCCCACCGGGAGGAGCGTCCGCGATCCAGGGCCTGCTGCACCTGGCCTTTGGTGCCGAGAGATTCCCCGCTGGAGAGTTTCGGCTCTGGGCCACTTGACAGGGGGGAAGGATCTGGCCAGGCCTCACGATCCCCCTGAGCCCGGTAAGTCACTCCTGTGCATCCCTCCATGCAGGGACAGGAAAAACACTGAGAGAAAGGGGGCAGGGAGGGGACTTTTAATCTCTTGTGTGTTTCCTGTCCCAGCAAGGAGGAGGAGGACGTCCCCATGGTGCTGTCAGGAGGGACGACCTGGAAATAAGCATTTTTAACAGTGTGACAGAGTTCGGCTGAATGCCCTCCGCCCCCAAGCACTCCATAGTATGGGCTGGCCTAGTTACTACGATACTTACATACCTAATAATGGTGTCTGGGCCTGCAATGTAAGAAGGTCTATTAGGCCGGGCCAGAGGCAGCATCCAGTAAGTTACCTTTTATTGCCCCCCATACAGATTAGAGTAAAGTTGCATGAAATCACTGATTTTGGGGGTTTGGTATATAATGTATTTGTGGGCCTCCTGACAGATGCTGTCAGGGCAGAGGATCTGGCATCCTGAATTGCAGAGGCTAATCTGTTTGTTCTTCCAGTAGATAATCCTCCACTAGAGGAGTCTGGAGGCAACTCTCTCATACAGACCACATGAAAGCTGGAATATTTGTGTGTATGGGGGGAGTCGGGAGAGATAGCCGTCGGCCAAATCACTGTTCAGCCAACACTTATCTCGTATATGGGGACGTTAGCATTAGACTTACAGGCGGTGATGCTTTCGTCTGTGAAGAGCACAGGGTGCCAGTGGTGAATTTGCCAATCCTGGTGTTCTGTGGCAAATGCCAAGCTTCCTGCATGGTGTTGGGCTGTGAGCACAACCCCCATCTGTGGACATTGGGCACTCAGACCATCCTCATGGAGTCGGTTTCTAACCTTTTATGCAGACACATGCACATTTGTGTCCTGCTGGAGGTCATTTTGCAGGGCTCTGGCAATGCTCCTCCTGTTCCTCCTTGCACAAAGGAGGAGGTAGCGGTCCTGCTGTTGGGTTGTTGACCTCTTACAGCCCCCTCCACATCTCCTGGTGTACTGGCCTGCCTTCTGGTAGCGCCTCCAGCCTCTGGACACTACGCTGACAGACACAGCAAACCTTCTTGCCACAGCTTGCATTGATGTGCCATCCTGGATTAACTGCACTACCTGAGCTACTTGTGTGGGTTGTAGAGTCGGTCTCATGCTACCAGGAGTGTGAAAGCACAACCAACATTCAAAAGTGACCAAAACATCAGCCAGAAAGCACTGGTACGGAGATCTGGTCTGTGGTCCCCACCTGCAGAACCACTCCTTTATTGAGAGTGTCTTGATAATCGCCAATAATTTCCATCTGTTGTCTATTCCATTTGCACAACAGCATGTGAAATTGATTGTCAATCAGTGTTGCTTCCTAAGTGGACAGTTTGATTTCACAGAAATTTGATTTACTTGGAGTTAAATTCTGTTGTTTAAGTGTTCCCTTTATTTTTTTGAGCAGTGTATATCTACAAAGCCTTTGCAAAGTATTCGGCCCCCTTTAACTTTTTAACCTTTTCCCACATATCCTGCTTCAAACATAAAGATACCAAATGTTAATTTTTGGTGAAGAATCAACAACAAGTGAGACACAATTGTGAAGTTGAACGAAATTTATTGGTTATTTTAAATTTTTTTGGAAATACAAAAACTAAAAAGTAGGGTGTGCAATATTATTCGGCCCTTTTGCTTTCAGTGCAGAAAACTCACTCTAGAAGTTTATTGTGGATCTCTGAATGATCCAATGTTGTCCTAAATGACTAATGATGATAAATATAATCCACCAGTGTGTAATCAAGTCTCCGTATAAATGCACCTGCTCTGTGATAGTCTCAGGGTTCTGTTTGAAGCACAGAAAGCATCATGAAGACCAAGGGACACGACAGTCAGGTCCGTGATACTGTCGTGGAGAAGTATAAAGCTGGATTTGGATACAAAATGATTTCCAAAACTTTAAACATCCCAAGGAGCACTGTGCAAGCGATCATATTGAAATGGAAGGAGTATCATACCACTGCAAATCTACCAAGACCCGGCCATCCCACTAAACTTTCATCTCAAACAAGGAGAAGACTGATCAGAGATGCAGCCAAGAGGTCCATGATCACTCTGGATGATCTGCAGCGATCTACTGCTGAGGTGGGACAGTCTGTCCATAGGACAACAATCAGTCATACACTGCACAAATCTGGCCTTTATGGAAGAGTGGCATGGCAAGAAGAAAGCCATTTCTCAAAGATATCCATAAAAAGTGTCGTTTAAAAGTTTGCAACAAGCCACCTGGGAGACACACCAAACATGCGGAAGAAGGTGCTCTGGTCAGATGAAACCAAAGTCAAACTTTTTGGCAACAATGCCAAATGATATGTTTGGCGTAAAGGAAACACAGCTCATCGCCCTGAACACACCATCCCCACTGTCAAACATGGTGGCAGCATCATGGTTTGGGCCTGCTTTTTTTCAGCAGGGACAGGGAAGCTGGATGGAGCCAAATAAAGGACCATTCTTGAAGAAAACCTGTTGGGAGTCTCCAAAAGACCTGAGACTGGAATGGAGATTTGTCTTCCAACAAGACAATGATCCCAAACAAAAAGCAAAACCTACAATGGAATGGTTCACAAATAAACGTATCCAGGTGTTAGAATGGCCAAGTCAAAGTCCAGACCTGAATCCAATTGAGAATCTGTGGAAAGAACTGAAAACTGCTGTTCACAAAAGATCTCCAAAACTGATACATACTGATACATACCCCAAGCGACTTGCAGCTGTAATCGCACCAAAAGGTGGCGCAGCAAAGTATTAAGTTAAAGGGGCGGAATAATTTTGCACGCCCCACTTTTCAGTTTTTGCATTTCCACAAAATTTTAAAACAACCAATAAATTTCGTTCAACTTCACAATTGTGTGCCAATTGTTGCTGATTCTTCAGCAAAAATTTACATTTGGTATCTTTATGTTTGATGCATGATATGTGGGAAAAGGTTGAAAAGTTCCAAGGGCTGAATACTTTTGCAAGGCACTATATATATATATATATATATATATATATATATATATATATATATATATATATATATATATATATATATATACGCACACACACACACACACACACACACACACACACACAACCAACTTACTTTTTCAGTTCAGACCCAGTTTTTCATTTAGTTCTTAGTGCATCTTGTGCATATAAGGGTGTGACCGCCCTGCTTTTGAGCTGAAAAATCCATCCTGTCTGGCCTATGCTTTTACTGGTGGGTTCAGTCTCTCTGTCCTTAATCACATTTGTCACTTGACAGGTGGAAAGGTTTTTAATACAAGAGTTAGGACTGTCCCACAAAGGGTTGCCTTGACGTGGCGGGATGGCTTGTACATTCTTTTGATTAAAATTATGTTTACCAAATACCCTTATTATTATTACAACCTCATGCATGTTTTGCAATATATTTTTTTTTTCAGGATATTTGTTTCTTGTTTTTTGTTTTCTCTGTATAATGGTCATGTGTTTAATATGCATTTACATTTTGCATAGACATCAACTTACTTTTTCAGTTCAGATCCAGTTTTTCACACATATATATATATATACATATATATATATATATATACATATTACGGCCTGTAATACTTTTCTACCATATGCCGTATGTTGTCCTGCTAGCACATCTAATTTGTAGTGCTTGCAAAAGGTATTTACTCTAGCCCAAGAGGCTGCTTTACAAATTTGTTCTAATGATGCTCCTGCTCTCTCAGCCCATGATGCTGACAATGCTCTGGTAGAATGGGCTCTTATCTTTATAGGACAAAGTACGCCTTCAGATGTGTAGGCTTTTGAGATTATAGTGGTAATCCATCTTGCAATGGATGCTTTGGAAGCGCTTTGGAAGCTTTTTTACCCCTATTTTTACCTCCGAACAAAATAAACAAATTAGTGTCTTTCCTCCAGAGCTTAGTGGCCTCCAAGTAGTCAATTACTGCCTGTCTAACATCCAGGGAGTGTAAAGGGTATGCCACACTGAACAATATCGCTAACGGGATCGCTAAAAAACGTCACTATTTAGCGATCCCGTTAGCGATGTTGTTCAGTGCGGCAGCTTCCAGCGACGAGCTTCCTGCTGTGATCTCGCTCGTCGCTGGAATCGCTCCGGACCCTATTTTATCGTCGGCGCTCCCGCTGGGTAAGTATATATCGCTAGTGTGGCACCTTTTCTTAGCGATTTAGCGGTACTTTTGTACCGCTAAAGTCGTTAAGAAGATCGCTAACGGCGATAGCGTCGTTAACTATATCGCTAAATGTGGCCGCACTTAGCGATATAGAAACAATCCCGCTAGCAATCGCATTAGTATGCGTCGTTATCGTGATCGCTAGCGGGATTGTTTAGTGTGGCAGTACCTTAAGGCTTGTTCTTTTATGTTTAGTGGTTTTTCACAAAAGGACGGGAGTACGATTTCTTGATTGCGATTTTGCAAAGAAGCTACCTTTGGCATGAAAGCAGGATCAAGTTTTAATACTATATGATCCTCTCTGATCTGCAGATATGGGTCTTTAATGGATAGTGCTTGAATCTCCCCTATTCTCTTGGCTGTGGTGATGGCTACCAAGAAAGCTGTTTTCATCGATAAGAGTGAAATAGGCAAATCCCTGTTTGGTGTGTAAGGAGTTTTACAAAGAGCCACCAGAACTAGATTTAAGTCCCATGGGGGAGACAACTGTCTTATAGTGGGCCGCAATCTTTGGATTGCTTTGACAAATCTAACTACCCAAGGATGTGAGGCCAATGAATAGTCCATGTAAGTACTTAATGCCGAGATTTGCACTTTAAGTATACTAGGTCTGAGACCCATATTAAATCCTGCCTGGAGGAAATCCAGAACTCGAGGAACATCCGGGACCCCAGCTACAGCATCAGACCTGCCACCTTCCAGACAGAACTTTTTCCATATTTTATAATATATTGCCGACGTTACAGGTTTCCTGCTGGCCTGAATCGTTGTTATGACCTGATCTGATAGACCACGAGCTTTTAAAATGTCCCGTTCAGGAACCAGGCTGACAGGTGCAATCTTTCTGGGTCCTGGTGTAGAACTGGTCCCTGGTGAACTATGTCCTTCCACCGGGGAAGCTCGATTGGTTTTTCTGTGGTCATGGCACCTAGAAGTGGAAACCAGCTCATCCTTGGCCAGAATGGAACTATTAGTACGACTCTCGCTCCGTCTTCTCTTATCTTCCTCAGAACCGCTGGTATCAGTGCTATTGGTGGGAAAGCATAATTTAGAGGTTCGTTCCACCTCTGACTCAAGGCATCTACACCTTCTGGATTGTCCGCTGGGCTCAGTGTATAAAACCTTGGTAGCTTCGAATTTTTCCTTGTAGCAAAAAGATCTATCTGAGGTGTTCCCCATCGTTGACATAGTAAATGGAATACCTCCTGGCTCAGCTCCCACTCGGTCGGGTAGATCTTTTGTCTGCTTAGATAGTCTACTACTAAGTTTTGCGAACCTTCCAGGTGTACTGCGGTTATAGAAAGGACCGTTTGTTCTGCCCATATGAATATCCTTTCTGCTAGATCCTGCAGAGATCTGTATCGAGAGCCTCCCTGATGTTTGATGAAGGATAGTGCTGTCATATTGTCTGATAGGATTTTGACATGTTGATTTTTTTAAACGGTTTTAGTTTCTTCTTAAAGACTCCCAAATCGCATACAGCTCTCGATAATTTGACGACATTCGTCTGATTTTTTCTGGCCATTTTCCCTGAAGAATCTTCCCTTCTAAATGGGCTCCCCATCCCCAAGCGCTTGCGTCTGTAGTTATTAGTATAAATGGAGATGGAATCCAAAGAACTCCTCTTCTGAGATTTATGCTTTGCATCCACCAACTTAAAGATCTCTTCACTTTTGCAGAAAGTTGGATCTTCTTGTCTAGGGATGATTGATGACGATCCCACAAAGATAGAACCTCTTTTTGTAGGGGTCTTGAATGAGCCTGTGCCCATCTAACGCATGGAATGCATGATGTCATCACTCCCAGAACCTGCATAGCTTTTCTTATGGTAACTCTGCTCTTCACCATTTCTGCAACCTTCTTTTTCAAGGATTGTTGCTTGACTTCTGGTAAGAAGGCTGTCCTGGATCTGGAATCCAGTAATACCCCTAGAAATACTCTTCTTGACCTGGGTGTTAAATGAGATTTTTCTCGATTCACCACCCAACCGAGACACTCCAGCACCGCCACTGTTCGTTCTGTGTGATGATTTAGAGTTTCTGCTGTTCGAGCCACTAACAAAAAGTCGTCCAGGTAAGGTATTACTATGATTCCTTGGTTTCTTAGATAGGCTACGACTTCTGATATTAACTTCGTAAAAACTCTGGGAGCAGAAGCCAGCCCGAACGGAAGGCCTTGGAACTGGAAGTGGCAGGTACAGTCCGGTAGGCTTACGGCAAATCTCAGAAGTTCCTGCGAGGCTGGATGAATCGGGACCTGGTAGTACGTACTTTTTAAAGGTACTGCCACACTACACAATCCCGCTAGCGATCTCGTTAGCGTCGCATACTAATGAGATCGCTAGCGGGATTGTTTCTATATCGCTAGTAGCTACCTATTTTAGCGATGTCGTTAGGACGCTATCGCGGTTAGCGATCTCCTTAACGACTTTAGCGGTACAAAAGTACCGCTAAATCGCTAAAAAAAGGTGCCACACTCAGCGATTAGATACTTACCAGCGGGGCGCCAGCGACGAAAATAGGGTCCGGAACGATTCCAGCGACGAGCGAGATCACAGCAGGAAGCTCGTCGCTGGCAGATGCCGCACACAACAACATCGCTAACGGGATCGCTAAATAGTGACGTTTTTTAGCGATCCCGTTAGCGATGTTGTTTAGTGTGGCATACCCTTAAGTCTATGGTACACATTACCAAGTTTTTGTCTATCAACGGGATTGCCGATCTTATTGACTCCATTCTGAATCTCTTGTAATGAACAAACTTGTTCAATGGTTTGAGATTCAGAATTGTCCGCGATTCGCCTGATGGTTTCATTATTGGAAAAAGAGAGGAATAATGTCCCCTTTTTTCCTCTGATCCGGGAACTGGCACTATGACCTTGGAAGAGATTAGGTCTCGAAGATCTTGAAACATCCCTGAGTTTGCCTGAACCACAGTGGGAGATATCCTATCCGCCCTAAAGATACATGTCAGTTCTATTCTGTAACCTTCTTTTATGGTTTGTAAAACCCACTCGTTTCTGGTGACCTGTTTCCAGTTCTCTGCAGAGAACAGGAGTCTGCCCCCTATGTGCCTGGCGTCATTGTTTCCTAGATCTTGATGAAGATCCGAACAATGAGCTCTTACTTCCTCTATTCTGAGTGTAGGAACCTTTATATGTTCCCCTGCTAGCTCTTCCTGTGTCTTTGTAAAATGGTTGTCTACGGAAAGCTGGTTTCTTCCGAAAGGACTGAAACTTTTTGGGCTTTTCCTCTGGAAACCCTTTTTTGCTATCTGATGCCTCTAGGATATCATCTAACGCCTGACCAAATACCTTTGAACCTGCAAAAGGTAAGGAACATAATTTATTTTTAGAAGCATTATCCCCTGACCAGGATTTTAACCAGATAGCTCTACGGACTGCATTAGACAATGAGCTATTTCTGGCAGAAAACCTGACCGACTCAGCTGAGGTATCTGCCAGAAAAGCCGTCGCTGATTTGATAAGAGGAAGCGACTCTAATATTTCAGCTCTAGGGGACTTGTTGGTTAATTGTTCCTCCAGCTGACCCATCCAAAAAACCATAGACCTTGCTACCGAAGTAGCCACAATATTGGTCCTTGTTAAAGCCGCCGATGATTCCCAGGCCCGTTTAAGAAGGATGTCCGCCTTTCGGTCCATGGGATCTTTAAGACTTGAAGAGTCCTCAAAAGGAATCAAAGTCTTTTTCGCCACTTTTGCAATTGGCATATCAACTTTAGGAATCTCCTCCCAAAGTTTTGAGTCCTCCGGATCAAATGGAAGACGACTTTTAAAGTCACGTGACATTACCAGCCTCCGCTCTGCGTCCTTCCACTCACTCAGAATCATGGTTTTAATATGGTCACTTATAGGAAAGACTTTCTGTATCTGAGCTGTGAGGCCTCCGAACATCAAATCCTGTCTGGATTGAGGCCGTGGAACATCTTCCATATGCATTGTACTTCTCACCGCCTGGACAAGATCTTCCGTATCTTCCACCGGGAATAGGTATTTCCTGACCTTTTCCTGGTTTTCTGCCTGTACTTCACCTTCTTCCTGCTCCGAATACTGAATATCAGAATTTTCTTCTGATTCCGGTTCCAGGTCCTCTTCCAACCTAGGTCTCTTACAACATGGACCCTGACTAGTGGGCTGCTGT
This sequence comes from Oophaga sylvatica, assembly GCA_033576555.1. Lineage (NCBI taxonomy): Eukaryota > Metazoa > Chordata > Amphibia > Anura > Dendrobatidae > Oophaga > Oophaga sylvatica. The sequence continues at coordinate 8,348,719 of JARQOD010000003.1, read as the reverse complement.
TGTGAACTAGCAGATAACGATGCCTGCACTTCTTCCCTGATCAGGATCTTCAAGTCAGATAATAATGAAGATCTTTCTTGCTCCAAAACTGCTGCTGTGCAAGAACAACAGACCGGTTTCTTATAAGCGTCAGGAAGCTTCTTGTGACATGTGGCACAGCGATTAGATTTCACAGAGGCTTTGCCCGATTTTTTTCGCTGCCTGCAGAGACATCGCTGAAGTATCCTTGTCCTAAATAATACAACAATATGTATACTAAGGACTGAGTCTGGATGATGCAACTTACATAGTGAGGGTGCAGTTTTTGCGCTATGCGCACTCACCCCCGCATCCTCCTCTCTGGATTTCTCAGACTCCATGTCCTGCCGCAGAAAGATTCACCTTGCTGCCTTAGGACTGCTATAGTAGCTACAACGCTTCCCTGTGTTTAAATCACAGAATGGCGCTCAGCAGTTCAAACGCCACCATACACGCGCTCTTAATATAGCGCTTCTGTGACGTCTTTAGCGCCGCCTCTACTGCGTTCCATCCTGGAACGCACAAAGATTGGCGATACCTGCGCTCCTAAACGCGACACGCTTTCCATACCTTTTGCGTTCTACTCCAGAACGCATGAAGCTTAGCGGTGCACCTGCGTTTCCAAATGCGACGCTCTTCGGCCTTCCATTCCAGAACGCACGCTGATTCCTCGCGTCTGCGTCACCGGAAGTGACGCTCCGCTCCCAGACGCGGCCTGTACAGCGTTCCTCCCTGGACCAGGAGGAAGACGCCTGAGCCGAGAGCCTCCCACCGGGAGGAGCGGCTCTTACCCGGGAGCTCGTCTGCCCCCGGTCTTTGGAGCAGAGGGACTCCCAAGGAGGGAGTTTCGGCCCTGGACCTCTTGACAGGGGAAAGGATTGGACGAACCGCACGATCCCCCTGGGTCCGGTAAGCTGCGTAGCGATCTCTCGTGTGTCCCTCCATGCAGGGACAGGAAAAACACTGAGGTATAGGAGGAGGAGTGGGACCTTTTAACCTCTCGTGTGCTTTCCTGTACCTGTAAGGAGGAGGAGGACGCCCTCCATAGTGCTGTCAGGGGGACGTCCTGGAAAAGGCGGATATAAATAAACATGATACAACTGAAAACGTCATCTTGTCCCGCAAAGAAAAAAGCCACCATACAGCTCCATCACTGGAAAAATAAAAAAGTTATAGCTCTCAGAGTAAAGAGATGCAAAAAATTATTTTTATATAAAATACTTTTAATTGTATAAAAGCACCAAACATAAAAAATGATATACATGAGGTATTGCTGTAATTATACTGACCCAAAGAATAAAACGGCTTTATCCATTTTATCACATGCAGAACGGTATGAACGCCTCCCCCAAAAGAAAGTCATGAATTGCTGGTTTTTGTTCATTCTGCCTCCCAAAAAACTGAATAAAAAAGTGACCAAAAAAAGCCATGTGCCCGAAAATAGTACCAATAAAAACATCAACTCGTCCTGCAAAAAACAAGACCTCACATGACTGTGGACCAAAATATGGAAAAATTATAGCTCTCAAAATGTGGTGATGCAAAAACTATTTTTTGCAATAAATAGCGACTTTTAGTGTGTAACAGCTGCCAAACATAAAAACCCGCTATAAGGCCTCTTTCACACGTCTTGATATTTCCGGTACTGGAGATGTCAGTGTCCGTGTGTGTAATACTTGCAGCACATGTGTGGCATGCGTGTGCTGTATCAGTATCACAAGAATGGGTGCCAGGGAAGAAGCGTTACAGTAAGGATAAGTTTCCATGTTCAGTATTGGCAGCGCTTTGAACCCAGCAGATGCCCGCTCCGTCCAAAGCGCTGCTGGCTTTTGTACGCGCAGTGATTCCGCATGTGTTCATTGAACACCTGCATGCTATACATAGGATGGTGCTATTTTTCTTGAGGAGACTGAGCGTCTCAGCAAGATAAATAAACGAAAAAAGATTGGTTTGGTACCGTGTTAGCCAGTAGAAAAAAACATATAGAGTGCTTTCAGTGGGAGAAGCAAAATAGGAATCTTGGAGTATGATACCTTTTAATGGCTAACAAAATATAGTTTAAGATATTAGAGGGCGAGCTTTCGAGACTGCTTACGTCTCTTCATCAGGCTGGTATAGCAAAATATTTGAAGAAACCAGATTATATACAGTGAAAAGCAAAGGCATGGTGTGATACATGGACATTTAAATAAACAAACACTGAAATAAACAAACACTGAGCTTAAAGAGAGAATCCTTACCTAATTAAGGATTCTCTCTTTAAGCTCAGTGTTTGTTTATTTCAGTGTTTGTTTATTTAAATGTCCATGTATCACACCATGCCTTTGCTTTTCACTGTATATAATCTGGTTTCTTCAAATATTTTGCTATACCAGCCTGATGAAGAGACGTAAGCAGTCTCGAAAGCTCGCCCTCTAATATCTTAAACTATATTTTGTTAGCCATTAAAAGGTATCATACTCACAAGATTCCTATTTTGCTTCTCCCACTGAAAGCACTCTATAAGCAAGATAAATAGACATGCTGCGGTCTATAAAGACGTGCCGCATGTGCATATACGCAGGGAAGACGGAAGAGTCCCTGCATGCATAGCGTAGATGGGATTTCATAAAATCCCATCCACTATGCTGTAACATCTGGCCGCTGCGGATTGGACGCTGCGGCTGTACGCAGTGTCCAATCCGCAGCACATACTGAACGTGGAAACATACCCTAAGCGCTGTTCCCAGGTGCCAAACACGGCTCTCATCATTCTCCAATGCTCCCCTGAGTTACATTTAAGTAATAAAAGAGACAGCAGGCGGCGGCTGATGAGAATATTAGACCCATCAGCCTACCCCTGCTGCTGCTAATAATAGTGACAGCAGGAGAGGCGGATAGGAATATTCATGTGGGGTATGATTCTCGTGGTTACCATCTTACCCAGGAATATAATCTCCCTTATCTTTATGGCAATGTGCCCACACACCAACCTGACCATGGTCAGATGTTAGCTCAGGGCCCATAAAATCCACCCCAACAGGGTGATGGTCAAGGTTCTCATCCAAGCCAACCCCACAACCCACATACCACCAGCTGTGATTTTTTATTTTACTTATATATTATGATTTAAAAACCAGTTTGTTATTTTTTTACATTTATTTTTAACTCATGATGTGTCAAAGACATTTGCACTAATCTAAATGCCTCAAAACACCATATGGTACCAATATGGTCTTCAGTAGGCATAGTCATAGTTTGTTATTTTCATTATCTCTTATTATTTAGACAAAAAAGTTTGTTATTTTTTTATATTTATTTTTACTACATGTTGTGTAAAGCATATTTGCACTAATCTGAATGCCTACAAACACCATATGGTACAAATACGGTGTTAAATGGCCTGCCTGAGAGTTTGTCATTTTCTTTATATCTTATAATTTATACCAATGTTTGTTATTTTTTTATGACTTATTTTTACACCATGTTGGCTTATGCATAATAGCAATAGTTTAGTCTTACAACTCAACCATATGGGTCAGATATGGTGCTCACTAGTTATAGTGAAAGTTTGCTATTTTCCTTATGTAGTATTATTTATGCAAATGTTTTTTATGACTTATTTTGGTAATGCACACTTACAGTATTGTGCTATGAAGACATATACCATATGACTAAAATATGGTTGTCACTACCTCAAGTGAGAGTTTGCACATAGTCATGGCCAAAAGTTTTGAGAATGACACAAATATTATATTTTCACATGAACTGCTGCCCTCTGGTTTTTATGTGTGTTTGACAGATGTTTTTATCACAGACAGAAATATAATAATTGCAAACATATGAGTAACAAAAGCTTATATTGACAGTTAGAATGAGTTAATGCAGCAAGTCAATATTTGCAGTGTTGACCCTTCTTCTTTAGGACCTCTGCAATTCTCCCTGGCATGCTCTCAATCAACTTCTGGACCAAATCCTGACTGATAGCAGTCCATTCTTGCACAATCAATGCTTTCATTTTGTCAGAATTTTTAGGTTTTTATTTGTCCACCCGTCTCTTGATGATTGACCACAAGTTCTCAATGGGATTAAGATCTGGGGAGTTTCCAGGCCATGGACCCAAAATCTCTGTGTTTTGTTCCCTGAGCCATTTAGTTATCACCTTTGCTTTATGGCAAGGTGCTCCATCATGCTGGAAAAGGCATTGTTGATCGCCAAACTGCTCTTGGAGGGTTGGGAGAAGTTGCTCTTGGAGGACATTCTGGTACCATTCTTTATTCATGGCTGTGTTTTTAGGCAAGACTGTGAGAGAGCCGATTCCCTTGGCTGAGAAGCAACCCCACACATGAATGGTTTCAGGATGCTTAACAGTTGGCATGAGACAAGACTGGTGGTAGCGCTCACCTTGTCTTCTCCGAATGAGGCGTTTTCCTGATGTCCCAAACAATCGAAAAGGGGATTCATCAGAGAAAATAACTTTACCCCAGTCCTCAGCAGTCCACTGCCTGTACCTTTTGCAGAATATCAGTCTGTCCATGATGTTTTTTCTGGAGAGAAGTGGATTCTTTGCTGCCCTCCTTGAGACCAGGCCTTGCTCCAAGAGTCTCCGCCTCCCAGTGTGTGCAGATGCACTCACACCTGCCTGCTGCCATTCCTGAGCAAGCTCTGCACTGCTGGTAGCCCGATCCCGCAGCTGAAACACTTTTAAGAGACGGTCCTGGCGCTTGCTGGTTTTTCTTGGGCGCCCTGAAGCCTTTTTGGCAACAATGGAACCTCTCTCCTTGAAGTTCTTGATGATGCGATAGATTGTTGACTGAGGTGCAATCTTTCTAGCTGTGATACTCTTCCCTGTTAGGCCATTTTTGTGCATTACAATGATGACTGCACGTGTTTCTTTAGAGATAACTATGGTTAACAGAAGAGAAACAATGATGCCAAGCACCAGCCTCCTTTTAAAGTGTCCAGTGGTGTCATTCTTACTTAATCATGACAGATTGATCTCCAGCCATGTCCTTATCAACACCCACACCTGTGTTAATGGAGCAACCACTGAAAAGACGTTAGCTGGTCCTTTTAAGGCAGGGCTGCAATGATGTTGAAATGTGTTTTGGGGAATAAAGTTCATTTTCTAGCCAAATATTGACTTTGCAAGTAATTGCTGGTAAGCTGATCACTCTTTATAACATTCTGGAGTATATGCAAATTGCCATTAGAAAAAGTGAAGCAGTAAACTTTGTAAAAATTAATATTTGTGTCATTCTCAAAACTTTTGGCCATGACTGTATAAAAATATATTTTTATAGAAAGTTTGGAGTGTTCTTCCTAAGTGAGTTGTACTAAATCACCAACACATCTGTTATGAACTTTAACAGCAGACACAGACTATGTCAGAGAAAAAAAAATGTTTATCTATACACAGAAAAACTTTACAGCATAGATAATGCATCATCTTGCCATGTTGTAGAACCTTGAGGTGACACAAAATATTGGGTAAAGATATCACGGGTTTTCAGTCCTGAGAGTGGACGATGTAAAGGGATGACATGGGGCCTAGGCATATCCCCATTGGTCACCACACTTTCACCAACATCAGATGGGCCACAATCATGCTTTCGAGTGAAATTGTGTAGGACAACACATGCTTTGATGACCTCATTGACGTTGGCTTCACTAAGCTGAATTGCAGACTGGAGGACCCGCCATTTTGCATATAGAATGCCAAAGGCACACTCCACCAAGTGCCTGGCCCATGATAGGCGCAAGTTGAAGATCCTATGACGGTGGTCAAGGTTTCGTCGTGGATATGGCCTCATGACCTTCCTAGATAGTTGGAACGCCTCATCCCCAACTACAACATAGGCCTCAGGTTCTAGATTGGAGCCAGGAAGTTGCCGTGCTGGCGGAAGGTCCAACAGGTTATTGCGCAGCCGCCGATCCATAATGGAAGAATTGAAGACTCTAGAGTCTCCAGTTCTTCCATAGGCCCCAATGTCTACAATTTTAAACCTGTAGTTACTGTCAACCAGAGCCAACAGCACTACAGAAAAAATATTGTTTATAATTATAGAATTGGGACCCTGAGTTCGGCGGCTTACACACACGGATGTGCTTCCCATCAAGGGCTGCTATACAATTTGGGAACTGGCATTGCTCCTCAAATCCCCTGGCAATCCTCATTCAGTCTTCCATCTTTGGCTCAGGCATGACCACTTGATGAAGTCTGTCCCAGAGTTGTGAGCATGCATCATGCACAATGCCAGATATGGTGGCCCTCCCAATCAAAAACTCCAAATGGAGTGCGGCATATGACATGCCAGTAGTTAGGAACCTACAAGTAAACAAATGTAGAGAGAACAATCATTACACATGGGCAAAGATTTCACAAGTGCACTATACATAACCATAAAAGGCTTTCATTTACAAACAATCCGAACTTAAATTTTACACAAGTCAAAGGTCTATGTGATTGGGACATACACATAATTTTTCTGGTAGTTCAAGCTGATATATGGGATATACTATGAGGATATTTAAGCAACAGCCATAAGGGTTAAGGCAAACTTGTAGGAAAACACATCATCAACAGACAGTATGTAGGTGAGGAATACATACCGTAACGTCAGGAGAAGTCGCTCCTCTGCAGAGATGGTATGCGCATCCTGGTGTCCTGGTAGGTGATCCCAGGGCGCACGATCTCCAAAACATCAAATGTGCCAATGCTCATCCGACAATAGAGAAAAAAAACTTGTCAGGATGAGTCCGCAGAGATGCATAAAGGCGGTGAAAATGGCCTTTTGTGAGGCCTTGCCTCAAATGCGGATGCACCCACATTCGCCTCCTCCGCTGATCAACGATCACTGGGTATGGCTGCCCAAAGCAGCGGGACAAAGCCCAGTTGTACAAAACTCGATCAGCTGGGGTGAACTGAAGAGTGTCAGACATTTTGGCAACCAAGCAGCAGTACTCCAACACAAGCACAGCACCAAAATTGCGAGATTGAGGGCTGCCACATGATGCAGAGCCAATAAATAGGCTTGCTGATGACGGTTTCAATGATTTTCAGGCCTAAAAACTGTTAAATGTCCATTTTGCAAGGCTGCAAGAAAAAAAAACGCTATACGGATGCCATGCAGATTGCATACGGATGCTTACATGTGCAAAATACGCAGCCACACCTTGACAACGGATAAAATACGGATTAGTGTGCCGCCAACATTTCGGCGTATTATGCCCGTACAATACGTTTTTTTTCTACGGTGAGTGTGATGCCGGCCTTACTGTAACACTTCTTCCCTGGCACATGGATGACATCAATGTGTGTTATGCATATGCACGTGTGCTGGATGTTTTGTGGCCTGTGCTGACATTAAAAAACAGACGTCAGCGTGTTTTGCCCATGGACACACGGTCCGTGGAAACACACTGACATGTGCACAGACCTATTCACTTGAATAGGCAAATAGCGCTCCGTTCCTCCCAAGTCTCTCCACATGTCTAAGTAGCACTGTACAGCCACATATGGGGTGTTGCCATGTTCAGTAGAAATTGTGGGACAAATTTTGTTGCCATTTTCACCCACTTCTTGGGTGAAAATGTAAAATCTTTGACTAAAACAACATTTTGGTGATAAAAATGTATTTATTTTGTCCTTACTGCCCAATGTTATAAAATTCTGTGACACACCCATGGTGTCAATATGATCACACCCCTAGATGAATTCATTGAGAGGTGTAGTTCGCAAAACGGGGGTCACTTATGGGGGGGGTTCTGCTGTTTTGGCAACTCATGGGCTCTCCCAGTGGGTCCTGGCACCTGCAAACCATAGCAGTAGAATCTGGCGCTCCTTTCCTTCTGAGCTCTGTCATGTGCACAAACAGTGGTTTACCCCCATATGTGAGGTATCAGCTTACTCAGGACAAATTGCACAATAACTTTTGGGGTCCAATTTCTTTTGTTACCCTTTGGGAAAATAAAAAATTGGGGGCAAAAATCATTTTTGTGGAAAAGTCTAAGTTACTTACCGTTAACGGTATTTTTCGAAGACCATGACAGCACCCAACGAGAGAGGGGATCCGCCCTTCAGGAACAGGAAACCTAAAGATACATAAGGGCGGCACCTCTCCCACGCATCAGTTGGTTTACAGAGCACAAGAGGACCACCAAGGTTAATGACAATCACAAGCTCTATACAACATTATTGCGTATTCAGAATTTCATTTTATGTGAAACTTATAAGAGGAAGAAGTGCGCGCCGATAAGATAAAGGGAGGGAATATAAGGGGTGCTGTCATGGTCTTCGAAAAATACCGTTAACGGTAAGTAACTTAGACTTTATTCGAAGCACATGACAGCACCCAACGAGAGAATTACAGAGAGTAATAACTACTCAGGGAGGGACTACAGCCTGCAGCACCCTTACCCCAAAAGAGAGATCAGAGGAAGCACCCAAGTCTAATCTATAAATGATTGAAGAAAGTGCTTGGAGAGGACCAAGTGGCGGCCTTACATATCTGGTCGATGGAGACTTCCGACCTTTCCGCCCACGAGGTTGCCATGGCTCGAGTGGAATGTGCCCTCAGTTTTTCTGGTGCCGGCCTGCCTTTTGAGGTGTATGCTAATGCAATAGCCTCCCTGATCCATCTAGCTAGTGTGGCCCTTGATACTCTAAGGCCCTTCCTGGGGCCTTGGAAAGAAACAAATAAGGCGTTATCTTTTTTTCCAGGGATCAGTAATAGCTAGATACTCTAAGAGACATCTCCTCATGTCTAAGGTATGGAGTTTCTCTTCTTTTTGGTTACTAGGATTAGGCAGAAATGATGGTAGGATTATCTCCTGAGATCTATGGAAGGTGGATGCCACCTTAGGTAGGTATGCCGGATCAGTCCTAAGTATCACCCTATCGTCCTGAATTTGTGTATACGGAGGAAGTCTAGAAAGTGCCTGGATGTCACTCACCCTTCGTGCTGATGTCAGAGCCACTAAGAAAGCTACCTTGATAGAGAGGATTTTAATCGAGGCGTTCGAGATGGGTTCAAATGGAGCCTCCGTCATGGCTGTGAGTACCAAGTTTAAATCCCAAGGCATAAACATATTTTTGACTATAGGTCTTGATCTCGCTGCCGCTTTGATAAATCTACTGACCCAATAGTTTCTAGCTATGTCACAGTGAAAAAGGGCTCCAAGGGCAGAAACCTGTACTTTGAGGGTACTGGTGGAAAGACCCATATCTAACCCTTTTTGTATAAACTCTAGAATCTGAGATATTGGGACTGATTCTCTAGCCGTAACTCCTGAGACCTGTAAAAATTTCCTCCAGGTCCTGGCATAGATCTTAGTTGTTACTTCCTTTCTACTCTTAAGAAGGGTATTAATCAATTCATGAGAAAACCCCCTATCTAACAATAGCGACCGCTCAAATTCCACGCCGTTAGATGCAGGCCAGCCACCTGAGGATGGTACACTGGACCCTGGGACAGGAGATCTGGAATGTCCGGTAGAATCCATGGGTCGGTTACTGACATGGTCCTGAGGCTCGAGTACCACGCTCTCTTGGGCCAAAAGGGTTCTACTAAGATCACATTTGCTTTGTCCTTTCTGATCTTTCTGACTACCAGAGGAATCAGAGACAAGGGGGGAAAGGCATAAGCCAGAGAAAAATCCCATTGTATTAGAAAGGCATCTACTGCCAGCGGATTTTCTCTGGGGTTTAGGGAGCAGAACTGTTCTACCTTCCGATTCCTTCTGGTGGCAAAAAGGTCTACGTCTGGTTGCCCCCATTTGCGCAAGATCATGTTGAAGATGATGCTCTTTAGTGACCATTCCCCTTGTCTTAGAAGGTGGCGGCTTAAAAAGTCTGCGGTGGTGTTTTCCTCTCCTCTTATATGCAATGCTGTTAAGGATAGAAAATGTCTTTCTGCCAGATGGAACAGACGCTCTGACACTTGCATGAGAGGACCAGATCGAGTGCCTCCCTGGTGGTTGATATAGGCTACCGCAACCTGATTGTCGGACAAAATCCGTACGTGATGACCCTGTAGATAAATGAGGAGGCTTTTTACTGCCAATTCTACTGCCGTAAGCTCTTTCATGTTAGAGGACATGTCTATCTGATGATGCTGCCATAAGCCCTGTACTACAGAATCAGACATATGAGCCCCCCAACCAGTGGGACTAGCATCCGTGGTGACCACTCTGGTTATGTTATACTCCCAGGGCACCCCTTTGGATAGGTTACGATTATCCAGCCACCATTCTAAGGACTTAATTGTGGCCTGGGATAAAGTTAGTCGGCTCTCCAGGCGGTTTCCTAGGCTTTTATCGTAACGCAAGACCTCAGCCTGTAAAGTCCTGGTATGAAACCGTGCCCATTGCACCGCAGGGATGCAGGAGGAAAGAGAGCCCAACAAGGACATAGCTTTCCTAAGAGACATGGTGGGGTTATTGGAGGCATTTAGGATCGGATAGTGCAGGCTTATTAGTTTGTCGGGTGGAAGTCGGCATTCTTGTTTTTGGGAATCTAAGGTTAGGCCCAAAAACTGTTGTACTTGGATCGGCTGCAATCGAGACTTTGCAATATTTAGTAGCCACTCCAACTGTTCTAGAACAGATATTGCTTTATTTAACTGTTCCTGACAATGGTCCGCTGTTTTGCCTATAATCAGGAAGTCATCGAGGTAGGGGACTATCAAGATATTAGATTCTCGCAGGTGGGCCATCACTTCTGCTATGACTTTTGTAAATACCCAAGGGGAAACTGCAAGACCGAATGGTAGGGCTTTATATTGAAAATGTTGCAGCGACCCATTTAGCCAAACTGCCACTCTAAGAAAACGCTGATGGGTTACATGGATGGGGACATGGTAATAGGCGTCTTTCAAGTCCAATACCACCATGAAACAGTTTTCAAACAATTTTATTGTGGAATTGACTGTTTCCATTTTAAACGGCCGTATTATCAGGAATTTGTTCAAGGCTTTTAAATTAATTATCGTCCGGAAGGAGCCATCCGGCTTCTGGACTAAAAATAGAGGGGAGTAAAAACCTCTACCCCTTTCCATTGCAGGTACCTGCACCAAAACCCCTTTATGGCATAAATCCAGAATTTCTGCCTCCAGCACGGTCTGTTCTGCTGAAGAAGACCGGATAGGGGTAACCTTAAAGGTATCTCGGGGTAACTCAGAAAATTCTAACGTAAGTCCTGAAGCCACTAGGTTCAAAATCCAACTGCTGTTGGATATTCTGGACCAGGCCGGGTAGAAGGCCGACAGTCTACCTCCCACCGGAGCCGCTAGTCATTTGGAAGTCTTCTTGGAATCTCGAGACGGGCCTCTGAACATGTATCCCGTACCTTTCCTCTTTCTATCTTCCCATGTGCCTCGCTCTCTGGACGACCTTCTGCGATTGAATCTTTTCCTGCCGAAGGGACGTCTATATGAGGTATTTGGAATACTAGGGAATTTTTTCTTATCCCCTGCCTTCTCCATGAGTTCATCTAGGACAGGGCCAAACAAGTATTCGCCCTCACAAGGGATAGAACAGAGACGGGATCTGGCCTGAATGTCACCCGGCCAACATTTGAGCCATAGTGCCCTACGTGCTGCATTTCACAGTCCAGCAGCCATCCTTACAGAGTCGGCGGAAGAATCTGCTAAAAAAGCTGCTGCATTCTGAATAATTGGAAGGGATTTTATCAAGGACTCTCGGGAGGCACCTTCTTCCATCTGCGACTTTAGCTGATCCAACCAGACCATTACGGATCTAGCCGTATAAGTGGCTGCCACTGCTGGTCTCAGAGCTCCCGCCGACATCTCCCAGGTACCTTTCAGAAAAGAGTCAGCTTTTTTGTCCAGCGGATCTTTTAGGCTTCCCATATCCTCAAAGGGTATAGAGGATTTCTTGGAGGCCTTAGCTACCGCAGCATCTAGTTTTGGGGCTTTGTCCCATTTATCTACCGCTGGATCCTCAAAGGGGTATCTGCACTTGAATGTTGGGGCAACTGAACCTCTTTTTTCTGTTTTTTTCCATTCCTTATTAATCAAATTTTGGATTGAATTATTTAAGGGAAAAGACCTACGTTTTTTCGTGTCTAATCCCCTGAACATGAAGTCCTGGACAGACCGCTCAGGTCTCGAGTCTTCAATCCCCATGGTGGATTTTATTGCCCTGACCAGTTTATCCATCTGATCTAGGGGAAAACAAAATCTGGTTGACTCCTCTACCGACGAGGAAGATGAGTGCGAAGGAGACGATGAAGTGGACCTCAGCGAATCTTCGCCTTTGTTAGGCCTGGCTGGGGAATCTGAGTCCGAGACCCTTGAACCCCTTTTTGACCTAGATGATTCTCCTCTAGAAATGGCTTTCATCTCTGTTCTAATCGTATCCCTCAGGTTTGAAGTAAAGTCCGTAGTTTCTTCAGCTACCTGTAGGGAGTGGGGGAACATTTGTAAGGCATTGCCCTGTTTCGACAGGGACTAATGACCACCCCTATATCACCGTCCCCTACCGTCTGCTGAACACAAGGTTGACACAACCTTTTGGGATAGGCATCAGGCAGGGGCTGACGGCAGAGGGCACATTCCCTATGCTTCGTTTTTCCTGCACACTTTTTTCCCTGATAAAAGGAAACACAAGGGAGGAATAACTGCATCATCGGGTATACTTTCACGAAGATCCTCTTACCCGGCAGCAGTAATAGGTACCGGATCACGGGGGGGGACCAGGTGATGATGATGCCTCCACTGCCCTGGAGGAACCTCTACGGACGGATCCATGTCCTTTCGTTCTCACTGTCTGCGGCCTAGAGCGAGTTTCCTGCTCGACATGCAGGCCCTGCTGCTCTGAGGGAGCTTCTGATCCCTCCATGCTGGATCAGAAGTGTCTGTGCAGCTGGGCAGGCCCCTTTTAACCCCGGATATCCGGTATAGCAGCGTTAGGTGCCAGCGATTCACCCCTCCCCCTCCAGGTCTAACCCGCCTCCCCTCCCATACTGCAGCGCTCGTGCCCCCAGCGCCCCCTGACCTAACCGCTCCGGGTATCGGAGTCGGCTGTGCAATCCAGCGGCGCAGAGGAGAGAAAACGCCGGCCGGCACCTGACTTCCGGTCCGGCGTCTCTGGCCACGCCCCCCGCCGCGCGTCACCTCCGCCCCCACCGGAAGATCGCAGGGACGCGTCGGGGGAGGCGCAGAGGCGCCGAACCAGGCCCGGAGATCCCCCGACGCTCACCCCCGCGCCAGTGTCACACAGAATGGTCGGGAGCACCGCACTTTCAGCCGCCCAGGGAGGAGAACGAGTATCCAGGAGGGGGATGGCTATACTCACCTGCTACGCCGGCCGGAAGACGGGATCCTCCGGACACCGCTTCCTGCTGCTTCGCACACTGCCGTGGAGCCCTGCCCGGGCCCACCGTGGTGCTCCAGGGGTCCCCGCACCAGGTCGAGGTAGGAGACTACTCGCTACCTGGGTCGACCGGCCGGCCTGGGAACACGAGGAAGATCTTCATCTGTAGGCTTCCCGTCCTCCAGGAACAGGAAACCAACTGATGCGTGGGAGAGGTGCCGCCCTTATGTATCTGTAGGTTTCCTGTTCCTGAAGGGCGGATCCCCTCTCTCGTTGGGTGCTGTCATGTGCTTCGAATAAAACATGATTTTTTTATTTTTACGGCTTTACGATATAAACTTCCGTGAAGCACTTGGGGGTTCAAAGTGCTCACCACACATCTAGATAAGTTCCTCAGGGGGTCTAGTTTCCAAAATTTGTCACTTCTGAGAGGTTTTCACTGTTTGTGCACATCAGGGGCTCTCCAAACACGACATGGCATCCGATCTTAATTCCAGCCAATTTGCGTTGCGCTCCTTCCCTTCCGAGCTCTGCCATGCGCCCAAACAGTGGTTTACCTGCACATATAGGATATCAGCGTACTCAGGACAAATTGCACAACAGCTTTTGGGATCCAATTTCTCCTACTACCCTTGGTAAAATAAAAAAAAAAATGGATCGATAGTAATTTTTTTCTGAAAAAAAGTTAGATGCTCATTTTTCATAAAACATTCCAAAAATTCCATTGAAGCACCTGAAGGGTTAATAAAAATGTTGAATGTGGTTTTGAGCACCTTGAGGGGTGCAGTTATTAGAATGGTGTCAATTTTGGGTATTTTCTATCATATAGACCCCTCAAACTGACTTCAAATGTGATGTGGTCCCTAAAAAAAAAAAATTATGTTGTAAATATGAGAAATGACTGTTTAACTTTTAACCCTTATAACTTCCTAACAAAACAAAAAAAATTTGGTTCCAAAATTGTGCTGATGTAAGGGCCCCATCACACATAGCGACACATCAGCGATATGCACTTGTCAGGATCGCTGGTGAGCTGCCAAATAGGCAGCTCAGGCAGCGATCAGGACAGGGACACTGCGGGTAACGTTGCTTAGTTACCCGCAGTATACGTTGGATACCAGCCCGCTGGTGCAGGGAGCGGGTAACCAAGGTAAAACATCGGGTTTCCAGGCGCTGCGTGACGCCTGGAAACCCGATGTGTACCTTGGTTACCAGCTCCCCTGCAGCAGCGCGCTGGTATCCAACGTACACATCGGGTTTCCAGGCGCCACACGGCACCTGGAAACCCGATGTGAACCTTGGTTACCAGCTGATCGCTGGTCTCCTGCCTGCCACACGCAGCGATGCGTGCTGGCCAGCGGGAGACCAACGATCAAAAAAGTGGCCAGTACATTCAGCGACGATCAGCGATGCCCGGCGGGGGGGCTGATCGTCGCTGAATGTCACACACAGCAATATCGCTGAGGAGATCGCTGTTGCGTCACAAAACTAGTGACTCAGCAGCGATCTCGCTAGCGAGATCGCTGTGTGTGACGGGTGCTTAAAGTAGACATGTGGGAAATGTTATTTATTAAGTATTTTGTGTGACATATCTCTGTGATTTAAGGGCATGAAAATTCAAATTTGGAAAATTGCGACATTTTCAAAATTTTCGCCAAATTTCAATTTTTTTCACAAATAAACGCAAGTCATATCAAAGAAGTTTGACCACTATCATGAAGTACAATATGTTCTGAAACAAACAATGTCAGAATCATCGGGATCCATGGAAGCGTTCCAGAGTTATTACCTCATAAATGGATAGTGGTCAGAATTGTAAAAATTGGCCTGGTCATTAATGTGGAAACCACCCTTGTGGGTAAAGGGGTTAAGGACCGCCACTCAGTATGGAGGGGGATTGCAGTACTGTGAGAACATTATACTGTGTATGGAGGGATGATGGTACTTTATTAGCATTGTACTCTGTAGGGGATAGAGGTACTATGGGGACAGTATACTGTGTGGAGGAAACACGGATATTACTTACTGGTAATGTGTTTTTTTCGTAACCCATGATGGCACCACAAGAGAGGGGATCCACTCTTCAAGGACAGGAAACCTTCAAGATAAAAAGGGCTGCTCCTCTCTCCGCATCAGTTGGTTTACAGAGCATGAGCGGAAACTCCCTGGTTAGTGTACACACACAAATCATATACTCCTAGTCATTCTTGAATACCAACACCCAAAAGCAGTGCATGAACCAAAGCAAGGATCCATTGAACCAAAAAGAGTGATTAGAAAGGGAGTGAATATAAGGGTGCCGTCATGGGTTACGACACATTACCGGTAAGTAATATCCGTGTTTTTCAGTCACCCATGACAGCACCAGAAGAGAATTTCAGAGACTTATATTCTTAGGAAGGGAACACAGCCTGTAGAACCCTTCTCCCGAATGTGAGGTCAGAGGAGGCAGATAAATCCAGCCTATAGTGTTTAAAGAAGGTGGATGGAGAGGACCGCCTTACAAATCTGGTAGGAGACATCTGCTTTTTCCGCCCAGGACGTCGCTATGGCTCTTGTAGAATTGGCATTTAGACCTTCAGGAATGGTACAACCTGCACTAACATAAGCTAGATAGATAGCCTCTCTAACCCATCTCGCTATGGTCGTTTAGACTCTTTAAGGCACTTCCTAGCCCTTGAAAGGATACAAACAGGGCCCTCTGTCTCCTCCAAGGTTCTGCCATCTCTAGATATCGCAGCAAGCACCTTTTAACGTCTAGTGTGTGCAGCTTTTCCTCCTTTTGGTTGCTGGGATTAGAACAAAAAGATGGCAATACTATTTCCTGAGCCCTGTGGAAGTTTGTAACCACCTTATGGAGGTAAGCTGGGTCTATCCTTAAAACCACCCTGTCTTCCATGAAATGATTGGAGACAGAGGGGGCATGATTGGAGACACAGGGGGCAGGATGAAAGATATGGTGGCAGGATTGGAAACACAGGGGGCAAGATTGCAGACATGGTGGCAGGATGAAAGATATGGGCGCCGGATTGGAGACACAGGGGGCCGGATTGGAGACACAGGGGGCCGGATTGGAGACACAGGGGGCCGGATTGGAGACACAGGGGGCCGGATTGGAGACACAGGGGGCCGGATGAAAGATATGGTGGCAGGATTGGAAACACAGGGGGCAAGATTGCAGACATGGTGGCAGGATGAAAGATATGGGCGCAGGATTGGAGAAAGGGGGCATGATTGGAGACATGGTGGCAGGATGAAAGATATGGGGGCTGGATTTGAGACTTGGTGGCAGGATGAAAGATATGGGGGCAGGATTGGAGATATGGTGGCAGGATGAAAGATATGGGGGCAGGATTGGAGATATGGTGGCAGGATTGGAGATATGGTGGCAGGATTGGAGATATGGTGGCAGGATTGGAGATATGGTGGCAGGATTGGAGATATGGTGGCAGGATTGGAGATATGGTGGCAGGATTGGAGATATGGTGGCAGGATTGGAGATATGGTGGCAGGATTGGAGATATGGTGGCAGGATTGGAGATATGGTGGCAGGATTGGAGATATGGTGGCAGGATTGGAGGCACAGGGGGCAGGATTGGAGACATGGTGGCAGAATGAAAGATATGGGGACATGATTAGAGACACGGGGCAGGATTGGAGATATAGTGGCAGGATGAATGATATGGGGGCAGGATTGGAGACACAGAGGACATTATTGGAAACATAGTGGCAGGATGAAAGATATGGTGAAGGATTGGAGGCACAGGGGGCAGGATTGGAGACATGGTGGTAGGATGAAAGATATGGGGACAGGATTAGAGACACGGGGCATGATTGGAGATATAGTGGCAGGATTGGAGACACAGGGGGCAGGATTGGAGACACAGGGGGCAGGATTGGAGACACAGGGGGCAGGATTGGAGACACAGGGGCAGGATTGGAGACACAGGGGGCAGGATGAAAGATATGGTGGCAGGATTGGAAACACAGGGGGCAAGATTGCAGACATGGTGGCAGGATGAAAGATATGGGCGCAGGATTGGAGACAGGGGGCATGATTGGAGACATGGTGGCAGGATGAAAGATATGGGGGCTGGATTTGAGACTTGGTGGCAGGATGAAAGATATGGGGGCAGGATTGGAGATATGGTGGCAGGATGAAAGATATGGGGGCAGGATTGGAGGCACAGGGGGCAGGATTGGAGACATGGTGGCAGAATGAAAGATATGGGGACATGATTAGAGACACAGGGCAGGATTGGAGATATAGTGGCAGGATGAATGATATGGGGGCAGGATTGGAGACACAGAGGACATTATTGGAGACAGTGGCAGCATGAAAGATATGGTGAAGGATTGGAGGCACAGGGGGCAGGATTGGAGACATGGTGGTAGGATGAAAGATATGGGGACAGGATTAGAGACAAGGGGCAGGATTGGAGACACGGGGCATGATTGGAGATATAGTGGCAGGATGAAAGATATGGGGCAGGATTGGAGACACAGGGGGCAGGATTGTAGACACAGAGTACATTATTGGAGACAGTGGCAGGATGAAAGATATGGGGCAGGATTGGAGACACAGGGGGCAGGATTGTAGACACAGTACATTATTGGAGACAGTGGCAGGATGAAAGATATGGGGCAGGATTGGAGACACAGGGGGCAGGATTGTAGACACAGAGTACATTATTGGAGACAGTGGCAGGATGAAAGATATGGGGCAGGATTGGAGGCACAGGGGGCAGAATTAGAGACACAGGGGGAAGAATTAGAGACACAGGGGGCAGAATTAGAGACACAGGGGGCAGAATTAGAGACACAGGGGGCAGAATTAGAGACACAGGGGGCAGAATTAGAGACACAGGGGGCAGAATTAGAGACACAGGGGGCAGAATTAGAGACACAGGGGGCAGAATTAGAGACACAGGGGGCAGAATTAGAGACACAGGGGGCAGGATTGGAGACACAGGGGGCAGGATTGGAGACACAGGGGGCAGGATTGGAGACACAGGGGGCAGGATTGGAGACACAGGGGGCAGGATTGGAGACACAGGGGGCAGGATTGGAGACACAGGGGGCAGGATTGGAGACACAGGGGGCAGGATTGGAGACACAGGGGGCAGGATTGGAGACACAAACGGCAGGATTGGAGACACAAACGGCAGGATTGGAGACACAAACGGCAGGATTGGAGACACAAACGGCAGGATTGGAGACACAAACGGCAGGATTGGAGACATGGTGCGGGATGGTGACAGATGGAGCAGGAATATGGGGCAGGATAGAGACAGATGGGCAGGATGGAGACAGATGGGGCAGGATCATGGGTCAGGATGGAGACAGACGGTGCAGGTTCATGGTACAGGATCATGGGACAGACAGGGCAGGATCATGGGACAGATAGGGCAGGATCATGGGACAGATAGGGCAGGATCATGGGACAGATGGGGCAGGATCATGGGACAGATGGGGCAGGATCATGGGACAGATGGGGCAGGATCATGGGACAGATGGGGAGATCATATGGGGCAGAATGGATACTCATGAGGGAAGGATGGGAGAACATATGGCTGGAGCCAGGAATGAGACACATGGGGGCCAGGATGGGGGATATTATTACCATAGGGGCTAATTAAGGAATATTATTACTGCAGTGATGTATTTATTTTATTTTTTGAGTATACTGTTTTAAATGGGGGAGGAGGTCCTGTTACTGTGCAGAGTGATACTATGTTGCCTTTTTTTCTTCATGTGGTGTAGTGTAGAAGTTGGGAAAAAATAAGTAATGTGTTCTGCAATCGGAGCTCTAGATAACTGTTATTTCCTGCACAGACGAGCCCTGGGTGGAAGAAGTGACGTCGATCTGTGCTGGATGAAGATGAAAGACTTCACCTAGAGGCATCACTGGTGAGTCAGTGTGTTACCTATAAACTGATACTATACACTGTACACTATATACAGCGGTCCTGTGTACAATGTCACCAGTGATCACTGTATTACCTACACACACACTGCATGCTAAGTACAGATCTCCTGTGTATAATAGCACATATGGTGATATTAGTATTGTGTTGTTTTTTTTTTATTACTGATCAGTATTGTAGTATTCAGTCACAAAGTGGTGGCAATATCTTGCCCGGCCATGGTGTGGTGGTATTTGTTCCTTGTATGTGGTATTATTGGTTACCATGTGGTGGTAATATGAGGTATGGTGTGGCGGTATTTGTCCCTTGTATGTGATATTATTCGGTCACTGTGGTTTTAATGTGTGATCTGGACATGGTGTTGCAGTATTTATTCTTTGCATGTGATATTATAGGTCACTATGTGGTGGTAATTTGGTGTCTTGTCATGGTACGGTGGTATTTGTCCCTTGTGTGTGATATTATTGGTCAATTTTAAAAATTTAAAAATATACCTAAATTGTATTGCATATTTTAACAAATGGTTAATAGGTTAGAGTAGGGCCCAGCCAAAAGAGTCTACCGTGTCGTGGTGGCGGCTTAAAAAATCTTTTGGCCAAAACAAAGGCTGCTGGTTATATGTGTCATCTGGTGATGGGAACTGTTAATGTGTAATTGGTGAAAAGTGCAGTTTTTCCAAGGGAGAGCGGTGGGGCTGTGGACAGTTCGAGGGGTGGAGCCTGGGCAGAGTCTCAAAGGGCCCCAAAAATTTTGCCAGTATGGGTCCCCGAAATTCCTAGTGGCAGCCCGGCTCCAGAAGGACCACGGATCCGATACTGACATCATCTTTAGCCAGTAAAACCAAGGTCTCTTTGTGGCTAAAACAGGGCTATCAGGACAATTCTCACTATGTCTTTTCTTATCTTACTCAAGACTGCCGGGATGAGGCACACCGGGGGAAAGGCATAGAGTAAACGGAGGTCCATTTCTCCTGAAGGCATCTACCATGTGAGGGTTGTCTGCTGGACTCAGAGAAAAGAATTTCCGGACCTTCCTGTTGTCCTTCGACGCCAGCCAAGGCCTAAGAACCAGACCTGCGCTAGTCAAGACCCGGAGTCCATACTACTCCAGGCAACAGCCGAGTCCCAGCCCTCACTACTTTAGGTAAGAGACGTCTGCCGTCAGTTAAGCACTGAAGATCAGACAGGAGATTCTGCTCGGGAGTCTACGCCTGCAGTGAAGAGCAGGAGGCGCGAGTGATCTGGACCGTTGCTTCCAGCACTGACGTACAGTAATGGGGTTGGTCTGGGATAGTACAACAGTCAGGACAGGGGCAGGTTGAACTGAAGGCAGTACAGCAAGCCTTAATTGACTTTGTCAGGAGGACATGTGGCCTACTGGGAAGAACTGAAGACTTCAACTATGGCCTGTGTTCGCAGAAGAGGTAGTGTTGATGTCTATATGTGTTGGGATCATCACCCTTGTCAGTAGTTAATATAACATACGGTTAGAGGCTGTTATTACAGTTAAAATGAGCCAGAGAATTCATTGTATTTATGATGTTGTATATTTCACCTCGTAATCACCCTGTTTTGCATTATTCACTGTTGCCATAGTGATAACAATTCCTACCATTATCAGGGAAATAAATAATGATATTGGTTACTTCTGCCTTGGGTTTGTCTGTGTATTGTATCTGGTCACTCAATACAGGGACATAATAGGGGCATTACACTGTGTGGGGGGATGACGGTACTGTGGAAACATTATACTGTGTGTGGGGATGGCGGTACTGTGGGAACATTATACTGTGTGTGGGGATGGTGGTACTGTGGAAACATTATACTGTGTGTGGGGATGGCGGTACTGTGGGAACATTATACTGTGTGTGCGGGATGGTGGTACTGTGGGAACATTATACTGTGTGTGGGGGGGATGGTTGTACTGTGGGAACATTATACTGTGTGTGGGGGCATGGTGGTACTGTGGGAACATTATACTGTGTGGAGGGATGGTTGTACTGTGGGAACATTATACTGTGTGTGGGGGGATGGTTGTACTGTGGGAACATTATACTGTGTGTGGGGGCATGGTGGTACTGTGGGAACATTATACTGTGTGGAGGGATGGTTGTACTGTGGGAACATTATACTGTGTGTGCGGGATGGTGGTACTGTGGGAACATTATACTGTGTGGAGGGATGGTTGTACTGTGGGAACATTATACTGTGTGGAGGGATGGTTGTACTGTGGGAACATTATACTGTGTGTGGGGGGGATGGTTGTACTGTGGGAACATTATACTGTGTGTGGGGGGGATGGTTGTACTGTGGGAACATTATACTGTGTGTGGGGATGGCGGTACTGTGGGAACATTATACTGTGTGTACGGGATGGCGGTACTGTGGGAACATTATACTGTGTGGAGGGATGGTTGTACTGTGGGAACATTATACTGTGTGTGGGGGGGATGGTTGTACTGTGGGAACATTATACTGTGTGTGGGGGGATGGTTGTACTGTGGGAACATTATACTGTGTGTGGGGGGATGGCGGTACTGTGGGAACATTATACTGTGTGGGGGGATGGCGGTACTGTGAGAACATTATACTGTGTGGGGATGGCAGTAATGTGGGAACATTATACTGTGTGTGGGGGATGGTGGTACTGTGGGAACATTATACTGTGTGTGGGGGATTGCGGTACTGTGAGAACATTATACTGTGTGTGGGGGATGGTGGTACTGTGGGAACATTATACTGTGTGTGGGGGATTGCGGTACTGTGGGAACATTATACTGTGTGTGGGGGATTGCGGTACTGTGGGAACATTATACTGTGTGTGGGGATTTTGGTACTGTGAGAACATTATACTGTGTGTGGGGGATGGCGGTACTGTGAGAACATTATACTGTGTGTGGGGATGGCGGTACTGTGAGAACATTATACTGTGTGGGGATGGCAGTAATGTGGGAACATTATACTGTGTGTGGGGGATGGTGGTACTGTGGGAACATTATACTGTGTGTGGGGGATTGCGGTACTGTGGGAACATTATACTGTGTGTGGGGGATGGCAGTACTGTGGGAACATTATACTGTGTGTGGGGGATGGCGGTACTGTGGGAACATTATACTGTGTGTGGGGGATGGTGGTACTGTGGGAACATTATACTGTGTGTGGAGGATGGCGGTACTGTGGGAACATTATACTGTGGGGGATGGCGGAACTGTGCGAACATTACACTCTGTGGGGGGCACCATATATATTGCATAAGGAGAATTATGGGAGCATTACACTGTGTGGGGGCCAAGAAAGGGGCCCTGTACTATGAGAACAATCCACTTCCTCACTTCCTGTCTCCCATAGTTGGGTCGTATGTATCTATTACAGGAAACAGAACAAAAACTTAATGATTCTTATAAAGTGGCAACAAAAACATCAAGAGTCTCCCCCCCGCGCTCAGTAATGGGGAATCTCCAGCACCGACCTCCACCCGCAGAGCAGCACTCCACAGAGAATAATGGAGCCTCCAGAACCGACCTCCACCCACAGAGCCGCACTCCACATAGAGAATAATGGAGCCTCCAGCACCTACCTCCACCCACAGAGCCGCACTCCACATAGAGAATAATGGAGCCTCCAGCACCTACCTCCACCCGGAGAGCCGCACTCCACATAGAGAATAATGGAGCCTCCAGCACCGACCTCCACCCGCAGAGCCACACTCCACATAGAGAATAATGGAGCCTCCAGCATCGACCTCCACCCACAGAGCCACACTCCACATAGAGAATAATGGAGCCTCCAGCACCTACCTCCACCCGCAGAGCCACACTCCACATAGAGAATAATGGAGCCCCCAGCACCTACCTCCCCGCAGAGCTGCACTCCACATAGAGAATAATGGAGCCTCCAGCACCGACCTCCACCCGCAGAGCCGCACTCCACATAGAGAATAATGGAGCCTCCAGCACCGACCTCCACCCACAGAGCCACACTCCACATAGAGAATAATGGAGCCTCCAGCACCAACCTCCACCCGCAGAGCCACACTCCACATAGAGAATAATGGAGCCTCCAGCACCTACCTCAACCCGCAGAGCCACACTCCACATAGAGAATAATGGAGCCCCCAGCACCTACCTCCACCCGCAGAGCCACACTCCACAGAGAATAATGGAGCCTCCAGCACCTACCTTCACCCGAAGAGCCGCACTCCACATAGAGAATAATGGAGCCTCCAGCACCTACCTTCACCCGAAGAGCCGCACTCCACATAGAGAATAATGGAGCCTCCAGCACTGACCTCCACCCGCAGAGCCGCACTCCACATAGAGAATAATGGAGCCTCCACCCGCAGAGCCGCACTCCACATAGAGAATAATGGAGCCTCCAGCACCTACCTCCACCCACAGAGCAGCACTCAACATAGAGAATAATGGAGCCTCCAGCACCGACCTCCACCGGCAGAGCCGCACTCCACATAGAGAATAATGGAGCCTCCAGCACCGACCTCCACCCGCAGAGCTGCACTCCACATAGAGAATAATGAAGCCTCCAGCACTAACCTCCACCCGCAGAGCCGCACTCTACATAGAGAATAATGGCGCCTCCAGCACCGACCTCCACCCGCAGAGCCGCACTCCACATAGAGAATAATGGAGCCTCCAGCACCTACCTCCACCCGCAGAGCCACACTCCACATAGAGAATGGAGCCTCCAGCACTGACCTCCACCCGCAGTCACACTCCACATAGAGAATAATGGAGACTCCAGCAACTACCTCCACCCGCAGAGCCACACTCCACATAGAGAATGGAGCCTCCAGCACCTACCTCCACCCGCAGAGCCACACTCCACATAGAGAATGGAGCCTCCAGCACTGACCTCCACCCGCAGTCACACTCCACATAGAGAATAATGGAGACTCCAGCAACTACCTCCACCCGCAGAGCCACACTCCACATAGAGAATAATGGAGCCTCCAGCACCTACCTCCACCCGCAGAGCCACACTCCACATAGAGAATGGAGCCTCCAGCACTGACCTCCACCCGCAGTCACACTCCACATAGAGAATAATGGAGACTCCAGCAACTACCTCCACCCGCAGTCACACTCCACATAGAGAATAATGGAGCCTCCAGCACCGACCTCCACCCGCAGAGCCGCACTCCACATAGAGAATAATGAAGCCTCCAGCACTAACCTCCACCCGCAGAGCCGCACTCTACATAGAGAATAATGGCGCCTCCAGCACCGACCTCCACCCGCAGAGCCGCACTCCACATAGAGAATAATGGAGCCTCCAGCACCTACCTCCACCCGCAGAGCCGCACTTCACATAGAGAATAATGGAGCCTCCAGCACCGACCTCCACCCGCAGAGCCGCACTCCACATAGAGAATAATGGAGCCTCCAGCACCTACCTCCACCCGCAGAGCCACACTCCACATAGAGAATAATGGAGCCTCCAGCACCTACCTTCACCCGAAGAGCCGCACTCCACATAGAGAATAATGGAGCCTCCAGCACCTACCTTCACCCGCAGAGCCACACTCCACATAGAGAATGGAGCCTCCAGCACTGACCTCCACCCGCAGTCACACTCCACATAGAGAATAATGGAGACTCCAGCAACTACCTCCACCGCAGTCACACTCCACATAGAGAATAATGGAGCCTCCAGCACCGACCTCCACCCGCAGAGCCGCACTCCACATAGAGAATAATGAAGCCTCCAGCACTAACCTCCACCCGCAGAGCCGCACTCTACATAGAGAATAATGGCGCCTCCAGCACCGACCTCCACCCGCAGAGCCGCACTCCACATAGAGAATAATGGAGCCTCCAGCACCTACCTCCACCCGCAGAGCCGCACTTCACATAGAGAATAATGGAGCCTCCAGCACCGACCTCCACCCGCAGAGCCGCACTCCACATAGAGAATAATGGAGCCTCCAGCACCTACCTCCACCCGCAGAGCCACACTCCACATAGAGAATAATGGAGCCTCCAGCACCTACCTTCACCCGAAGAGCCGCACTCCACATAGAGAATAATGGAGCCTCCAGCACCTACCTTCACCCGAAGAGCCGCACTCCACATAGAGAATAATGGAGCCTCCAGCACCTACCTTCACCCGCAGAGCCGCACTCCACATAGAGAATAATGGAGCCTCCAGCACCTACCTCCACCCGCAGAGCCACACTCCACATAGGAATAATGGAGCCTCCAGCACCTACCTCCACCCGCAGAGCCACACTCCACAGAGAATAATGGAGACTCCAGCACCGACCTCCACCCGCAGAGCCACACTCCACATAGAGAATAATGGAGCCACCAGCACCGACCTCCACCCACAGAGCCGCACTCTACATAGAGAATAATGGCGCCTCCAGCACCGACCTCCACCCGCAGAGCCGCACTCCACATAGAGAATAATGGAGCCTCCAGCACCGACCTCCACCCGCAGAGCCGCACTCCACATAGAGAATAATGGAGCCTCCAGCACCGACCTCACCCACAGAGCCACACTCCACATAGAGAATAATGGAGCCTCCAGCACCAACCTCCACCCGCAGAGCCACACTCCACATAGAGAATAATGGAGCCTCCAGCACCTACCTCCACCCGCAGAGCCACACTCCACATAGAGAATAATGGAGCCCCAGCACCTACCTCCACCCGCAGAGCCACACTCCACAGAGAATAATGGAGCCTCCAGCACCTACCTTCACCCGAAGAGCCGCACTCCACATAGAGAATAATGGAGCCTCCAGCACTGACCTCCACCCGCAGAGCCGCACTCCACATAGAGAATAATGGAGCCTCCAGCACCTACCTCCACCCACAGAGCCGCACTCAACATAGAGAATAATGGAGCCTCCAGCACCGACCTCCACGGCAGAGCCGCACTCCACTAGAGAATAATGGAGCCTCCAGCACGACCTCCACCCGCAGAGCTGCACTCCACATAGAGATAATGAAGCCTCAGCACTAACCTCCACCGCAGAGCGCACTTACATAGAGAATAATGGCGCCTCCAGCACCGACCTCCACCGCAGAGCCGCACTCACATAGAGAATAATGGAGCCTCCAGCACCACCTCCACCGCAGAGCCACACTCCACATAGAGAATGGAGCTCCGCACTGACCTCCACCAGCATCACACTCCACTAGAGAATAATGGAGACTCCAGCAACTACCTCCACCGCAGAGCCCACTCCACATAGAGAATAATGGAGCCTCCAGCACCTACCTCCACCGCAGAGCACACTCCACATAGAGAATGGAGCCTCCAGCATGACCTCCACCCGCAGTCACACTCCACATAGAGAATAATGGAGCTCCAGCAACTACCTCCACCCGCAGAGCCACACTCCACATAGAGAATAATGGAGCCTCCAGCACCTACCTCCACCCGCAGAGCCACCTCCACATAGAGAATGGAGCCTCCAGCACTGACCTCCACCCGCAGTCACACTCCACATAGAGAATAATGGAGACTCCAGCAACTACCTCCACCCGCAGAGCACACTCCACATAGAGAATAATGGAGCCTCCAGCACTACCTCACCCGCAGAGCCACTCCACATAGAGAATAATGTAGCCTCCAGCACCTACCTCCACCAGCAGAGCCGCACTCCACATAGAGAATAATGGAGCCTCCAGCACCGACCTCCACCCGCAGAGCCACACTCCACATAGAGAATAATGGAGCCACCAGCACCGACTCCACCCGCAGAGCCACACTCCAAATAGAGAATAATGGAGCCTCCAGCACCTACCTCCACCCGCAGAGCCGCACTCCACATAGAGAATAATGGAGCCTCCAGCACTACCTCCACCCACAGAGCCGCACTACACAGAGAATAATGGAGCCTCCAGCACCGACCTCCACCGCAGAGCCGCACTCCACATAGAGAATAATGGAGCCTCCAGCACCGACCTCCACCCGCAGAGCGCACTTCACATAGAGAATAACGGAGCCTCCACCCGCAGAGCCGCACTCCACATAGAGAATAATGGAGCCTCCAGCACCTACCTCCACCCACAGAGCGCACTCCACATAGAGAATAATGGAGCCTCCAGCACCGACCTCCACCCGCAGAGCTGCACTCCACATAGAGAATAATGGAGAATCCAGCACTACCTCCACCGCAGAGCCGCACTCCACATAGAGAATAATGGAGACTACAGCAACTACCTCCACCGCAGAGCCGCACTCCACATAGAGAATAATGGAGCCTCCAGCACTGACCTCCACCCGCAGAGCCCACTCCACATAGAGAATAATGGAGCCTCCAGCACGACCTCCACCCGCAGAGCCACACTCCACATAGGAATATGGAGCCCCAGCACGACCTCCACCCGCAGAGCCGCACTCCACATAGAGATAATGGAGCCTCCAGCACCTACCTCCACCCGAGACCACTCCACATAGAGAATAATGGAGCCTCCAGCACTACCTCCACCCGCAGAGCCACACTCCACATAGAGAATAATGGAACCTCCAGCACCGACCTCCACCGCAGAGCCCACTCCACATAGAGAATAATGGAGCCTCCAGCACCGACCTCCACCCGCAGAGCACACTCCACATAGAGAATAATGGAGATCCAGCACCTACCTCCACCCGCAGAGCCGCACTCCACATAGAGAATAATGGAGCCTCCAGCACCGACCTCCACCCGCAGAGGCGCACTTCACATAGAGAATAAGGAGCCTCCACCCGCAGAGCCGCACTCCACATAGAGAATAATGGAGCCTCCAACACCTACCTCCACCCCAGAGCCGCACTCCACATAGAGAATAATGGAGCCTCCAGCACCGACCTCCACCCGCAGAGCCGCACTCCACATAGAGAATAATGGAGCCTCCAGCACCGACCTCCACCCGCAGAGCCGCACTCCACATAGAGCATAATGAAGCCTCCAGCACCAACCTCCACCCGCAGAGCCGCACTCTACATAGAGAATAATGGGCTCCAGCACCGACCTCCCCGTAGAGCCACACTCCACATAGAGAATAATGGAGCCTCCAGTACCTACCTCCACCGCAGAGCCCACTCCACATAGAGAAATGGAGCCTCCAGCACCGACCTCCACCCGCA
This sequence comes from Oophaga sylvatica, assembly GCA_033576555.1. NCBI lineage: Eukaryota > Metazoa > Chordata > Amphibia > Anura > Dendrobatidae > Oophaga > Oophaga sylvatica. Next base: position 8,320,365 of record JARQOD010000003.1, on the reverse strand, counting down.
GCCGTACTCCACATAGAGAATAATGGAGCTCCAGCACTACCTCCACCGCAGAGCCACACTCCACATAGAGAATAATGGAGCCTCCAGCACCGACCTCCACCCGCAGAGCCCACTCCACATAGAGAATAATGGAGCCTCCAGCACCGACCTCCACCCGCAGAGCTGCACTCCACATAGAGAATAATGGCGCCTCCAGCACCGACCTCCACCCGCAGAGCCGCACTCCACATAGAGAATAATGGAGCCTCCAGCACCTACCTCCACCCGCACTCCACATAGAGAATAATGGAGCCTCCAGCACCTACCTCCACCCGCAGAGCCGCACTCCACATAGAGAATAATGGAGCCTCCAGCACCGACCTCCACCCGCAGAGCCGCACTCCACATAGAGAATAATGGAGCCTCCAGCACCGACCTCCACCCGCAGAGCCACACTCCACATAGAGAATAATGGAGCCTCCAGCACCTACCTCCACCCGCAGAGCCGCACTCCACATAGAGAATAATGGAGCCTCCAGCACCGACCTCCACCCGCAGAGCCGCACTCCACATAGAGAATAATGGAGCCTCCAGCACCGACCTCCACCCGCAGAGCCACACTCCACATAGAGAATAATGGAGCCTCCAGCACCTACCTCCATCCGCAGAGCCGCACTCCACATAGAGAATAATGGAGCCTCCAGCACCGACCTCCACCCGCAGAGCCGCACTCCACATAGAGAATAATGGAGCCTCCAGCACCGACTTCCACCCGCAGAGCCGCACTCCACATAGAGAATAATGGAGCCTCCAGCACCTACCTCCACCCGCAGAGCCGCACTCCACATAGAGAATAATGGAGCCTCCAGCACCTACCTCCACCCGCAGAGCCGCACTCCACATAGAGAATAATGGAGCCTCCAGCACCGACCTCCACCCGCAGAGCCACACTCCCAATAGAGAATAATGGAGCCTCCAGCACCTACCTCCACCCGCAGAGCCGCACTCCACATAGAGAGTAATGGAGCCTCCAGCACCGACCTCCACCCGCAGAGCCGCACTTCACATAGAGAATGGAGCCTCCACCCGCAGAGCCGCACTCCACATAGAGAATAATGGAGCCTCCAGCACCTACCTCCACCCACAGAGCCGCACTCCACATAGAGAATAATGGAGCCTCCAGCACCGACCTCCACCCGCAGAGCTGCACTCCACATAGAGAATAATGGCGCCTCCAGCACCGACCTCCACCCGCAGAGCCGCACTCCACATAGAGAATAATGGAGCCTCCAGCACCTACCTCCACCCGCACTCCACATAGAGAATAATGGAGCCTCCAGCACCTACCTCCACCCGCAGAGCCGCACTCCACATAGAGAATAATGGAGCCTCCAGCACCGACCTCCACCCGCAGAGCCGCACTCCACATAGAGAATAATGGAGCCTCCAGCACCGACCTCCACCCGCAAGAGCCACACTCCACATAGAGAATAATGGAGCCTCCAGCACCTACCTCCACCCGCAGAGCCGCACTCCACATAGAGAATAATGGAGCCTCCAGCACCGACCTCCACCCGCAGAGCCGCACTCCACATAGAGAATAATGGAGCCTCCAGCACCGACCTCCATCCGCAGAGCCACACTCCACATAGAGAATAATGGAGCCTCCAGCACCTACCTCCACCCGCAGAGCCGCACTCCACATAGAGAATAATGGAGCCTCCAGCACCGACCTCCACCCGCAGAGCCACACTCCACATAGAGAATAATGGAGCCTCCAGCACCTACCTCCATCCGCAGAGCCGCACTCCACATAGAGAATAATGGAGCCTCCAGCACCGACTTCCACCCGCAGAGCCGCACTCCACATAGAGAATAATGGAGCCTCCAGCACCTACCTCCACCCGCAGAGCCGCACTCCACATAGAGAATAATGGAGCCTCCAGCACCTACCTCCACCCGCAGAGCCGCACTCCACATAGAGAATAATGGAGCCTCCAGCACCGACCTCCACCCGCAGAGCCGCACTCCACATAGAGAATAATGGAGCCTCCAGCACCGACCTCCACCCGCAGAGCCACACTCCACATAGAGAATAATGGAGCCTCCAGCACCTACCTCCACCCGCAGAGCCGCACTCCACATAGAGAATAATGGAGCCTCCAGCACCGACCTCCACCCGCAGAGCCGCACTCCACATAGAGAATAATGGAGCCTCCAGCACGACCTCCATCCGCAGAGCCACACTCCACATAGAGAATAATGGAGCCTCCAGCACCTACCTCCACCCGCAGAGCCGCACTCCACATAGAGAATAATGGAGCCTCCAGCACCGACCTCCACCCGCAGAGCCACACTCCACATAGAGAATAATGGAGCCTCCAGCACCTACCTCCATCCGCAGAGCCGCACTCCACATAGAGAATAATGGAGCCTCCAGCACCGACCTCCACCCGCAGAGCCGCACTCCACATAGAGAATAATGGAGCCTCCAGCACCGACTTCCACCCGCAGAGCCGCACTCCACATAGAGAATAATGGAGCCTCCAGCACCTACTCCACCCGCAGAGCCGCACTCCACATAGAGAATAATGGAGCCTCCAGCACCTACCTCCACCCGCAGAGCCGCACTCCACATAGAGAATAATGGGGCCTCCAGCACCGACCTCCACCCGCAGAGCCGCACTCCACATAGAGAATAATGGAGCCTCCAGCACCGACCTCCACCCGCAGAGCCGCACTCCACATAGAGAATAATGGAGCCTCCAGCACCGACCTCCACCCGCAGAGCCGCACTCCACATAGAGAATAATGGAGCCTCCAGCACCGACCTCCACCCGCAGAGCCGCACTCCACATAGAGAATAATGGAGCCTCCAGCACCGACCTCCACCCACAGAGCCGCACTACACATAGAGAATAATGGAGCCTCCAGCACCGACCTCCACCTGCAGAGCCGCACTCCACATATATGGCTGCTCTGTGTGCACAGGACCTGTGATGAGGTCACAGGAGGGGAGGAGTCAGGGTCACATGATATCCGGAGTGCAGACGCTACATGGAGACTTCTCCTCAGTCAGTGACATTCCCGCCATTATTCCCCTCACTACTGGCACAATTCCCCCGCGCCGCCTTTTCTCCACAGTGTTATGTGTGGAATGTACCGTGTGATTTCTCTGGAGACAGATAGACCCCACACATGAGGGAATTATTAGCCCCAATTTTTTTTTATTTTCACAAGGGTAACCGGATATATACTATATGGCGGCATATTTCTCTTGACTTATTGTATTTTATTACAGTGGTAAAATTTATTTGATATGACGAGTTTATTTGTGAAATATAATACAAAATAATACTGTGGTACCGTGTTAGCCAGAAAAATTGATGTAAATACTTATGTCCAGGGGTGGGATTCAAATTTTTAACAACAGGTTCTGTGTTTGTGACGCGCACCACATTGGTGGTACCAGGGCTATGGGGTACTCGGCACCGAGCCCATGAAAGTCTATGGGATTTGTCACTGGCGGCAGGACTCGGTCCGTGGCCCTGGCGGTCATGCATTGGGGGATATTCACAGGGGAATTGTAGATTAGATAGTTCGTGACGCCACCTGTGGTATCTGATCAATTGGACCAGCGCTGCTATATGGATCTTCACAGGGGATGTTATGGGGCAGCTAGGTGGTAGGCCTCCCACAGGTGAGACCGATCCCTGGAAGTCTATGGTGGTGCAGGGTGTAGGTAATAAAGCAGTCTCACACAAGGTAATCTCTTTCCATACCTTTACTTGCAGATGTTTCAGGCAGGTCCCGGGGAGCTGGTCGGGGTGGAGAATGCACATTCGGGATAACCGCTGAGCAGGTTAGAGGCCTCCTTTACTTCATATGTATGTGAGTCCAAACTTGCATGAAGCGAAGTTAACTCTGTAATCTCCAGCTTGTTTCAATAGCTGCAACGCCCGGCCGACATTGTGATGGAGCCTTCTATGTCTCTGATTTCCAGATGTTGGTGAGAACTAAGGCGTTGGGGCTGATCAGGCCTTGCCCGTCCTGTCCTCCCTGACTCCGTTTACGTATCAGCGCTTAGGGCTACCTTCTGCTACTTGTAGTCCAGAAAGCCTCCGGTTATCTTGTTACTAGGCGTGAAGCGCTAGCAACGCCTCGGACCCCGGTGTCCGGTGAATTAGTGCAGGTAATCCGGTACCTGAAGCACTTATCTCTGTCCTTCTCCACTGCGCCCTTCGCCCTGCTCTCGCTCTTAACATAAGCACTTGTAGCTTTGATGGAAATGTCAGCTTTCTCCAGAGCTCACTGAACAGCTCTCAGGATCCTCCAAGTCCAGACTGGACTGACACTGAACTACACTGTACTAAGACAGGAAGCTGACTGACTGAACTCCTCTCCCTCCTTAACAGAACTGAACACTGGGAATGACTCACTCCTGAGTCTCCCAAGGCTTGAATCATCTGACTGCTACGTGTCACTCCCTTTTATACCCCTGATGGGTGTGTCTGAAAGTGTGAGTGACGTGAATGGATATCAAGCTTTTGCGGTTACCTTCCTGTGCATTTTCCTGGATTATGTGTGCCTGACATAGCTGGGCCACACATCCCCCCTTGGTTAAGCACAGCACTCCCGGGCTGTAAAAGAGAAAAGAAAAACATTTTTGTTTTTGCGTTAAACATAAAAATTTTTAACTCATCCCATCCGGGAGGTGAGGACTCTTTAACGTTACAATTTGTACATTAGAAAAATACAAAAGTATCAAAGTATCAAAACATTTCCATAAATACTAGATAATATTCTTGTGGAGGACCCGCACCAAAAACCTCCCACGTGGGTCCTGGGTGGGCTGCAGGACTTCATTGCTGCAGACCTCACTCTAGGCCACACCATACGGGTTTTTCTTCAGAGGTAGTTCAAGGCTTTGTGTAAAACCAAGATAAGGCACCGTAGTGCAAACTATTTACATTTAAAGTTTTTGGGCTGGCACAGTCCACAGCCACGCAGTCCATGCATGATAAAAGACACATTTCAAGTAATCACATTAATACTTTAACTTCTATTAAAGTGCAAAAATCTTCTTTGTAAAACTTTATACAATAACCATTAACCTGTTAACTTTCATTATTTAATTCTTTTACCCAGCCAGGTATTCTACTTTAAGTTATGTAAACATCATACATATTATTAAACGTTTTAAATAATGTGCAATTCTGTCAAACTTCTTCATCAACTTTTTACAATTCTTTCAGTTGCAGTAAACCCTGTCTGGGTCCTACTGGCTTTTATCTTCCTTCTTAGTAGTGGCGACGTTGACCTTTTCCATCCCTGGGGACAGAATAACACGATGCCCTTGTGTTCCCATTACCAGCATATCGTGTCCTGCTATGTAGGTCTGGGTAGCGACAGTTCTCACTGTGGTCCCACCGGGTACTTCTTTTAGGTATGATGCAAGTGGCGTTGCTGATGATGCCGCGGTAACTTGCGATGCAGATTGTGATGCAGTTTGCGATGCGGATTGCGATGCAGATTGCAATGCAGGTTGGGGCATAGGCGGCAGTGTTGACTGTGACGTTGGCTGCGATGCGAAGGGCGACGTAGATCGAGAGGAGTACGCAGGGGACGATGCCGACACACGGCCTGGTGCTGTTGGGGCCCGGGACTGGGACGCTGCGGTTTTATGTGCGTTACCGGCGTCGGGAACGGGGTCTCTGACAATGGAAACATTTAGGGCATACCATCCCTTTAAACCCCAGTGCCGGGTGTAATTAACGATGTCCCCATTTACCAGATCCCTTCCCGGATGACCGATGGGCAGGTGGGACTCCACATCCCGGCGGCTTACAAAGACTCCCGGATATAGGCCCGGTTCCCGGATAAAGCCCCAGCCCTTGCGGAGCTGAAATTCTACGATGCACCCCTGGCGCCGCGGTTCCCGTAGCGTACCTTTGTCTTTACGGACCATCTCTTTGTCGGCGAGGAACTTCTCATGCTGTTGTTGTCGGTTCCGTTGTATCTCCCTCTCTTCCTCCTGCCGTTGTCTCTTTTCCTCACAGCGTTGCCAGGCATTACTAGTTTGGAAGTCATAAGTCACGTCATCCAATCGTTCCATCTCGTCCCAGTCTATCTCCGGCAATGATGGCTGGGACCCCTCCGGTGTTCCTACCGGGGAATCGTAGTCTGCTGCGGCCTCCTGGCCTGGCTGGCACTCCGGAACGGGCAGGGCCTCCTCAGCCTCCTTCTCCTCCACCTCTCCATCGGTGGGATCAGGTACAGCACTTTTGGGGGCGGCCTCCGGTTGTCCTTTAGCCTTTTTCAGCAGGGACTCTGGAAAACCAAGTGATGGGGTGATGTCTGTGGGAGAGAACACTGCTTCCCACAGCAGCCGCTGTGTCTGGGCACGCCAGCGTCCCTCGGTCTCCTTCATGTCTGCATGACGCTGGATTAGTCTTCTGAACACCGCATTTTCTCTCTTTAATTCCAGTATAGCGGGGTCAGTGTCCCGATCTGGGGACAGCTCCGGCACAGGCAGTAAATCCTCCGGGGAGCAGGGTTTGTACGCCTCCACTCCTCCGCACAGATTCTCCTGTCCTTCCGCCATCTCACTCCAGGCCAGACTGTGATTTCCATCAGGAACAATCTGGTCCCTTCCGTGGAGGCGGGATTTGCGTCTCCTCCTTTTTGCATAGAAGATGAAGAGGAGGCGTATTTCCTTAGCAGTGGGACAGGCTCGCACATTATAGTAGCATTTTGAGAGGGCGGCCATAACTTTCGCGCCACAGTGGGGGTACACGCCACGAATGCATGCCCACCTTCTTCACCAGCGCCTCAGGGCGCGAATATTGCGGTAAAAATGGCGGTAGATGGCGCCAAAAATAGTAAACAGCGATACAGTCTTTTTCACAAAACAGTTCAATAGGCAACACAGGACTCACAATTTGCAAGCTTCGGATCCTGTTTGTGACGCCAAAGATGACGCGCACCACATTGTTGGTACCAGGGCTATGGGGTACTCGGCACCGAGCCCATGAAAGTCTATGGGATTTTTCACTGGCGGCAGGACTCGGTCCGTGGCCCTGGCGGTCATGCAATGGGGGATATTCACAGGGGAATTGTAGATTAGATAGTTCGTGACACCACCTGTGGTATCTGATCAATTGGACCAGCGCTGCTATATGGATCTTCACAGGGGATGTTATGGGGCAGCTAGGTGGTAGGTCTCCCACAGGTGAGACCAGTCCCTGGAAGTCTATGGTGGTGCAGGGTGTAGGTAATAAAGCAGTCTCACACAAGGCAATCTCTTTCCATACCTTTACTTGCAGATGTTTCAGGCAGGTCCCGGGGAGCTGGTCGGGGTGGAGAATGCACATTCGGGATAACCGCTGAGCAGGTTAGAGGCCTCCTTTACTTCATATGTATGTGAGTCCAAACTTGCATGAAGCGAAGTTAACTCTGTAATCTCCAGCTTGTTTCAATAGCTGCAACGCCCGGCCGACATTGTGATGGAGCCTTCTATGTCTCTGATTTCCAGATGTTGGTGAGAACTAAGGCGTTGGGGCTGATCAGGCCTTGCCCGTCCTGTCCTCCCTGACTCCGTTTACGTATCAGCGCTTAGGGCTACCTTCTGCTACTTGTAGTCCAGAAAGCCTCCGGTTATCTTGTTACTAGGCGTGAAGCGCTAGCAACGCCTCGGACCCCGGTGTCCGGTGAATTAGTGCAGGTAATCCGGTACCTGAAGCACTTATCTCTGTCCTTCTCCACTGCGCCCTTCGCCCTGCTCTCGCTCTTAACATAAGCACTTGTAGCTTTGATGGAAATGTCAGCTTTCTCCAGAGCTCACTGAACAGCTCTCAGGATCCTCCAAGTCCAGACTGGACTGACACTGAACTACACTGTACTAAGACAGGAAGCTGACTGACTGAACTCCTCTCCCTCCTTAACAGAACTGAACACTGGGAATGACTCACTCCTGAGTCTCCCAAGGCTTGAATCATCTGACTGCTACGTGTCACTCCCTTTTATACCCCTGATGGGTGTGTCTGAAAGTGTGAGTGACGTGAATGGATATCAAGCTTTTGCGGTTACCTTCCTGTGCATTTTCCTGGATTATGTGTGCCTGACATAGCTGGGCCACACATCTGTGCGTCGGAAAACCACACCCATTTTAAGTCACACCCATTTTAAGCCACACCCATTTTTAAAGCCACACCCATTCACACACACCTTTTCCTCAAACATATAAATAGGGGCGCAGACAGTTGAAAAACAATAAATTGGAATGAGATGAGAACAGTGCACATTCTGGCCAGCGGCTCTCCTGACCCGAGTATGACAGCTGCAGATATTTCTATATATATATTTCTATGCAGCTGTCTCACTTGACTGACCGGCTGGCCAGGCTGTGCACTACATTCTGATTAAGAAGTCTCTTTCTAGTCTCATACTGAACTGAAGATTAAACTATAGTATTATGTAGCTGGGACTTACAGTTCTACCTTCTATCCAGAAATACAATATACAATAATTAGTGATGAGTGAACGTACTCGGATAAGGTGTTATCTGAGCATGCTCGGGTTCTAACCGAATGTCTTCTGCATGCTCAAAAAATATGTTCCAGTCCCCGCGGTTGTATGTCTCATGGCTGTTCGACACCCGCAACACATGCAGGGATTGCCTAACAAACAAGCACATTTGCTCATCAATAATAATAATAATGTATTTATTTCTCTAAGGATAGGGTCACACGACCGTATTTTGTCTCATCCGAGAAAATCGTTCCGATTAAGCTAATCACACTCTGATCGGAGTTTGATCAGAGTGTGCTCACAGCGTGCTCCGATTTTCGCGGATGTGGAGAAGGTGGAAATAAAAAGTTCCCCATCTTCTTCATTCTGTAAAGCTGTGAAAATCAGACTGCATTCAGATGTCATCCGAGTGCAGTCTGATTTTTTTTTCACGGACTCACTGATTTGCCTGGCTGAGTGCGATCCCATAATCGGATGCAACTCGTGCGTGCTGCCATTTTTTCTTCTGACCAAAAATACGATTGTTTGGATCAGCCTAAAGTCGATACTACATAATATCTGAATAATAAACGTGTGTCTAATATCTAGACAAATGGGGAGATGCTGGGACTTATACTAGTGATTGTAATAATAGAACATATTTATTGTATTACCTGCAGTAATCTCTATAGATCAGATGCCAATATGCAATGCTGGGACTTACAGTTCCCCCACCACCACTGCATGTACAGTAACTAAGGTACAATATAGGTATTACTGTCATCTTTATAAAGCAGACCGTATAAAAAGCCGCAGGATGTAAATGTGACTCTATACACCTGGGTACATACAAGTGGATTGCAAGCTTCTCGGTAATAATGTCTAAGAAGGCACCAGGATCTGGGAGCTGGTGGTCTGTCTCCACCTGGGGGCTTTCTACAGCTGTGCCCTACAGACAGCTCTGGGCATAGACCTCAAGCTCTCCAGAGAAGAAGACAACGCAGGGGCTAGAAGAACTGCTCTTCCATGGAGGCCTTACTACTCTGACCGGCGTCTATCTATCATAGATAGACGCCGGTCCGACCACCTCAGTCCACACAGACACACTCCTCCAGCTCCACTGCAGGGCCCAGGCAGCACCACAGCTCAGGTCACACAGTACCCCTCTCCGGCTCCGCCTCCGCCTCGTGACTAAATAAGATGGCCGCCGGTCAGACCACCTCAGTCCACACAGACACACTCCTCCAGCTCCACTGCAGGGCCCAGGCAGCACCACAGCTCAGCTCACACAGTACCTCTCTCCTCTCCGACTCGTGACTAAAGAAGATGGCCGCCGGTCAGACCACCTCAGTCCACACAGACACACTCCTTCAGCTCCACTCCAGGGCCCAGGCAGCGCCGCAGCTCAGCTCACACAGTACCTCTCTCCTCTCCGCCTCGTGACTAAAGAAGATGGCCGCCGGTCAGACCACCTCAGCCCACACAGACACACTCCTCCAGCTCCACTCCAGGGCCCAGGCAGCGCCGCAGCTCAGCTCACACAGTACCTCTCTCCTCTCCGCCTCGTGACTAAAGATGGCCGCGGCCGCGCTGCTACCCAATTGCCGCAATGCAGAGATCAGTCCGCGGGGGTCGGGGCTGGCGGTGTGTTGCGGCGCTGCAAGCTGGCTGCAAAATAGTACTGGACATGGGCGTACCCAGGATCAAAACTAGGGGGGGGGGCAAGCCAATGTCGCATCTTATACAGGTCACATCATATACACTGTACATTATACTGCATATTAGGTATGGAGCATTAGAACTGTTGTATATTGTATAATACAGCAGTGTATGCGACACTACGCTGTATATACCATATATTATACATGGCAGTCGCGCTCATGTCAGGAGCGGTACCAGCAAGTCCGAGGATTGCAGTGCAATCCTCGCATGAGTTATATGGCCGTCTGTCTATGCCCTTGTTATAATAATACTGAAATATTAATCTATTATTAAAGTATTAAGGAGCTCACAAGTAAAAAAAAGCTCCCTACCTCCCCTGTCCCCCACCCACACCCCATCGTCTCACATGCACCCCTTAGTGTTCTGTCCCACTGACCCCACAATACCCCCATCCTCTTACATTCAACCCCAGTGACCTGTCCACCCTCCCTCACAATACCCATCCTCTCACATCAACCCCTGTGCGCCAGCCCCCACAATATCCCCATCCTCTCACATTAACCCCCCAGTGCCCTAGCCCCAACAATACTCCATACTCTTACATTCACCCCAGTGCCCTGTACCCCTCCCCCACAATATCCCCATCCTCTCACATTAACCCCCCCAGTGCCCTAGCCCCCACAAAACCCCATACTCTTACATTCACCCCAGTGCCCTGTACCCCTCCCCCACAATACCCCATCCTCTCACATTACCCCCCCAGTGCCCTAGCCCCCACAATAACCCCATCCTCTTATTCACCCCAGTGCCCTGTACCCCCATCCTCTCACATCCCCCCACAGTGACCATGACATGCCTGAGCAGAATGAATTTAATAAATTCCGTCCCCTCTTACCATGAAGCTGCAGGCAGTGGCTGAGGCAGGAGCAGGAGCACATTACTCCCATGGTACCGGATCGCCGCTCTGATTCTCCCCTGTTTGGGAACCGGCTGCTTTTTGAACAACCGATTCCATCGAACCGGGATGAACCGGCTGAATCCCACCCCTGCTTATGTCCCAAAAAATGAGGAAAGTATTCAAGGAGTGATACCTTTATTGGCTATTATCAGAGAAATTATATTAGCAAGCTTTCAGGGCTCAGGCGGCCCCTTCATCAGGCTATATTACAAGTGAATTACTGAGAAGAGATGGCAGCATAAAATCATTTATCTCCAGGTAATTGGTTACACACCTCAGGTGTAAGTGGTGAAGGATCGGGATTGTGCACCGTGATTTTATTAATCTCTCTAAAGTCCAAGCACGGACGCAGCCCTCCATCATTAACAAAAAACCCCACAGCGACTGGAGAGGTGGATGGCCGTATATGAGCCTTAGCCGCACTCTGGAAGGGGTTAAATAAACGAGATTTCGGCATTTTAGCTCCTGGTATGGAGTCGATAGCACAATCAGATGCCGCCATATAATAGCTGTCCGGTCACTGGTGATAATTCCCTCATGTGTGGGGTCTATTTGTCTCCAGAGAAATCACACGTTACATTCCACACATAACACTGTGGAGAAAAGGCGGCGCGGGGGAATTGTGCCAGTAGTGAGGGGAATAATGGCGGGAATGTCACTGACTGAGGAGAAGTCTCCATGTAGCGTCTGCACTCCGGATATCATGTGACCCTGACTCCTCCCTCCTGTGACCTCATCACAGGTCCTGTGTGCACAGAGCAGCCATATATGTGGAGTGCGGCTCTGCAGGTGGAGGTAAGTGCTGGAGGCTCCATTATTCTCTATGTGGAGTGTGGCTCTGCGGGTGGAGGTCGGTGCTGGAGGCTCCATTATTCTCTATGTGGAGTGTGGCTCTGCGGGTGGAGGTAGGTGCTGGAGGCTCCATTATTCTCTATGTGGAGTGCGGCTCTGCGGGTGGAGGTAGGTGCTGGAGGCTCCATTATTCTTTATGTGGAGTGCGGCTCTGCGGGTGGAGTCGGTGCTGGAGGCTCCATTATTCTCTATGTGGAGTGTGGCTCTGCGGGTGGAGGTCGGTGCTGGAGGCTCCATTATTCTCTATGTGGAGTGCGGCTCTGCGGGTGGAGGTCGGTGCTGGAGGCTCCATTATTCTCTATGTGGAGTGTGGCTCTGCGGGTGGAGGTCGGTGCTGGAGGCTCCATTATTCTCTATGTGGAGTGCGGCTCTGCGGGTGGAGGTAGGTGCTGGAGGCTCCATTATTCTCTATGTGGAGTGCGGCTCTGCGGGTGGAGGTAGGTGCTGGAGGCTCCATTATTCTCTATGTGGAGTGCGGCTCTGCGGTGGAGGTTGGTGCTGGAGGCTCCATTATTCTCTATGTGGAGTGCGGCTCTGCGGGTTTAGGTAGGTGCTGGAGGCTCCATTATTCTCTATGTGGAGTGTGGCTCTGCGGGTGGAGGTCGGTGCTGGAGGCTCCATTATTCTCTATGTGGAGTGTGGCTCTGCGGGTGGAGGTCGGTGCTGGAGGCTCCATTATTCTCTATGTGGAGTGCGGCTCTGCGGGTGGAGGTCGGTGCTGGAGGCTCCATTATTCTCTATGTGGAGTACGGCTCTGCGGGTGGAGGTAGGTGCTGGAGGCTCCATTATTCTCTATGTGGAGTGTGGCTCTGCGGGTGGAGGTCGGTGCTGGAGGCTTCATTATTCTCTATGTGGAGTGCGGCTCTGCGGGTGGAGGTAGGTGCTGGAGGCTCCATTATTCTCTATGTGGAGTGCGGCTCTGCGGGTGGAGGTCGGTGCTGGAGGCTCCATTATTCTCTATGTGGAGTGCTGCTCTGCGGGTGGAGGTCGGTGCTGGAGGCTCCATTATTCTCTATGTGGAGTGCGGCTCTGCGGGTGGAGGTAGGTGCTGGAGGCTCCATTATTCTCTATGTGGAGTGCGGCTCTGCGGGTGGAGGTCGGTGCTGGAGGCTCCATTATTCTCTATGTGGAGTGCGGCTCTGCGGGTGGAGGTCGGTGCTGGAGGCTCCATTATTCTCTATGTGGAGTGTGGCTCTGCAGGGGGAGGTCGGTGCTGGAGGCTCCATTATTCTCTATGTGGAGTGCGGCTCTGCGGGTGGAGGTCGGTGCTGGAGGCTCCATTATTCTCTATGTGGAGTGCGGCTCTGCGGGTGGAGGTAGGTGCTGGAGGCTTCATTATTCTCTATGTGGAGTGCGGCTCTGTGGGTGGAGGTCGGTGCTGGAGATTCCCCATTATTCTCTATGTGGAGTGCGGCTCTGCGGGTGGAGGTAGGTGCTGGAGATTCCCCATTACTGAGCGCGGGGGACATTAACCCCTTCACCACGGAGACTCTTTTGGGGTTTTTGCCACTTTATAAGAATCATTACGTTTTTGTTCTGTTTCTTGTAATAGATACATACGACCCAACTATGGGAGACAGGAAGGGAGAAACGGATTGTTCTCATAGTACAGGCCCCTTTCTTGCCCCCACACAGTGTAATGCTCCTTATGCAGTATATATAATGCCCCCAATATGCCCCTTATGCAGTATGTATGATGCCCCCCACACAGTATAATGCCCCCCACACAGTATAATGCCCCATTATGCCCCTGTAAGCAGGTGACCGGATTCAACACACAGACAAAGTAACCAATATAATTATTGATTTCCCTGATAATGGGAATTATGATCACTATGGTAACAGTGAATAATTCAAAACAGGGGATTACGAGGTGAAATCTACAATATCAGATATACAATGAATTCTCCGGCTCACTCTCGCTGTAATAGCAGCCTCTAACCAAATGTTACTTTACCTACTGAAAAGGGTGATTTTCCTGATACACATGGTCGACAACACTGTCTCTTCTGTGAACACAGTCCATAGCGGGGTCTCCGCCTTTTCCCATTAGGTCATACGTCCTAACAAAGTCTAGCAAGGCTCGCTGGGCCGCCTTCACTTCAACCAGCTTTCACCTTGTCTGTTGTACTACCCTGAACCAACACCTGTACTGACGTCAGTGCTGGAAGCAATGGCCGGGTCACTCGCGCCTCCTGCTCTTTACTGCAGGCGTATACTACTGAGCGGAATCTCCTCACAGATCAGTGGCACATCTGTCTCTTGTACCAGAAGTAATGAGAGCTGGGACTCTGCTCTTGCCTGGCGGACTCTGGACTCTGAGTCTTGATCAGCGCAGGTCTGGTTCTCGTGCCTTGGCTGGTGTAGTCTGGACTCTGGGACTCGTCTGGTGCCGCTTGGGTTCTGCCACCACAACCAGCTGCCTCGGGCGCTTTACCATGGCCTGGTACCTCAGATTCTTCCCAGACACTCCTTTCTTTTCTTGGCACCAAATGTATTCTTTCTTTGGGGCTATATTCTTTATAATATCAGGAAACTGCGTCATCAAGGTCACCTGACCTGGTGTACCATCTAGACTCTTCCTGAACCTCTCCCCCTTCCCATTGATTCCACTGCGTCTCGTCTGGACAGCAGATGGCAGTCTTTTTGTACAAATGCCGCACAGTCCTGAGGATTTGTTCTGAAAATGATCGCCAAACATACATTTGGCACAAATATAGCACATTCAGTTCGTGATCGGAAAACCGAGCAAAATTTTATAAAATCGATAAAAATCGGTTACATTCGGTAAAAGTGCGGAAAAATATTTGCATTGCCTCAAAAGTATTTTCAGCACTTTAGCAATGATAATGAGCGTTTGGTATGTGTTTGAGGGGAGGCGGTTTGGAGAGCTCAGAGGTGCCAACTTTATGTGTGCACATTGCGACTATCCAATCAGGGCGCAGGAAACACTCACAATGTCCTGACACAACGGCTTGTGTCATTGGCTGGTGAAATCACAGGGCTGCATATAAATAGCGGACATCTTGTTTTAGTGCCATTTTGACACTGATACAGTGCAGATAGTCTGCTCCTGATGCTGTTACTAGCAAGACTTCAGCTATTTAGTTAGGTGGTTGTATATCAGTCAGATACTGTCCAGTGTGGATGTAAAGTTTACCTTCCAGAATTTTTTTTGGGGGGGCATTACTGAGGTACTCATACAAAGCCGGCAGGTCACATGTCCTACAAGATGTGTTGTGCACTGCTTCTATAGTGCTCCATGCATGAGTATAGCATTCTAAATAATATTATTTCAGTAGGTAAATGTGAAAAAGCCTGCTGTAGCTCACATTTTAGCTAGTTAGTTAGGTGGTTGTATATCAGTCATATACTGTAGGTAGCTAGTGTCCAGTGTGGCTGTTAAATTTATCTTCCATCCCTTTTTTCTCTTTTTTGGTCATACTGAGGTGCACAAACAAATCCAGCAGGGCACATGTTGTGTGTAAGAGAATGGTCAGCCATAATATGCTCAGCGGCCATGATGAATCAGGAAGCCATCTTGTGAAAAGTTAGAATTCTAGCTTCAACTTATAAGTAGGATTAATAAAATGTATTTTGTGGAGATAGTAAGAAATGAGATCATGTCTAGTGGCGTTCATGTGGATCCAGGGTTGAGTAGGTCAAATAAATATATGGTCAATATGTGTAGAAGATAACTGTTGTTAGGGAAACAAGAACCATTAGAATGTCAAAGGCCTAAATTTATGGATATAGACTGGAGGAAGAGAGAATTAAGTGTCAAATGGTAGGAATTTATGGATAGGTCAGTGACTTTTATGTGTTTTTATGGAGTGTGTAGAAGAAACAATTAATGTGAAAAAATATCAATTAATGTTGTTGATTAATGTCGTCATACTATGCATATTTTTGCAGATTATGTGAACGCCTTATGCGCAAAAGGCAGGGCCCTAAGATTTCTTTGTCCTACCAGGTATAAAAAGCCACCTATATCTTAGTCCTGGCCATTTGCCATTCTGTTATATCGCTGTTACTTCCCTGCGAATCTTTGTTCGTCTACATCCTTGTTCTACGCCTATATACTTCAACTCGCTGACTATCTGTATCTGTCCTGCCGTGAATCTCTGAATAAACCTTCAACCTCAGCTTTAAGAGAAGATTGTCTACATATTTTTTCCCGGTCCCTCCAGCTCTCAGTAAGGACTTCTCTTACAAGTGGTGAGCCCAGCCAGGAGGAGCGGCTCCGGAGATCTGTCTCCAGAAGAACCACTGGAAAGAACTTGTAGATGAGAGCTTGGAGGTTGGAAGAAGAGAAAATAAAAAAAACCGCGTGTGGCCACACGTTAAATCGATCAAAGGAAGCCAGCCTGAAGGAGAACCTCTCGTGCATCGCTCCAAGTCTGCCCGATTTTTTTTATAAGAAAACTACAGAAGAAAAAAAGACTATAAAAATATATGTGCAACTAAGAAGAAGTGAACTTATCTACAAGGACGTGAAAATTATTTGCTGGGTAGCGAAGAGGCTTCAAAAGGCGAGGGGAGACGCCTAGCAAGCGTAACGAGAGAGGCTGGAGTCACGGCGGCACCTCTTTTGATTTCCTGGTCGACCCAGTCTGCAGCAGGTCGTCCATCAGAGAGAGGTGTGAGTATCTAACTGCTTAAATTGCATTTGTTGATACTAGGACAGAGAAAAAGTCGTCCTTGTAGACCATTGTATTAATATGGAGTGGTTACGGAAGCAGTCAGAGAAGTGTACTGGCGCACCCCAGCTGGAGGGGGTTAATATTGAAACCACGTGGTTAAATTGTATGCGTTGGTTTACTCAAGAGAACAGGGAATTAGATAGAAAAAATTTGTTAGGGAAGTCAAGTAGCCGGGTAGCGGCTTTGCGTAAGACAGTTATAACTTTTGATCAAGCTCTTGATAAGCAGCCTACACATCATTATGCCCATGGAGTTACACGGGGTGGGGCAGCGTATGGGGAGAGATTAGAACAGCTGAATGAAACATTGAAGCAAGCAGAGGTAGCACAAAGGGAGGGGGTCGAGTTGAGAACTTTGGCAGACCTCATAGCGCAGATGGAGTCTGCAATAGAGAAGCAGGGGGCGGGGGAGCTGACAATCTCACAGTGGAAGTCAATAGTGGAAAGCTGGGTGAGAGAATATACACACACGCAGGATAAGTTGTCCCGTCAGGTTCAGCAGATGCAGACACCGTTGATTAAAGAGATGGAAGAAGAGGAGAATAGAGATGATTTATCCCAGGAAGAATTTAAATATATCGCTGCCTCTACGCCTAGGATAGCCCCCAGCCAAATGTCACTAGTTCATCTTAAATTTGTTAAAAATCTGCCTAATTGGGAGGAAAGTAAGGAAGTGTTTTGTAATGTTCAGGGGTCTTGCAAAAATGTTAGATCTATGGAAGATGTTGTAGAGTCTATGTTAACCAATGTCAGGACAATGCAGTCCGAGGTGAAGGGTGATGAATCCCAGGTTTTTGCATACCATTCACCTCGGGTGTATCTGCTGATCCCGGGAGGTCCGGAATTCCGGGGGGCACGTACACCTGCCGAGAATGGGCAGGTCCCGTTCGGCAGAGCCCCCACGGGATCCCATGAGGGGTCCTCTCCTGTGTTATTTTTGCGGACAGCAAGGACATATTAAACATTTTTGTCCCAACCTGGTGCCAGAGACTGTACATCGGGAACCCCGGGTGCCATTTAATCCTCAGCAGCCCCAGGAGTTCTCGAGACCACCTGTCGGAGTCAGACCTCCGTATCCAGAAGTGAATGATCCTAGGCAGTATCTGTCACGGGTGTGTCGCTGCGAAGATCGTCGCGATTGCACACCCTGACTTCTCACAGCTGAGTTTCTGCTGCTGGGTGTTTTTCGGCAGTGAGAGAGTTAATTCTCCCTATCTCTGTGCTGGACAAGACCAGCCTCGCTCAGCTGCAATTAATGTTGCGATAGTTGGATTCCTTCAAATACCTGCCTGTCTGCTAGGGAAGTGTCGGTGAAAGCATTCATGCAGACCAGCAGAGCGGATCATATTGAGAAGTCTAAAGCTAAGAGTACCTGTTGTGGTTTTCTCCTCTCCTCGCTTTATTATTTATCTCCTTACCCGTTGGTGTTCCCTCTGTAGTGGTAGTTTTGTATGCAAGGTGTCTTTTATTTTACCCCTTGTACTATCTCGTTCGTCTTATACTGTGTATAGGTAGTTACCTTCCCGTTCCCTGTGGTGGTAATCAGGGTCCTTCTCAGGACTAGTGTCATGTATAGTGTACAGTTCCTATAGCGTCTTGTGCTTGGGTGCGAGGAAAACACAGGAGACATAGGTTGAAATGAAATGACTTGTATTACTTCATACAAGCATGCTGAAAAGTTCACACAGTTTGCAGGAACAGCGACAGGAGACACAGCAGGCCAGAGTAACTTCAAGCACTACAATAAATCTCCAAAGCAGGTTCAGGATCTCTTCTCTGTACCGTAATTCCTCTGCAAACATGGATTCACCAAACAGCAGGTTTCCAGAGTCCAAAAGTGTTCCAAGGTTCCTCAGTAGGGAATAGCTGGAGTACAAGTCCAAGGCTTCCAGGAGTCAGGTCACAGACTGACTGAGGCTTGATTCAGGAGCACTGATTGTTCAGCTGAGGCTGCTTAAGAAGCAAAAGGGAAGAATCAGGGCGGGAACATGAAAACTGGAAACTCCATATTAACTGAGGGCAAGAGCTGCAGAAAGACAGAAAGCAAAATGGCCGACGGAAAACTGAGTTTCAAGGAACATGTCAACAGAGACAAAGAACCTTACAACTAGATTACAGTGGTCAGGGATTCACAGGAGATAGGGTTACGCTGGCGGCCTAGACCTCTGTACCATCAACAGTACCTCCAGGTAGAGGGATTAGTCAGGACCCCAGCTTAGGGTCAGCACAGACCCCGGTCCTCCTGTATGCAGAGACAGCGTGACATTTTCACCGACCCACTAAAGATTTTCTCCAGTCACCATGGATCCAGTAGTCAGTCTAGCTCGGCAGTTGCAGAGTTTGTCCATGGAGCTGGCGGACGTTAAGTCCAAGGTTTTGTACCCCCCGGAGCAGGCCGGACCTGAACCTAAAGTAGCTCTCCCTGACAGATTCACTGGGGGCCGGGACAAGTTTTTTGCTTTCCGGGAGGCATGTAAATTGTACTTTCGTCTGCGACCTCGGTCATCTGGGAGTGAAGAACAAAGGGTGGGGATTGTCATCTCGCTCCTACAAGGAGACCCCCAATCCTGGGCGTTCGCTCTTCCCCCGGGCATCCCAGCTCTCCAGTCAGTGGATAGGTTTTTCCAGGACGTCCCTCCTGACAGCACCATGGGACGTCCTCCTCTTTGCTGGGACAGGAAACACACAAGAGATTAAAAGTCCCCTCCCCGCCCCCTTTTCCTCAGTGTGTGTTTCCTGTCCCTGCATGGAGGGACACACAGGAGACTTACCGGGTTCAGGGGGATCGTGAGGCCACGCCAGATCCTTCCCCCTGTGAAGCAGCCCAGGGCTGAAACTCTCCAGTGGGGAGTCCCTCAGCTCCAAAGACCAGGTGCGGCAGGCCCTGAATTGCGGACGTTCCTCCAGGTGGGAGGCTCTCGTCCGGGACCTCATACTGAGGGGTGCAAGGCGGTTCCTGGTAGGACAGCATCCCGCAGCCTGGCGAGTGCTTTGCGGTGGATACTTTCCATACCTCGGCTGTGACCAGCGTCCGGGGGAGCGGTTCACTTCCGGTTCAGCGTCGCACTTCCGGTGACGTCATATCCGGGAGACGCTCACCGCATGGAGAGCAGACGCTTCCTGGAACGACGAGAGCTGGTGGAGACCATTACAGCACCTAATCGTGAGTATGGGTGTGTGATCTAGAGACACGCCAAGACAGGTGACATATCGCCGCTTCCCCTATCGGCAGGACGCAGTAATTTGGTCAAGCAGCCTACCTTGTTCCTCATGGATACAGACGCGGCAGATGGCGGTGGGGTAAGTGCGCTTGGCGCAAAAAACCCAGCCATAACCTGACAGCCACCCAGGAATCCGACCTAATTAAGTTCCTGTCTTTTCTATAGGACAAAGGAACTTCGTCCGCTCCCATAACTACAAAAAAGGCTGGTAAAGCCTTAGCAAAATCAGCCAGGTGTCCGGTGTGTCACAGCAAACTGCCAGATGGCTATGACAGAACCTTTTGTTCTTCTTGTACCTCTAAGGTTATGAGAGATGAACAGCCTTCATTGCTTTCTGAAATGAGGCGCATGATTTCTGAGGAGGTTCAGGCCTCTATATCCACACTTACTCAGCAGTGGCCATGTAGTCCTGGCTCTAGTCGTAAGCGGCCCAGATGGGAAACGGATTCAAGAGAACAAGATTTAAGCTCTGAAAATAGATCAGATTTAGAAGAAGCTATTTCAGAGGAAGAAGGAGAACTTCCCCCCGACACTCAGGATAGGAAAAAGAAATTTCTATTTCAACCTGAGGATACTAAGAATCTGATTAGATCTGTACGGAACACCATGGAGATCGAGGAAACTCCCAGAACACAATCTAGACAGGATTTGATGTTCGGGGACTTACGTCTCAGAAAGAGACAGTTTTTCCTGTTAGCAATCACATTAAAACAATGATCCTGGAGGAATGGAAGAGTGCGGAACGGCGTCTAGTTTTGTCACGTGACTTCAGGGGAAGACTACCGTTCGAACCTGAAGATGTTAGATTATGGGAAGAAGTTCCGAAAATCGATACCCCAATAGCTAGAGTCACAAAAAAGACTGCCATCCCATTTGAGGACTCCTCTAGCCTACGTGACCCTATGGACAGAAAGGCCGATATTCTCCTGAAAAGAGCCTGGGAAACCTCAGCGGCCCTTATTAGGACTAATATTGCTGCCACCTCTGTAGCCAGATCCATGGTTTATTGGATGAGTCAATTGGAGGATCAGTTATCCAATAAGACTCCTAGAGCTGAGATTTTAGCCTCTCTGCCGGTTATGAATTCAGCCACGGCTTTCCTGGCTGATATGTCTGCAGAATCGGTCAGATTTTCTGCTAGAAACAGCTCCTTATCTAATGCAGCTAGGAGAGCTGTCTGGCTAAAATCATGGTCCGGAGATAACGCCTCTAAGATGAAATTATGTTCCATTCCATTTTCAGGGCTTAGGGTCTTCGGACCAGCTCTGGATACTATCTTAGAATCAGTATCAGACGCTAAGAAGGGTTTCCTAGAGGATAAACCCCGCCGAGCTCAATCCTTTCGGCGAGGTTCCCTGTCTAGAAGACAGTTCGATTCTAGAAGAAGGGAAGATCAAGCAGAGGATCATATAAGAGTTACCATTCCCAGGGAGGAAAGAACAAGAATACGTTCTTTGGCTCCTCACATAGAACTAGGAGACAATGACGCCAACTTTATTGGCGGACGACTCCGTTATTTTGCAACAAACTGGGAACTGGTTACTCAGAATCAGTGGGTTCGCAGAACTATAGCGGAAGGTTATCGGATAGAGTGTTGCGCTCCGCCACCCGAAAGATATGTTCCCCCCCTACGGTGATCTCCACAGACTCGGTCATGTGGACAGATCTCCAGGACCTACTAAGGCTTTCTTATGAAAAAATAACCGTGTGCACAACCAAGAAGGTGCCAGAGTAGGTTCCCAAACCGTATCTAATAGAAAATGAACTCGGCACTCAACTTTAGTATAGTGAGAATAAAGATTTTTATTCACAGTAGTAACACGAAACGTTTCGGTCCTATATCATGGACCTTCATCAGTCACAGATACTACTGGGAAGGGGGTTGATCCACATAGGGAAGAAAGAAAGGGCTGGATATAGCCTGTGTTGGTGGGGTGAGATGACAATGAGGAAGAGGACAATGCCTCTATTGCACTAGTAACCTGTTGTGAAGGAGTCCGGTAGTGAGGATAGGTCTCTG
Organism: Oophaga sylvatica; assembly: GCA_033576555.1. Taxonomy (NCBI): domain Eukaryota; kingdom Metazoa; phylum Chordata; class Amphibia; order Anura; family Dendrobatidae; genus Oophaga; species Oophaga sylvatica. The sequence continues at coordinate 8,298,463 of JARQOD010000003.1, read as the reverse complement.
CATTGGACGCGGTGTCCACCGCTAGTCTGAGTGCCATGATATAGGACCGAAACGTTTCGTGTTACTACTGTGAATAAAAATCTTTATTCTCACTATACTAAAGTTGAGTGCCGAGTTCATTTTCTACTAAGGCTTTCTGTCATAATTCCTGTTCCCCGGGCAGAGTTAGGCAAGGGTCACTATTCCTCCCTCTTCACTATCTTAAAACCGTCCGGAGAATCCCGTACTATAATAAATCTGAAACCCCTAAACTATTGGGTCACATACAAGAGGTTCCGGATGGAATCAATCAGGTCTGCAACCCACCTTATAGACAAGGACGCGTTCATGTGCACTCTCGATCTGAAGAGTGCATACTACCATGTCCCAGTTCATCACTCATCACAAAGTCTTCTCAGGTTTGCAGTGCAGTTACCGACCCGGACCTGCCACTTTCAGTTTCAATGCCTACCCTTCGGGCTGGCCTCGGCTCCCCGAATATTCTCAAAATTGGTCTCGGAGATTGTGGCCTTTCTAAGAAGCAGAGGTACTATTATTGTTCCATACTTGGACGATTTTCTTATAGTGGCGCGAACAGAAGAGGCGCTGGTCGAACACAGAGATCGCTGCATTTCCATACTCAATTATCTGGGTTGGATAATAAATTGGGAAAAGTCAGATCTAGTTCCCGAACAAAAGAAAGTCTTCCTGGGTGTTATACTGGATTCAAGTCGAAGAATCTTTCTTACCTCGGAAGAAGCGAGAGTCCATACAGGATGTAACGAAGGTTCTAATGAAGCACCAGCCCTCTATAAGATCCGCCATGAAGGTTCTAGGTCAGATGACGGCTTGCATTCCATGCATCAGATGGGCACAGTTCCACTCAAGACCCCTTCAGAAAGAGATTCTTTCGTCATGGAATCGGAACTACAGCTCGATAGACAGGACATTACATCTGTCAAAGACGGTAAAAGAATCTCTCCTTTGGTGGATGCAGCCAGACAATCTAAAGTTAGGAGTAAGATGGTCGACCTCCCCTTATGTAAAAGTTACCACGGACGCCAGTTCCTGGGGTTGGGGAGCTCATCTGAAGGGCAGAATACTACAGGGCAGATGGCCAGAAGAAATCCAGTATCGATCCTCAAACTTCAAAGAGCTCTACGCTGTATGGGAAGCCCTAAGAAGGAACCAATCCGAACTCAAAAATCAGCATATCAGGATTTACTCGGACAACATCACAGCAGTTTCGTTTTTGAATCACCAAGGAGGTCCCAGACATCGACCCCTTCAACAGTTGGCAGAGATGATATTCACCTGGGCAGAGCAGGTCGTCCTTTCCTTAACGGCAGTCCACCTGGAAGGTTCCCAGAATGTAATAGCAGACTACCTGAGCAGAAAGAAAGTGAGTCCTACGGAGTGGGAACTAAACCAGGATATCTTCAGAGATCTATGTCGGAGGTGGGGAACACCTCAAATAGACCTATTTGCAAACAGAAGAAATGCGAAGATTCCCAGGTTTTTCTCCCTGAACCCCTTGGACGATCCAGAGGGATTGGATGCTTTAAGCCAGAAATGGGAAGAACATCTGTTATATGCATTCCCACCTCTAGCGCTCATCCCGGCCGTATTACGGAAGATCAAGGAGGATCGGGCTACAGTAATAATGATCGCCCCTTATTGGCCAAAGAGGAGCTGGTTTTCTCTACTAACAGACATGTCAATCGAAAACCCCTTAGAGCTGCCTCTGAATCCGGACTTAATTCATCAAGGTCCGATCCATCATCCGGACCTGAAGAGATTACATCTCTCAGCCTGGATCCTGAGAGGGTGACCTTGAAGGCCAAAGGCTTATCTGACCAGGTCATAACCACAATCCAGGCCAGTAGAAAGCCAGTCACATCGGCTATCTATCTCAGAATCTGGAAACGCTTCTGTACAGTGAGTGGCGGGTCCGACTTGGTGACAGGCACTCCGGACATTCCTAAGATTTTAGATTTCCTCCAGTCAGGCTTCAACATGGGACTCAGACCCAGTACCCTAAAAGTTCAGATCGCTGCATTAAGCTCCTTCTTAGACTACTCACTAGCTTCTCACCCATGGGTGATAAGATTTGTTAAAGCTATTCAGAGACTACGGCCCACGATTAGACAGTGTCTCCCAATATGGGACCTTACTCTGGTACTCAGGGCTTTATGTAATGATTCATTCCGTAATAACAGCACAATGCCTATTTCCTTGCTTACCAGGAAAGCAGCTTTCCTGGTAGCAATTACCACTGCTAAAAGAATAGGTGAAATTCAGGCTCTATCCACTAGAGACCCATATTTTCAGGTTAGGGACGACAGCATTCTGTTAAGGTTGGATCCTGCTTTCTTACCCAAGGTTGCTTCAGATAGTAACCGTAATCAGGAGATTATCTTACCTTCTTTCTGTGATAACCCTTCCAACGAAAAGGAGCTGAGGCTCCATTCGTTGGATGTCAGAAAGGTGGTACTAGACTACATAGATGCCACTAAAGACTGGCGTATAGATTCGAACCTATTTGTCCTCTACGGAGGAATCAGTAAAGGGAAAAAGGCGTCTAAACCTTCCATCGCTAGATGGATTACCTCTTTAATTTCAGAGGCCTATTTAGCTGAAGGGTCAGAACCTCCGGCGGGCCTAAAGGCCCACTCAACCAGAGCATTAGCTGCCTCCTGGGCAGAGAGGGCAGGCGCCTCTCTGGAACAAATTTGTAAGGCGGCAACATGGGCTAGAATTGATACATTCTGCAAACATTATAAGATAGATGTACTTTCTAACCGGCAGACGGCCTTTGGTAGGAAAGTTCTGCAGGCGGTGATCCCACCCTAAGGAGCTTTCTTTGGTACTCCCCATGGTGCTGTCAGGAGGGACGTCCTGGAAAAGGGTCATTAGACCTACCGCTAATTAGGTTTCCAGGAGTCCATCCTGACAGCACTGGTAGCTCCCTCCCTCTTCAATACGTCATATGCTGTAATATGATTTTCAATAATTAAAGTGTTTTGTGCATTATACATGTCATGGTTCTTGATACAACACTGAGGAAAAGGGGGCGGGGAGGGGACTTTTAATCTCTTGTGTGTTTCCTGTCCCAGCAAAGAGGAGGACGTCCCATGGTGCTGTCAGGATGGACTCCTGGAAACCTAATTAGCGGTAGGTCTAATGACCCTTTTTGCAGCTCTGGGTCTTGTATATGATGACCCGGATCGGGTCTCCCTTGCTGAATCTAAGTTACGTAGGATACAGCAGGGAGATCGTCCGGCGGAGGAATTCTGTTCGGAGTTCCGTAGGTGGGCCACGGACACCCAGTGGAATGACCCGGCTCTTAGGAGCCAGTTTTGTCAAGGGTTATCTGACAAATTAAAGGATGTGCTGGCACAGTATGACCCTCCCACGTCACTGGAAGCCGCTATGGCCCTTGCTATTCGTATTGACAGACGTCTTCGGGAGAGGTGCGCGGTAACTTCGCCCCCTGTGATGGCTCCGCCTTCCTCAAGGGTCCCTTATACGGAGGTTCCCCTGGTCAGTCCAGAGGAGCCTATGCAATTTGGAGGGACATCATTCCGGGGAGGGGATCGGTGGGGCGCCACAAAACAAGAAGTTGTTTCTTCTGTGGGAAAAAGGGACATTTTATTGGGGGTGTCCATCCCGTCCTTTGCAGAGTGAAAAGTCGCCGGAAAACTATTGATCCCAGATTGTGTGGTGGACGGCAATCTGGGAGTAAGTATTTCGTCCCTAAATTCGTCTCAGTTTCTCGTGCCGGCAGAGGTGGTGGTGGGTGCGAGAACTGAGAGGATATCTGTTCTTCTGGATAGTGGGGCCGGGGCTAATCTGGTGGATGCTCGCTTTGCCCGGGTTCAAGGTATGCGATTGAATGTGTTGGCTAAACCCGTCCCCATATTCTCGATCGACGCCAGACCTCTCGTCAGGGAAGTTTTTTGCAAGCAGTGCATAACATAGATCTTCAAGTGGGGGCGTTACATAAAGAACTGTTGTCTTGTTATGTGTTGGAGGGTCTTCCTACTCCTATAGTGCTGGGCCTTCCTTGGTTAACTAAGCATAACTCGGTTATTAATTGGCGATCCAGAGAGATAAGCCAATGGAGTGAATTCTGTAATAAAAACTGCATGAGAACGGTCATTGGTGCGGTCGCTCCTAGGGCCTTACCTCCATTTCTGGTGGACTTTGAGGATGTATTCTCAGAGAAAGGGTGTCAAGAACTACCTCCTCATCGCGAATATGACTGTGCTGTTAACTTGCTCCCTGGGGCCAAATTACCGAAATCTAGGTTGTATAACCTTTCTGGTCCTGAGAGACAGGCCATGAAGGATTATATTTCTGAGAGTCTGGCTAAGGGGCATATTAGACCTTCATCTTCCCCGGTGGCCGCGGGGTTCTTCTTTGTGAAGAAAAAAGATGGAGGCCTACGCCCTTGCCTGGATTTCCGTGAGCTTAATCGGATTACGGTCCGAGATCCGTATCTGCTCCCACTTATTCCCGATCTCTTCAATCAGATCGTGGGTGCCAAATGGTTCTCTAAGTTGGATCTCAGGGGGCGTACAATCTGATTAGGATGAAGGAGGAGGATGAGTGGAAGACGGCGTTTAACACTCCGGAAGGGCATTATGAGAACCTTGTCATGCCATTGGTCTGAGTATTGCCCCGGCGGTGTTTCAACACTTTGTAAATGACATCTTTCGCCACCTAATGGGACAGTTTGTGGTCATATATCTGGATGATATCTTAATTTACTCGCCGGATCTTGTGTCTCATCAGGAGCATGTTAGGCAGGTGTTACAGATCTTGCGGGATAATAAACTGTACGCCAAATGGGAGAAGTGTGTGTTCGCCGTACAGGAACTTCAGTTTTTAGGATTCCTGGTGTCAGCATCCGGTTTTCGTATGGACCCTGGGAAAGTGCGGGCAGTTCTTGAGTGGGATCTGCCAGAGGATCTTAAGGCATTACAACGCTTCTTGGGGTTTGCTAACTACTACCGGAAATTAATTTGTAATTTTTCGTCCATAGTTAAACCTCTCACAGACATGACTAAAAAAGGACGGATTTTTCAAAGTGGTCTGACAAGGCTTGTCAAGCGTTTTCCTCTTTGAAAAAATGTTTTGCTTCAGCACCCATACTAATTCAACCTGATGCGTCACAGCCGTTCATTGTTGAGGTGGACGCTTCCGAGGTAGGGGTGGGAGCAGTATTGTCACAAGGTTCGTCCCCTGGTAAATGGCATCCGTGCGCCTTCTTCTCTAAAAAATTGTCGTCCGCTGAGAGGAATTATGATGTCGGCAATAGGGAACTCTTGGCCATTAAGTTGGCTTTTGAGGAGTGGCGTCATTTTTTGGAGGGGGCAGTCCACCCGGTCACCGTCATTACCGATCACAAAAACCTGCTATATTTAGAGTCCGCTAAATGTCTGAATCCCAGACCAGCTAGGTGGTCGTTGTTTTTTACCAGGTTTAATTTTGTCGTCACATATCGTCCTGGCTCAAAAAATGTTAAGGCGGATGCCTTATCTCGCTGTTTCCCAGGGGCTGGGAATACGGTGGACCCGGTTCCGGTCCTTCAGGAGGGGGTGGTGGTGTCGGCAGTATGCTCTGAGCTTGAGGAGGAGGTATTGGAGGCTCAGGGGGACGCCCCTGTAGGACCTCCAGGGAGACTGTTCCAAATCAGTTGCGACAAAAGGTGATCGAGGCACACCATAATTCAGCTTTGGCAGGACACCCAGGGAGTAAAGCAACTGAGGATCTCCTCTCGCGCCGGTTTTGGTGGCCTAACTTACATAGGGAGGTGGTAACTTTTGTCACGTCCTGCGAGGTTTGTGCGCGCTCTAAGACCCCACATACCCGTCCGTTGGGGACCCTCTTACCTTTGAAGATCCCGGAGCGTCCGTGGACTCCTCTGTCTATGGACTTCATTACGGACCTCCCGCCATCTTCGGGTAAAACAGTCATACTCGTTGTAGTGGACAGGTTCAGCAAGATGGCACATTTTATCGCTCTTCCTGCTCTTCCTAATGCTAAAACTCTTGCGCAGGTGTTTATTGGGGAGATTGTAAGGCTTCACGGGGTACCCTCCGATGTGGTGTCGGATCGGGGGTCTCAGTTTGTGTCCAAATTCTGGAAAGCATTTTGTACACGGCGGAGGATGCAGTTGTCATTTTCATCGGCTTTTCACCCTCAGACCAATGGTCAGACAGAGCGTCTGAACCAGAGCTTGGAGACATATCTCCGGTGTTTTGTGTCAGAGAACCAGGAGGACTGGGCTTCTTTCTTGCCTCTGGCGGAATTTGCTCTAAATAATAGGCGGAGCGAGTCCACTGGTAAGTCCCCGTTTTTTGGGGCATATGGTTTTCACCCCCAGTTTTGTACTTTCAATGGGGGGGGGCTCTTCTGGGGTTCCTGAGGAGGAACGATTTTCGTTGTCACTTGCTTCAGTGTGGAGAGGAGTGCTGAATAATCTGAGTACTATGGGGAACCGATACAAACGTATGGCTGATAGGAGGAGAGTGTCTGGTCTGGACCTAAGTGTGAACGATCTGGTATGGTTGTCTACCAAAAATATAAAACTTAAGGTTCTCTCCTGGAAACTGGGTCCCAGGTTCATCGGGCCATACAAGATCAGTGCTATAATTAATCCGGTTGCATTCCGTCTTGACCTCCCTCCTACATTTAAAATTCATAACGTGTTCCACAGATCGTTGCTTAAGAGGTATGTGGCGCCGGTGATACCTTCACCTTTACCTCCTCCTCCTGTGGTGATCAATGGTAACTTGGAGTTCCAGGTGTCGAGAGTCATCGATTCACATCTGAATCGCCGATCCCTTCAGTACCTTGTTCATTGGAGGGGGTACTGTCCTGAGGAGAGGACGTGGGTTCCTGCGTCGGATATTAACGCAGACCGATTAATTCGGGCCTTCCACACTACTCACCCAGATAAACCTGGCCCTGAGGGTCCGGAGGCCCCTCGTAGAAGGGGGGTACTGTCACGGGTGTGTCGCTGCGAAGATCGTCGCGATTGCACACCCTGACTTCTCACAGCTGAGTTTCTGCTGCTGGGTGTTTTTCGGCAGTGAGAGAGTTAATTCTCCCTCTCTCTGTGCTGGACAAGACCAGCCTCGCTCAGCTGCAATCAATGTTGCGATAATTGGATTCCTTCAAATACCTGCCTGTCTGCTAGGGAAGTGTCGGTGAAAGCATTCATGCAGACCAGCAGAGCGGATCATATTGAGAAGTCTAAAGCTAAGAGTACCTGTTGTGGTTTTCTCCTCTCCTCGCTTTATTATTTATCTCCTTACCCGTTGGTGTTCCCTCTGTAGTGGTAGTTTTGTATGCAAGGTGTCTTTTATTTTACCCCTTGTACTGTCTCGTTCGTCTTATACTGTGTGTAGGTAGTTACCTTCCCGTTCCCTGTGGTGGTAATCAGGGTCCTTCTCAGGACTAGATTACAGTGGTCAGGGATTCACAGGAGATAGGGTTACGCTGGCGGCCTAGACCTCTGTACCATCAACAGTACCTCCAGGTAGAGGGATTAGTCAGGACCCCAGCTTAGGGTCAGCACAGACCCCGGTCCTCCTGTATGCAGAGACAGCGTGACAGTATCAACAGTATAACGGTCTCCAATTAATTAACCCAGTCTCGCTGGTGCCTTCTGCTCCAGCTCCTTCCCCGATAGCCCCCACTCATCCGCACCCGGAAGTCCATGCTATTCAGGGAAGGGTCACTCCTCCTCGTCCCTATGCTCCCCTGATCAAGGAGCTGCGGGAACATGAGGACCGTACCATGACTGAGTACCTCTTTGTAGCAGGGGTGGCGGATGTAGGACGGAAAGACATGTCCAGATGGGGATGATGGATTTTTCGGGCTTCCCACCGCAGGTAACACTGATTGATGCAGTGCTCCCCCTGTTCCCCTAGTCCTCCTTGCCCCACTTTCCCTGGGCAGGGATGGCAGACCTTATGTCAGAGGGAAAATAGAGGGGTTGCCGTGGGAAGACATCCTCATCGATACAGGAGCCTCAGTTTCAGTAACAGGACATAAATTGCAGTCACCCCCTGGACTGCCTGAGACTACCACTTTGGTAGGAATTGAGGGCTCCTGTATTCAAGCATTAAAAAGTCGTCTTGTGAACCTGATATTTCAGGGCTCAGGGGATCGAAGCAAAGGGGTCTTCGATGCGCTTTTTGGGTAAACCCACAGTTACAGTCACAATCCACTATTTTGGAACTGATGTTTTGGGAGCAATGGGAATTGTTGTTGATTTATGTAACAAAGTTTTGTGGCAGGACAAAGAAGTAACTATCTGTTGTGTAATTGTACCTGTGGAGGAGGATGAGGAGAGCCACAAATTACCCATTGCTAGTTTCGGCTTATGTGATGATGAGAATGTTGAAACTGCTGACAATGATATTTTAAAAAATGAATTGAAGCAGAAGTTCCCTGAATTGTGGATCTCCAAGAAAACTGATTGTGGGTTAATGCAAACTCAGGTTAAAATTGAAGGTGAAAAACTGCCACCTTTCCTGCGTCAATACCGTATTCCGGGAGACGCAATCCCTTACATAAGGGTCGCAATCAGTGAATTGGAAACACAAGGTGTTGTTGTTAGAGGTAATTCTCCATGTAACAGTCCTATTCTACCTGTAAAAAAGGAAGATGGCAGTTATCGAATGGTGGTAGACCTGAGACTTGTAAATAAGTACACTCCCTCAGCAGCTCATCTTGTAGCATCCATCCCTGAAGTTATGTCACAGCTGAGGAGTGATTGTAATGTGTTTTCATGTTTGGACATTGGAAATGGTTTTTTCTCAGTACCCCTAACACCTGAATCTGCCCTCCGCTTTGCATTCACTTTTGAGAATGTACAATACCTGTTCACTCGCTTGCCCATGGGGTACCATAGTTCCCCAATTTATTTTCATCAGGCATTGGCTCAGGTGTTAGAACCCCTCGGCTACGGAGATAAAATCCTACAGTATGTGGATGATATATTGATTCAAACTGTCGATGAATGTGAACACAAAGAAACCCTTGAAAATGTTTGTCAGACTTTACAAGATGCAGGACTCAAAATGAGTCTAGATAAAGTAAAATTGATGAAATCAGAGGTTAAATTTCTGGGTGTGTCTGTATCAGCCGAGGGAAAGAAACCCATGCATGACAGGGTTAAAGCTATTCAAGCTGTCCCCATACCAACTAATATTACTGAGCTCACTAAAAAGCCCCGAGAGCCCCCCCTCGCTTTCTCTCCGCTACAAGATCTTGTGAAGGCGCAAGAGAAGGATGGTGATGTATCCCTGTTTAACTCCCTGGAGTCCATACCAATGGAAGGGGAATGTTTGTACTACAAAAGGGTTAATGACAGGCTAGTGCCTTGCATCCCCACAACAATGATTAAGCCTCTGCTCAAATTTAATCATTCAGTTTTTGCTCTTCCAGGACCAGAGGCTCTATTACAGCTTGTTCAACAGAAAATGTGGAATCCCCAATTAAGAGCTTTGTGTCAAGAGATACATGATGAATGCCTCATATGTTTACAGAATAATCCTAAAGGTAAAGGCAAGCCCCATCTCCGCAGAATACAAGTGGCGGAGGGACCCTGGCAGTCCATCCAAATTGATTTCATTGGTCCCTTCCCCCATGCTAAAGGAGGCTTCCGATATGCCCTAGTGCTGGTAGATGTTTTCTCCAAATGGGTAGAAGCGCTCCCTGCCACTAACAATACTGCCCTCACCACGGCCAAACTTTTGTGGAAAAATGTGTTCTCACATTGGGGTTTCCCTAAAATCATTGAAAGTGACAATGGCCCTCATTTTGTAGGTCAGGTAATGAAGCATCTCTGTGCTCTGCTGGGGATCCAGCAGCGGTTTCATGTCCACTATCATCCACAATCTGCAGGGATGGTAGAACGCATAAACAGGACCCTGAAGTCTAAATTGTCTAAAATGATCCAAGAAAAAGGTAATGATTGGGTTAATCACTTACCAGCTATTCTGTTAGCCATCCGTGCTGTGGCATCCAAATCCACCGGTATTTCACTATTGCATTGATGACAGGAAGACAAATGCCAGTTCAGTTGCCAAGTGACATTATACTTCCCAGCCCTCAACAAGCCGTAGTACAGAGGGATCAGTGGTTACAGCAGGTGCAAAAGCACATTACACACCTTCAACAGTAAGCTGCTTTCCAAATGGCAAAGAATTGTGCAGACCTTACTGACAAATCGTATGAGTCTAAATTTGTTATAGGAGCTCAGGTCAGGGTGAAAAATTTCAGATAGATAGGACCTTGGGACGCTAACTGGGAGTGTCCCTTTGTTGTCACTCAGATCATAGGTCCTACAGTTTTGGGAGTACGGAGAATTAGCAAACCAAGGGACAAGGGTGTCAAAATTGTTCACATTGATCAATGTAAGCTTCTTAAGAATTCTACCAATACTATTGGTAAGAACTGTTGTGCACTGTTTCTATTGTGATCCATGCACGAGTATAGCATTCTAATTCACATGTAGCTAGTGAAAAAAATATTAAACAGCCTGCTGTATCCCACCTTGCTATTTAGTGCTGTGGTGAAATAAAACGGTCTGCAGACCTAAGGCACATTAAAAAAAAGTTAAAATTTTTTCTGTTGCTAAATATGAAACAGCCTGCTGTATCCCGCATTGTCATTTTGTGGCGGTGATAGTAACGTGTCTGCAGACCTATGGCACATTAAAAAAAAAACTATATTTTTTCAGTTGCAAAAAGTTAGACTGTAGCACACTTTGTCATTTGGTTGGGTTGAAATTAAGCTGTAGAGGCCTGATTCAGAGGCCACAATCAAACTCTTCTGTTATTAACGTCATACAGTAAGGGACCTGAATTTACAAATAGTTTGCAGCATCTAGTATTGTTATAGAGGCCTAATCCGTAGGCCACAAACGACTTCTTCTGGTATTAACGTCATACAGTAAGGGACCTGACTTGAAAAATAGTTTATATCATCTAGTGTTTTATAGAGGCCTGATCCTTGGTTTAAAAAAAATTGTTATTAACGCCGTGCAATAAGGGACCGGAGTTTAAAAATAGTTTGTATCCATCTACTGTATTCTAGAGGCCTGATCCAGAGGCCACAAACAAATTCTTCTGTTATTAACGTCCTACAGTAAGGGACCTGAGTTTAAAAATAGTTTGTAGCATCTAGTGTGTTATAGAAGCCTGATACATAGGCCATAAAAAATTCTTCTGTTCCTATTGTTATAAAGTAGGGGAACTGACTTTCAAATAGTTTGTAGCATCTTTGTGTGTAAAACCGTTCGTGCACGACCAACGACATCACAGCAGGGGCCACATCGCTGTTACATGCCACACACAGCGACGTCGCTAACGAGATCGCTAAATAGTGACGTAGCAGCGATCTCGTTAGCAATCTCGCTTAGTGTGGCATACCCTTTACAGATGCCTGATCCTTGGTCCAAAAAAAAATTCTGTTGTTGATGTCCTACAGTAAGCCCTCTTTCACATTTCCGGCGGGCGCCTAGCGGCGCCCCCTGGCATTTTGCCGCAGCGCCGCATCTGAAAATCTGCGGTTTTGTCCGGATGCGGCGCAAATGTACATTGCGGCGTCCGGAAAAAACGCTGCATGTAACGTTTTTTTTTTTTTTGCCGGATGGTTTCTTATCTCTCCAAGCATCAGAAACCATCCGGCAAAAAACCGCATTTTGGCCTCCGGAAGTGTGAAAGGTTTTCACATGCGGCGCTGCGGCAAAATGCCGGGGGCGCCGCCAGGCGCCCGCCGGAAATGTGAAAGAGGCCTTAGGGACCTGAGTTTAAAAATAGTTTCTATCATCTACTGTATTCTAGAGGCCTGATACATAGGCCACAAACAAATTGTTCTGTTATTAACATCATACAGGAAGGGACATGACTTGAAAAATTGTAGCATCTAGTGTGTTAGAGGCCTGATCCTTGGTCCAAAAATATATTTTTGTGACTAACACAATATTGCACGTCATATTTAAACTTTGAATTTACTGTCGCAAAAATTCAGCTGTTTGCAGAGGTGATGCAGAGTTTAAAATCTAATTTTTGTTTTTTAATACTGTGCTCCTACCACAATACCTGAGCAACATGACTGGGAAAAAGCGAGGCCATGGTGGAAGGGGAATTAGGCTTGGTGTTTAAGGTGTACGTGGGGTAGGTGGTAATGTTTGTGAAAGCAATAGTGAAGCAATGTCACGTCCTATGCAGAAACAACTGACAACTTATGTTACTGGACAAGCTACCTTTCTTTGGCAGCTGCACAGTGGTATGCCTTGTCGATGATGCCCAGAAAGAGCATGTACTCGAGTGGATGGCAAGTGCAGCTTCAAGTGGCCTCTCCTACTCATCCTCAACATCACACCCAGTACAGTCCATAGATGTGGCACCCAAATTCCCCTTGCTTCCTCCCCCATGTCCCAACGATCCAAATGTTCAACTGACTGTACGAAACCACAGATGAGTGATTCCGAAGAGCTGTTCACACATATGCCATGTTCATCAGAAGTGTACTCAAAAGCTTCGCAGAGTTAGGAGGAAATCTGCACCGATGCACAAATTTTTTTTTAGCTTGGATTTGGGGCAGGAAGAAGTACGGTCCGAACAGCATCCTGACCCTCGTCATCAGATGTTAACCCCTGGGTGGGAGGTGATCTTGATGAGACTCAGATATCTGAGGCTAACGCGGACTGTACTCTGCTGTCAGGGCAAGAAGAGGAAGAGGGTGACTCCAATGGCGAGGAATGTGATAACACAGAGGATGATGATGAGGTGTTAGATCCCAGTGGGGGTGAACATAGAGGCACACAGCTGAGTAGGTCATCTGAGGAGGAAGATGAGGAGGTTATGTTGCACCGTCCGTCGCAGACATGTAGTGATGCAGTCTCGACGAGCGATGCATCCTCAGCCACAACTGTGCCTCTAAACAGCAGCGTCCTCGGGTCTGCAGCTCGCTGGAGTGGCAAGGGTTGCATAGCCTTGGCCTTTTTTGACACTGCAAAGGATGAGCCAAATCACGTAATTTGCCAACTTTGCAATAAAACTGAGTCAAGGTAAAAACTGCAATAATTTGACTACTACATGTATGAACCTTCACAGTGTAAGAATCCCACTGTGCAAAAATGCGTACCAGCCAACATCAACCACCATTAGCTGCCCCATCAATCACATCTGCTTCTTCCTCCTTCTCTCTTGCCATGTCAACTATTGAGATGCAGGTCTTTGACCACAGAACCTCGGGTTCTTAACCTGATCGAGTCACGCTGGCTGAGAGGCGGCCTTCAGGCGTAATGGAAGCAGACATGCCTGCTGTTTTTGATTGATCTCAGAGAACAATCACACCACAAGTTTCTCAATCCACAGTAACATCTCCACCTGCACCTCCATCATGGTCCAGCAGCTTGTCCGGTTCACCGTACTCTGCCCTCTCACAGCACTGCAGCCAGCCCACAGTTCCGCAGTTGTGGTGATGGAATAGATTGTGTCCTCTGACGCATGACAAAGCTAAGAGGTTGAACTCCACCACCTCCAACTTGTTGGCCTCGGAAATGCTGCCTTTCCACCTGTTGGATACTGATGGTTTCTGAAAGCTGATGGCCGTCGCAATCCCCCAGTACCAATTACCCAGTCGCCATTACTTTTCTAAGAAAGCTGTGCCTGTGCTACACCAGCATATAGCAGACAACGTCACCTGCGCTTTGACAAAATCTGTCTGCCAGGGTGCATTTCACCACAGACATTTGGACAAGTAATCATGGCCAAGGGTGTTACATGTTGCTGACTGGGCACTAGGTGACTCTGGTGGCAGTGGGGACAGGCGCTGCTCCACAAGTCTTGGAATCCCCAAGGCTTGCAGGCCAAATCTCTACATTTCATACTTCCTCCACTGCTTCCGCCTCCTCTGTTGTGAATGGACTTGAGATGAGTTCTGAGCAGAGGCTCCCTCTGGTGGTTACAAGCGGTACTGGACTGTCCAGTGAAGATTGTGAGGATTGGGAATCAGGTGTTACTGACTGGTCTTATATAAGGGAGTCACCTTCCCATCAGGGTTGCCGGTGATCAATTGTTCTGGTCTCAATCCTTGATTCCTGTTTCCTTTGTAGCCTGCTGTGTCGTGTCTGCATCTCCTGCTAACAGATAAGACATTTTCTTCTTTTTGCTTTTGTGCTTGATTTTTGCATTTTGTCCTGCACTTCTGTGGGGGCCTTCAGGGTCCCCTCCGGGGCTTTTGCCCTCTCAGTTTTTTTCAGCCACTGATGTTTGTACATTTGCTTTTTCCAGTTTTTTCAGTGTCTGCTGTTTTGATTTTGTTACACCAGAGAACTAATTTAGGTGGTAGAGGTCGTGTGATCTCCGGTGTTTTTGAAATTAGTAAAGTTGGTGCTTTTCAGGGTTTTTTGGGATTGCAGTAAGTGCCCTTCCTATCCTTTTCTATTTAGATAGTTTGGGCCCCAGCGTTTGCTCATACTATTTTCTGTCTGTGTCAGTATTTCTTCTTGTCTAACCGCCATTACATGTTTGGGGGCTTTCTATGTTCTTTGGGGATCTGCTCCGGGGCAGATAGCTTTCCTCTTTCTATCTTTAGGTATAGTTAGTTTCTCAGGCTGTGACGAGGCGTCTAGGACCAACGTAGGAACGCTCCACGGCTGCCTCTACAGTCATGGCCAAAAGTTTTGAGAATGACACAAATATTAATTTTTACAAAGTCTACTGCTTCACTTTTTCTAATGGCAATTTGCATATACTCCAGAATGTTATAAAGAGTGATCAGCTTAACAGCAATTACTTGCAAAGTCAATATTTGGCTAGAAAATGAACTTTATCCCCCAAAACACATTTCAACATCATTGCAGCCCTGCCTTTAAAAGGACCAGCTAACCTCTTTTCAGTGATTGCTCCATTAACACAGGTGTGGGTGTTGATGAGGACATGGCTGGAGATCAATCTGTCATGATTAAGTAAGAATGACACCACTGGACACTTTAAAAGGAGGCTGGTGCTTGGCATCATTGTTTCTCTTCTGTTAACCATGGTTATCTCTAAAGAAACACGTACAGTCATCATTGCAATGCACAAAAATGGCCTAACAGGGAAGAGTATCAAAGCTAGAAAGATTGCACCTCAGTCAACAATCTATCGCATCATCAAGAACTTCAAGGAGAGAGGTTCCATTGTTGCCAAAAAGGCTCCTGGGCGCCCAAGAAAGACCAGCAAGCGCCAGGACCGTCTCTTAAAAGTGTTTCAGCTGCGGGATCAGGCTACCAGCAGTGCAGAGCTTGCTCAGGAATGGCAGCAGGCAGGTGTGAGTGCATCTGCACGCACTGTGAGGCGGAGACTCTTGGAGCAAGGTCTGGTCTCAAGGAGGGCAGCAAAGAAGCCACTTCTCTCCAGAAAAAACATGGACAGACTGATATTCTGCAAAAGGTACAGGCAGTGGACTGCTGAGGACTGGGGTAAAGTTATTTTCTCTGATGAATCCCCTTTTCGATTGTTTGGGACATCAGGAAAATGCCTCATTCGGAGAAGACAAGGTGAGCGCTACCACCAGTCTTGTCTCATGCCAACTGTTAAGCATCCTGAAACCATTCATGTGTGGGGTTGCTTCTCAGCCAAGGGAATCGGCTCTCTCACAGTCTTGCCTAAAAACACAGCCATGAATAAAAAATGGTACCAGAATGTCCTCCAAGAGCAACTTCTCCCAACCCTCCAAGAGCAGTTTGGCGATCAACAATGCCTTTTCCAGCATGATGGAGCACCTTGCCATAAAGCAAAGGTGATAACTAAATGGCTCAGGGAACAAAGCATAGAGATTTTGGGTCCATGGCCTGGAAACTCCCCAGATCTTAATCCCATTGAGAACTTGTGGTCAATCATCAAGAGACGGGTGGATAAACAAAAACCTAAAAATTCTGGCAAAATGAAAGTATTGATTGTGCAAGAATGGACTGCTATCAGTCAGGATTTGGTCCAGAAGTTGATTGAGAGCATGCCAGGGAGAATTGCAGAGGTCCTGAAGAAGAAGGGTCAACACTGCAAATATTGACTTGCTGCATTAACTCATTCTAACTGTCAATATAAGCTTTTGTTACTCATATGTTTGCAATTATATTTCTGTCTGTGATAAAAACATCTGTCAAACACACATAAAAAAAAACCCAGAGGGCAGCAGATCATGTGAAAATATAATATTTGTGTCATTCTCAAAACTTTTGGCCATGACTGTAGTTGTGGTGGTTAGTCAGGGTACTGCAATCTCATAGTTTTCAACTGCTCTGGTGTATTGCCTTTTTTACCTGCACTCCTCAGCTACCAAATCATAACACTCCTCTGTCTCCTCTAGGGCCTCCACCTGCGCCCTCAACCACTGCCTTTACGAGACACGTGTTCCAACAGTGCATAGAGAAACCCCACCACCTCCATACTGCGCAGCCAGGGCTCACCGCAATCAGGCAGTCTTAAAATTGATATGCCTTGGAGATTGCAGTCATATGGCTAAAGAGTTGTGGACAGCTCTCCAGGCTGAATTTGATCGATGGTTGTCTCCACTGAACCTGCATCCATGGAAGGCCATGTCCGATAATGGTGCAAACCTGGTGGTGGCCTTATGGTGAGGCAAGCTCACACTTGTGCCTTGAGTGGCTCATGTCCTCAACCTGGTGGTACAGCGTTTTCTCACCCACTATCCTGCCCTGTGTGACCTGCTCCAGAAAGCACGTAAACTGTGTGTTCATTTCCACCATTCGCACCCCTCTGCTCATCGACTTGCATTGATACAGAGGTCTTTGTCCATGCCTGTTAACAGGTTGTTATGCGATGTGCCGACATGGTGGAATTCCACTCAGCACATGTTGCAGCGACTGTGGCAGCAGCAACGAGCCCTGATGCAGTATGTCATGTCGTATAGCCTGGTTCAACACAGTACAGAGGTGGCTCATATAATAATAATCTTTATTTTTATTTAGCGCTAACAGATTCCGCAGCGCTTTACAGTTTGCACACATTATCATCGCTGTCCCCGATGGGGCTCACAATCTAGATTCCCTATCAGTATGTTTTTGGAGTGTGGGAGGAAACCGGAGTACCCGGAGGAAACCCACGCAAAAACGGGGAGAACATACAAACTCCTTGCAGATGTTGTCCTAGGTGGGATTCGAACCCAGGACTCCAGCGCTGCAAGGCTGTAGTGCTATCCACTGAGCCACCGTGCCATATCACGTTTACAGAGTGGGCACAGATTAAGCATCTCTGCACCCTTCTGCACAGTTTTGAAATGGCTACTAGATCGTTAGCACTGATGACGCCATCATCAGCATCAGTATTCCGGTCATTTATATGCTGGAGCAGACTTTGACTAGCCTGCTGGAGGAGATGGTGGCACCAGAAGAGGAGGAAGCAGAGGAGGCTGCGGAAGAGATAACAACATAGTCTTGAAGTTCAAGATTGTCGTCACACAGGCGGGTGCCAAGAGAGGGTGGACAACTGCAATCGAGGGCTGGTGATGATGATAACAGGAAATATCAAAAACGTATGCACAGCCTCAAGAAGGTGCGAGAGTAGGTGCCCAAACCATATGCATATAAAGAGAAACTCTGCACTCAACTTCAGAATGTAAATTTATTTAGGAGTGGTCCAAAAATAAATAGTAGTAAGCAGGGAGGACGTTTCGGTCACATGACCTTCATCAGCTACCCTGATAAGGTGTAATAGTTGCTAATGGACAAAATGGGAGATTACTTCAAAGCGATAGTTAGTGTGAAGCAGTCATATGGAGTAGCAGTTAAATGCCAAGAGACAACTGTAATCTTGCAGGCTAGAAGAAGCCGTCTGGTGCTGTTGGTGAGACGCGGTGGACCGCGTCTCACCAACAGCACCAGACGGCTTCTTCTCCCCTGCAAGATTACAGTTGTCTCTTGGCATTTAACTGCTACTCCATATGACTGCTTCACACTAACTATCGCTTTGAAGTAATCTCCCATTTGGTCCATTAGCAACTATTACACCTTATCAGGGTAGCTGATGAAGGTCATGTGACCGAAACGTCATCCCTGCTTACTACTATTTATTTTTGGACCACTCCTAAATAAATTTACATTCTGAAGTTGAGTGCAGAGTTTCTATATATATATATATATATATATATATATATATATATATATATATATATATATATATATATATATAATATATATATATATATATATATTGTGAGACAGTGAAGGGATATGTGTTGAATGGGGTGTACATTTCACCTAGGTACTTTGCTGACTGGTATAAGGGAAATGTGTGGCTTTGTAAAACTAGTGGTGGAGAAAGGTCACTACACCTTCCATTCAGTACACGCTTGCAGCTCAAACCTGAGGCCACTCAGGTGATAATTAGGAAGCCAGAAGTAGGTGTCTGGGAACACAGACAGAGAGCTCGCTCAGTCTGGATCGGAGTCCAGACACAGGAGGAGTCTCCAGGAGGGGAGCTCTCTGTCTGGATGCTGGATGTGCCTTCAGACACAAGAGGAGTCTCTGCGAAACTCCATGCTGGTAACTGCTGAATATAATGTGTTGTTTTGGGTCAGGCTGTTAAGGGTATGCCACACTAAACAATATCGCTAACGGGATCGCTAAAAAACGTCACTATTTAGCGATCCTGTTAGCGATGTTGTTCAGTGCGGCAGCTTCCAGCGACGAGCTTCCTGCTGTGATCTCGCTCGTCGCTGGAACGTTCCGGACCCTATTTTCTCGTCGGCGCTCCCGCTGGGTAAGTATCTAATCGCTGTGTGGCACCTTTTCTTAGCGATTTAGCGGTACTTTTGTACCGCTAAAGTCGTTAAGAAGATCGCTAACGGCGATAGCGTCGTTAACTATATCGCTAAATGTGGCCGCATTTAGCGATATAGAAACAATCCCGCTAGCGATCGCATTAGTATGCGTCGTTATTGTGATCGCTAGCGGGATTGTTTAGTGTGGCAGTACCTTTAGTCTGGTCCCTGATAGAAAGGGAAATTATCTATGTGTAGTAAGTAGCCGGAGAGGCTTAGGATTTCTGTTTATGATTTCGTTTTGCTCACATTTGTTTTGCTGTGGACTTTAATAAAGCTGGTTGCGACCAGTTACACCAGAACTGCTGTCTGTGAATGAACTGTTTCTGTGCCACTCCGTCTACCAGGACGGCGATCCCAGAGCTATATCCCCTGAGAGCTTACAATTGGTGCTAGAATGCTGGGGCAGCACAGTGGCTAAAGACTGTGGAGTGTGCAGCAGCAAAGGAAAAGTCTGTTGGAGCAGTCTTAAAGAGACAGTAGCCCTAATAGAGTCTGCAGAGAAAAAAAAAAAAAGTGTCTGCACAGCAAAGCTGAACTTTCTGTGGAAAAGACTGTGGAGTGTGTGTGTCTTGAGTGAAGACTGCCGTTGTGGAGACAGATAAGTCTGACAGCATGGATGACAGCCTGGAGGCGCTGATTAAACAAATGGCGCAAGTTAATGTGCAACATAAGACTGCCGTTGTTGAGACAGATAAGTCCGGCAGTATGGAGGAGCTCGTTAGGCACCTGGTCCAGGCCCCGCAGAGCCTACAGCAGCAACTCCTACAGAGCCAGCAGAGCATGCAGCAGCAACACCTGCAGAGCATGCAGAGCATGCAGCAGGCCCAGCAGCGCATGCAGCAGCAGCAGCAGGAGACTAACCGGTTATTAATGGAGCAGGTTGCAGCACTACAAAAGACTCAGCGCCTCGTCCCAGAAGAATGTTGTAAAGGCACCTGCGTTGCCTACAGTAAAGAAGTGGCTGGAGCCTGACGTCGGCAGCCATGTCGGCATGGTCGAAGAGGTGATGATGGACCCCTACGCCCGAGCACTAAAAAAATGGCGGGAGTCTGCTGTCAGCAAACCTGATCATAGGGTCGAAAAAGTGATAGTGGACCACTACACCCGAGCACGTCCTCCTGAGGTACAGCCAGAGGTCGGACAAGGAGACCACCAGGACGCCAATCATCTGGTCAGCCTGATGGAGAGGGTCTTCCCCACCAAAGACTACCTCCGTGACCAGCCGTCTGAGTGGTCGTCACTTCAGAGTTCCCAGACGCCGAACTCTCCCGGTAAGAGCGTTCCAGATGTTGGGGACATGGGGTGTGCTGATAGACGGGTTCAGGCCCGAGGGGACATATGGGTGGAAAAGTGTGATGGACAGTGTTGGAGATGTCGTGAAATTGCAGCCAACTGTCCACTAGAGGGGGAGCCTATGTACTGTGATGTTGGCAGGTCCCTCTCTCTCTGCGCAGAACCTGTGTGTGTGGCCACCTCAGCCGAAGAGACTGGACCACAGGTGTCCCCGGTGGTTGTAAATGGCTGCCCAGCACAGGCCCTCCTGGACTCAGGGAGTCAAGTGACTCTCGTACGTGACAGCCTGATTGATAGGGACTTCATCCCTGATAAACACCTGAGTGTGGTGTGCATCCATGGAGACACCAAAGTCTACCCAGAGACTGCCGTGGACTTGGTCCCCGAACTCGGGGAGGTTTCATGTGAAGTGGGGGTAGTGAAGAACCTGGTGCACCCAGTCGTATTGGGTAATGACTTTCCCCGATCTAAGGATCTCTGGGGGAAAAATTATTCTGTTGGACAGTGTGATGAAGCTCCTACTGAGGGTGCGCAGTCCCGAGGGGCGGAACACAATTCTAGTGGGCCGTTAAACTTATGTGATGATGATAATAATGATAATGATCATGATAATGATGATGATCATGATAATAATGCTGATAATGATGATGATCATGATAATGATGCTGATACTGATAATGATAATGATGATGATCATGATAGTGATGATGATACTGATCATAATCATGATAATGATATTGATAATGATGATGACCGTGATAAAGATGAAATTCCTTTGCAGGTGATGTTGGGAGACGAGGATGGTGGTTCTTGGGAACCGAGTGTCCCTGACCTACCTGTGTCCTGTGACAATTTTGGGAGTGAGCAGTTGCGAGACCCCACTCTTAAAACGGCACAGGAAAATATAAGTGTTCTAAATGAGGTTTCCCAAGAGCCTGGCTCTGAGGAGAGGTTTCCTCATGCTGCCATAAACAATAACCTATTGTATAGGGACACTAAAGTCCAGGGTGAGGTCGTGAGTCAGCTCCTGGTACCTGAGCTATATAGAAGTATAGTGCTGGGGTTGTCACATAGTCACGTGCTTGATGGACCACCTGAGGGAAACCAGGGAACAAATGGTGAAGTTAATGTTTTGGATGACATTTTAACTGAGGTTCCAGATCAAGATGATGAATTGTATAACCCTGAAAGTGAGCAGGATGTGGCTGAGAAAAAAGGGTCAGACAGGGATAGTGGTAGTGAATCATCTGATGACGATCAAGCAAACAGTGAAAATGAGGAAGGCATGGAAGAAGAGGAGGCTGAGAGTCCTGAGAAGAAAGCTGATGCTGACCTTACAGCCGGACAGAAGATGGCATCTGAAGATATTTTACAGTTGGCAGATTCCCTGGCGAAGACCAAGGTGAAAAGAGGAGAGCTGAGCTTTAAAGGCAGGACTCTGAAACTGAACACAGCACAAGTAGATGCTGTTGAAAATGAGAAGTTATCAATGTATGGTGTGGATTTGCATCATGCCAAGGACTCTGAAGGTAATGCTGCAGAGGTGGAAAAAGCCATGGAAGTGGTAGACACCAAACCAGATGCCTCATCAGAAGCTGAGGTCTCAAGTGAAGCTGTGAGGAACAAGAATGAAGATATGGGGACTGACTCTGCCCAGGAATCTGTTTCTGCCGGAGACAGCGGCGTGGACGGTTTACTGTCCGGATCAGTAGCTGCAACTCGTGAAGCTCAGGCTGGAAGTTCGGTGCCCGGTGTTCCATCAGTATTCCCGAGCGACACAAAGGATCTGGATAAATCACAAGATGAGATTTTGAGACATCAGGCTGGCATTGGTGAGCTCAAGCGCACTTTCATGGAGTCTACATCTGAGCCACGTCCCAACGAATGGGAAAAGCGATGTATCACTCTGTTGCCGCTGCAGACACACTGGAGCGCAGATGGGATGCAGAACATGGTGGAAGAGAAGAGTCAGGTGGGTTCTGAGTATACAGATACAGCTATCAAGGAGAACTTGAAAGCTGGAATAAATGTAGATATTGGATACCATAATGATGTGACTGAAGAGGTAGAATGTAAGACTGACGTTAGGGCTTCTGAGCATGTTCTACCAGAAGAGCCTGAAGAAGGGGCCGAAGACGTAAAGGACGTCAAACAGCTACAGGAGAAGATGCGTCTCCATGAGGTCTCCCACAAAGACATGAAGACTGATAATGTTGCATTACGCGAGCAGCTGCAGCAGTGTGAACTGGATGTGGTATCTCTTCGCCAGGAACGTGAGCGGTTCCAGCAGTTGCTCCAGAGAGCACGAAGTGAAAGGGAAAGTGTATATAGTACCTTGCAAGATAAAGAAAAAGTGGTTGCACAGGTACCAGATGAATTGATTACTTCTCAGAAGAAACTCCAAACTGTGATGAAGGAGCGTGATGAGAGCCATGAGCATCTTCTTGAGAAGGTCAATGAAGTAAAAGAAAGGATACAGGGAATCTCTTCGTTGCGAGAGCAAATGCAGCCACTACACGAGGAGGTGAAAGCAGAAAAGATGAAGAACCTTGACTTGTTAGAAGATGTGGATCTCCTGAAGAAAGAAGTAAGAGCTCTGCATCTTATGCAAAGTGAGCCTGTACAAGAAATGGATGAACTAGCTGGGCGTACTGAAATTTTGAATGAGAAGAAAGGAAAAAATATGAATTTGTTGCAAAGGATGCAGAAAATTGCCCCATCTGGTGATTCCAGCAGGTTGGAGGAGAAAAATGCACGTTTGCGTGAAACTGAACATGTCAAGTTAAATTCTCAAATGCAAATGCCGCTCAATAAGTTTAAGGCTTTATATAAGAATGCTGCTGTTACGGTAGAACATTACAATTCAGCTGAAGACTTAGAGGATGAATTATGTGTACTGCAAAAGAAAAACGATCCGCTCCTTCTACAGTGCCAACCGTTGGAACAGTGTAGCTTAAAATGGTCAGAGACCATGGCAGAGGAGCTTAAGTTCTGTGAAATAGAATTTATGAATCAACTGATATTTAAGAAAGTAGATGTGCTAAAGAAGGTTCAAGGCGAATTAGAGAAAGGTACAAAACCCCCTATACCTCCTGTGATAGTTGGTGACACATGGTCAGTGCACCAAGGACAGGAGGTACGAGAGTTTCTGAGGAAGAATCAGCAGAGGTGTTCTGACGTGTCTGGTCGTGCTTCTCTGGTGAGGCACTATACCGAAACTGAGCCCGGCACTAAGGTCAAGCTGAAACCGTGCAGGATACCCGAGGCCCGCAGAGAGCATAGGCCTGGGAGGGTACAGGGTAGTGCTGATGCTTCAAGTGAAGATGAAGCTGCTGTTAGCCATGCTTCAGATGAAGATGAAGCTGATGATGGCCATGACTGGTCCGGAGTTCACTGTCTCTTTAGGATTGTTGACCAGCCCTCCGGTCTGGATGACCAGCCCTCTGATCTGGAGAAGAGGGGGGGGGATATGTGAGACAGTGAAGGGATATGTGTTGAATGGGGTGTACATTTCACCTAGGTACTTTGCTGACTGGTATAAGGGAAATGTGTGGCTTTGTAAAACTAGTGGTGGAGAAAGGTCACTACACCTTCCATTCAGTACACGCTTGCAGCTCAAACCTGAGGCCACTCAGGTGATAATTAGGAAGCCAGAAGTAGGTGTCTGGGAACACAGACAGAGAGCTCGCTCAGTCTGGATCGGAGTCCAGACACAGGAGGAGTCTCCAGGAGGGGAGCTCTCTGTCTGGATGCTGGATGTGCCTTCAGACACAAGAGGAGTCTCTGCGAAACTCCATGCTGGTAACTGCTGAATATAATGTGTTGTTTTGGGTCAGGCTGTTAGAGTCTGGTCCCTGATAGAAAGGGAAATTATCTATGTGTAGTAAGTAGCCGGAGAGGCTTAGGATTTCTGTTTATGATTTCGTTTTGCTCACATTTGTTTTGCTGTGGACTTTAATAAAGCTGGTTGCGACCAGTTACACCAGAACTGCTGTCTGTGAATGAACTGTTTCTGTGCCACTCCGTCTACCAGGACGGCGATCCCAGAGCTATATCCCCTGAGAGCTTACAATATATATTTAGATGATAACAGGAAAACTTATCGAAGGTGCAAGATCTGAGGAAGAAATGGGGAGGAAGAGGTGATGGGCAAGCAACTATCAGATGAAGAGGATAATCCTCCCCTCTCTGTTGTTCAGGGTTGGCGGGAGGGGATGAAGGAAACAAACCTCATTGTTATCCAATCACCAACACAGCATGAGCTCGGGCCTCATGGTAGAGCTAATATGAGTACCTTCTTCGTGCACTATCTACAGCATGATCCCCGTATAGTAATGATTAGGAATAATGCTGACTACTGGGTTGCCACTTTATTAGATCCACATTATAAAACCAAATTTTGCCAGATGATTTCCAACCTAGAAAGGGACCCGCGAATGCTGGAGTATTGAAACACGCTTTTATACAACCTTATGACAGCTTTTCCTCAAGACAGCAGTGAAGCACACAGTTCGCATCACAGCTGTAGACTTACAACCTCCGGCCCATCAATTTGTCAATGCCAAAACATTAGCAGCAGCAGTGTTGAAAGTGGAAGAAGGAATTTCTGTGAGTCCTTTGACACTTTTTTTGTAGACCAACTCGTGCACCAGCACAACAGAGTCCAAGTCTTAAATGTGGTGAATAAATGGAGAGGATGGTGTAGGAGTATCTAGAACTAAATATCAATACCATCAGGGAGGGTTTGGACCCTTACATATTTTGGACTTCCAAAATGGATGAGTGGCCTGAGCTCGCCTCACATGCCGTGGAGGTTTTATTGTGCCCGGCAGCCAGCGTTCTCTCAGAACGTGTCTTAAGCACTGCTGGTGGTATCCTGACAGATAAGCGGAGCCAGCTGTCCTCTGAATGTGTTGACTGCCTAACTTTCATTAAGATGAACAAGTCATGGATCTCCAAGGACTTTTGTACCCCAGTCGCAGACTGTACAGACTAGGTGATATTGGATTTTTTAGTGTGATGCATTCTGTGATATCTTTAACCCTGAGGGTGGTTTGCACGTTAAGGCTGTGGTTCCACGGTCCGGAACCACAGCGCTTTGGACGGAGCGGAAATTCCGCTCCGTCTAAGCCCCGCCCCCTTTATGACGCGCGATCTTTCCGGAGGTGTTCAGGACACCTCCGGAACACCTCCGGAAAGAACGCAGGGCTACATAGCCCTGTGTTAAATTCTGTTGCGGCGACGCACCGTCGCCGCAATACGCGAGGACATGCTGCGGTCTAAAAAGACGCGCCGCATGTCCGTTTACGCAGGTTTGCCACCTGCGTATTGTTACGCATAGTGGAGACGGGATTTCTTGAAATCCCCTCCACTATGCTGTAACATCTGGACGCTGCGTGTTTGGCGCTGCGCCAGCGCACAGCGCCAAACACGCAGCGTATCCTGACCGTGGAAACTCACCCTAAAGGTAAGGTTTGTAGATCATTACTAAATCAATGTAATGTAGCATAGCATGCTGTTATAACCAAGTTTTGAATGCATTTGAAACATATTTTGTGTGTTATAGGAGTTTTAAGAAGGCACTGCGGGCTGACATCTTGCTTTCACAGCAGCAGCACCACACTTTCAGTGTCATAATATGGCACCCCATGGTCATAGGAGATAACAGACTCTGACCCTATCTATTGTAAGGCAACTGTCACTGCTGTGAACTGGACACGCCTCTGTGGGCTGCACAATTCACAGTAGTGGGAGTGTTCTTCTGCCATTTTCATGGAGCCCTCAGATCTGCTAACATAAGCAGTACTGCTTCCAGCAGAACAGATCCTAGATTGACTGGAATAAAATGCAGGAGAAAAGCACAGGCATAGTAGCAGAGACTACAAAGACAAGGAGGAACAGTGTACCATTAGCATTATCAGAGCAGGAGCTGTCAGCTGCTGGGCAGGAGTTGTGATTCATCCCTCAGTAAGATAAGATAAGGAGCTGCAGGTCTGCAGTGAATGGCCAGACATTGTGGAGGGGGGTGAGAGAATCATGTAATCTGGGGAGAGAGACATATGAAGACTGACGGGAGAGAGAGAGAGACAGTAAGATCACAGGGCAGTCACCCACAAAATGTCACTGCCCTGTGATGCTACTCTTCATTCTGCCCCAGGGATACTAGAACATCCTAAAGGGGAAGGATATGGTGATGTCAGCAGTTACTGCCCCAATTTTCCAGGTAACCGTAAAGCTGGTAAGTCTTACTATAGCTGCTTGAGGTCTAAAATGGAAAATGCTCCCCCTAGTGGTAAATATATATATTTGTCAAAAAATATATATATTTTTCATATAGAAATGTTTGCAAACAGTGCATTAATACATTTTAATTACTATTTTAAGCTTAATTTCACAGAAAATCAAACTACAATAAAACTGGTGGCACCCTCCCTTTAAGGACTGGGCCAATTTTTACAATTCTGACCACTGTCCCTTTATGAGGTAATAACTCTAGAAAGCTTCAATGGATCTTAGCGATTCTGAGATTGCTTTTCTCGAGACATATTGTACTTCACGTCAGTGGTATAATTTCTTCGATTTACAGTAACTTGCATTTATTTGTTTAAAAAATGGAAATTTGGTGAAAATTTGTAAAATCTTGCAATTGTCAAACTTTGAATTTTTATGCCCTTAAATCAGAGAGAGCAGTATCAAACAAAATTGTGAGTAAATAACATTTCCCACATGTCTACTTTACATCAGCGCAATTTTGGAAGCAATATTTTTTTGTTAAAAGTTCTAAGGGTTAAAATTTGACCAGCGATTTCTCATTTTACCACAAAATTTGCAAAAGCTTTTTTTTAGGGTCCACCTCACATTTGAAGTCACTTTGAGGGGTCTATATGGCAAAAAAATACCAGAAAGTGACACCATTCTAAAAACTGCACCCCTTAGCTGATCAAAACCACATTCAAAAAGTTTATTAACCCTTCAGGTGTTTCACATGAGCAGAAGCAACGTGGAAGGAAAAAATGAACATTTAACTTTAGCAACATTTTTTTTATTTTCACAAGGGTAAAAGGAGAAAATGGACAGGTAAAGCTGTTGTGCAATTTCTCCTGAGTACGCCGATTCTCTATATATGGGGGAAGACCACTGTTTGGGCGCACGGCAGGGCTCGGAAGGGAAGGAGCTCCGTTTGACTTTTTCAAACCAAAATTGGCTGGAATTGAAATCGGACGTCATGTCGCATTTGGAGAGCCCTTGATGTGCCTAAACAGTGTAAATCCCCCACAAGTGACCCCATTTTGGAAACTAGACCCCGCAAGGAACTTATCTAGATGTGTGGTGAGCACTGTGAACCCCTAAGTGTTTCACTAAAGTTTATAACGCCCGGGCGTGAAAATAAAAAGTCATATTTTTCCACAAACATGATCTTTTAGTCCCCATGCTTTTATTTTCCCGAGGGTAACAGGAGAAATTGGACCCCAAAAGTTGTCTAATTTGTCCTGAGTACACTGATACCCCATATGTGGGGGATAACCACTGTTTAGGCGTACGGCAGAGCTCAGAAGGGAAGGAGTGCGTTTGACTTTTTCAAACCAAAATTGGCTGGAATTGAGATTGGATGCCATGTCGCGTTTGGAGAGCCCCTGATGTGCCTAAACAGTGGAAACCCCCCACAAATGACCCCATTTTGGAAACTATACCCACCATGGAACTTATCTAGATGTGTTTCACTAAAGTTTATAATGCCCGGCCGTATAAAAAAAAAAAAATTTCCACAAAAATTATTTTTCCAGGACGTCTCTCCTGACAGCACCATCAGGAGGTTGTCCTTCTTATCCTTGATAATGAATGAAACACACAAGAGGTTAAAATGACCCCTCCCTCCACCACCCCTCAGTGTTTTTCTGGTCCCTATCAGGGACGGACGCAGAAGAGGTTACCTGCAATAGTACTCGAGCTGATACCGGGTGCGGGAGGATCGGTGGGGATCCTCATCATCTTCTCCCCTTTCTCCTGCTAGAGTTCTGGAGGCTGACTCCCTGCTGATAAAGGGGTCTCTCAGCCTGATCCCAGCGTGCGGAGGATCCTGGTAAGAGCCGCTTCTCCTGGAGGGGCTCGCTCGACGCATCCCGGCGTGTGCACTGAAGAACTTCCGGTTTCAGGGTTGATTCGCGGTCCTCTAGTGGCCGGCGTGCATTCCACTGTGGAGCGCACGTCCGGTTTATTTTTTAAAAAAGGCGCCGAAACCTAATTTAAAGGGTTAAAGGGGAACTACCTTTTGACGATTCAGATGGAAGACAGGTAAGGCAAATCTAGGGGTAACTGATGTTCCAGTCAATCAGATCAGCCAGCTATGGAAGGTCAATCCACTAACAGGTCTGATGTCCCCACTGAAACCCCAGTGCAAGTGAGTTCTTTCTGGGAGTTTGAGCCTCACACTGTCACATTATCTGGATTAGGGGTGTATTTTATAGTATCTTCCTTTGTTCCTTTTTAGTACAAGGAAGCCCCTAAAAGGATCACACTATCTGCACCTAAAAAGAAAGGGAGGAAGTGTGCAATGTGTAATACCAGGCTGCCGGACACATATGGGAAACAGTTGTGCCCTGAATGTATAACCAAAGTGGTTAAAGAGGAACACTCCTCATTTATGACGGACATAAGATCCATAATAAGAGAGAAGGTTCAAAGTTCCATGTCGGAACTAACCACCCCCGCATTACTCCCAGATGGCTCCCAGACAAAAGAGACCCTGGTAGGAGATGGAATCTAGTTCGGAGAATTTATCTAATGACTCTGACCAGGAACAGGAGGAAAGCGAAGGGTTGATGAGAGCTCTCCCAGAGGAAAAGAAAAAGGACCTTTTCTCTTGGGAAGATACAGACGCTCTGTTAACAGCTGTTAGAAATACTATGGGGGTAGGGGATACCCACAAGCCTCCATCCTCAATACAAGACGAAGTGTTTGGCGGGTTAAGGAGGTGTATGAATAAACTGTTCCCCATCAATAACCACATTAAAACCGTGATTTTAGAGGAGTGGGAAGATGTGGAAAAAAGGCTAACAATTCCAAGAAGTTTTAAGACACGTCTTCCCTTTGAGTTTGAGGATATTAAGTTATGGGAGGAAATCCCCAAGGTAGATGTCCCCATAGCGAGGGTAGCAAAAAAAAATGGCTATTCCTTTTGATGACTCTTCATGCCTCAAAGATCCCATGGATAGAAAGGCTGAGGGGCTCCTCAAGAAAGCGTGGGAGACCTCGGCAGCGATGAGTAACGCAAATATAGCTTCCACCTCAGTAGCCAGGTCCATTAACATATAGCTAGAGGAACTAGAGGCCCATTTAAGGAATAAAACACCCAGAGAGGATATACTGGAGTCTATTCAATTGCTCAAAATGGCAACAACTTTCATGGCAGATGCCTCAGTGGAATCCATAAGATTCGCCACAAGGAACGAGGCTCTTGCAAATACAGCAAGACGGGCGATATGGTTGAAGACTTGGTCAGGGGACAGTAACTCTAAAAACAAATTGTGCTCTATTCCCTTTTTGGGCCTTCGAGTATTTGGCCCAGTACTGGACGACATATTGGAGAAGGCGTCGGATGACAAAAAAGAATTCCCGGAGGAAAAAAACAAAAAGTTTTGTCCTTTCGGAAGCCCTATTCTCATCAGAAACTGGAGTACAGAGGAAAAGGTAAGTCCAGTAGATGGAATTATTCAAAGGGTGGTAAGGGAAGAAGTACCTTTTCCAGTTCGACATACAGTTCTAGAAAACAATAATGCCAGGGAAGTAGGAGGAAGACTCAAATTTTTCCTTCCAGTATGGGCAGAGGTATCCTAAAATCGATGGCTACTGCAGACGATTGCAGAGGGCTACAAGATTCAATTCTTCCAATTGCCCCAGGGAAGATTCCACCTGACACCTGTCCAGTCCCCCCAGATCACAAAAAACTGCTGACAGACATAGGGAAACTAGTACGTTCAGGAGCAGTGATCCCAGTACCAGAGGCAGAGAGAGGTCTCGGCTACTTTTCAGGCCTATTCTCGGTCAAGAAGCCAGGGGGAGACTATCGCACTATAATAAATCTGTGTTCGCTGATCGTCATACAAGAAATTCAAGATGGAGTCTATAAGATCCACAACTCCACTAATCAGGAAAGACATGGTGATGTGCACGTTGGATTTAAAAGAAGCATTTTATCATGTGCCCATTCAACCCCTCAGTGATATCTGAGGTTCACGGTGACGGAGGGAAGAGAAGTTTATCATTACCAATTCAGATGCCTCCCGTTTGGTCTTTCCTTGGCTCCCTGCATATTTTCCAAACTAATGGCCTATCTCAGACAGCAGAGAATATTGATTGTCCAATATTTAGACCACTTTCTGTTGATGGCAGAGTCATACCAGCAACTAAGCGCTAATTTAACATCAACCGTCCTACTCTTATGAAATTTAGGATGGATTGTAAATTGGAAAAAGTCGGATCTAGTTCCAGGAAGACAGAAAGTCTTCCTAGGGATTCTCTTGGATTCTGAACAGCAAATGTCCTTCCTGCCGGAGGAAAAGTAGGAAACACTCAGGGAAAAAATCTTAGCCTTCAGAAGGAAAGCTCAGGAGTTCGTCAGAGAGGCTATGAGAATCCTGGGACTAATGACCGCTTCCATTCCAGGGGTACGATGGTGCCAGTTCCACTCAAGACAGTTGCAACATCAGGTCTTGTCAGCTTGGAACAGGAGGACCGAGGAGCTAGACAAAAAACTAAGACTGTCATCAGTAACAAAGAAGTCCTTAGTCTGGTGGACATCCAGGAACAACCTAAGAAAAGGGGTCATGTGGAAACAGTCCCCTTTCATATTGATCACCATGCTAGTGGCAGAGGCTGGGGTGCACAAGTTCAAGATCAGTATATACAGGGCACCTGGCAGAGTTCGGATCCTCCCAGATCATCCAACCTTTGAGAGCTTCAGGCAGTTTGGGAAACATTAAAATGAACCGGTTCAAGTCTAGAAAACAAATACATCCGGAACCTATCAGACAATACCATTTAGGTGGCCTTCCTCAAACATCAAGGGTGTCCAAAACACCACCTTTTACAATCAGTAGCACAAAAAATCTTTCTTTGGGCAGAAAAGACAGTGCTTTCAGTGACTGCAGTACATCTAAAGGGATCTCACAATGTGGTAACAGATTTCCTAAGTCGAGAGACAATTCAGCAGTCAGAATGGCAACTAAACTGGGAAGTATACAATCACATAATATGCCAGTGGGGCACTCCCCATGTAAACCTATTTGCTACCAGAAAGAATTCAAAAGTAAAGAAATTATTTTCCCTCAGTCAGTAAGACAGACCAATGGGAGTGGACGCCCTATCCCAGAAGTGGGACATGGGTTTGGCATATGCGTTTCCCCCTCTTCCTCTAATCCCAGCAGTTCTGAGGAAAATCAAGCCACAGTGATTGTAATATTAACATTCTGGCCCAGGAGGAGTTGGTTTCCCCCACTCAGTAGGATGGCTATAGGGGATCCCATCATACTTCCAGAGAGACACGATGTTCTGTTCCAGGGACCACTACACCATCCCAGGGTGAAGCTCCTACAGTTGTCTGCCTGGATCCTGATCGGCAGATCTTGAGGTCAAGAGGTCTCTCAGACGCAGTCATAACAACTATGCAGAGTAGTAGGAAACCAGTAACTTCTGCAATATATACAAAAATATGGAAAAAGTTCTGTTCACGGTATCCTGAGACAACAGCAGTCAGATCTAAGCCTGACATTCCCAGGATCTTAGAATTCCTGCAAGCAGGATTTGAAAAAGGCTTAAGACCCAGTACTCTCAAAGTACAGATCTAGGCTTTGAGTGTTTTTATGGACTATTCTCTGGCATCTCATTCTTGGATCGAATGGTTCATAAAGGCCAGATTAAGGTAGATTAAGACCCACAGTTAGACCCTGCGTTCCACCATGGGACCTGAACACTGTCTTAAACGGACTATGCAAACAACCATATGAACCTCTAGAGGCACCTCTAGAGGCCTCAAATATTAAATCTCTCTCCCTTAAGGTGGCATTTCTGGTGGTCATAACAACAGCAGGATGAATGGGGGAAATACAGGCATTCTCTATAAAGAGCCCATGCCTTAGGATCCTAGATGACTGCATTGTACTTATGTAAAAGGTAGGCCAAAGGTAGTGACCCGTTTCCACATGAATCAGGAAATAATCTTGCCTTCCTTCTGTCAGAACCATAAAAATAGTTTGGAGCAGTCCTTTCATTCCCTAGACGTTAAGAGAACAGTCCTCCAATACTTAGACACCACAAAAGACTGACGAATAGATACCAATCTGTTCATTCAATTTTGGGGGAAAAATAAAGGGAAAAGGGTGTCAAAAGCGACTTTGGCTCGATGGGTCAGATTAGTAATCAGCCTGACCTATGCATTAGAGGGAACATCTCCTCCGATTAAAGTTAGAGCCCATTCCACGAGAGCAGTGACCACATCCTGGGCAGAGCAAGCGGGTGCTTCGGTAGACCAGATCTGCAGGGTGGCAACATAGACATGTCTTAGTACCTTTTGCAGGCATTGTAAACTGGAAGTTTTAGCAGGCCAAAAGATGGCTTTCGGGAGGGAGATCCTCTAGGCAGTGGTCCCTCCCTAGAATGTATACTTTGGTATTCTCCTGATGGTGCTGTCAGGAGGGACGTCCTGGAAAGTAGGCATTAGACCTACCGGTAATAGGTTTTCCAGGAGTCCATCATGACAGCACCATTTACATTCCCTCCCTTAAAAACTCCTATCTGATATGTGACAATAACGTATGTGATGGAAGATATAATAAAATTGAATTGCATCCATCCTGGTGTGGTGCTTGGAAAAATCACTGAGGGGTGGTGCAGGGAGGGGTCCTTTTAACCTCTTGTGTGTTCCTGTCCCTATCAAGGATAAGAAGGACAACCTCCTGATGGTGCTGTCATGATGGACTCCTGGAAAACCTATTACCGGTAAGTCTAATGCCTACTTTTAGTCCCCAATTTTTTATTTTCCCGAGGGTAACAGGAGAAATTGGACCCCAAAAGTTGCTGAACAATGTGTCCTGAGTGCGCTAGTACACCATATGTGGGAGAAAACTACTGTTTGGGCACACTTCGGGGCTCAGAAGGGAAGTAGTGACTTTTTGGAATGCAGACTTTGATGGAATGGTCTGCGGGCGTCATGTTCTGTTTGCAGAGCCCCTGATGTGCCTAAACATTAGAAACCCCCCAGAAATGACCCCATTTTGGAAATTAGATCTCAAGGAACTTATCTAGATGTGACTAAACAGTGGTAATGCCCAACAAGTGCCCTCTTTTTGGAAACTAGACCCCCAAGGAACTTATCTAGATGTGCCTAAACAGTGGCAATGCCCAACAACTAATCTACTGTTTCCTGTTATGTAAATTTAAGTAAATTAGTAGTGCATGGAGGTGTGGTAGTTTGAAGCATTCTTTCATACACAGGCCAGGTTTTTTGGGGCAGATGTCGCATTGATAAATGGTGTCCTTGTGTATTCCCTTTTTGTAACCCACTCAGGACCTTTTTTTGCGGCTTCCCTTTTTTCCAGTTTGCGGGACCTTCGCCAGGAAATGCTGACCTGTTACGATACGAGCACCTTCAGTTCCAGAAGTACTGGGGCCCGCTCCTTCCTGAGTGCCAAATATCAGGGCCTTAACCACTCCTCCTGGAACTGAAGGTACGATGTATCAGTGTGGCCTGCACATCGTAACAGCAGGAAAGCTTTAAGTATTGCCATTTGTACAATGTGCATGGCCAGCTTCTTGTACCACACCTTGGCCTTTCTCAAAGTACTTGTACAGTTGGAGGAGTTGATCAGAGAGATCAATGCCCCCTATGTTTTTGTTGTACCCCAGTACACAGTCCGGTTTGCAGACCTGTGTAGAGGTGCCTTGTACAGTGCGGAGGGCGCTGCCATCACCGTGTATAGTGGTCAAGAAAAAGACATCCCTCTTGTCCTTGTACTTAACCACCAGCAGGTGGTTGCTACATTGGGCTCTGCTGTCACCCCTTCATAATATACCAGTAGTGGTCCTTGGGCAAGACTACTAACACTATTGTGCCTACCTCAATAAACATGAGAGTATCACAAATAAAGAGAGTCATGCCGGCTCAGAAGTCGCTCAGATTAACAAGGTCCACGTCAGATGTCGAGGAACCAGGACAATCTGATGATAAATGGGCTACTGGAACAAACCATTCATGGACAAGGCAAGAGAACCTGGATCTGATAAAATGTTACTGTAACAGCAGACCAAATGAGAGGATATAAGAAGCGTATGAGGAAACTCTGGATGGATACGAGACCTGCATGTCCACTGACTGAGAAACAACTAGTCACCCAATGTTTCAATATCATAAAGAGAAAGCTATTATCACAACTTATGCACTGCATATCCACCCTGGAAGAATTACATTTGCAACCCCCTGAAGATCCTGACCCAATCCTGCAGTTAGAAATCACTGCAGCTGATCTTAGAACTAAACTAAATACCATCAATACCAGAGATTGATTGCCAAGGCTCAGCAAAGAAACACCACCAGACAGTATGCTATAAGATTCCAATAGAGCACTTGCATCAATACCTAGCTCCAGCATGGCTGAGACCAAGAACATAAATGCTCTGTTCTCCAGAAAAGCAACCAATGTGAACTCCCAACCCCATCAATAGCAGAGACTGAACAATACTGGAGGAACATATGGGAGAAGGAACAAACACACAACACCAGTGGCTATAAGATCTGAGAATGAAACACAGCAACCACCTAGGGCAAGAACCAGTCACCATTACAGAAGCAGACATCCAACAGCGCAGCGGGTCAAGAACATGAAGAGCTAGACAGCACCTGGTCTAGACATGATCCACACCTAATGGCTAAAGAGATTAACAGCAGTACATGACCGCATGGCATAGCAGATGAACCAACTGCTAGAAGCAGGCCACCACCCAGCCTGGCTAACACAAAGAAGAACAGTGCTGATCATGAAGGATCCTCACAAAGGAACAGTTCCATCCAACTACCGCCAAATAACCTGCCTTACAACAACATGGAAACTACTGTCAGGCATCATAGCCACCAAGTTACATAACCGTATGAACCAGTACATGAATCCAGCTCAGAAAGGCATTGGGACCGACACCAGAGGCATTAAGCACAAGCTCCTAGTAGATAGAGCAGTCATTCAAGACTCAAGATCCAGATAGATGAATCTCAGCACAGCCTGGATTGACTACAGGAAAGCCTATGACTCAATGCCGCACACATGAATCTGTGAATGATTGGCTCTCTACAATGTCAACAGGAAATTAAGAACCTTCCTCAGAAACTCAATGGGGCTATGGAGAACAACATTGGAAGTCCACTCAAGACAACTAGCACAAGTGACCATCAAATGCAGCATATACTAAGGTGATGTAGACATGCTACAAGGGATCCCACAGGGATATGGTAACCATGATGAGGAGGCAAGGAAAGCAGCAACATCAAAATACCATCAAAGGGTAAGAAAGGTCCTGGAGAGCCAGCTCAATGGGAAGAATAAAATCCGTGCCATCAATACATATGCCCTGCCAGTTATCAGATACCCTGCTGGCATAGTGTGCTGGCCAAAAGAAGAGATGGAAGCTGCAGATGTGAAGACTCGAAAGCTCCTCACAATGCATGGAGGTCTCCACCCGAAGTCTAGCACCCAAAGCTTGTATACCAGCAGAAAGGAGGGTGGTTGAGGCTTGATAAGCATCCAAGCCACCATCACGGATGTAAGAAGGAGTATCCAGAAGAGTTGAGCGAAACAGATTGGTCAGATTCAAAAGTCGCCCACTTACGCCAAAGTCCAAACCCTAACGTGAGGTCGGCCATGCGGTCGTCGCCCCAAGCGCCAAAGTCGGTTTTACAATAATGCTTGCAGCAGGGGCGTAACTAGGAACGGCAGGGCCCCACAGCAAACTTCACAATGGGCCCCCCCCCCTCGCGCGCGTTGCCAATCCCGGTCTACCCAAGTTGTGTTAAGAAAGATACCTTTATTATCCAAAATTAGAGGTTTTTGGAGTAATGATAGTGAAATAACAGAAAAGAACCAACTCCCAGGAAGCAACTGAGGTAGTGACGAAGGTAGGCTTTCTTCAGAGTAAATATGTGAAGAAACTTGTAATCCAGCCTGCAAATTGCTTTCAAAACGGATGATTTATTCAGTAGAACAACAGTCCGGTATACAGAATAATCTAAGATTGTTCTGTATACCGTACTTCTGCACCACGCCCTCACCAATTACACATGTGAGGAGTGACAGCCTCAGCTCTGCTACATGTGAGGAGTGACAGCCTCAGCTCTGCTACATGTGAGGAGTGACAGCCTCAGCTCTGCTACATGTGAGGAGGAACAGCCTCAGCTCTGCTACATGTGAGTAGGGACAGCCTCAGCTCTGCTACATTCGAGGAGTGACAGCCTCAGCTCTGCTACATGTAAGGAGTGACAGCCTCATCTCTGCAACATGTGAGGAGTGACAGCCTCAGCTCTGCTACTTGTATAGCAAAGCTGAGGCTGTCGCTCCGCACATGTAGCAGAGATGAGGCTGTCACTCCTCGCATGTAGCAGAGCTGAGGTTGCTACTTGTCACATGTAGCAGAGCTGAGGTTGTTACTTGTCACATGTAGCAGAGCTGAGGTTGTTACTTGTCACATGAGCAGAGCTGAGGTTGTTACTTGTCACATGAGCAGAGCTGAGGTTGCTACTTGTCACATGTAGCAGAGCTGAGGTTGTTACATGTAGCAGAGCCGAGGTTGCTACTTGTCACATGTAGCAGAGCTGAGGTTGTTACTTGTCACATGTAGCAGAGCCGAGGTTGCTACTTGTCACATGTAGCAGAGCTGAGTTTGTTACTTGTCACATGAGCAGAGCTGAGGTTGTTACTTGTCACATGAGCAGAGCTGAGGTTGCTACTTGTCACATGTAGCAGAGCTGAGGTTGTTACTTGTCACATGTAGCAGAGCCGAGGTTGCTACTTGTCACATATAGCAGAGCTGAGGTTGTTACTTGTCAAATGTAGCAGAGCTGAGGTTGTTACTTGTCACATGTAGCAGAGCTGAGGTTACTTGTCACATGTAGCAGAGCTGAGGTTGCTACCTGTCACATGTAGCAGAGCAGAGGTTACTTGTCACATGTAGCAGTGCCGAGGTTGCTACTTGTCACATGAGCAGAGCTGAGGTTGTTACTTGTCACATGAGCAGAGCTGAGGTTGTTACTTGTCACAAATAGCAGAGCTGAGGTTGCTACTTGTCACAAGTAGCAGAGCT
Source organism: Oophaga sylvatica (assembly GCA_033576555.1). Lineage (NCBI taxonomy): Eukaryota > Metazoa > Chordata > Amphibia > Anura > Dendrobatidae > Oophaga > Oophaga sylvatica. The sequence continues at coordinate 8,260,996 of JARQOD010000003.1, read as the reverse complement.
GAGGTTGCTACTTGTCACATGTAGCAGAGCTGAGGTTGCTACTTGTCACATGTAGCAGAGCCGAGGTTGCTACTTGTCACATGAGCAGAGCTGAGGTTGTTACTTGTCACATGAGCAGAGCTGAGGTTGTTACTTGTCACAAATAGCAGAGCTGAGGTTGCTACTTGTCACAAGTAGCAGAGCTGAGGTTGCTACTTGTCACATGTAGCAGAGCCGAGGTTGCTACTTGTCACATGTAGCAGAGCTGAGGTTGCTACTTGTCACATGTAGCAGAGCTGAGGTTACTTGTCACATGTAGCAGAGCTGAGGTTGCTACTTGTCACATGGAGCAGAGCCGAGGTTGCTACTTGTCACATGTAGCAGAGCCGAGGTTGCTACTTGTCACATGTAGCAGAGCCGAGGTTGCTACTTGTCACATGTAGCAGAGCTGAGGTTGCTACTTGTCACATGTAGCAGAGCTGAGGTTACTTGTCACATGTAGCAGAGCTGAGGTTGCTACTTGTCACATGAGCAGAGCTGAGGTTGCTACTTGTCACATGAGCAGAGCTGAGGTTGCTACTTGTCACATGAGCAGAGCTGAGGTTGTTACTTGTCACATGAGCAGAGCTGAGGTTGTTACTTGTCACATGAGCAGAGCTGAGGTTGCTACTTGTCACATGTAGCAGAGCTGAGGTTGTTACTTGTCACATGTAGCAGAGATCAGGGTGTCACTCGTCACTTGTAGCAACCATGAGGCTGTTACTGGGCCAGGGGGAGGCTACTGGTGACTGAGGTCCCGTGCCCAACAGGGCCCATGGGGAGGTTAGTGGTGACTTGAGGCTTGCGTCAAACAGGGCCCAGGAGCCCGAGGCCCTGTTGGAATGCGGGCCCCTTGCTACCTGGGCCCTGTGTTGAATGTGGGCCCCCTGCACTGCAGCCTGGGGCCTGGGCCCTGTTGAATGTGGGCCCTGTTAGATCCTGCCTGCACCTGCCCTCCCAGTCACCATTGAGCAGCCAAGCCTCTTCTCACTGTTGAGAGACTCACGGTACTCACCCTGCTCGCCCGGGCTTCCACCTGCTTGTCCAGTCAGCCTGCTGCTTCATGTGCTCTGCCTGGCCGTCTGCTGTCCGCCCCCACATGCACACACGCTGTGACAGACGGACCATAATGCACTGGGCCGCAGCTTAAAGCTACAGTGCTCATTTCTGTTCGCTGTCTGCATTTACAACACTGTAGTGTCTCTTTAAAACAACACAGTGTTGTTATGCATCAGCGTTCAGAGTCAGAAGCCTGAACAAAATGTTGGGAGGGGGCCCGAGCGCGGATCCATTTGCCAGCGTGCTCGGGCCCCCCTTTTTGCTCCTAAATCACAGGGCAGCTGCAGCAGGGACGGGCCCCCTTCTAGCCCTGACCACCAACCGCCATTTTACTTCAGCCGATCTTAACAGTAGGGAGAGGTTGCTGACGCTGTTTATCAGTAGGGAGAGAGTTAGGGTTGGAAACAGAAGTTCTTATATGCTTGTGCTGATAGCAATTGTGCTGTACAGTTAGTGTGCAGTGACAGGGGAGGATTTTCTTGTGTGCAGCAGCGCTAGTAATTAGGCTGCCTGCCAGTGACAGGGGAGGATTTTCTAGTGTGCAGCAGCGGTGATTAATTGGCTGCCTGCTAGCTGTATTGCTGTGTGTACACTGTGGTGCAGAGTGCTTTTTACACAGCACTAATACTTTTATTCCTTTTTTCAGCACAATTACCAAGCGTTCATTTTTTCCCCCATCGTATAGAGCTGTACGCTCCTCACACACTACCGTGTACCGGCAGGCATCACAGACAAATACATGCTGACTATCTGTGTGTGACTCAGGAAATATACACAGAGATTTACAATTACTCCTAGACTGTATACAGCTGTACGCTTGTTATACAGTACCCTTTTTCTGCTTTTTATATTCTGGTCTAATCCATACTGAGCCTGTGAGCGTCTGTGTCTGACTCCAGAAATATATACGGAGATTTACAATTACCCCTACACTGTATACACCTGGTATCTTCTGATACATTACCCTTTTTCTGCTTTTTATATTGAGCTCTAATCCATACTGAGCCTGTGAGCGTCTGTGTCTGACTCCAGAAATATATATGGAGATTTACAATTACCCCTACACTGTATATACCTGGTATCTTCTGATACATTACCCTTTTTCTGCTTTTTATATTGAGGTCTAATCCATATTGAGCCTGTGAGCGTCTGTGTGTTACTCCCGAAATATATACGGAGATTTACAATTACCCCTACACTGTATACACCTGGTATCCTCTGGTACATTACCCTTTTTCTGCTTTTTATATTCTGGTCTAATCCATACTGAGCCTGTGAGCGTCTGTGTGTTACTCTGGAAATTTATACGGAGATTTAAAATTACCCCAACACTGTATACAGATGTATGCTTCTGATACAGTACACTTTTTCTGCTTTTTATATTCTGGTCTAATCCATACTGAGCCTGTGAGCGTCTGTGTGTTATTTCGGAAATATATACGGAGATTTAAAATTATACCAACACTGTATACAGCTGTACGCAGGGGTGAACCTAGCCTCTGTGCTGCCTGAGGCGAACTGCAAAATGGCGTCCCCCCCCAATTTTAGGGACGCGTCGCGGCAAATTTTAGGCCACGCCCCGACCACACCCATGTCCATGCCCGACCACACCCATTTAGCACTGGTGATCACACTGACTGGTACTGAGGGCACAGTGACTGGTACTATGGGCACACTGGTACTGAGTAAAAGAAAGAACAGAGAAAAAGAAAACAGAGAAAGGAGAGAGAGAAAGAGGGGAAGCAAGAAAGAACAGAGTGAAAGTAGAGAGAAATAAATAAACAAAGAAAGGGAAAAGAAAGAACAGACAGAGAAAAAAAACAAAGAGGGAAAGAAAGAACAGATGGAAAAGAAAGAGGGGAAAGAAAGAACAGAGAGAAAGAAAAAAAGACGGGAAAGAACAGAGAAAGAAAGAAAGAAAGAACAGAGAAAAGAAAGAGGGACAGAAAAAAGAACAGAGAAAAAAGAAATAGGGGAAAGAAAGAACAAAAAGAGAAAGAAAGAACAGAGAGATAGAGAGAAAGAAAGATGGGAAAGAAAGAACTGCTCCGTACACCTCGTACACACACGGCTCTGCTCCGTACACCTCGTACACAGTACAGCACTGCTACATCCACCTCGTACTCACACGGCTCCGCTCCGTACACCTCGTACACAGTACAGCACTGCTACATCCACCTCGTACACACACGGCTCCGCTCCGTACACCTCGTACACACACGACTCTGCTCCGTACACCTCGTACACACACGACTCTGCTACATCCAACTTGTACACACTACAGCACTGCTACATCCACACTGTAAACCTGTCCCGACCCCACATACAAACTTACCCTCAGTCATCCAGCACCATGACAACCATCACAGCAGTCCTGCACACAACGAGGACACTGATCATGTGATCCCTGACTCCTCCCCTCCTGTGACCTCATCACAGGTCCTGTGGGCACAGAAGAGTTCAGCATAGCAGCGTCATTGACAGCTGTGACAGGCTGAGCTGTAAAGGCAAGGAATGGGTGCATGGGGGGCGTTGCGGCTCGTCTCACTGGGGACATATAGTGTCCAGAGTGGGACAGCTGGAGGGGGGGTCAGATGTGACTGTGTGAGGGATTAAGGAGAGCCAGCTGGCACCACACCACATGTAATGAGTCCCGCTCTGTTGCCCCCTAGCTGCCGCCGCCTGATACAACAGGCTCAACTCGCCTCATTATAGCTGCGGCCCTGGCTGTATGCTTGTGATACAGTACCCTTTTTCTGCTTTTTATTCTGGCCCAATCCACACTGAGCCTGTGAGCATCTGTGTCTGACTCCGGAAATATATACGGAGATTTACAATTACACCTAGACTGTATACAGCTGTACGCTTCTGATACATTATCCTTTTTTCTGCTTTTTATATTCTGGTCTAATCCATACTGAGCCTGTGAGAGTCTGTGTGTGACTTCTGAAATATATACGGAGATTTACAATTATCCTTAGACTGTATACAGCTGTACGCTTCTGATACATTACCCTTTTTCTGCTTTTTATATTCTAAAATACAATAAAAAATTACACTGGCACTACCTGATAAAAAATATATAAATCTCAATGTGTATACAGTATACTGTAGGTGCCTATGAACATAAGCAAACCCCCTATATAGATAGGGGACTATAGAAACTGCTGGAGTGATCTTAGCAACTGTGCACTTGCTGATCCAAGAAATGTAAACAAATATATATCAAAGATGCACTACCTGCGCCTCTACTGATCCTAATACACCCAAATAAACTATCAAGCCAAAATACATCAGAGGATGGAAAGGATCCTGTATAGAAGGATTGCCATAAAAATGCTCAAATATATTTGTGTGTTTTACTGGAAATATATATGGAGATTTACAATTATCCCTAGACTGTATACAGCTGTACGCTTCTGATACATTACCCTTTTTCTCCTTTTTATATTCTAGTCTAATCCATACTGAGCGTCTTGTGTGTTACTTTTGAAATATATACCGAGATTTACAATTATCCCTAGACTGTATACAGCTGTACGCTTGTGATACATTACCCTTTTTCTCCTTTTTATATTCTAGTCTAATCCATACTGAGCCTGTGAGCGTCTGTGTGTTACTTTTGAAATATATACGGAGATTTAAAATAACCGTAACACTGTATACAGCTGTACGCTTCTGATACATTACCCTTTTTCTCCTTTTTATATTCTAATCTAATCCATACTGAGCCTGTGAGCGTCTGTGTGTTACTTTTGAAATATATACCGAGATTTACAATTATCCTAGACTGTATACAGCTGTACGCTTGTGATAATTTACCCTTTTTCTGCTTTTTATATTCTGGTCTAATCCATACTGAGCCTGAGAGCGTCTGTGTGTAATTCCGAAAATATATACGGAGATTTAAAATTTTCCCCTTCACCGTATACAGCTGTACGCTTCTGATACAGTACCATATATCTGCTGGTATTTTGGGTACATTTTCACAAACATGAGTAAGTATGGTGGAAGAGGTCGCGGATGTGGGCGTGGGGGGCCAGCTGGTACTGATGGTGGTGGTGGTGCATCTGCTGGTAGTGCCAAAAGCACAATAGCACCTAAGGCAGGAGGTGTTGTGCCTGCGTCATCGTCTGGCTCCAGAAGGCCTGGAAGGCTCCCTTTTCTGGGAGTTGGTAAACCGCTTTTAAAGCCAGAGCAGCAGGAACAAGTTTTGGCTTACATTGCCGAAACAGCCTCCAGCTCTATCGCCTCCTCTTCTGAAGTTTCAAAAACTGCAAGCACTGAGTCGTCAGTGCAGGCTCCTGGTCAGGAACAACACCTTTCCTTGTGTCCTTTACCCCCACCAAAAGTGAAGGATGCGTCAGGCCACACTTCAGATTACTCCATGGAGCTCTTTTCACATATCATGCCTGGGTTATCAAGTGAAATCCTGAATTCCCCAGTCCAAGATGAATCTGACATGGAGTGCACTGATGCACAGCCACTGCTAGATGATTCTTCTGGTACATTCACCCACAGGACTACATTGCCCTCGCAGTCTACTGAGCCAGAATCTGACCCTGATGAAACCCAGGTGCCCCCTTCCCGCATACTATACCACCTTACTTTGTGACACAGAGGAAGGTGCAGATGAAATTGAAGAGGAGGTGATGGATGACCCAGTTATTGACCCGGATTGGCATCCATTGGGGGAAGAGGGTGCTGCTGGCAATAGCTCAGAAGAGGAGAAGGATCCACAGCAGGCATCGACATCGCAGCAGCGGTTATCTGGCAGGCCCGTAGCTGTCCAAAAGCGTGTTAAACAAGCATAAAGAGTTGCAGGACAGCTTGGCCAGATGGTCAAATTAGCACAGCGTGCAAGCCCTGAAAATTTATCCCAGAGTAGGAAGAGCGCAGTGTGGCACTTATTTGACCAAAATCCTATTGATGAAGCAAACTTTATCTGTAAGAAGTGCGGAACGACCTTTAGCCGAGGGAAAAATCTCCGAAATTTGAATACCAGTTGCATACTTAGACATTTAATCACCATGCACTTGCAAGCGTGGACGGACTACAATACCTCAGGTAGCACATGTGCACCTGCTCCGACTGAAGGTAGCCAGCAACGCTCCATTGCTTCCCCCACTGTAAGCCCACCGGTTAGCACACCATTAGCAAGAAATGTTGAGGTGTCGTCGCAAGGCCAAAGCTGTCAGGGAATCGCAATGTTTTTTCAACGAAAGACTGAATCTAGGCCATCACCATCACCACCATCACCAACCCTTCTCAGTCCGTCATGTCCACCGCTAGTTCCCCCATATGCAGCTCTCAAGTCCAGCTCACCCAAGCAGACACTCTGAGTAGGACAAGAAAGTACTCATCCTCTCATCCGCGTACACTGGCTTTGAACGCCTACATTGCCAAACTGATCTCATTAGAGATGATGCCCTTCCGTTTGGTTGAAAGCGCAGCGTTCCGAGAGCTCATGGCCTATGCTGTCCCACGCTATGACCTACCCAGTCGGCACTACTTTTCTAGAAAAGCCATCCCTGCCCTCCACCGCATGTGAAAGACCGCATTGTCCATGCACTCAAACAATTAGTGAGTGGAAAGGTGCATCTCACAACAGATGCATGGGCCAGTAGGCATGGCCTGGGCCGTTACGTGTCCATCACTGAGCACTGGGTTAATGTGGTGGATGCAGGTTGCACAGGGGACAGCGGCAGTGGGACAGTGCTAGTGGTAAGCGTCAGCAGGCTGTTTTAAAGATGATGTCTTTGGGCAACAACAGACACACCGCGGAGGTATTGACCGACTACTTGCAGCGAGAAACTGAGTCATGGCTGGGCAGTATACATCTTGCGCCAGGCAAGGTAGTCAGTGATAACGGCCGTAATATTGTGGCGGCCATAGTCCTGGCAAAACTCAGACACGTACCTTGCCTGGCTCACACCTTGAACCTGGTGGTGCAGTGCTTCCTAAATAATTATCTGGAGTTTAACAGCCCTGCTCCATACGGTGCGAAGACTGTGCTCTCACAACCGTCGCTCGCCCGTAGACTTCAGTCGTATGCAGAGGCTGCAGCGATCGCTCCACCTCCACAAGCACCGCCTAATCATAGACGTTGCAACAAGGCAGGCTGTAATGCATTTGTGGGAGGATACATGGGCAGGCAGTTTGAGGACAGACATGTAGTTGTCGGGTGTGCAGTGGTCAAAGCTGAAAGACCTCTGTAAAGTCCTTCAGTGTTTTGAGGAATGCATACGGCTGGTAAGCGCAGACGACGCCATCATAAGTATGAGCATCCCACTTATGCGTCTGCTCATGCTAACTTTGACGCACATTAAGGATCAGGCGTCTGCAGCGGAGGAGGAAAAGGAGGAGGGTAACCTTGATGACAGTCAGGCATTGTCTGCTCAGGGAACTGGACGAGGTGGAGGAAGAAGAGGAGGAGGATGAGGGGGATGATTATTTTGGGGAGGAGGATGCTTCTCAGGGGGCAAGAGAAAATGTTGGCTTGGCATGGTTCATTTTAATGACGGTGAGATCACCAACATTTTGGGTCGACAGCCGGGTCCTTCTTTCTGTCAGGATTGATCCACCAGCACTGAAGACTCTTTCTGATAGCACACTACCAGCAGGGCAAACAAGCTCCTGTAAGGCATACTGTGCCAATTCAGGCCAGGTGTCCAGTTTACAGGCCCTGTAGTCAAAGGGGAATGAACTGTGAGGGAGAACATCGATAGAGGAGGAGAGGTAATTTTGAACCACAGTTGACAATGCTGTCTCCTGTCTATTGCAATCGATTCAGTATTACCAGTTGTGTGAGCGTTACTCGAGAAATCAGTCCACAACATGTTCATGAAACCCCTGTCTCCAACGCCACTTCGGCTGTGTGCACCACGAACACCTCTTCCATTTGGCCCAGTACTGCTCGTGGTAGAACCTGCACCGCTGCTGTGTGCTGGGAATGCCTCTAACAAACGGTTTACCAGAGTTGCTTGTTTGTTTGCCAATATTAGCTCTAGGTTCTCTTGTGGCATTATGTCGTCATCCTTCATAATTTTGGCAATGCGGGGGTCCCTTTTTAGGATACGCAAGACATAATCACACATGTGGGCCAATGTTCCAGTTGTCAATAATGCACTGACGGTGGGTGGAGGAGCACTTTCTGCCAAATCCACATCCAACATGGATGGAGCTTTATATGCGACTCATTATACTGTATGGAGCAATATGTGGGGCTCATTCTACTCTATGGGGACCGTCCTATACTGTATGGCACATTATATGGAGACCATCATATACTGTAGCATTATGTGGAGCTCATCATATAGTGTATGGAACATTATATGGGACCAATTATTCTGTATGGAGCAATATACGGGGCTCATTATTCTGTATGGCACACTATGTGGTGGCCATAATACTGTATGGAGGAATATACTGTCCGGTTTTTGAGCTATTGTAGAATTTACAATAGATATCACTCATGTAATGTAAGAAGTGAAGTATTTGGCATTGTACTATACATATATTTCTGTGCCGTATCGGAGCATCATGAATTGTGGTATGTGTTAAAGGGGCCCACTGACACTCTTTCGCCCGGGGCACACGAAAACTTGGAGCTAGCCCTACCCCCCACAACTTTAGCCAAATAACCCCCAGTTTTCAATGCGTAACTATTATTATACAGTAAATGAAGGTTGACAAGCTTAAGTAATAAGAATTGATGTCGTTTGCATTGAAATGGGCACTGTAGGTGTGTTTACTGTCCTCCACTCCCTGCCGACTTTGCTTCCTCATTGACTTGCTTTGGGTTTCGTGTTTCAGTCTGACCTCCGACTTTTCCTGATAGTCGGCCGATTTCGTTCGACTCGACTTTTGAGAAAGTCGGGTTTCACGAAACCCAACTCGACCCTCCCGGAGGCAAAGTCGCCCATCTCTAGTATCCAGAAATACATCAGAAAAATGGCACCAAAAGATGAGTTGCTGAGAGAAAGCCTAAGGCAGCAACAACAACAGATCTGGAAGGAAGAACAGGAACATGAAGTGCCATGGCAAGACAAGCCGCTGCATGGAATGTACCATCAACAGATAATGGAGGTGGCTGAAATGGAGAAATCCTATGAATGGCTGGAGAAAGCTGGACTCTGAGACAGCACAGAGGCAGTAATAATAGTGGCACAATAGCAAGCACTAAGTACCAGGTCCATAGAAGCAGGAATCTACCACACAAGACAAGACTCAAGGTGCAGACTATGCAAAGAAGCCCAGAAACCGTCCAACACATAGTGGCAGGATGCAAAATGCAAGCAGGAACAGTGTACACTTAACGACACAACCAAGTAGCGGGAATTGTTTACAGGAACATCTGCACAGCATATGGGCTAATTCCCCCTAAGTCAGTGGTTCTCAACCTTTCTAATGCCGTGACCCCGCAATACAGTTCCTCATATTGCGGTGACCCCCAAACCAAAAAATAAGTTCAGTCCTCCATACAATATTATGGGCACCACATAGTCCTCCATACAGTATTATGGGCCAAATATAATGCTCCATAAAGAATATTGGACCCCAAATAATGCTCCATACATGATACTGCTCCCCATATAATGCTCCATACAAAATATGGAGCTCTCCTCTGCACTGTGCTGCATTGTGCACTGTTACGGCTCAGGAAAGGGCACTGTGCAAAGACTCTATTATCATCATCATTGCCTCCCCATCATCATCATCATTGCCTCCCCATCATCATCATCATTGCCTCCCCATCATCATCATCATTGCCTGCCCATCATCATTGCCTCCCCATCATTAACATCATCATTGCCTGCCCATCATCATTGGCTCCCCATCATCATCATTGCCTTCCCATCATCATTGGCTCCCCATCATCATCATCATTGCCTACCCATCATCATTGCCTCCCCATCATTATCATCATTGCCTGCCCATCATCATTGGCTCCCCATCATCAACATCATCATTGCCTGCCCATCATAATCATCATTGCCTGCCCATCATCATTGGGTCCCCATCATCAACATCATCATTGCCTGCCCATACATCATTATTACCTCCCATCATTATCATTGGCTCCCCATCATCATCATCAATGCCTGTCCATCATCATTGCCTCCCCATCATCATCATCATTGCCTGCTCATCATTGGCTCCCCATCATCATCGACTCGCCATCATCATCATCATTGTCTGCCATCATCATTGCCTCCCCATCATCATCATCATTGCCTCCCCATCATCAACATCATCATTGCCTGCCCATCATCATTGCCTCCCCATCATCAACATCATCATTGCCTGCCCATCATCATCATCATTGGCTCCCCATCATAATCGTTGCCTCCTCACCACCATCACTGCCTCCCCCACCACCATCACACATACAGCACCACACACAGACAGCACCGCAGCACTCTCTCACATACACACACGCAGGCAGACACACACACACACTGATACACACATACACCTTACATCTCACCTGCAGGCGCCCCCTGGAGCCCGGAGCTGCGGAGGCACGGGGAGAGGTAAGTATTGTGCCGCCTGCTCAGGCCAGGTCCCCCCTCTCACCGCACAGTGGACTCACCGACCCGCCGCTCAGCTCCGGAGGGTCCGGGCCACTGCACTGTGCCTCCGCGCTTGTCCCACAGAGGAGGAGGAATTGCTGCTGCTGCTACGCTGCCCCCACACACGTGCCGCCTGGGGCGGACCGCCCCCCCCCCCACGCTACGCCCACTCACGCTACGCCCGCCCACGCTACGAACGCTACACCCGCCCACGCTACGTCACTGGGCGTACTACGTATTTTCCAATGGCTTTAAGCGACCCCCGCCGGGGTCGCGACCCATAGGTTGAGAACCGATGCCCTAAGTCCAGGTGGGAGACCCAGAAAAAGTGGTGGAGAATGAAAGGGAAAAAATCCTGTGGGACTTCAAGAACCAGACAGATAAGCAGGTGTTGGCTAACCAACCAGACATTGTGAAAGTAGACAAGGATCAGAAGACAGCAATGACAATAGTTGTGGCAGTGCCAAGTGACAGCAACATCAGAAATAAAGAATATGAGAAGCTGGAGAAATACCAGGGCCTCAAAGGAGAACTGGAGAAGATGTGGAAGATGAAGTCAACAGTGATTCCAGTGATGATAGGAGCACTTGGAGCAGTGACCCCTAAGTTGGAAGAATGGCTACAACACATCCCAGAAGCAACATCTGAGCTCTCTGTCCAGAAAAGCGCAATGCTGGGAACAAATAAGATCCTGTGCAGAATCCTCAAACTCCCATCCCAGGCCTCTAGTAGACAACCCGAGAATGAGAAAGGACAACAAAGACCACCCCCAGTGGGGGGTGAAACGGAAGTTGGTTTTAAATTATATAATTTTTTTTTTTCTTTAAGTTGGGGGTCCAATTCCAGCTATTACTGTCAGTTCTGTGATTTCTATGTACACCACAGTGTATAGGATAATAGAGTATAATGAAGTTATTATGGACGTGACTTAACTAACATTGTGCAGTGACTGTTTTCCATATACTAATCCGGGTGAAGGTTAAAAAGATTTCTTTATTTTGCATCTGGCAAACCAGGATATATCTGTACTTGGCCGCATTCATGTTTACTTCAATTGCAACAATTCATCCTGTCCCTGCAGCTGAAAACCACCCCCATAGCATGATGCTGCCACCACCATGTTTCACTGTTGAGATTGTATTGGGCAGGTGATGAGCAGTGCCTGGTTTTCTCCACACATATCGCTTAGAATTATCACCAACAAGTTCTATCTTTGTCTCATCAGACCAGAGAATCTTATTTCTCATAGTCTGGGAGTCCTTCACGTGTTTTTTTAGCAAACTCTATGCGGGCTTTCATATGTCTGGCACTGAGGAGAGGCTTCCTCGGGCCAATCTGCCTTAAAGGCCCGACTGGTGGAGGCCTGCTGTATAGTTGAAGAAAGGAAGAGAAAAGACCAGACCAATAATGGTATGCACAGCCATATATATGCAAATAGAAAAAAACTTTATTTCATAGTGGACAAAACAAGTTTAAAAACCTTTAGGCTAAGTTCACACGTTGCAGAATTGCCGCGGAAATTTCCGCGGCAATCCCGCACTTCTCTGCCGTGGGAAATACGCATTTTTTTTGTATGCGTATTCCCGCCAGAAACTAGCGTTTTGCAAGCGTAATTAGCTTGCAGAATGCTAGCGTTTTCCTAGCGATCTGTAGCATCGCTTGGAAAACTGATTGACAGGTTGGTCACACGAGTCACACATAGTGTTTGACTCGTGTGACCAACTTTTTACTATTGATGCCGCCTATGACGCATCAATAGTAAAAAGATCTAATGTTAAAAATAATAAAAAAAATAATAAATAATGACATTCTCACCTTCCGGCGGCCCCCGCAACCTTCCCGCCTCTCAGCGACGCTCCTGGCCAATCCCGTTCCCAGGCGTCCTTTGCGACAGACCCCAGATGACGTAGCATCACGCGAGACCGCTACTTCATCTGGGTGGCTCTCACAATGCACTCCTGGGAACGGGAGCGTCGCTGAGAGGCGGGAAGGTTACGGGGGCCGCCGGAAGGTGAGAATGTCATTATTTATTATTTTTTTTATTATTTTTAACATTAGATCTTTTTACTATTGATGCGTCATAGGCGGCATCAATAGTAAAAAGTTGGTCACATGTTAAAAATAATAAAAAAAATAATAAATAATGACATTCTCACCTTCCGGCGGCCCCCGCAACCTTCCCGCCTCTCAGCGACGCTCCTGGCCAATCCTGTTCCCAGGCGTCCTTTGCGACAGACCCCAGATGACGTAGCATCACGCGAGACCGCTACTTCATCTGGGTGGCTCTCACAATGCACGCCTGGGAACGAGAGCGTCGCTGAGAGGCGGGAAGGCTGCGGGGCCCTCCGGAAGGTGAGAATGTCATTATTTTTTATTTTAATTATTGTTTTACCAGGGATATGGTACCCAGGGCTTGGAGGAGAATCTCCTCTCCTCCGGACCCTGGGTACCATCCGCACATGAACAGCTTGCGTTCCGCATAGCCACATGCGGAAAGTAAGTGGTTCAATGCATTCCTATGGCGGCGATTCCGCCGAGATTACGCAAAATTAATGAACATGTTGCTATTTTTTCCGCGAAGCGTTTTTTTCGCAGAAAAAAACGCTGCATGTGCACAAAAAATTGCGGAATCCATTTAAATGAATAGGATGCTTAATACTTGCGTCTTTTTCGCGTTTTTGCCGCAGGAAAAAATGCGAAAAAAACGCGAAAATTCCTGCCGTGTGCACTTAGCCTTAAAATGACAAAGAATAACTAACCCACCAAACCCAGGCTCAATGGTCTGAATAAGCCCATACAGTGAATAAATAATGATCAATTCACAATGGAAATAAATAACATGCATGTTAGACCATATATTGCGTCCATAGCTATTCGGATGGATATAAAAATATAACAATGCAGACGATTAGCCAGATGACTCAAAGCACCTATACAATCCTACATATACCTAAAATGGGAATGCCAGAGTAGAGTAATAAATACAAAATAATAGAACCATGAAAGCAGTTAGCCCATTAATTGGAAGCTTCTACACAATCCCAAAGGCATATGTGCCTATGATGGAAAATATCAGAGTGGAATAACAAGCACAAAATAATGCCAAAAAATGGCTAAAATAACCCAGGAGAAAGGTGCTGAATACAATCAATATATAGTCACCAGGAGTCGGTCAACATGACGTGAATAAAGGCAACAAGACCTCCAAAGAGCCCGGGAAAGGGAGGGGAAGAGACCCCACGTGTATCGCTGCTACAGGAGCGGCTTCATCAGGGGTAGTGTGTCCAGCATGAAACCAAGTGGGTTTATAAGCACATATCGACAGTCCATAGGGGAGGGAAAATGCCTAAATGAGAGACACCTGTATACAATAAACTCACCGATGCCTCAGCTGAGTATCTGAAGTGGTGAAAGAAAAAAAAAAAAAACATGGAGAATGGAAAATCCAAGTAGTAAGAACAATCGTCAGTTTCATGGTGGTTAAGTCGGAGACTGGTATATCCAAAGCGAAATGCGGAGAACATTAAGGAAAAAAGGCAAGAAAGCAAAAAATTGTTAGAATAAAAAATCTAAAACCAAAAAAGCACCCAAGGTCAAATGCATTTATCCCAAAAAAGCGGTGAAGAGTAATTCTTCATTTAGTCCCACTGGAGCCACCGAGTTTAATGAAAGATCCTCCGGGATTTTTGGAAGTGCATTTGAGCAGCAGGGTGATTTGCTGCTGAAGGAGAGAAAAAAAAAATCTCTTTAAATCTTCTGCTTCAGCGAGTGTGAGCGAGCTGAGTGTGACCGGTGCACAAGTGCGAACGGTGGTAAGTGTGACTTGAGATTCAGTGACTTTGGATTCAGGGAGTTTCCAAGGGAGGAATTACTGAATTGCTGTTATATTTTATTAATACTTTTTATTTATTTTTACTTATCCTTGCTGTCTGGTGAAATCCCCATTAAATATGTGCTCCACTATTGCCAATGCCATCCAGTGTACATCTTGCCACATGTATACAGTCCTTGAACAGCCGGTCGAGGGTTTATACTGCTGTGCGAGATGTGAGCACGTTGTGCATTTGGAAGCCCAAATCCTGGATCTAAATGTGCAGCTGGCAACACTGAGATCCATAGACAATATGGAAAGGAGTCTTCTGCTCACTGAGCAGACGCTCAATGGGATAGATGAGGGGGGGGATGCTAGGGTGGAGCTGCAGGACACTGAAGTAGGAAGCTGGGTGACAGTTAGAAAGCGGGGTAGAGGGAAGAGCGCCAGGGAGGCTAGTCCTGATCTGGCACACCCCAATAAGTTTGCAAAGTTGGCAGATGAGGGGGTTGTCAGTACAGGGGTAGCACTGCTGCAGCCAGGCATGTCCTCTGAAAGCCGGGGGAGTGTCTGCTCCAGTAAGGGGGGAATTAGGAGAGCAGGGCAGGCCAGACAGGTGCTGGTAGTGGGGGACTCAATTATTAGGGGAACAGATAGGGCAATCTGTCACAAAGACAGGGATCGTCGAACAGTGTGCTGCCTACCTGGCGCTCGAGTCCGACACATCGCTGATCGGATTGACAGATTACTGGGAGGGGCTGGTGAGGACCCAGCGGTCATGGTGCACATTGGCACAAATGACAAAGTTAGAGGTAGGTGGAAGGTCCTTAAAGACGATTTCAGGGAATTAGGCTGCAAGCTTAAAGCAAGGACCTCCAACGTGGTATTTTCTGAAATACTGCCTGTACCACGTGCCACACCAGAGAGGCAATGGGAGATTAGGGAGGTTAATAAGTGGCTCAAGAATTGGTGTAGGAAGGAGGGGTTTGGGTTCCTGGAGAACTGGGCCGACTTCTCAGTTAGCTACAAGTTCTATGCTAGGGACGGGCTGCACCTCAATGGGGAGGGTGCAGCTGTGCTGGGGGAGAAAATGGCTAGAAGGTTGGAGGAGTCTTTAAACTAGGGACTAGGTTGGAGGGTATTCATTTTATAGGAGGGGAAGGCAGTGCAGATAGAGACCTGGGCACAAATAATGAAATTGGGGGTGGGGGTGGCATGGGGGGTGGGGTTAGAACAGTTAATAATTTAAGAAAGAATAGAGGTTCAGAGAGATACATAAAGTGCATGTATACTAATGCCAGAAGCCTCACCAACAAAATGGCGGAATTAGAATTAATTTTGTTGGAACATAAATATGACATGGTGGGGATATCTGAGACTTGGCTGGATGAGAGCCACGACTGGGCGGTTAATTTACAGGGCTATAGTCTGTTTAGAAATGACCGTAAAAATAAGCGAGGTGGGGGTGTGTGTTTATATGTAAAATCATCCTTAAAACCCATCCTGCGTGATATCTGTGAATCTAATGAAGATGTAGAGTCTCTGTGGGTGGAGATTAGGGGAGGGGGGAAAAATAATAAATTATTGATAGGGGTTTGTTATAAGTCTCCTAAAATAATGGAAGCAACAGAGAATATCCTCATAAAGCAAATAGATGAAGCAGCAACTCAAGGAGAAGTCATTATTATGGGGGACTTCAACTACCCTGAAATACATTGGGGAACAGAAACCTGTAGTTCCAGCAAAGGTGATAAGTTTTTGGCAACTATGAGAGACAATTCTCTTTCACAACTAGTTCAGGACCCAACAAGAGGGGGGGCACTGCTAGACCTAATATTATCCAACAGGCCAGACCGCATATCAAATATAAGGGTTGGGGGTCACTTGGGTAATAGTGATCACAAAATAATAAGCTTTCATGTATCCTTTAATAAGATGTGTAGTCGAGGGGTTACAAGGACACTAAACTTCAGGAAGGCAAATTTCCAACGGATGAGAGATGATCTTGGTGCAATAAACTGGGACGATATCCTGAGACCTAAAAATACACAAAGAAAATGGGAGGCGTTTATTAGTATCCTGAATAGGACCTGTGCACAGTATATGCCGTTTGGGAATAAACATGCTAGAATTAGGAGGAAACAACTATGGCTAAATAGAGCTGTAAGGGGCGCAATAAGGGACAAAAAGAAAGCGTTTAGGGAATTAAAGCAAGTAGGTAGTGATGAGGCATTAAATAAATACAGAAGACTGAATAAATTCTGTAAAAAGCAAATCAAGACAGCAAAGATTGAGGCAGAGAGACTCATTGCCAGAGAAAGTAAAAATAATCCCAAAATATTCTTTAACTACATAAATAGCAAGAAACTAAAAAATGATAGTGTTGGTCCCCTTAAAAATAGTCTGGGTGAAATGGTGGATGAGGATGAGGAAAAAGCCAATATGCTAAATGACTTTTTTTCAACTGTATTTACACAAGAAAATCCCATGACAGATAACATGATCAGTGATAAAAAAATTTCTCCATTAAATGTCACCTGCTTAACCCAGCAGGAAGTACGGCGGCGTCTAAATATCACTAAAATTGACAAATCCCCGGGCCCGGATGGGATACACCCCGAGTACTGCAGGAATTAAGTACAGTTATAGATGGACCATTATTTTTCATCTTTAAAGATTCCATAATAACGGGGTCTGTACCACAGGACTGGCGTATAGCAAATGTGGTGCCAATATTCAAAAAGGGGGCAAAAACTGAACCTGGAAATTATAGGCCAGTGAGCTTAACATCTACTGTGGGTAAAATCCTGGAGGGTTTTTTAAGGGATACTATATTGGAGTATCTGAGGCTGAATAACCTCATGACACAGTATCAGCATGGGTTTACGAGGGACCGTTCTTGTCAGACTAATCTGATAAGCTTTTATGAAGGGGTAAGTTCAGGACTGGACCAAGGGAATGCAGTGGACGTGGTGTTCATGGACTTGCTTTTGATACAGTGCCACACAAAAGGTTGATAAATAAAATGAGAACAATGGGGATAGGGGAAAATATGTGTAAGTGGGTTAAGAACTGGCTCATGGATAGAAAACAAAGGGTGGTTATTAATGGAGCACACTCGGACTGGGTCACGGTTAGCAGTGGGGTACCACAGGGGTCAGTATTGGGGCCGCTTCTCTTTAACATATTTATTAATGACCTTGTAGGGGGCATACAGAGTAGTATTTCAATATTTGCAGATGATACTAAACTCTGCAGGGTAATAAATACAGAGGAGGATAATTTTATATTACAGGAGGATTTATGTAAACTAGAAGCTTGGGCTGATAAATGGCAAATGAGCTTTAATGGGGATAAATGTAAGGTCATGCACTTGGGTAGAACAAATAATATGTATAATTATGTGCTTAATTGTAAAACACTGGGCAAAACTGTCACTGAAAAAGACCTGGGTGTATGGGTGGACGACAAACTCACATTTAGTGGCCAATGTCAGGCAGCTGCTGCCAAGGCAAATAAAATAATGGGATGCATTAAAAGAGGCATAGATGCTCATGAGGAGAACATCATTTTACCTCTATACAAGTCACTGGTGCGACCACACTTAGAATACTGTGTGCAGTTCTGGTCTCCGGTGTATAAGAAAGACATAGCTGAACTGGAGCGGGTGCAGAGAAGAGCGACCAAGGTTATTAGAGAACTGGGGGTCTGCAATACCAAGACAGGTTATTACACTTGGGGTTATTTAGTTTGGAAAAACGAAGGCTTAGGGGTGATCTTATTACAATATATAAATATATGAGGGGACAGTACAAAGACCTTTCTAATGATCTTTTTACTCTTAGACCTGTGACGGGGACAAGGGGGCATCCTCTACGTCTGGAGGAAAGAAGGTTTAGCCATAATCACAAACGCAGATTCTTTACTGTAAGAGCAGTGAGACTATGGAACTCTCTGCCGTCTAATGTTGTAATGAGTGATTCCTTACTAAAATTTAAGAAGGGACTGGATGCCTTTCATGAAAAGTATAATATTACAGGCTATATTCACTAGTTTCCTAGATACTGCGTTGATCCAGGGAGCTAGTCTGATTGCCGTATGTGGAGTTGGGAAGGAATTTTTTTCCCCAATGTGAAGCTTACTGTTTCCCACTTGGGGTTTTTTTTTGCCTTCCTCTGGATCAACATGTTAGGGCAGGTTAGGATAGGATATGGGTTGAACTAGATGGACTTAAAGTCTTCCTTCAACCTTAATAACTATGTTACTATGAGTGTGTGCCGCAGGAAGAATTTGAGGAGACAGTTGCAGTTTCCAAGGCTTTACTTAGTTTCTGGCTGCAGCACGGATGCCCGCTTGATACAGTGTCCTCCAGGTGAGGGGCTCAGCAAACTCCCAGGTAGATTGGGATGCACCTTTCCAGGACTCCTCTCAAAATGTGCCTTCCCTGGCCGTCTCACTGTGCTGATTCCCACACCTGCTTCCTTCCAGCACCTTACAAGCAGTGTCCCAGATCAGCGGCTGTGAATCCTGTCTGATAACGTGACCCAGGCGTTTCCTTGATTCTATATAGCTGTCTGTCCGGAGAAGATGATTGTGGTTGGCTGTGACCCTAAAGTTGTCACAGCTGTCGGCTTGCTAGCTGAGTCCTGTTGTACGCTCCACTAGTCTAGGGGCAAAATCTCTTCTGCGACCTGGTCCCTCCACAATTAGATCGGGCCCCACGGATGGATCACTCACTATCCGTGCCCCAAGAACCCCTTCTTTCCTTCCAGAAGCTTCCTTTTGTTCTTTCTCTAACGTTCTCTGTCTGGGGCCGAGCTACTACCAGCTCCAGGTCCCCTGAAAAACTGTCTGACTAGACTCACTTTCCCGCTCTCTAAAGCTTCATTTCCCCTCCTTCTTACTTTCTCCACCCACCTCTCAACACCCTTTCCTATACAGCCTGGGATGAGACCATCCTCCCTCAGGGTATGTCCAGGGTGCCCGGCTGCTATAGTCTGTGTTGGGTGCAGATGTTAGAGTCCTGGTTGGTCCTCCCTCCTTACCTGAGAGTGGGGTATCACACCTCTAGATGAGGTTTAATACCTCTGTGGCGACTGAACCCTCAGGGGTGCCACACTTACACAAAAGCGTTTAGAAAAGCCTCAAACTTCTGTGTGAATCAGACATGGGATCTAACGTGATAGAAGATTACAGTGCGGGGAAGACGGGAAACTTTCATATAGACGGCCAGTGGTGATGGAGTCAGTGACGGACTCTGGCCAAATATGTTTCTAATGCCGTAGTAGAAGATGAAGATGTTGTCCTCATCATGAAGTAGTTATTTCTCATGTCACTTGTAATGAATATCTCCTGCAGTATTGCTAATGCCAATTCCAGTGTCGGTAAATGAGAGGAGAATTAGCGTTATGGAAGATGAGTCTATGAGAAATGTATTCAGCTGCCGACTCCGAGGAAGAAACTGCTTGTTGTCTGTGACCTAAAATATATAGGTTTTATTAGTAGATGTAAAGAAGAGAACTAAATACTGTAAAATAATAAATCTCATATGTTTCCCTTATTATCTCCAGTAATTGTATTATTACACAGGATTTTTATGATGTTACATCGGCTCTTCTTCCTCTCATTCAGGTCTCTACAATATCGGATCATCTCAGTGAAGATCTTCTATATAAGAGAATTTTCCTAACTTACCCAACAAGGATTGATATGGACCGAGACAAGATGGCGGAGAGGATATTACACCTCACCCTAGAGATCCTCTTCCGGCTTACTGGAGAGGTGAGAGATTCTGATGACGTCACGTTACATTATTCTTATATATGGGAATAACAGATGGACAGAACTGGAGAGGTGAGGACTCTGGAAATGTCTATAGTGAGATTTATTAATGTGTCTCTCCATAAACCAGGATTACATAGTAGTGAAGAAGACCTCTAGTGAGCGCTGTCAGGACCCTGTGTCTGAAGGATGGGGAAGACCCTGAGCCCAATCATGGGGCCTCCATCTCACCCCCTGATACATGAAGACATCAATAACCAGAAGATCCTAGAACTCGCCTACAAGATGACTGAGCTGCTGACTGGAGAGGTGATACTGCTGGGAATGCTGGGACATTATACAGTAACGCTATGAAGGTATAGGGGGGATGACGGTATCATTGTATGTGTCAGGTTCCCATAAAGTGTCAGGATGTCGCTGTCTATTTCTCCATGGAGGAGTGGGAGTATTTAGAAGGACACAAAGATCTGTACAAGGACGTCATGATGGAAGATCCCCTGCCCCCCACATCACCAGGTAAGAGACAGGACTAAATACACACGGCCTATAATTATCTGTATGTAAAGAATAAATTCAGTCCCTGTATGTGTTTCCTCCAGCTTTATCCAGTAAGAGGACAACACCAGAGAGATGTCCCCAACTCCTTCTTCCACAGGACTGTAAACAAGAAGATGCCAGTGTTCCTCAGGATCATCAGGTAGATGGAGAGAAGGTGTCATGAGATCTCCCCTATGATGTGTAGACGGCTGTGAAGGTCTTGTGCTCAGTCTTGTTTTATCCACCAGTATTATATGTTTTATACTTGTGTAATGAGAATGGTGGAGATGGCAGAATTAGAGCTGATCATAGATGTGACTTCTCCATCTGTCTGTGACTTTTACAATATTTGTTTCAGGGTGAAGATCTGACCACAGAGACATATGTGAGAAGTGATGAGCAGTGTAAAGAGGAAATTCCTACAGATGACTACCCAGGTGAGTAGTAACCACTAATGATGAGCGAATATATTTGGCACTATTCGTTACTCACACAGATAATACGCTAATCGGGCAATTCGTTACTCGGCGAGTAATTTGCTATTCGCCTTGGTATATTCCCGTGACCCACCCAGCTTGTTTGGCGCCTTATTTGCAGCCAATGAACATGCTGGACTTGCTTGCCAATCACAGTAATGCCGGCGCCCTATCTCTGCCTATTATAACAACTACAAAGTGTATTGTGATGTAATTTTAGGAAAACTTTGCTCATTGTGAATGGTTAAATTTCTACTCTCAATCTCTATATATTCTATTATTATAATTTTTTTATTATGTTGCCCTTCTCACGGTCTCTTTAAGCGTGTTTCTGGTAGCCTGATGTTGATTTTTGGGTCTGCACTTGGACATTTTGGGACATGAATGCATTAATATGCTCCACACACTTCAGGTTTCAACCTTACAGAGAATAATATTATGAGTAATGAAACATTCTCTATGTATATGCTGCTAGTTCGAAAATCTTATCCACACATCCCTTTTATAAATTGAAATTCAACATAATACCTCTGTTAGCATACGCAATATACTCCTCATATATGCTGCACCCCAGTAGGTGGGCGGAATGCCTGGGTACAAAATCTGTGTCAGAGGGTGAAACCACTACCCCTTCCTCTTGTGAACACGTTGGAGGCGACTTCGGAGCTGGGGCTCCCTCTGGTGGTTGCTGAGGGTAATGAACCTATTGCTGAATGGCTTTCAGCTGGGTCCGAATGGTCTGATATAAGTAACCTGAACTCCCATCAGCCTTGCCAGTAATCAATTGTTCTTCCAGGTCTTGGTTGGAGCTCAGCTTGCATTCCTGCTTTCAGATAAGTGACTTGCTGTTTTTATTCCTCTGGTTGGATTTTCCTTGCTGGTTTGCTGCCTTGCAGTGGACTTCAGCCTGGTCCCCTTTTGGGGCCTGGCGCTGCATTTGTGCTCACTTTGTGTTTGCACTTTTGCTCTGTTCCTGTGTCACTTTTTATTTGCTGAATTGCTGTATGTTACACCAGAGATCTGATTTAGGTGGTAGAGATCTTGTGATCTCAGGTTTTTTGTTAATCAGAAGTGTTGGTATTTTTGTCAAGGTTTTTTGGGTTGCAGTCAGAATTCTTTCCTATACTTTTCTATCTAGACAAAATTGGGCCCCAGCGTTTGCTCATTCTATTTTTCTGTGTTCGTATTTTCTTCTTGTCTAACCGCCATTACATGTTTGGGGGCTTCCTATTTCTTTTGGGTTCTGCTACGGGGCAGTTAGCTTTCATCTTTCTGTCTTTAGGTGTAGCTATCTCTCCGGCTTTGATCACCGTAGGTACGCTCCACGGCTACTTCTAGTGTTGCGGTTAGTTTAGGGTCCTGCAACCCAGTAGTTTTCAGCCTCTCTGGTGTATTGCTACTTTGGCTATTTTTGCTATTTCTCCTCAGCTACCGAAACATAACACCTTCCTTTGTGTTACATCATTCCCAACCTGCTGTCCAGGAAGCAGGCTCTGATGCCTCCTGCCCACAACGTGCAGTTGCACAGACACAACTGTCTTCAGCCACGTCCAGTTCTTTGTTCCTGCGGAGCATTCAGTTGTCCCTTGCATATATGTCTCTTTCCAAATTGTTTCTTAGATAGGATGTACATATTTGTTAGCACTTAACATTATCCGATGCTGATCAAAGACCATTGCTGGATTTTCCAGGCTCCTAAATGAGATTTGTGTCTCTTTATTAAACTGTCACTTCCCTTAAATTTTCTAACATTTGTTTGTAAAAAAAAAATGGTGGTGGGGTAGTGCCCAGTTTCTGTACACTTTAAGCATGTCTAAGAGACTGGGTTAGTACAATCCACAGACCTATTCAGGCCGCAGCCTTACACATGTTGGAACATGGTCATCGCCACGCTAAGGCCTTTACCTGAGCTCTGTAGCACTGCCTGTCACCTGAGTAATACACGGCACAGACCTCGACCCTCTCTGGGACATATCCTGTAATTACTCCATTGTTGCTCAAAACCATGAAAAAAATACATTCTGCCTGGTTGGGTAGTTTCCACAAGTGTGTAGGCTTCTGCAGATTGGTCAACGGCATTCCTGGCTCTTTCCCTTGAGGAGGCTGCTTTCAAGTAAAATAAGGCTTATACATGTTCCTGACATGGGTTTCAGGCCTGACAGACTGACCACAATACAGGCCCTTGATTGCATACACTGTATTCAGAATTTAATTCTAATGCTTTTGGTGTCTGGTAGAATCCAATTTACTGACATTGATCATACAGCTCCCCAACTCCTGTATTATATTCACCTTACAGCGGCTTCACCCGCTATGACAGTGGCTCCATTGGGATCCTGTTGCCAAAATGAACTGTGGACCTCACAACACTCAGGTTTTATGGCACCTGCTGGTCCTCTGAAAATGTCAAACAAGGGTCGCATAATGACATGGTGGTGGTGGGCAAAGCCCAAAATTCAAATGGGCATGTTTTACCTATCTAGTTAACAATTTGGAAGGAGGGAGGGATTTCCCAATGTAGGAGTGAGCCTTCCCATAGTCCCTTCCACTCCTGCTCCCATCCTCCCGAGGCCGATGTTTTAAAGTATTGGAATAAAGAAGTTTTTTTTACGGAGAGTGCCATCCGTTTTTTCTATTTTGGCATTTATGGAGCCTTCACAAATGTAAAAGGAAAAACTAAAGCCAAAACGCTATGTGTGAACATATGCTAAAGGGGAGGTATAATTTTTTTGCATTGTTTCTATTTTCTTTTGCATTCTATACATGTAATTATGAAGGAAAAAATGTTTCTTAGCATTTTTCCTTTTAAAAAAAAATTAGGTTTCGTTAGGTAGGTCTTCTTATAAATCTGTAAAACCGGCGCAATAGTCTGACAACATTATTGCTAGATACCATATGCATATCTCCCAACTTTTGAAGATGGGAAAGAGGGACAAAGGCTGTGGTGCACACAGCGCGTCATGACAAATCTTAGGCCACGCCCCGACCACACCCGTTTCACAACTAGCCACACCCATGTCCACGCCCGAACCACACCCATTTAGCACTGCTGATCACTGACAGGTACTGAGGGCACAGTGGCTAGCATTATGGGCACAGTGACTGGCAATTTGGACACAGTGTCTGGTACTGTGGGCACACTGACTTACTGAGGAAAAGAAGAAAGGAGAGAGAGAAAAAAGAAAACAGAGAAAGAAAGGAGAGAGAGAAAGAAAGAACAGAGAGAAAGAAAGAGAGGAAAGAACAGAGAGAAAGAAAGAACAGAGAGAGAGAAAGAAAGAGGGAAAGAAAGAACAAAGAGAAGGAAAGAAACAGAGAAAAAGGGGACAGAAAAAATAGCAGAGAGGGAGAGAGAAAGAAAGAGGGAAAAGAAAGAAGAAAAAGAAAGAGGGGAAAGAAAACTGAGGGAGAGAGAAAGAACAGAGAAAGAAAGAGGGAAAGAAAGAACAGCGAAAGAAAGAGTAGAGAGAGAAAGAAAGAGGAGAAAGAAAGAACAGCGAAAGAAAGAGTAGAGAGAGAAAGAAAGAGGGGAAAGAAAGAGAAAAAGAACAGAGCAAAAGAAAGAGGGGAAAGAAAGAAAAGAGAAAGAAATAAAAAGAACAGAGAGAAAAAAAAGACTGGAAAGAAAGAACAGAGAGGGAGAGAGAAAAATAAAGAACAGAGAGAAAGAAAGAACAGAGAGGAAAAGAGAGTGGACAGAAAAAAAGAACAGAGAGAAAAAGAAAGAGGGGAAGGAAAGAACAGAGAGGGAGAGAGAAAGAAAGAAGGGAAAGAAATAAAGAACAGAGAGAGAAAGAAAGATGGGAAAGAAAGAGCAGAGAGAAATAAAGAGGGGAAAGAAAGAACGAGAGAGAAACAAAGATGGGAATGAAAGAACAGATAGAGAGAAAGAGAGGAAAGAAAGAACAGAGAGAAAGAAAGAGAGCGAGAAAGAAAGAGGAAAGAAAGAACAGAGAGAAAGAAAAAAAAAAGATTAGAGAGAAAGAAAGAACAGAGAGAGAGAAAAAACAGAGAGAAAGAAATGATTCTAGAAAGATACTATAGCAGCCCGGCTCCCATTGTAATGCCCACCTGAGCCTCCTTATGCAGGACATGTTATGATCCACTCACGTGGCCGACATCCCCGGTTCCAAAGTGATCCATCCCACTGTCTGCGCTGTCGGAGGAGGACACGGTGATGGATCTGAAGCATTCCCTGAAGTGCCTCCATGGTTCCGTCACAATCTCCTCCTGAAATTACCTGATTTCCGGTCATTTTCCAGCACATCACTTCCGGTGGAACGTCACGTGCGAATTTTAAAGTGCTCCTCGGGACTCCGCCGTGTACTCCTGTGTCCGCGGGAAACGTAAGCTCCCGGTCGGGGCAGTGGGGCAGACGCTCTCTCAAAATCGGGACTGTCCTGCTGGATCCGGGACGGTTGGGAGGTATGAATGCTCCCCATCATACACCTTGTACACGCATGGCTCCGCACACCTCATACACACATGGTTCCGCTTTGTATGCTTCGTACACACATTGCTCCACTCCGTACACCTCACGCACACATGGCTCCACTCAGTACACACATGGCTCCACTCCGTAAACCTCGTACACATGCAGCTCTGCTCCGTACACCTTGTACACACACGGTTCCGCTTTGTATGCCTCGTACACACACACGGCTCTGCTCCGTACACCTCGAGCACACACGGCTCCACTCAGTACACACATGGCTCCACTCCGTAAACTTCGTACACATGCGGCTCTGCTCCGTACACCTTGTACACACGCGGCCACGCTCTGTACACCTTGTAAACACATGGCTCCTCTCCGTAAACCTTGTACACATGCGGCTTTGCTCCGTACACCTCGTACACATGTGGTTCCGCTCCATACACACGCGGCTCCACTCCGTTCACCCAGTACACACATGGCCCTGCTCTGCACACACACGGCTCCGCTCCGTACACCTCATACCCACACAGGTCTGCTCAGTACACCTCGTACATGTGCTGCTCTGCTACGTCCACCCTGTAAACCCCTCCTGACCCCACACATAAACTTCCCCTCATCCAGCACCATGACAACCAACACAGCAGAGTCCTGCACACACCGAGGCCCCTGATCATGTGACACCTGACTCCTCCCCTCCTTTGACCTCATCACAGGACCTGTGCACACAGAAGAGAACAGCCTAGCGACGTCATTGCTGAGGTGGTCTCTCTGGGAGGGCAAAGGATGGGCTTCATGGGGGGCATGGTGGCTTATATTAGTGCAGTGCGGGACAGCGAGTGGGAGAGTCAAAATCAGGACTGTCCCGCTAGATCTGGGATGGTTGGGAGGTATGCATATGTGAGTCAGAAAGGCATGCAGGCATCTTCTTACTTTTCTTATTTAGTTTTAGCTCTTTCCCATCCATTTCACCTTTTTTCTCATTCCCTCAAACCTGTTTGTTGGGTTCAGTGGAAACATATTCGGCATTCTCATTGACTTGTATTGGATTCGTTATTCGATACGAATACACGGTGTGGTGCAGCAAAGCGTGTAGTGTTGGATGAAAGATATATTTCTCCCAGCAGGATAAATTTTTGCCGGGATTTTCTCTAAAGTTGAGGACCTGCAATGATGTCACGATCATGTGATCAGCCCATGTGATGTGTACCTCACCTGTGGGTGGGGTTATGGACTATGAAATGGAGATTGTTGCTTGGAACATGGTGAGTGTGTGCAAGGTGTGAGGAACTAAGCTGGAGTTAGCCTGAACTTTTTTGTTGGACTACCCGTGCTGCAAAGGTTTATCAGCAAGACTCAAACAACCCTGGGAATGGCACCTGGCTGACGCCGCTGACCGGGCAGCTGCTTAGTTAAGCCGTCCCATGCAAGGGTGAGTCTGAGACCAGTGGTTCTCCAAGCTGGAGTGTTTGTGTTTTTCTTTACTTTCTGCTAACCTGCTGTTTAAAAAGTGTCAGTAAACCACTGAAGTTGGACTCTAACCCTGTGTGTTGCCTCTTTACTGTGGCCCTGGCACTTCCTACCAGAGCAAATCCCTACAACGGGTATTAGAAATCATTTGTTCCAATTTTCCTAAATCTGAATTTTTCACTATTCACTCATCACTAGTAGCCACTAAATACAGAGAAGTCACAGATTCTTCTCAGTCACCGGCTGTGGCTGCTATATCGGTGGTGTAGTTCGACCCACAACATTCTCCTCCACCCAAATCTGTTCAAATGACTTTGGGCATTGAAACCTCTTTTCTATCGAACTTACAACCTGGAGGATCCACCTACCCCCTGGAATTGCAAGACTCTGACCCATACCTGCCCAGATCTGTAAACCACAAAGCAAAAAGACAGTGTAAAAAGAATGTGCTGACAAGTTAGAAAATCATTTGAAGAAAAATATTATGATGGGTCTGTAAGAGAAAGCGGAGGGTAATGATGCTGTTGGCTTCCTAGATCCCTGATGTCTTATTGGATGGATCTACCT
Organism: Oophaga sylvatica; assembly: GCA_033576555.1. Lineage (NCBI taxonomy): Eukaryota > Metazoa > Chordata > Amphibia > Anura > Dendrobatidae > Oophaga > Oophaga sylvatica. Next base: position 8,233,270 of record JARQOD010000003.1, on the reverse strand, counting down.
TCTCTCCCTTCTGTGCTGCTAAATGTGCTCATATGGTCCCTACAAGACCAGGTCCAGTCTTTCTGTCCCAACTTCGCTTTCATCATTGACAACATTAACCCCTTTACGACCTTTGACGTATCCATACATTCAAGTCACCTGGTACTTACTGACCTCAGATGTATGGATACGGCATGGAGATCGCCCGTGCACAGGGCCTGTGGGCGCACAATTGCTGCCTAGTGTCAGCTGATTCTGACAGCTGACACCCGGCACTCAGTGCAGGAGGGGTGCACGCATCGCTCCCGGCAATGTAACCCCCTAAATACTGTAATCGATATTGATTATAGTATTTAGCAGACAAGCAAAAGGAGGGAGCCCCCGCTGTTCTCGATCGTCGATGGTATAGAAAGTTTCTCTGTCTGTTCAGCACTGACAGTTTGTAAGGCAGCTATGCTTTACATGCGATCAGACTGCAAAAAGTGAAAGTCCCATGGTGGGTCAAAGTAAATATAAAAAAAAGTGAAGACAAATTGTAAAAATATATAAAAAAATAATTACAAAAAATAAAAACATATTGTACCCATAAATAAATATTTTTATGAAAATAAAATTAAACAAAGTAAACTTATTTGGTATAGTCACGTCCGGAACCGCCCGACCTATAAAACTGTCCTACTAGTTAACTCCTTCAGTGAACACCACAAATAAAAGAGGCAAAGAAAGATGCTTTATCATCATGCCGCCAAACAAAAAGTGGAATAAAATGCGATCAAAAAGATGAATATAATTAAACATGATACCGCTGAAAACGTCATCTTGTCCCGCAAAAATCAAGCCATCATACAGCTCCATCAGTATAAAGATAAAAAAGTTATAGCTCTCAGAATAAAGCGATGCAAAAATAATTCTTTTTCCTCTTAAATAGTGTTTATTATGTAAATGCACCAAAACATAAAAAAACTATATTAATGTGGTTTCGCTGTAATTATACCGACCCAAAGAAAAAAGCTGCCTTATCAATTTTATCACACACGGAACGGCATAAAAAAACTATTCCTGAATTGCTGGTTTTTGTTAATTCTGTCTCCCAAAAATCGGAATACAAAGTGATAAAAAATGTCATGTGTCTGAAAATGGTACCAATAAAAACGTCAACTTGTCCTACAAAAATCAAGACCTCACATGTCTCTGTGGGCCGAAATATGAAAAAATTATAGCTCTCAAAAAATGCAAAACATTTTGCAAAAAAAAATGGTCTTGAACTGTATGACTGCAGCCAAACACTAAAAAACTACAGTTGTGCTCAAAAATTGACATTCCCCGGTAGAATTTTTGCTCTCTTGGCTTTTTTTCAGAGAATAGGAATGATAACACCAAAACTTTTTCTCCACTCATGGTTAGTGGTTGGGTGAAGTAATTTACTGTCAAATTATTGTGTTTTCTCTTTTGACAACCCAAAACATACAAATGACCCTGATCAAAAGTTTACATACCCCATTTCTTAATACCGTGTATTGCGCCCTCTAACATCAATGACAGTTTGAATTTTTTGGGGGTAGTTGTGGATGTTCTTTATTTTCTCAGATGGTAAAGCTGACCACTCTTCTTGGCAAAAAGCCTCCAGTTCTTGTAAATGCCTGGGCTCTCTAGCATGAACAGCACACTTGAGATCTCTCCAGAGTGGCTCAATGATATTGAGATCAGGAGACTGAGATGGCCTCTCCAGAACCTTCACATTGTTCTGCTGTAGCCAATGACAGGTTGTTGGATGTTTTGGATTGTCATTATAATTTAAAAAGAGAAAACAAAGTAGTTTGACAATAAATGGCTTCACTCTACCACTGACCATGAGTGGAGAAAAAAATTTGGTGTTATCATTCAAATTCTCTGAAAAAAGGCCAAGAACTCAAAAATTATGCCGGGGTATAAACTTTTGAGCACAACAGTATATAAATTTGGTATCGCTGTAATCATACCAACCCGAAAAATAAAGTTGCCTAATCACTTATACTGTACGAGGAAGGGCGTAAAAAATAAATAAAAATAAATAAAACCAATTTTTCACCTGCTGTTGATTTGTTCATTCGGTCTCTCAAAGAATTAAGTAAGGCTAGACTCACATTTATCCTGCACTCTGCACTGAGCGCTTACAGTGGAGTTTCAGTAGAAATCTCTGAAATACGTGATTCAGACGGAAACCTCGGTGGAAGATTCCCTATAATGGAGCAGATGAAGTCACTGTAGACACTGTCTGGCCTATAATCCAGCAGTGTCCGTCTTTTTAGGCATGCATATAAGAGCAGTCTGCCACAGTTTTGTGCACTTCTGAACAAGGACATCGCTGAACAGAGGTCAGACATAGTTCAGAGTAACTCTGCTGCTGCATTATAGTGAACGTTTCCCTTGAAGATTTCATCTGAATCACGTCACTCGAAGGTTTAGATGAAAACCCCAATCTAAGTGCTCATAGTAGTGCACAGGATAAATGTGATCCCATCATTATGTAAAATGTTCCCAATAAAAGCTTAAACTCAATCCTCAAAAAAAGTCCCCACTCAGGTCCATCATGTGTCAATGGAAATATGGGGGACTTCCATGTTACTTGTAGCACAAAGACTATGGAAAAGCTAAATGGCTCCTCACCCCCCAATATAAATTTAGCAAATTCTGCGCTCCCAAATCCAAATGCCCCTCTGTGTGCGGTCAGTTTAGGGGGTCTGCAATCCGCTAGTTACCAACCTCTCTGGGTGTCTGGTTGCCTTGGCTATTTTTGCTACTGTCCTCCTCGGCTACCAAATCATAACAGCCATGCATATACGGACAGAGACCAGGGAGCCATGCATACAAGGACAGGGACGGGGGCGCCATGCATACCATGACAGGGATGAGGGGACAATGCATGCCCGGCTTATACTCGAGTCAATAAGCTTACTCAGTTTTCCGTGGCAAAATTAAGTGCATTGGCTTATACTCGGGTCGGCTTATACTCGAGTATATATGGTACAAAATAAAATAATAATGACCAAACAAGGCAAGTGTTTATTGTTCAACCACCACAACCCCTTTGTATACCACACCAATGCCCAAACCCCATAACCTCACTCTCCAACATTACTGAAGGGGAGCTTAATTGTCTCCTCTCCAAATCACACCTCACCACTTGTGCACTCGACCCCATCCCATCCCACCTCCTCTCCAACCTCATCACCACACTTATCCCATCCCTAACCCACCTCTTCAACCTGTCACTAACTTCCAGTACCTTCCCTTCTGCTTTCAAACATGCCACAATCACGCCCATCAGACCGGACCGCATGTATTTGCATACTGAGAAACGAACTTTACAAAGGTATTTTGACATCAAAACTGGGGTGTCAGGAGAAATGATAGGTACCTATAGATTACTTATGGGACGTACTATTCAGTGATATCTTTATCTGATATCACAAAAATGGGGTGACAGATTCAATTTAAGATGAGACTGTATTTAGAAAATCACACTTAAAAATATGATTCCAAGGAGAGCCTAACTTGAATCCTTGTACAAATGTAACCAAGAACTAACTCATGTAACACATATGCCTTTTTTGAAAATTTTATAACGTTTTTTTTCAAAATTAAGCATCAAAATTTTGAATTTGACTCAAAAACAAAATATCAATAAACATAATGTGTTACGAATTAAAGCCTGTAGTGTTCTAAACAAAATGGTGCCTCTCCCATCTCTTTATCTCATTTCTAACCTGAGATATGATAAAAAATGTAAGGTCATACAAGCCCAAACTTAAGACTTTTTCAAAACTTTAAAAATCTATAAAAAATTAGCTAATGAAGAAAAAAATGCAAAAGTTTTTTGTAATTCACTAATATAGCACTTAAAAACAAAACAAAGAAAAGAAAATCCAAAGACCTCAGGTAAAAAAAATATTCAGATTTGGATCACTTGACATGGAATGACCCGTATTTCTACATTCAGCAGAAATTGTGAGACAAATTTGGTGCAGTTTTTACCCATTTCCCAGTGTGAAAATGTAAAATTTGGGGCTAAAACAAAACTTTGGAGGTAAAAATGTTAATAATTTTTTTTTCACTGCCCAATGGTATAAAATTCTGTGACTCACCTGTGGTGTCAATATGATCACTGCATCCCTAGATGAATTCATTGAGAGGTGTAGTTTGTAAAATGGTGACTCTTGTTTGAGGGTTCTGCTGTTCTGGCACCTCAGGAGTTCTGTCAATGTGACATGACACCCTCAAACCAGACAAGCAAAATCTGAACTCCAATACGGCACTTTTTCCCTTCTGAGATTTGCACTGTGCCTCAAACGTAGTTTTCAACCACATATAGGGTATTGGCATACTGAAGAGAAATTGCTCAACAAATTTTGGGGTCCATTTTCTCCTGTTACCTTGTGAAAATAAAAAATTTGGGACTAAAAGAACATTTTTGTGGGAAAAATGTGATTTTTGTTATTTTCACGACTCTACGTTATAAACTTCTGTGAAACACCTTGGGGTTCCAGGTATTCAATACACATATAGATAAGTTTCCTGATGGGTCTAGTTTCCAATCTGGTGTCACTTGTGAGGATTTCCACTGTTTAGGCATATCAATGGCTCTCCAAACGCGAGACTTGGCTAATTCCAGCAAATTTTGCATTTAAAAAGTCAAACAGTGGTTTCCCCCCACAAATTTTGGGGTCCATTGTTTCCTGTTACCCTTGGAAAAATAAAAAATTGGGTCTAAATATAATTTTTGGTAAAAAAAAAAAATGTAAATGTTCATTTTTTCCTTCCACATTCTAAAAAATTCCTGTTAAGCACCTGAAGGGTTAATAAACTTCTCGAATGTGGTTTTGAGCATCTTAAGGGGTGCAGTTTTTGGTATTTTCTTTCATATTGACCCCTCAAAGTCACTTCAAATGTGATGTGGTCCCTAAAAAAATGATTTTCTAAATTTTGTTGAAAGAATGAGAAATCGCTGATCAACATTTCAAAAATTATACTGATGTAAAGTAGACATGTGGGAAATGTTATTTATTAACTATTTTGTATGCCATAACTCTGATTTAAGGGCATAAAAATTAAAAGTTTGAAACTTGCAAAATTAAAAAATTTTTCGCCTTTCAAAATTTTTTTTGGGGGGGGGGGGTAATAGGCAGCTTTTGGCGATTAAATTGGCATTTGAAGAATGGTGACATTGGTTGGAGGGGGCTGTCCATCCTATTACTGTTATGACGGACTGTTATGTTTTGGTAGCTGAGGAGAGCAGGCAAAAACGGCAATACACCAGAGAGGTTGGAATCTACTGGATTGCAGTACCCTGACTAACCACCACAACTAAAGGCAGCCCTGGAGTGTTCCTACGTTGGTCCTAGACGCCTCGTCACAGCCTGAGAGGATAACTACACCTAAAGATAGAAAGAGGAAAGCTATCTGCCCCGGAGCAGATCCCCAAAGAACATAGGAAGCCCCCAAACATGTAATGGCGGTTAGACAAGAGGAAATACAGACAGACAGAAAATAGTATGAGGAAACATTGGGGCCCAATCTGCCTAGAGAGAAACTGATAGGAAGGATACTTACTGCAATCCAAAAAACCCTAAAAAAAAAAAGCCAACGCTACTAATTGCAAAAACACCTGAGATCACACGACCTCTACCACCTAAATTAGTTCTCTGGTGTAACAAAACTCAGCCGCAGCCACTGAAAAAATTGGAAAAGGCAAATGAACAAACAACAGTGGCTCCAGAGGAACCGAGAGGGGCCCAAGCCCCCCGGGGAGGGGAACCTGGCCAACCTCACAGAAATGCAGAGAAAAATGCAAATGGCAAGCACAAAAACAAAAACCAGAAAATATCTTATCTGAGAGTAGGAGAAGAGGCAAGACTCAGCAAGCTTCCAAGTGAACCAGGAAACAACGTTAAGACAGGAACAATTGATCACTGGCAACCATGATGGGGGGAAACCTCCCTTATATCCAGCCAGTCTGTAATTCCTGATTGCCAATCTTCATTGAATGGTTCAGTACTGTTTGTAACCACCAGAGGGAGCTTCTAAGAATTCATTTCTAAAACATTCATAACAACGGACCATACCTCTCATATCTTCAATTGGCTAAACGTCTCAACCCTAGGCAAGCTTAATGGTCCCTGTTTTTACTAGGTTCAATTTTGTTGTCACTTTCCGTCCAGGGGTCAAAAATGTCAAGGCTGATGTTTTGTCCCAGAGCAATCCTGGTGGTGGTGACCATGAGAACCCTGCTCCGATTTTGCAGAAGGGGGTAGTCATTCCGACATTGAACCCTGAGCTGGAGGGAGAGGTGTTGGAGGTCCAGGGGATGCCCCTGCCTACTGCCCTTCAGGAAAGCTATTTGTACCATCTCATCTGCGCCGCAAAGTAATTAAGGAACATCTCATTTCTGTGCTTGCTGGTCATCCAGGTGGTAAGGCAACTGCGGACGTCCTTTCTCGTCATTTTTGTTGTCTGGGGTTGCATCTGGATGTGGTTAAACTCATATCTACTTATAGCATCTGCACGTGTTCTAAAGTATTGCATACCCATCTTTCTGGTACTCTTCTTCTGCTACCTGTTTATATCAGACTATGGACACTTGTCCATGGATTTTATTACTGACCTATTGGTTTCTGCAGGCAAGCCTGTGGTTTTGGTGGTTGTAGATAGGTTCAGTAAAATGGTTCACTTTGTTGCATTATAGGCACTTCCCAATGCCAAGATTCTTGCTCAGGTGTTTATAAATGAGATCGTGGAGCTTCACGGGGTTGCCTTCGATGTGTCAGATCAGGGGACCCAGTTTGTTTCCAAGTTGTGGAGGGCATTCTGTTCTCGACTGGGGTTCAGCTATCCTTTTTTTCTACCATCCATCCTCAGTCGAATGGACAGACCGAGCATGTTAATCAGAATTTGGAGACGTTTCTCAGCTGTTTTGTCTCCGAAAATCAGGAGGATTGGACATCCTACTTACCGCTGGTAGAATTTGCTATAAATAATCATCTTTAAGAGTCTACCAGTAGGTCACTGTTTTTTGGTGCATATGGTTACCATCCAAAGTTTGGTACTTTTAGCAGGGGAGGGGCATCGGGAGTTTCTGAAGTTTGAACGTTTTGCTTCATCGCTCTCCTCAATGTGGCAGAGGGTTCTGAGTAATTTGAAGATCATGGGAGACCGATACAAACGTATAGCTGACAGAAAGCGCTTGCCAGGTCCGGACCTGAATATGAATGACTTTGTGTGGTTGTCTACCAGGAATATCAAGTTGAAGGTACCTTCCTGGAAGTTGGAACCTATATTTATTGGTCCCTATAAAATAACTGCCGTCATTAACCCAGCAGTGTTTCGTCTTGAGCTGCCTCAGGCCCTTAGGATCCACAAAGTCTTTCACAGGTCTCTGCTCAAGAAATATGTGGTTGATGGTAATCTGGAGTTTCAGATTTCAAGGTTTGTAGATTCTCGTCTCCAACGTCATTCCCTATAGATCTTGGTGCACTGTAAGGGTTATGGAAAGAATGTGAGTTACAGCATCAGAGGTGAATGCCTCCAGGCTGGTTCATTCATTCCACACTTATCCTGAGAAACCTGGTCCTGAGTGTCCGGAGGCCATTCGTAGAAGGGGGGTACTGTCACGAGTGTGACAGATGCTACAGACAGTCACTCTGCATCTGGCTACAGAACGTCTTTGCATTTGGCATTACAGATGCCTACTTAATCCTTCTGACTCTTTGACCCAGTGGCAACCTTCCTGCGGCTCTAATTGACACACCAGCACCTGGGTGTTTATAAATTCCCAGTCTGCTGCAGAGAGTCGCCGGTGATATTCACATTTTTCCCTTGTGAAGGCTTGGAGGTATAGCTGTCGGCTAACTTCATTCCCGTTGTCTGTCTACCTTAGGTACAGTGTTATTAGATCTGCCTAGGGGTCTCCACTCCCCCTTTTTTTCTAGTGTCTGCGCTTCTTTCCCCTCATCCCTTCGTGTTTCAATTAGTCTTTCCCACATTGTGCGTGACACATGTCAAAATTTTTTACCACTATCATGAAGTACAATACGGCATGAAAAAAAACATCCTCAGAATCAGTGGGATCCATTAAAGCATCCACGAGTTTTTACCACATAAAATTACACTGGTCAGAATTGTAAAATTTGGCTATGTCATGAAAGTTAAACAGGCTCAGGGGTGAAGGGATTAAATGTGTACTGAGGGCCAAGTGTGAATTTCTGCTCAATAACAGAGTTTTCCTTTATCCTGACTTTTCAATTTCTTTTAAAACTGATTAACTTCAAGGAGGATTGTGATAAACTACACAATAAACATTACACCTGTGCCATGATATATCTCTAAGATTTGTGTGTGGCTGATGGCTGTAATATACATTTATCAACACCTGCAGGAGATGTGTTGGCATGGCTCGAGCCCTGGTTTCATGGAATTACTCTACATCATAAATTCCATTAATGTTTTCATTCCTAAGGAATTCAGATTACTGCACAATCTCTCCTGGAATGGGTAGCACTAATACTTTCTCTACTCTTCTGGTCAGAACTCATAGCAGATTTTGTATTAGTCTATTCCTGATGAAGAGACCTGAGTAGTCTCGAAAGCTTTCAATTTGTTATCATCTTTTCAGCTAGCCATTAAAAGGTATCAACTAGAGATGAGCGATTTTTCCTCCGGGACAGTCGAGTTGGGTTTTGGTCTGCTCGACTTTTACAAAAGTCGAGTCGAACGAAGTTGGCCGACTAACGGAAACAGTCGAGTCGGCGTCGGAAACCGACCCCAATGCAAGTCAATGGGGAATAAAAGTCGCCTGTGAGTGGAGGACAGTAAACACACCTACAGGGCCCATTTCAATGCCAACGACATCAATTCTTATTAAATTGTCAACCTTAATTAACTTTATAATAATAGTAACGCATTGAAAACTGGGGGTTATTTGGCTAAAGTTGTGGGGGGGGCAGGGCTGGCTCCAGGTTTTCGTGGGCCCCGGGCGAAAGTCTCAGTGGGCCCCTTTAACATATACCACAATTCATGATGCTCCGACGTCAGAGAAATATCGGTATAGTACAATGCTAAATACTTCACTTCTTACATTACATGAGTGATATCTATTGTAAATTCTACAATAGCTCAAAAACCGGACAGTATATTTCTCCATACAGTATTATGGGCACCACATAGTGCACCATACCGAATAATGAGCCACATATACAGCTCTGTACAGAATAATGAGCTCAATATATTGCTCCTTACAGAATGGGCTCCATATAATGCTTCATACAGAATAGGCCCCATATGTGCTTTATATAATGCTTCATATATAAAGGGCCCTATATGATGCCCCATAAATAATGAACCCCATATGATGCTCTAGTATATGATGAGCCCCATATATGATGCTCCAGTGTTTAATGGGCCCCGTATATGATGCTCCAGTGTATGATGGGCCCCATTTATAATGCTCCAGTGTATGATGGGCACCATATATAATGCTTCAGTGTATAATGGACCCTATCTATGATGCTCAAAAAAAATGATGGGCCCCATATATAATTCTCCAGTGTATAATGCTCCCCATATATTGCTCCAAACATTAAAAAAATGAAATACCTCCTCGCTGGGCACTACTCTACTCTGGACTCCTCAGCGTCACCATGTTCCAGCTCTCTGCACTGTGACTGTTGAGGTAGAGGGCGCACAGACGTGACGTCATCGCGTTCTCTGACCTGAATGTCACTGTCAAGAAACGCGGAAGACGTCACAGTGGTGGAGCAGGGAGAGGTAAGTATTGCAAGTGCTGGGGCCCTGAGCAAGCAGGGGGCCCACTCGTGGGCGCCGGCACTGGCACAGGGCCCCTCATAGTACACCGGTGTCCCTGATGGCAAGTGGGCCCCCCCACCTGCTCAGGGCGCCGCCACTTGCCCGGGTGCGCCAGGTGCTGACGCCATCTTTGGGAGGTGGAAAAACTGGCATATGTTGAGGTGTAGGCTGGACGTTCAGCAGGTGCAAATGGAGGAATTGGAGAAGTCGGAGGAAGAGGAGGACAAAGCGAGCCATTTTGCTGGAAACCTATGTGTCATCAGGGGAAGGTGGTACAAAATCCTTTGAAACCCAGGCATGGTTCATTTTAATGAAGGTGAGATCACCTACATTTTGGGTCAACAGCCGGGTCCTTCTTTCTGTCAGGATTCATCCAGCAGCACTGAAAACTCTTTCTGATAGCATACTACCAGCAGGGCAAGCGAGCTCCTGAAAGGCATATTGTGCCAATTCAGGCCAGGTGTCCAGTTTACAGGCTCAGTAGTCAAAGAGGAATGAACTGTGAGGGAGAACATCGCTAGGGTAGGAGAGGTAATTTTGAACCATAGTTGACAATGCTGTCTCCTGTCTGTTGCAATCGATTCAGTATTACCAGTCGTGTGAGCGTTACTCGAGAAATCAGTCCACAACATGGTCATGAAACCCCTGTCTCCAACGCCACTTCGGCTGTGTGCACCACGAAACACCTCTTCCATGTTGCCCAGTACGGCTTGTGGTAGAACCTGCACCACTGCTGTGTGCTGGGAATGCCTCTAACAAACGGTTTACCAGAGTTGCTTGTTTGTTCGCCAAACAAGGTTCTCCTAGGAATCTAGGTTCTCCTGTGGCATGATGTTCTGTAATTTGCCTTTATAGCGTGGATCGAGGATGCTGGCCAACCAGTAGTTGTCATCCTTCATAATTTTGGCAATGCGGGATCCCTTTTTAGGATCCGCAAGAGATAATCACACATGTGGGCCAATGTTCCAGGTGTCAATGATGCACTGCCAGTGGTGGGTGGAGGAGCACTTTCTGCCAAATCCACATCCCTCCAATCATGCACAAACCCTGTACCTGACCTTGGCAAGCCAACATTTTCTCTTGCCCCCTGAGAAGCATCCTCCTCCCCAAAATAATCCCCCTCATCCTCCTCCTCCTCCTCCTCCTCTTCTTCCTCCACCTCGTCCAGGACAGTTCCCTGAGCAGACAATGCCTGACTATTATCAAGGCTTCCCTCTTCCTCCTCCTCTTCCTCCTCCGCTGCAGACGCCTGATCCTTAATGTGCGTCAAAGTTTGCATGAGCAGACGCAGAAGTGGGATGCTCATGCTTATGGTGGCGTCGTCTGCGCTTACCAGCCGTGTGCATTCCTCAAAACACTGAAGGACTTTACAGAGGTCTTTCAGCTTTGACCACTGCACACCCGACGTCTCCATGTCTGCCCTCAAACTGCCTGCCCTTGTATCCTCCCACAAATGCATTACAGCCTGCCTCTGTTCACACAGCCTCTCAACCATGTGCATGGTGGAGTTCCACCTTGTTGCATAGTCTATGATTAGGCTGTGCTTGGGGAGGTGGAGCGATCGCTGCAGCCTCCGCATACGACTGGAGTCTACGGGCGAGCGACGGATGAGCGAGCACAGTCTTCGCACCTTATGGAGCAGGACTGTTAACTCCGACTAATTATTTATGAAGCACTGCACCACCAGGTTCAAGGTGTGAGCCAGGCAAGGTATGTGTCTGAGTTTTGCCAGGTCTATGGCCACCACAAAATTACGGCCGTTATCACTGACTACCTTGCCTGGCTCAAGATATATAAATAAATACACCGCACTCTATAGGGCAATATATGATGCAAAAGAAAGAGCTGTGTTTATTATATACAATTAGACAACATTTCAGGACTAGAGAAACAAAGCGGAATGCTTAACGTTTCGGCTCTACCAAAGACTTTATCAAAAATGTCGCTGTAAAGACAGAGGTAAAAATAAATAAACAAATAAACTGTAGCGCCGGCGTCCCTGCCCTCTGCCAGGCAGGGACGCTGTTCCACTGCGCCAGCGTCCTCTGCCAGGCAGGGACGTCGCCCCCCTTACCCACGCTCGGCGTCCTCCTTCCGCCCTGCTGGGGTCGCGCGCTCCTTCCCTGCTGCTGGACTTAGGGCGCGCGCCCGCGCTCTCCCCCGCTCTTAAAGGGGCCGCGCATCTTTCAAAAAGGTCCCCGGCCAATGCCAGAGGACTCCACCCTATATAAAGTACTCCCTCCTTTATGGAGGTGCCCGAGCAATGTTGTTGCACTGTTTACTCTGCTTCAGCCCTCAGGTTCCGTTACCAGTTACCTGCCTGTCTCCTGACAGTTTTCTGTCTGCTACCTGTCCGATGGTGGTGACCATCGGCTATTCCAGAGAATCTTGCCTGCTCACTTGGGGGCGCTCATCTGCCATCTGCCTGCAGACCTACCCGGAGGTTCGGACGTCACATGCGGTGACCATCGTCTATTCCAGAGACTCTCGCCTGCTCACTTCGGGGCGTTCATCTGCCATCTGCCTGCAGACCTACCCGGAGGTTCGGACGTCACATGCGGTGACCATCGTCTATTCCAGAGACTCTCGCCTGCTCACTTGGGGGCGTTCTTCTGTCATCTGCCTGCTAGCCTACCGGGAGGCTCCACCATCTCAGGTCGTATATACCTGTCCATCCAGAGACTGCCCCGGTCACTTGCCGTGACTACCTGCCTGTCTATCCAGAGACTGCCCCGGTCACTTGCCGTGACTACCTGCCTGTCTATCCAGAGACTGCCCCGGTCACTTGCCGTGACTACCTGTCTGTATATCCAGAGACTGCCCCGGTCACTTGCCGTGACCTCCTTCCCGTTTGTCCAAAGACTGTCCCTGTCACTTGCCGTGACTTCCTGTCCGTCTCCCCGGGCGCCACCCGCTCCTTTACAAGGAAAGCCTCCTTGTATAATAAAGCTCAGAGGTTCCGCCTCCTTGACCCGTTACAGTTTGCTCGGGCCATGGAACCCGGTGGCACCCAAACCCCTTCGCTCTCTGACCTGTGTCATGAACTGTCTCGTCAGAGGTCTCAACAGGAGTCCATCCTGGGTCATCTGCGGAATGTTAATTCCCGCCTGGACACCCTGACTACTTCACCAGCAACCACCACTGGCGCCATGACTCGCAATCCGGCAGTCCCGTTGCTTACCAATTCCGTGGTTTCCGTTCCTGGACCTCGACTTTCTGCTCCTCCACGGTTTGGAGGCGATCCTACTCTGGCTCGGGGTTTCATTAATCAGTGTACCCTGCATTTCGAACTCCTGGCTCACCAGTTTAACTCCGACCGGGCCAAAATTGCCTTCATTATGTCCCATCTCACCGGAGAGGCTCTGGCCTGGCTTAATCCTCTCTGGGAGAGAGAAGATCCTCTGGTGTCTGACCTGCCTGCTTTTCTCTCGGCCTTCCGGAAGGTATTCGACGAACCCGGACGGAAGACCTCCTCTGCATCATCTCTGTTGCGTCTCCGTCAGGGAAGTCTCACCGTGGGGCAATATGCCATACGGTTCCGTACCCTTGCCTCGGAGCTGGCCTGGGATAATGATGCTCTGATATCTGTCTTCTGGGAGGGTCTGTCCGGCCGTATTAAAGATGAACTTGCCGGTCGAGACATTCCAACCTCTCTCGATGACCTAATAACTCTGGCTAATCGAATTGATCTACGGTTCCAGGAACGCGCCAAAGAGGTCACCCGTGAGAGAAGGTTTCCTCGTCTAGCTCCTTCTTTTCAGAGACCTGTAACTCCTTCCGCTTCTCCCCAGGTACACACTTCTGAGCCTATGCAGGTCGACCAGACCAAGATGGTCAAAGCCCGTCAGGACTTACGCCGTGCCGAGGGGAGTTGCTTCTACTGTGGCAGTAAGGAGCACCGGATCCGTACCTGTCCGGAGAGGTCGGGAAACGCCTGTGTCTAGGTTCGCTCGGAGAGGTCAACCTAGACAAGAATAAATCCTCTTCATCTCTGCTGCTGTCAGTCTCAATTCTCCTCGGTGAGATCCGTTATTTCGAACAAGCCCAACTTGATTCTGGAGCAGCCGGGAATCTTGTTTCACAGGCTCTAGTAGAGAAATATCGCATTCCTACCAAACATCTGGTTGAACCAGTATCTGTTGCTGCTGTGGACGGGGGTCTCCTACCACGTCCCATCCAACTTATCACTGAAGCCATAACCCTGCAGGTGGGAATGTTGCATTCTGAGAGCATCTCGTTTCATGTCCTGCCTTGACTCTCTCATGCTTTCTTATTAGGTCTACCTTGGCTCCAAAAGCATGCACCCGTGCTCGACTGGCAGACTGGAGAGATCCTTCGCTGGGGACAGGACTGTCATAAAACGTGTTTGGTTCCTGTTCATCCCATCCGTCCTTCTCCTACACCAACTAATCTACCAGGGCTCCCGATTCCATATTGGTCGTTCGCTGATGTCTTTAATAAAAAGGAGGCAGAGACATTACCCCCTCACAGACCTTATGAATGCCCGATCGACCTGCTACCCGGTACTACGCCTCCCCGTGGGCGTATTTACCCATTGTCTGCTGCTGAGACCAGGTCGATGTCCGAATATATCGAGGAGAATTTGGCCAAGGGATTCATTCGGAAATCTACCTCCCCAGCGGGAGCAGGTTTCTTCTTCGTAAAAAAGAAAGACGGCTCTCTCCGTCCCTGTATTGACTACAGAGGCCTAAACCTGATCACGGTGAAGAATAAGTACCCTCTTCCGCTCATTCCAGAATTGTTTGATCGTCTGAGGGGGGCTAGAATCTTCACCAAACTGGATCTTCGTGGAGCATATAACCTAGTCCGTATCCGTCGGGGAGATGAATGGAAGACGGCATTCAACACCCGGGACGGCCACTATGAGTATTTGGTGATGCCCTTTGGTCTCTGTAATGCTCCTGCAGTCTTTCAGGAGTTGGTCAATGACATCTTCCGGGACCTGCTCTACTCCTGCGTTGTGGTGTACCTAGACGACATCTTGGTCTTCTCTCCGGATCTCCAGTCTCACCGGAGGGATGTTCGTCAGGTTCTGCTCAGGCTTAGGCAGAATCACCTTTTCGCCAAATATGAGAAGTGTCTCTTTGAGCAGACCTCGCTTCCGTTTTTGGGTTACATCATTTCTCAGACAGGCCTAAGAATGGATCTGGAGAAACTATCTGCCATCGAGAAATGGCCCCGACCGGAGGGATTGAAGGCCATTCAGCGGTTCCTGGGATTCGCCAATTATTACCGCCTCTTCATACCGCACTTCTCTTCCCGGACTGCTCCAATCTCCGCGCTCACCCGCAAGAATGCTAACCCCAAACAGTGGACGCCCGAAGCAGAGGAGGCCTTTCTTTCCTTAAAACAGGCCTTCTCTTCCGCTCCAGTGCTGCATCGCCCGGACGGCAACAAGCAGTTCTTCCTGGAGGTGGACGCTTCCTCTTCTGGAGCCGGAGCAGTACTGACTCAAAAGTCTTCTTCCGGGAGGATGGTATCTTGCGGCTTCTTCTCAAAACTCTTCTCCTCTTCTGAGCGCAATTATTCCATAGGAGACCGAGAGTTATTGGCCATCAAGCTGGCATTGGAGGAGTGGCGTTACCTACTCGAGGGGGCTCTTCATCCGGTAATCATTTACACTGACCACAAGAATCTGGCTTACCTCCAGCATGCCCAGAGACTTAACCCTCGCCAAGCCCGGTGGTCCTTGTTTTTTGCCCGCTTCGACTTTCTTTTACACTTTCGCCCGGCCGACAAGAACATCAAGGCGGATGCCTTGTCCCGGTCTTTCCTGGTGTCGGATCTCGAGGAGGAACCTAAACATATCATCGATCCCGCCAGAGTGATGCAGGTGGCTCCCGTGAGTCTAAATCGTCTCCCTCCTGGTAAGACGTTCGTATCGGTACCTGATCGGGAGAGGATCCTCCACTGGGGTCATTCGTCTAAACTAGCTGGCCACGCTGGTCAGAAAAAGACCCTCCAGCTCATTACCCGGCATTACTGGTGGCCTACCCTGCACAAGGATGTAATAGACTTTGTTTCTGCCTGTGCCTCCTGTGCCCGCAACAAAGTTCCGAGACACCTGCCTGCCGGCCGTCTTCTCCCGCTTCCTGTACCCGCTGCCCCCTGGCAGCATATAGCCATGGACTTCATAACGGATCTTCCCGTCTCTGCTGGTTGTACGGTCATTTGGGTGGTCGTTGACCGATTTTCCAAGATGGCTCACTTCATTCCTCTGCCAGGGCTTCCGTCTGCACCCGAGTTGGCTAAAGACTTTATCCGCCACATCTTCCGTCTTCATGGTCTGCCTCGTCACATTGTGTCGGATCGTGGGGTACAGTTCACCTCACGTTTCTGGAGAGCCACGTGTAAGTTGCTAGACGTCACCCTGGATTTCTCCTCCGCTTACCACCCACAGTCCAATGGTCAAGTCGAGCGAATCAATCAGATTCTGACCAGTTATCTCCGGCACTTCGTTAATGCCCACCATTCTGACTGGGTGGATCTCCTGCCTTGGGCCGAATTTTCGTACAACAATCACGAGAGCGAATCTTCCTCCAAATCTCCGTTTCTTGTAGTCTTCGGTCAACATCCTCGGATCCCTGTACCTATTTCCATCTCTGTGGACAATCCTGCTGCGGAATCCCTGGTTAACGAATTCTCCTCCATATGGGAGAGTACCCGGTCCGCACTCATTCTGTCATCCGAGCGCATGAAGAGACATGCTGACAAGAAACGTCTGGATCCCCCTCAATTCCGTCCTGGGGATAAGGTCTGGCTCTCGTCCAAGTATGTTCGGCTCAAGATTCCTTCCTACAAGTTAGGTCCTCGGTTCATCGGTCCTCTGGAGATCATCAGTCCGATCAACCCAGTGTCCTATAAATTGAAACTCCCGGCCAATTTGCGGATTCCTAACTCCTTCCATGTATCTCTCCTCAAACCGGTGGTACTTAACTCTTTTGTCAAGTCTACAGGTACACCTCCTGCTCCACTGTCTGCTGAGAACGAATTTGAGGTAGAGAACATTTTGGCCACCAAAAGGGTAGGAAGAAAGACCTATTTTCTGGTGGATTGGAAGGGGTTTGGTCCTGAGGAGAGAACGTGGGAGCCTCGGGAGAACATCCATGCCCCTCTCATCCTAGTTAAATTTCTTTCTGGCCTAAAAAAGGGGGGGCCTAAAGGGGGGGTACTGTAGCGCCGGCGTCCCTGCCCTCTGCCAGGCAGGGACGCTGTTCCCCTGCGCCAGCGTCCTCTGCCAGGCAGGGACGTCGCCCCCCTTACCCACGCTCGGCGTCCTCCTTCCGCCCTGCTGGGGTCGCGCGCTCCTTCCCTGCTGCTGGACTTAGGGCGCGCGCCCGCGCGCTCCCCCGCTCTTAAAGGGGCCGCGCGCATCTTTCAAAAAAGGTCCCCGGCCAATGCCGGAGGACTCCACCCTATATAAAGTACTCCCTCCTTTATGGAGGTGCCCGAGCAATGTTGTTGCACTGTTTACTCTGCTTCAGCCCTCAGGTTCCGTTACCAGTTACCTGCCTGTCTCCTGCCAGTTTGCTGTCTGCTACCTGTCCGCAAGCCTACCTGGAGGTTCGGCCGTCACCGGTGGTGACCATCGGCTATTCCAGAGAATCTTGCCTGCTCACTTGGGGGCGCTCATCTGCCATCTGCCTGCAGACCTACCCGGAGGTTCGGACGTCACATGCGGTGACCATCGTCTATTCCAGAGACTCTCGCCTGCTCACTTGGGGGCGTTCATCTGCCATCTGCCTGCAGACCTACCCGGAGGTTCGGACGTCACATGCGGTGACCATCGTCTATTCCAGAGACTCTCGCCTGCTCACTTGGGGGCGTTCTTCTGTCATCTGCCTGCTAGCCTACCGGGAGGCTCCACCATCTCAGGTCGTATATACCTGTCCATCCAGAGACTGCCCCGGTCACTTGCCGTGACTACCTGCCTGTCTATCCAGAAACTGCCCCGGTCACTTGCCGTGACTACCTGCCTGTCTATCCAGAGACTGTCCCGGTCACTTGCCGTGACTACCTGTCTGTATATCCAGAGACTGCCCCGGTCACTTGCCGTGACCTCCTTCCCGTTTGTCCAAAGACTGTCCCTGTCACTTGCCGTGACTTCCTGTCCGTCTCCCCGGGCGCCACCCGCTCCTTTACAAGGAAAGCCTCCTTGTATAATAAAGCTCAGAGGTTCCGCCTCCTTGACCCGTTACATAAACAACAAAATAAACAAAATATATATACACAGTGCATGTAACCATGAAAACACTCCAAAATGTACATAAGAAAAATATATACAAAATATACAGGATAGTATCTATGTCATCAAGTATTCTATTGTGCATATCTCAAGAGCAATGGGACAAATAAGTAGGTAAATATAGTAATTATATATGTCATAATGATATGAGACAAGGGGGTAAATAGGCATATTAATAATAACCTTTGTAGTCCAGTGCCAAATATAACTGCATATAGTAGGAACCAAGATGGCCAGTACAGTACCACAGTATGGCTAAAATAACAAGATATTATATCAGTGTATGATGCCAATAAAATGAAATACAGAGCATACAAGTATGGCCAGTTACCCAGTATAAAGAAACATCCGTATGTAAGATAAGGAGCTCCCTTGAAATATAGTAGCCTGTAGGTATCATAAGATGACAATAGCCCAAGTCAGTACTGAACGATAAGTGGCAATGTCCACCAAAGAGCTGCAGCTGCGGTCTGCAAATTACCTGAGTATAAGGAAACATCCGTATGTGAGATAAGGAGTTCCCTGGAAATATAGTAGCCGAAACGTTAAGCATTCCGCTTTGTTTCTCTAGTCCTGAAATGTTGCCTAATTGTATTTAATAAACACAATTCTTTCTTTTGCATCATATATTGCCCTATAGAGTGCAGTGTATTTATTTATGTATTGAGGACCACTGGTCCATTACACCAGCACCTTGCCTTTCATACGGCCGAGTGCACGCTAAAAGCTACTTATTGGCTCAAGATATAGACTGCCCAGCCATGACTCAGTTTCTCGCTGCAAGTAGTCGGCCAGTACCTCCGCGGTGTGTCTGTTGTCGCCCAAAGACATCATCTTTAAAACAGCCTGCTGACGCTTACCACTAGCTGTTCGATAGTGAGGCACCTCATGTGCAACACTGGCAGCTGCGGATGGAGTGCTCATGCGACTGCGCTCTGTCGACGAGCTTTCGCTTCGGGGAAGAGGAGGAGGGTCGAACGTCTACAGCCAACTGTTGCCTATACCGTAGGCTAGGCAGCACTGTCCCACCACCACTGTCCCCTGTGGACCCTGCATCCACCACATTAACCCAGTGTGTAGTGATGGACACGTAACGGCCCTTGCCATGCCTACTGGCCCATGCATCTGTTGTGAGGTCACCTTTCCACTCACTGATTGTTTGAGTGCATAGACAATGTGGTGTTTCACATGCAGGTGGAGGGCAGGGATGGCTTTTCTACAAAAGAAGTGCCGACTGGGTTTGTCATAGCGTGGGACAGTGTAGGCCATGAGCTCTCGGAACGCTGCGCTTTCAACCAAACAGAAGGGCATCATCTCTAATGAGATCAGTTTGGCAATGTAGGCGTTCAAAGCCACTGTGTGGCGTCTGCCCACTGCAAGTCTGAACTGCAGGTAAGACAGCACCCCGAGAAACCCCGAGACCCTTTACCCCTATACAGGGATCTGGAATTATAGCGAAGCCCAGGAGGTAGCTGCCTATGAGAGCAGTGGACCGGAGTAGGAAGGACGCTAGGAAGGGAATAAAAAGCAAGACCAAATACGTATCAGAAAGTCCAAGGGTCAAAACCAGGAGGGGAGCAAAAGTACAAAATCGGCAGGCAGTAGAAGGGTCAGAAATTCAGGCTAAAGTTCAAGTCAAAACCAGGCGGACAGTAGAGGTACAAAATCGACAGGCAGTAGAACAGTCAGAAATCCAGGCAAAGGTCAGAAATACAATAGCAAAACAAACTAGCACACTGGGGAAACTAAGACTATATCTGGCGGCCTACAAGCCAGGCTCCAAGGCATTTGAAGGACATGGCTACCTCTCACAGGCTCACAGTCTGATGACCTCATCTGGACCGCCCCCAGAACCAGGCCAGATGGTGATGCATGACTGACACCAACCACTTCACCTCTGACAGAAGAGCGAAGCCTACGCCCACCAGACGCCTGCGCAGGGACCCCTTCTCTGTCGCCAACATTACCCACAGGCGAAACATGGCGATGCGCTGCGACAGAGGCCGGCGTCAAAGGAGCGGAACCATATGAGGATACCGCACTCCTATCACTGGCACCACCAGCTGAAGGAGTCTGGCGCCTCCCAGCGGCCGAGGCAGGAACACCAGCCACTGAATCCAACGGCGACGTGACAGTACCCCTCCCTCTAAAAGGGGCCTCTGGACCCTCAAAACCCGGTTTGTTGGGATGAAGGAGATGAAACTTCCTGATCAAACCCTTGGCTTGGACATTACTGGCAGGCACCCAGGACCTTTCCTCCGGACCATAGCCCTTCCAATGCACCAGATACTGCACGGATCCTCTCACTAAACGGGAATCAAGGATCCTTTGGACTTCGTATTCCAAAGCACCCCCTACCAAAACCGGAGGAGGAGGGGACTGGACAGGACGAATCGGAGAGCGGTACAATTTGAGAAGGGACTTATGGAATACATTGGGCAGTTTAAATGATTGAGGGAGCTTCAGACGAAAAGCTACTTGATTAATCACCTCAATAATTTCATGCAGACCAATAAACCTGGGACCTAGTTTGGCAGATGGCACGAGCTTAATATTCCTGGTAGAAAGCCAAACTTTGTCCCCAACTCCCAGGTCCGGGCCCTTGGAGCGCCGTCTATTAGCAGACGAAGCCTGTCTAGTCTGAGCCCCTTTTAAGTTTACGTTGACTTCTGACCAGATAGTTTTTAACTGGTCTATGGTTCTTTCTACCCCAGGGACATCTGACATCCTAGAAGAGAACGAACCAAAACGTGGATGCAGCCCATGATTACAGTAGAAAGGGGTAATCTTGATGGACTCCTGGTACTGATTATTCATGGCAAACTCTGCTAGCGGTAGGTGTTCCACCCAGTCGGACTGATGCTCAGAGACATAACAATGTAGATTCTGCTCAAGCGCTTGGTTGGTGCGTTCGGTTTGACCATTGGTTTCAGGGTGATAGACAGAGGAAAAGGACAATTCCATTCCAATTCGTTTACAGAATGCCCTCCAAAATTTCGAAACAAACTGGGTGCCCCTATCGGACATGATATTCACAGAAATACCATGCAATCGCACAACATGAGTAATGAATAATTTGCTCATGGTCTCGGAATTAGGTAATCCGGACAGAGGAACAAAATGACACTGCTTGCTGAATCTATCGACCACCACCCAGATACACGTTTTCCCTTCTAAGAGTGGCAGATCAGTAATAAAGTCCATGGAGATATGGGTCCAAGGACTCTCAGGGATAGGCAGGGACTGGAGCCACCCGGCAGGGAGATTATGGGGAGACTTAGTGCGAGCACAGGTTTCACACGCCAGTACATAGTCCTTACAGTCCTTTACTACAGTTGGCCACCAAAAATTCCTAGTTACAAGTCTGATGGTGTTTTTGATGCCTGGATGCCTTGCAAGGACGGAATCATGTGATTCCTTCAGGACTTGAAAGCGGAATGTGTCCAGAACAATTAGTTTTTGGGGAGGAGTAGTGTTAGGTGCCTGTTCTGGGGATCTACGGATTTCTTCCAGAAGATCCAAGGATACAGCTGAAATAACAATTCCCTTGGCTAGTATTGGAGTCGGTTCAGAGTCCTCGACCTGTGAGGGGCAAAAACTTCGAGAAAGGGAATCAGCCCTTACATTTTTAGTACCCGGTCGAAAAGTAATCACAAAATCAAACCTAGAAAAGAACAAGGCCCACCTTGCCTGTCAAGGATTCAGTCTTTTTGCTGACTCCAAGTAGGTCAGGTTCTTGTGGTCAGTAATTACAGTTATCTTATGTTTGGCACCTTCGAGGAAGTGGCGCCATTCCTCAAAGGCCCATTTGATTGCCAACAATTCCCGATTACCTATATCATAATTCCCCTCGGTGGAAGAGAATTTTCGGGAAAAGAAGGCAGATGGACGAAGTTGAGTGAGGGATACAGTGCCTTGCGATAGCACTGCTCCGACTCCAACTTCAGAGGCATCTACCTCTACAATAAAGGGGCGGTCCAGATCAGGCTGAACCAATATCGGGTTAGAGGAAAAACATTTCTTTAAGGCAGAAAATGGATGAAGTGCTTCAGGCTTCCAGTTAACCACATCCGCCCCTTTCCGAGTCAAATCAGTGAGTGGTTTGGCTATCTCGGAAAAACCTTTAATAAATTTACGATAGTAGTTAGCGAAACCCAAAAATCGCTGCAGTGCCTTTAGAGACTGGGGTTGTACCGATTCCTTAATGGGTTGAATTTTAGAAGGATCCATGCGAAACCCTTTAGCCGACAAAATATACCCCAGAAACTGTATCTCCTGTGTCATGAAGACACATTTCTCTAGTTTGGCGAATAAAAAATGCTCTCTGAGTCTCTGGAGGACAGAGCAGACGTGTTGGACGTGCATCACAATGTCAGAAGAGTAAATCAGGATGTCGTCCAAATAAACTACCACATAAACACCACTAATATCTCTGAAAATCTCGTTCACAAAATTCAGAAACACTGCGGGTGCAGTACTGAGCCCAAACAGCATTACGAGATACTCAAAGTGGCCGAGGGGTGTGTTAAATGCGGTCTTCCACTCATCTCCCTTTCTTATCCGGACAAGATTATATGCTCCTCGGAGGTCAAGTTTAGTAAACCAATGGGCTCCCAACAGCTGATTATAAAGATCAGGAATGAGTGGAAGCGAATACTCGTTTTTCACAGTGATGTAGTCTTTCATGGCCTTACGTTCTGGACCAGAGAGGTTAAATATTCTCCCCTTAGGGAGGCGAGAATCCAGTACTAAGTCTATGGGGCAATCGTACTTTCTATGAGGGGGTAATCTCTCTGATTCCAATACAGAAAATACATCCTCATAATCTCTGAATCTCTTCACCTCTGACAGAAGAGCGAAGCCTACCCCCACCAGACGCCTGCGCAGAGACCCCTTCTCTGTCGCCAACATTACCCACAGGCGAAACATGGCGATGCGCAGCGACAGAGGCCGGCGTCAAAGGAGCGGAACCATATGAGGATACCGCACTCTTATCACCGGCACCACCAGCCGAAGGAGTCTGGCGCCTCCCAGCGGCCGAGGCAGGAACACCAGCCACTGAATCCAACGGCGACGTGACACACTGAGGTTTTGTAGTCCGTCCACGCTTGCAAGTGCATGGTGTTTAAATGTCTAAGCATGCAACTGGTATTCAAATTTCGGCTAAAGGTCCTTCCGCACTTCTTACAGATAACCTTTGCCTCATCAATAGGATTTTGGTAAAAAAAGTGCCACACTGGACTCTTCCTACTATGGGAAAACTTTTCAGGGCTTGCACGCTGTTCTAATTTGACCGTCTAGCCAAGCTGTCCTGCAACTCTTTTTGTTTTTTTAACACGTTTTTGGACTGCTACGGGCCTGCCAGATAACCACAGCTGCAATGTTGATGCATACTGTGTATCCTCCTCCTCTTCTGAGCTATTGCCAGTGGCACCCTCTTCCCAAATGGATGCCAATCCGGGTCAACAACTGGGTCATCCATCACCTCCTCTTCAATTTCATCTGCACCTTCCTCTGTGTCACCGTGTAAAGTGGTATAGCATACGGGAAGGGGCACCAGGGTTTCATCAGGGTCAGATTCTGGCTCATTAGACTACGAGGGCAATGTAGTACTCTGTTGTGAATGTTTTAGAAATGAATTCTGAGCAGAAGCTCCCTCTGGTGGTTACAAACAGTACTGAACAATTCAATGAGGATTGGCAATCAGGAATCACAGACTGGCTGGATATAAGGGAGGTTCCCTCCCATCATGGTTGCCGGTGATCAATTGTTCTTGTCTCAACGTTGTTTCCTGGTTCACTTGGAAGCTTGCTGAGTTTTGCCTCTTCTCCTGCTCTCAGATAAGATATTTTCTGTTTTTTTGTTTTTGTGCTTGCCATTTGCACATTTCTCTGCATTTTTGTGAAGTTGGCCAGGTTCCCCTCCCCGGGGGGCTTGGGCTCCTCTCGGTTCCTCTGGAGCCACTGTTTGTTCATTTGCCTTTTCCAGTTTTTTCAGTGGCTGCGGCTTAGTTTTGTTACACCAGAGAACTAATTTAGGTGGTAGAGGTCGTGTGATCTCAGGTGTTTTTGCAATTAGTAGCGTTGGCTTTTTTTAGGGTTTTTTTTTGGATTGCAGTAAGTATCCTTCCTATCCTTTTCTGTCTAGGCAGATTGGGCCCCAACGTTTGCTCATACTATTTTCTGTCTGTGTCTGTATTTCCTCTTGTCTAACCGCCATTACATGTTTGGGGGCTTCTTATGTTCTTTGGGGATCTGCTCCGGGGCAGATAGCTTTCCTCTTTCTATCTTTAGGTGTAGTTAACCTCTCAGGCTGTGACGAGGCGTCTAGGACCAATGTAGGAACGCTCCACGGCTGCCTTTAGTTGTGGTGGTTAGTCAGGGTACTGCAATCCAGTAGATTCCAACCTCTCTGGTGTATTGCCGTTTTTGCCTGCTCTCCTCAGCTACCAAAACATAACAGTATCACCGGCCAAACTGAAAATTATATGGTACTCACAGAAGGGAAAAATAGGGTGGAAAGAAAAAAGGTTGTCAGAGTTGTCAGAGATTTTTTTTTCTGTTTGTTGCATTTTTTCCCTCTTTTTCTCTGGGTGCTGAGGAGGATTTTTTTTTCTCTCTCAATGGAGTTTGCACAGTTGTCTGGCCATGTGGATCAGCTTGCCACTGAGGTTCGGAGTATTGCTACCTATCTTGCTAGGTTGCCAGTTGTGGAACCCAGGATCCCCATGCCAGATTTGTTTTTGGGGGATCAAGCTAAATTTCTGAATTTCAAAAATAACTAAGTTGTTTTTTGCCTTAAAACCTAAGTCCTCAGGGAACGCAGCACAGCAGGTTCAAATTGTCATCTCTCTCCTGCGCGGCGATCCTCAGGATTGGGCTTTTTCCCTGACACCTGGGGACCCTGTTTTGAGTAATGTTGATGCATTTTTTCTGGCTCTGGGGTTATTGTACGATGAACCTAATGTCACTGATCATGCTGAAAAAACCTTGTTGGCATTAAATCAGGGCTTGAGGACGCTGAGTTGTACTGTCAGAAATTCCGAAAGTGGGCAGTCCTGACAAAATGGAATGATGATGCTTTGGCAGCCCTTTTTCAGAAGGGTCTGTCAGAGAATGTAAAAGATGTTATGGTGGGTTTCCCTGCTCCCTCTGGTCTCAATGATTCTATGTCATTAGTGATTCAAATTGACAGACGTTTGCGTGAGCGTAGAAGTATGCGTGGAGTAGTGTTGCCTTGTGAACCAGCTTCTGAACCCATGCAGTGTGATAGAGTGGCTTCTGGGGCACAGCGTCATGAGTTTCGAAAACGCAATGGGTTATGTTTCTACTGTGGTGATGCCTCTCATGCTATTTCAGTCTGCCCTAAGCGGGGAAGACGTTTTGCACGCTCAGTTGTCTTGGGTAGTGTTCAGACTAAATTTCTGTTGACTGTTACCCTGATTTGCTCCCTGTCCACATTTTCTGCTCAGGATTTTGTTGATTCGGGAGCAGCTATTAACCTGATGGATTTTGATTTTGCTAAACGTTGTGGGTTTCCCTTGATACCCCTACGGAAGTCTATTCCCCTACTGGGGATTGATTCTACCCCTTTGGCTGAGAATAAACCCCAGTTCTCTACTCAGGTGATAATGAGGGTTGAACCTGATCATCAGGAGTTGCAAATTTTTGGTGCTGTATAATCTGCATGACATTATTGTACTAGGTTTCCCTTGGTTACAGTCTCATAATCCTGTTTTGGATTGGAAATCTGTGTCTGTAACCAGTTGGGGCTGCCAATGTGTTAATGCCAACACTCCTGTTTTTTCTGCCTCTCCCCAGGCTCAAGATGTTCCTGACTTTTTGACTGATTTTTCTGATGTGTGTAGCGAAAGTAAATCTGCATCCTTGCCCCCCCATAGGCGCTATGACTGCGCTATTGAATTAGTGCCTGGTAGTAAATTCCCTAAAGGTCGCCTTTTTAACTTGTCTGTACCTGAACATGATGCTATGCGGTCTTATGTCAAGGAGTCATTGGAGAAGGGTCATATCAGACCATCCTCTTCACCCTTGGGTGCCGGTTTTTTCTTTGTGGCCAAAAAGGATGGTTCATTAAGGCCGTGTATTGATTATCGTCTCTTGAACAATATCACTGTGAAATATCAATATCCGTTACCCTTGATTTCTGACCTGTTTTCCAGGGTGAAAAGTGCTACTTGGTTTACCAAGCTTGACCTCAGGGGGGCGTGTAACCTTATTCGCATTAAGCACGGGGATGAATGGAAGACGGCGTTTAATACCCCAGAGGGGCATTTTGAGTACCTAGTGATGCCCTTTGGGCTCACTAATGCTCCTTCCGTCTTCCAGTCCTTCATGAATGACATTTTCAGGGATTTTGTGGATAAATTTCTGATTGTTTATTTGGATGATATCTTGATTTTTTCCAATGACTGGGACTCTCATGTGAAACATGTTCGGACTGTGTTCCAGATTTTGAGAGAGAATGCTCTGTATGTGAAGGGATCAAAGTGTCTTTTTGGCGTACAGAGGATCTCATTTCTGGGATTCATTTTGTCTCCATCTGTTATTGAAATGGACCCGGTCAAGGTTCAGGCCATCTGTGATTGGGTCCAACCTACTTCATTAAAGGCTCTTCAGAGATACTTGGGTTTTGCCAATTTTTATCGTAAATTTATTGGTAATTTCTCTGTTATTGTTAAACCATTGACTGATTTGACCAAAAAGGGTTCTGATGTGGTGAATTGGCCTCCTGAGGCAGTCTCTGCGTTTCAGGAACTTAAGCAGAGATTCACTTCTGCTCCTGTTCTACGGCAGCCTGATGTTTCTCTGCCATTTCAGGTGGAGGTTGATGCCTCTGAAATTGGGGCAGGTGCCGTTTTGTCCCAAAGAGATCCTGAGACCTCTAAAAGTAACCCTTGTGCTTTTTTCTCTCGAAAATTTTCTCCAACTGAACGTAATTATAACGTGGGTAATCGGGAGTTATTGGCCATGAAGTGGGCTTTTGAAGAGTGGAGACATTGTCTGGAGGGAGCCAAACATCAGGTGGTGGTCCTCACGGACCATAAGAATCTGGTTTATCTGGAATCAGCCAAGCGACTTAATCCTAGACAGGCCAGGTGGGCCTTGTTTTTCACACGTTTTAATTTTGTGGTTTCCTTTCTTCCTGGCACTAAGAATGTTAAGGTGGATGCCCTCTCGAGGAGTTTCCTTGCGGACTCTCCTGAGTTATCTGATCCTGCTGTTATTTTGAAAGAGGGTGTAGTTCTTTCCGCCATCTCGTCCAATTTGAGACTAGCTCTGGAAGGGTGTCAGGAGGATAAACCCGAGCGCTGCCCTATTGGGAAATTGTTTGTCCCAGACCAGTGGAAGAAGAGTGTGATGTCTGAGATTCATTGTTCCGCGTTGGCCGGTCATCCCGGAATTTTTGGTACCAGAGACTTGGTGAGTCGGTCCTTTTGGTGGCCTACTTTGTCTCGTGACGTCAGGGAGTTTGTGCAGTCCTGTGGGACTTGCTCTCGCTCCAAGCCTTGCTCTCGCTCTAGTGGTTTGTTGATGCGATTGCCTGTGCCCAAGAGACCATGGACCCATATCTCTATGGATTTTATTTCCTACCTCCCTGTTTCTCATAGAATGAGTCCAGTTTGTTTCCAGATTTTGGAGGACTTTTTGTCAGGGTGGATTTGATTTAAATCAAAACTGATTTAAATCACGATTTAAATCACTAGTCAGTAAGGCTTGATTTAAATCAGTGATTTAAATCAAAGTTTCTACCTAAACTAGTTCTTGCTACTTTAACATGCAAGTAGATGAAGATTTTTAGAATCACTTTTTATATTACTTTTTTCTCCCCAGTTTAATGGGTTAATCATTCATATTTGGACAGCACTGTTCTGTTGTACTTAGGAAGGAGAAAAATAATCCTGACCTTAATAACAATTTAAATAGATTTATTCAACTGAAACAATAACAACATTACAGCATAAGTTATTTGCTTAAACAAACATCCATGTTTGTTAACTAATTTGGCTAAACAAAATATATATATATATATATATATATATATATATATATATATATATATATATATATATATATATATATTTTAAGAAACTTAGACTGTCAGCCCAGCCGACACATGAAAAACTTAAATACTACTGTCCCTGCTGTTCTCTGTAGCTCACTCGTCGTCATCTTCATCATCATCTTCTTCTTTGTGCCTATTCATAATCTGGAAAAGAAAAACAAGCTTTCCTGCTTTATTGGGTCCCAACCGATTTCTCAATTTAGAATGAATGAGTCCAAAGGAAGAGAATATTCTTTCAACGCCTGCAGAAGAAGCTACTGCTGTTAAAAGTGAAATCATTACTTGAACAGTCTCTAAATCCAAGTGCTTAAGTGACTTCCACTAGTTTACTGGTGTGACCTTCCTTAAAATATCTTCAGCAAACATATATTTCTTGAATGGTTCCCCTTAGCTCTGAAGTTTATTATAGTTGGCATTAAAGATGGATGATTGCTGGATACCCATGTCATAGCTAACTCCTCTTCCTCAGCACTTAGGTTTTGACCCTGATATTGGATATTGACAATATTTGCCAAAAAATGAGCTGGAGTCAGTGCTTGTCCCATTCGTTTGTTTACTGCTTGTAATTTAATTCTGTCCATGTGTAGTTCAACAGCATCCGCAATAAAACAGCTATTTTTCTGTATTTTGTTTAAAGCTTGAGAGATGGGTTTCAGGAAGCTCAGCATATGTTCAACATTTTTCTTAAGCCCAATGTTGAGGATTTTGGCCGTGACAGTGCCATCTATTTTATCTCGATTTTCTTCACAAAGTGTCATCAGAATAGGCCAGTTTTTGATATACTGCTCAAAACAGTCCACCACAGAGTTCCATCTAACATCTTGTGGGAGCGTTAGCTTGGTTCCACCCATCCTTTTCAGAGCTGCTGCAGCAAAATGATTATTACGGAAGTATTTAGCAATTTCAACAACATTAGCCTTTATTTCTGGAACACTTAAGTCTTTGGCTAAGAGGTGCAGCAAATGAGCACTGCAACCATATGTTATTAGCTTTGTATTCCCTCCCTGCTCTTCTAAATTTCTTCTCATCTTGGATACGTTTGCAGCATTGTCAGTGACCAAACTGCGTACTAGACATTTGAATTTTTGTTCACATGTTGTTATAGCTTTTACTGCCACTTCTTGTAAGTATTCTGCTGTGTGTGCATTTCCTGACGTATCAGTTGTTTGTGCAAGGAAGACTTTACCTTCTTCTGTTGTTATACAAGCACATACAATAGGATCATTGTGGACATTACTCCACCCATCAATACTTAGGTTAACAATTTTACCCTCCAGAGCTGTTGCACATTGCTCCATTTCTCTGTCATACTCTTGATCCAGCAGTTTCCCTGCAACATCAGCTCTGCTGGGTGGACTGTATCCTGGTCTCAGTGACTGAACCATATTAATGAAATGTGGGTTCTCAGTCAGACGGAAAGAAGAGTTTGTTGCATAAATAAACTGGGCAATTTTTTCATCAATCAACTCTTTTTCTAATCTGCTAGTTCTTATCACAAACCTATCTATGGTGGTTCCAGGAGGTAAAGGTTTTTTCTTCCTTTTGGGTGATGGTGATATGTGGCTGTTGGTGTCTGATGATGATGCTGCTGCTAATGAAGCACTATCCTGGATGGATAACTCTGAAACTGTAGAACAGGATGATGGTGATCTTGGAGGTGGATAGTTTCCAGAATCCATGAATTCCCCTAAGCAAAAAAAGTCAATGCTGTTATTTTATTGTTTATACACGCACTTCTCATGATGTTGCCTCATTCGCGCCACCAGGCCTTGCATCTTTGTTGCATCGTTTGCATTTTGCACGCATGCCTGCCTTACCGATAGGCGAAGTAGCTTCATTAAAATATTCCCAAACTGGGTCTCTTTTACAGCCTGCTGCCATTATAAGGAAAGAATGTAATAAACCTCAGATCGTACACACAAACCGATCCAGACTTGTCTGTCTGTGGCTATGCTGCAGTATTGTGCTCAAAGTTTCACTTTCATTTTCTTGTCTGCTTGCCCTTCCTCCTCCTCACACTTAGATTAACATTCTTCTTGTGTTGTGCAGATCTATTCCACTCCAAACAATCAGAAACATATTGTCTAACTTCTTGGACTTGGCACTGAAGGGGTTGATTCTGTATTCATATAGGTTTGTAGAACAATAGGATTAAGGTCTTTTTCTCAACTCTGTTCATGTTGTAACATTTTTGCCGTGAAGAAGAGGCTGGGACCTCTGTGGAGTCAAATTCAGTTTTGAGAACTGCGTAAGTAAAGCGAGCGTCTGTGATAATATAGGAGAGAAACTGCCCACTAATCCTACAGAAACCTTTGGAAGAGCATGGCATTGTGAATGTTACACATATACAGCCTTTATTCTACTGAGTTAAACAACTCAGCTTTATCTCATGATGGAAGAACCTTTGGATGGTAAAATATTTTCCTCAAAAAGCAGTTTATTGAAAAAAAATCCGATTTAAATAAAAAAAATCCGATTTAAATCAAAAAATTATTGATTTTTATCCACCCTGCTTTTTGTTCTAAACTTGGTGTTCAATTGTCTTTCTCCTTCTTTTCATCATCAGACCAATGGACAAACTGAGAGAACAAACCAGACATTGGAGACTTATCTGAGATGCTTTGTGTCTGCTGATCAAGATGACTGAGTCTCTTTTTTGCCTTTGGCTGAGTTTGCTCTTAATAATAGGGCAAGCTCTGCCACTTTGATGTCTCCATTTTTCTGCAATTTTGGGTTTCACCCTCGATTTTCTTCGGGACAGACGGAGGCTTCTGTCTGTCCGGGTGTTGACTCTGTTGTGGAGCGTATGCAGCAGATTTGGGACCAGGTAGTGGAGAGGTTGTCCCTCTCTCAGGAGAAGGCCCAGCGGTTTGCCAACCGGCATAGGACTGATGGTCCTCGGTTTAAAGTGGGGGACTTGGTCTGGTTGTCCTCAAGAAATATCCCTATGAGAGTTGCATCTCCTAAGTTTAAGCCTAAGTTCATTGGACCTTATAAGATCATGGAGATTCTTAATCCTGTTTCCTTTCGTTTACTTCTTCCAGGGACATTTAAGATCCATAACATGTTCCACAAGTCCTTATTGAAGAGGTTTGTCGGGCCAGTGGTTCCTATGGCTGCGCCTCCTGACCCTGTTTTGGTTGAGGGCAATCTGGAGTGTGTGGTTGAGAAAATATTGGATTCTCGTTTTTCTAGACGGAAACTCCAGTATTTGGTTAAGTGGAGAGGTTATGGTCAGGAGGACAATTCTTGGGTGTTTGCTTTGGACATCCATACTAGGAGACTGATCCGTGCATATCACAGAGCTCATCCTGACCGACCTGGTTGCACAAATGAGGGTTCGGTGACACCTCCTCAAGGGGGGGGTACTGTTGTGAATGTTTTAGAAATTAATTCTGAGCAGAAGCTCCCTCTGGTGGTTACAAACAGTACTGAACCATTCAATGAGGATTAGCAATCAGGAATCACAGACTGGCTGGATATAAGGGAGGTTCCCTCCCATCATGGTTGCCGGTGATCAATTGTTCTTGTCTCAACGTTGTTTCCTGATTCACTTTGAAGCTTGCTGAGTCTTGCCTCTTTTCCTGCTCTCAGATAAGATATTTTCTGTTTTTTGTTTTTGTGCTTGCCATTTGCATATTTCTCTGCATTTCTGTGAGGTTGGCCAGGTTCCCCTCCCGGGGGGCTTGGGCTCCTCTCGGTTCCTCTGGAGCCACTGTTGTTTGTTCATTTGCCTTTTCCAGTTTTTTCAGTGGCTGCGGCTTAGTTTTGTTACACCAGAGAACTAATTTAGGTGGTAGAGGTCGTGTGATCTCAGTTGTTTTTGCAATTAGTAGCGTTGGCTTTTTTTAGGGTTTTTTTTGGATTGCAGTAAGTATCCTTCCCATCCTTTTCTGTCTAGGCAAATTGGGCCCCAACGTTTGCTCATACTATTTTCTGTCTGTGTCTGTATTTCTTCTTGTCTAACCGCCATTACATATTTGGGGGCTTCCTATGTTCTTTGGGGATCTGCTCCGGGGCAGGTAGCTATCCTCTTTCTATCTTTAGGTGTAGTTAACCTCTCAGGCTGTGACGAGGCGTCTAGGACCAACGTAGGAATGCTCCACGGCTGCCTTTAGTTGTGGTGGTTAGTCAGGGTACTGCAATCCAGTAGATTCCAATCTCTCTGGTGTATTGCCGTTTTTGCCTGCTCTCCTCAGCTACCAAAACATAACAGTACTCTGGGCTGTTTCAGCAATGTAAGCCAAAACCTGTTCCTGATGCTCCGGCTTTAAAAGCGGTTTACCTACTCTCAGAAAAGGGAGCCTTCCAGCCTGCTTTAGGTGCTATTGTGCTTTTGGCACTACCAGCAGCTGCACCACCACCACCATCAGTACCAGCTGCCCCCCGCCCACATCCGCGGCCTCTTCCACCATACTTCCTTGTTATGTTACGGTAGCTGAGGAGTGCAAGCAAAAAAGGAAATACACCAGAGCAGTTGGAATCTATGAGATTGCAGTACCCTGACTAACCACCGCAACTAGAGGCAGCCGTGGAGCGTTCCTACGTTGGTCCTAGACGCCTCGTCACAGCCTGAGAAACTAACTACACCTAAAGATAGAAATAGGAAAGCTATCTGCCCCGTAGCAGAACCCCAAAGACAATAGAAAGCCCCCAAACATGTAATGGCGGTTAGACAAGAGGAAATACTGACACAGAAAGAAAATAGTATGAGCAAACGCTGGGGCCCAAACTAACTAAATAGAAAAGGACAGGAAGGGTACTTACTGCAATCCCAGAAAACCCTGAAAAGCACCAACTCTACTAATTTCAAAATCACCTGAGATCACACGACCTCTACCACCTAAATTAGTTCTCTGGTGTAACAAAAAGCAGCCACTGAAAAAACTGGAAAAGCAAAAGTACAAACATCAGTGGCTGAACTAAACTGAGAGGGCAAAAGCCCCCGGAGGGGACCCTGAAGGCCCCCACAGAAGTGCAGGACCAAATGCAAAAATATAGTAAAAACACAAAATAAGAAATAGTCTTATCTGATAGCAGGAGATGCAGACACGACACAGCAGGCTACAAGGGAAACTGGAAAGAAGGATTCAGACCAGAACAATTGATCACCGGCAACCCTGATGGGAAAATGATTCCCTTAAATAAGACCAATCAGTAACACCTGATTCCCAGTCCTCACAATCCTCACTAGTACCGCTTGTAACCACCAGAGGGAGCTTCTGCTCAGAACTCATCTCAAACCCATTCACAACAGTACCCCCCCCTTGAGGAGGGGTCACCGAACCCTCATTTGAGCAACCAGGTCGGTCAGGATGAGTTCTATGATACGCACGGATAAGTCTCCTAGCATGGATGTCCGAAGCAAACACCCAAGAATTATCTTCCTGACCATAACCTCTCCATTTAACCAAATACTGGAGTCTTCGTCTAGAAAAACGAGAATCCAATATTTTCTCAACCACATACTCCAGATTGCCCTCAACCAAAACAGGGTCAGGAGGCACAGCAGCAGGAACCACTGGCTCAACAAACCTCTTCAACAAGGACTTGTGGAACACGTTATGGATCTTAAATGTCCCTGGAAGAAGCAAACGAAAAGAAACAGGATTAATAATCTCCATGATCTTATAAGGTCCAATGAACCTAGGCTTAAATTTAGGAGATGCTACTCTCATAGGAATATTCTTTGAGGACAACCAGACCAAGTCCCCCACTTTAAACCGAGGACCATCAGTCCTATGCCGGTTAGCAAACCGCTGGGCCTTCTCCTGAGAGAGGGACAACCTCTCCACTACCTGGTCCCAAATCTGCTGCATACGCTCAACAACAGAGTCAACACCTGGACAGACAGAAGCCTCCGTCTGTCCTGAAGAAAATCGAGGGTGAAACCCAGAATTACAGAAAAACGGAGACATCAAAGTGGCAGAGCTAGCCCTATTATTAAGAGCAAACTCAGCCAAAGGCAAAAAAGAGACCCAGTCATCCTGATCAGCAGACACAAAGCATCTTAGATAAGTCTCCAATGTCTGGTTTGTTCTCTCAGTTTGACCATTGGTCTGAGGATGAAATGCCGAGGAGAAAGACAATTGAACACCCAGTTTAGAACAAAAAGTCCTCCAAAATCTGGAAACAAACTGGACTCCTCTGTCAGACACAATGTTCTCAGGAATGCCGTGTAAACGAACCACGTGCTGAAGGAACAACGGCACCAATTCAGAGGAGGAAGGCAACTTAGGTAATGGCACAAGATGTATCATTTTGGAAAACCTATCACAAATTACCCAGATGGTGGTCATTCTCTGAGAAACAGGAAGATCGGAAATGAAATCCATAGAGATATGGGTCCATGGTCTCTTGGGCACAGGCAATGGCATCAACAAACCACTAGAGCGAGAGCAAGGCTTGGAGCGAGAGCAAGTCCCGCAGGACTGCACAAATTCCCTGACATCGCGAGACAAGGTAGGCCACCAAAAGGACCGACTAACCAAGTCTCTGGTACCAAAAATTCCGGGATGCCCAGCCAATGCGGAACAATGAATCTCAGACATCACACTCTTTTTCCATTGGTCCGGGACAAACAATTTTCCAACAGGGCAGCGCTCGGGCCTATCCTCCTGACACCCCTCCAGAGCAAGTCTCAAATTGGGTGAGATGGCGGAAAGAACTACACCCTCCTTCAAAATAACAGAGGGATCAGATAGCTCAGGAGAGTCCGCAAGGAAACTCCTCGAGAGGGCATCCGCCTTAACATTCTTAGTGCCAGGAAGAAAGGAAACCACAAAATTAAAACGTGTGAAAAACAAGGCCCACCTGGCCTGTCTAGGATTGAGTCGCTTGGCAGATTCCAGATAGACCAGATTCTTATGGTCCGTAAGGACCACCACCTGATGTTTGGCTCCCTCCAGCCAATGTCTCCAATCCAAAACAGGATTATGAGACTGTAACGAAGGGAAACCCAGCACTATAATGTCATGCAGATTATATAGAACCAAAAATTTGCAGCACTCCTGGTGATCAGGTTCAACCCTCATTATCACCTGAGTAGAAAACTGGGGTTTATTCTCAGCCAAAGGGGTAGAATCGATCCCCAGTAGGGGAATAGACTTCTGTAGGGGTATCAAGGGAAATCCACAACGTTTAGCAAAATCATAATCCATCAGGTTAATAGCTGCTCCAGAATCAACGAAAGCCTGAGCAGAAAATGAGGACAGAGAGCATATCAGAGTGACAGTTAATAAAAACTTAGTCTGAACACTACCCAAGACAACTGAGCGTGCAAAATGTCTTCCCCGCTTAGGGCAGACTGAAATAGCATGAGAGGCATCACCACAGTAGAAACATAACCCATTGCGCTTTCGAAACTCATGACGCTGTGCCCCAGACACCACTCCATCACACTGCATGGGCTCAGCAGCTGGCTCACAAGGCAACACCACTCCACGCATACTTCTCCGCTCACGCAAACGTCTGTCAATTTGAATCGCCAATGACATAGAATCATTGAGACCAGAGGGGACAGGGAATCCCACCATAACATCCTTTACATTATCTGACAGACCCTTCCGGAAAAGGGCTGCCAAAGCGTCGTCATTCCATTTGGTCAGGACTGCCCACCTACGGAATCTCTGACAGTATAACTCAGCGTCATCAAGCCCCTGATTTAATGCCAACAAGGCTTTTTCAGCTTGATCAGTGACATTAGGCTCATCGTACAATAACCCCAAAGCCCGAAAAAATGCATCAACATCACTCAAAACAGGATCCCCAGGTATCAGGGAAAAAGCCCAATCCTGAGGATCGCCGCGCAGGAGAGAGATGACAATCTGAACCTGCTGCGCTGCGTTTCCTGAGGACTTAGATTTTAAGGCAAGAAACAATTTACAATTATTTTTGAAATTCTGAAACTTAGCTCGATCCCCTAAAAACAAATCTGGCATGGGGATCCTAGGTTCCACAACAGGCAACCTAGCAAGATATGCAGCAATACTCTGAACCTCAGTGGCAAGCTGATCCACACGGCCAGACAACTGTGCAAACTCCATTGGGAGAAAAGATCCTCCCCAGCACCCAGAGATACAGAGGGAAAAAAAAAAATGCAACAAACAGAAAAATATCTCTGACAACTTTTCTTCCTTCAAAATATTTTTTCCCTTCTGTGAGTACCATACAATTTTTAAGGCCGGTGATACTGTTATGTTACGGTAGCTGAGGAGTGCAAGCAAAAAAGGAAATACACCAGAGCAGTTGGAATCTATGAGATTGCAGTACCCTGACTAACCACCGCAACTAGAGGCAGCCGTGGAGCGTTCCTACGTTGGTCCTAGACGCCTCGTCACAGCCTGAGAAACTAACTACACCTAAAGATAGAAATAGGAAAGCTATCTGCCCCGTAGCAGAACCCCAAAGACAATAGAAAGCCCCCAAACATGTAATGGCGGTTAGACAAGAGGAAATACTGACACAGAAAGAAAATAGTATGAGCAAACGCTGGGGCCCAAACTAACTAAATAGAAAAGGACAGGAAGGGTACTTACTGCAATCCCAGAAAACCCTGAAAAGCACCAACTCTACTAATTTCAAAATCACCTGAGATCACACGACCTCTACCACCTAAATTAGTTCTCTGGTGTAACAAAAACAGCAGCCACTGAAAAAACTGGAAAAGCAAAAGTACAAACATCAGTGGCTGAACTAAACTGAGAGGGCAAAAGCCCCGGAGGGGACCCTGAAGGCCCCCACAGAAGTGCAGGACCAAATGCAAAAATATAGTAAAAACACAAAATAAGAAATAGTCTTATCTGATAGCAGGAGATGCAGACACGACACAGCAGGCTACAAGGGAAACTGGAAAGAAGGATTCAGACCAGAACAATTGATCACCGGCAACCCTGATGGGAAAATGATTCCCTTAAATAAGACCAATCAGTAACACCTGATTCCCAGTCCTCACAATCCTCACTAGTACCGCTTGTAACCACCAGAGGGAGCTTCTGCTCAGAACTCATCTCAAACCCATTCACAACACTTCTTCATGTTTGGGAAAATGTACCAAAAATACCAGCAGATATATGGTACTGTATGAGGAGCGTACAGCTGTATATGGTGTAGGGGAAAATTTAAATCTCCGTATATATTTCCGGAGTCACACACAGACGCTCACTCAGTATGAATTTTACCGTAATACAAAGAGCAGATATACGGTACTGTATCAGAAGCGGACAGCTGTATACGGTTTTGGGTAAAATTTAAATCTCCGTATATATTTCCGGAGTCACACACAGACGCTCAACTCAGTATGGATTTGACCGTAATACAAAAAGCAGATATACGGTACTGTATCAGAAGCGGACAGCTGTATACGGTTTTGGGTAAAATTTAAATCTCCGTATATATTTCCGGAGTCACACACAGACGCTCAACTCAGTATGGATTTGACCGTAATACAAAAAGCAGATATACGGTACTGTATCAGAAGTGGACAGCTGTATACGGTTTTGGTTAAAATTTAAATCTCCGTATATATTTCCGGAGTCACACACAGACGCTCACTCAGTATGGATTTGACCGTAATACAAAGAGCAGATATACGGTACTGTATCAGAAGCGGACAGCTGTATACGGTTTTGGGTAAAATTTAAATCTCCGTATATATTTCCGGAGTCACACACAGACGCTCACTCAGTATGGATTTGACCGTAATACAAAGAGCAGATATACGGTACTGTATCAGAAGCGGACAGCTATATACGGTTTTGGGTAAAATTTAAATCTCCGTATATATTTCCGGAGTCACACACAGACGCTCACTCAGTATGGATTTGACCGTAATACAAAAAGCAGATATACGGTACTGTATCAGAAGTGGACAGCTGTATACGGTTTTCGGTCAAATTTAAATCTCCGTATTTATTTCCGGAGTCACACACATATAGTCAGCATGTATTTGTCCGTGATACCAGCTGGTACACGGTATTGTGTGAGGAGCGTACAGCTCTATACGGTGTGGGAAAAAATGAACGCTCGGTAACTGTGCAGAAAGTAAGAATAAAAGTATTAGAGCTGTGTAAAAAGCAGTCTGCACAGCAGTGTACACACAGCAATACAGCTAACAGGCAGCCTAAGAACTAGCGCTGATGCACACAAGAAAATCCTCCCCTGGCACTGCACACTGACTGTACTGCACAATTGCTATCAGCACAAGCACATAAGAACTTCTCTTTACAGCCCTAACTCTCTCCCTACTGATAAACAGCAACCTCTCCCTACTAGAGTTGAGCAAAACAGCTCGGTCAGATTACTAATAACTTTGATCCCTTTATAGCCACCAAAGACCTCTTCCTCTTTTCGAGGAAACTGATTATGAGAAAACTCATGATTAGAGTTGAGTGAAACAGGTTGGTCAGATTCAAAAGTCGCCGACTTTCGCCAAAGTCGGGTTTCGCCGAGCGAAACCCGACCATAGCTTGACGTCGGCCATGCAGTCGTTGACCCGAGCACCAAAGTCGGTTTTCCCATAATGCTTGCAGGCGCCTTTTCTCAGCCAGTGAGCAAGGACGTACACTGTGGGCAACGAGATGACATGGGCAGCGGCCACCACCATCTTAGAGAAGGGCATTGCAATGATTGGCTTGCTTTGTGTGGCGTCACAGTGGCTATAAAAGCCCTGACCGCCGACCGGAGAGGTTGCTGACGCTGTTTATCAGTAGGGAGAGAGTTAGGGCAGGAAAGAGAAGTTCTTCTGTGCTTGAGCTGATACCAATTGTGCTGTACAGTTAGTGTGCAGTGACGGGAGGATTTTCTTGTGTGCAGCAGCACTGGTTATTAGGCTGCCTGCCAGTGACAGGGGAGGATTTTCTTGTGTGCAGCAGCGCTGGTTAGTAGGCTGCCTGCTAGTTGTATTGCTGTTTGTACTTCTGTGCAGACTGCTTTTTACACAGCACTAATACTTTTATTCTTTTTTTCTGCACAGTTACCGAGCGTTCATTTTTTCCCACACCGTATAGAGCTGTGCGCTCCTCACACACTACCGTGTACTGGCTGGTATCACGGACAAATACATGCTGACTATCTGTGTATGACTCCGGAAATATATACGGAGATTGAAATTTTCCCCTACACTATAAACACCTGGTATCTTCTGATACAGTACCTTTTTTCTGCCTTTTCTATTATGGTCAAATCCATACTGAGAGAGCGTCTGTGTGTGACTCTGGAAATATATACGGAGATTTACAATTTTCCCCTATACTATATACACTTGGTATCTTCAGATACAGTACCCTTTTTCTGCTTTTTATATTCTGGTCTAATTCATACTGAGCCTGAGAGCGTCTGTGTGTGACTCCGGAAATATATACGGAGATTTACAATTTTCCACTATACTATATACCCTGGTATCTTGTGATACAGTACACTTTTTCTGCTTTTTATATTCTGGTCTAATCCATACTGAGCCTGAGAGTGTCTGTCTGTGACTCCGGAAATATATACAGAGATTTACAGTTTTCCCCTATACTATATACTCTTGGTATCTTCAGATACAGTACCATTTTTCTGCTTATTATATTCTGGTTTAATCCACACTGAGCCTGAGACCGTCTGTGTGTGACTCCGAAAATATATACGGAGATTTACAATTTTCCCCTATACTATATACACCTGGTATCTTCAGATACAGTACCCTTTTTCTGCTTTTTATATTTTGGTCTAATCCATACTGAGACTGAGAGCGTCTGTGTGTGACTCCGGAAATATATACAGAGATTTAAATTTTCACATTCACCGTATATAGCTGTATGCTTGTGATACAGTACCATATATCTGCTAGTATTTTTGGTACATTTTCCCAAAAATGAGGAAGTATGGTGGAAGAGGCCATGGACATGGGTGGGGGGGGGCAGCTGGTACTGATGGTGGTGGTGGTGCATCTGCTGGAAGTGCCAAAAGCACAATAGCACCTAAGGCAGGAGGTGCTGAGCCTGTGTCATCATTTGGCTCCAGAAGGCCTGGAAGGCTCCTTTTTCTGGGAGTAGGTAAACCACTTTTAAAGCCGGAGCAGCAGGAACAGGTTTTGGCTTTCATTGCCTAAACAGCCTCCAGCTCTATCGCATCCTCTGCTGAAGTTTCAAAAAATACAAGCACTGAGTCATCAGTGCAGGCTCCTTGTCAGGAACAACACCTTTCCTTGTGTCCTTCACCCCCACCAAAAGTGAAGGATGTGTCAGGCCTCACTTCAGATTACTCCATGGAGCTCTTTTCACATACCATGCCTGGGTTATCAAGTCAAATCCTGAATTCACCAGTCCAAGATGAATCTGACATGGAGTGCACTGATGCACAGCCACTGCTATATGATTCTGCTGGTACATTCACCAGAGTACTACATTGCTCTTGCAGTCTACTGAGCCAGAATCTAACCCTGATGAAACTCAGGTGCCCCTTCCCGTATACTATACCACCTTACACGGTGACACAGAGGAATGTGCAGATGAAATTGAAGAGGAGGTGATGGATGACCCAGTTGTTGGCATCCATTGGGGAAGAGGGTGCTGCTGGCTATAGCTCAGAAGAGGAGAAGGATCCGCAGCAGGCATCGACATCGCAGCAGTGTTTATCTGGCAGGCCCGTAGCAGTCCAAAAACGTGTTAAAAAAGCAAAAAGAGTTGCAAGACATCTTGGCCAGATGGTCAAATTAGCACAGCGTGCAAGCCCTGAAAATTGATCCCATAGAAGGAAGAGTGCAGTGTGGCACTTTTTTTTTACCAAAATCCTATTGATGAGGCAAAG
The DNA here is from genome assembly GCA_033576555.1 of Oophaga sylvatica. Classification (NCBI taxonomy): domain Eukaryota; kingdom Metazoa; phylum Chordata; class Amphibia; order Anura; family Dendrobatidae; genus Oophaga; species Oophaga sylvatica. Next base: position 8,192,316 of record JARQOD010000003.1, on the reverse strand, counting down.
GTTATCTGTAAGAAGTGCGGAAGGACCTTTAGCCGAAATTTGAATACCAGTTGCATGCTTAGACATTTAAACATCATGCATTTGTAAGCGTGGACGGACTACAAAACCTCAAGTAGCACATGTGCACCTGCTCCAACTGAAGGTAGCCAGCAACGCTGCATCGATTCCCCCACTGTAAGCCCACTGGTTAGCACACCACCAGCAAGAAATGTTGAGGTGTCATCGCAAGGCCAAAGCAGTCAGGGAATCACAATGTTTTTGCAACGAAAGACTGAATCTAGGCCATCACCACCATCACCATCACCAACCACCTCTCAGTCCGTCATGTCCACCGCTAGTTCCCCCATATGCATCTCTCAAGTCCAGCTCACCCAAGCATACACTCTGAGTAGGACAAGAAAGTACTCATCCTCTCATCCGCGTACACTGGCTTTGAAAGCCTACATTGCCAAACTGATCTCATTAGAGATGATGCCCTTCCGTTTGGTTGAAAGCGCAGCGTTCCGAGAGCTCATGGCCTACGCTGTCCCATGCTATGACCTACCCAGTCGGCACTTCTTTTCTAGAAAAGCCATCCCTGCCCTCCACCTGCATGTGAAAGACCGCATTGTCCATGCACTCAAACAATCAGTGAGTGGAAAGGTGCACCTCACAACAGATGCATGGGCCAGTAGGCATGGCCAGGGCTGTTACGTGTCCATCACTGCGCACTGGATTAATGTGTATGCAGGGTCCACAGGGGACAGCGGCGTTGGGACAGTGCTGCCTAGCCCACGGTATAGGCAACAGGTGGCTGTAGGAGTTCGACCCTCCTCCTCCTCCAGAAGCGAAAGCTCGTCGACAGAGCGCAGTTGCACGAGCACTCCATCCGTAGCTACCAGTGTTGCACACGAGGTGTCCCACTATCGAACAGCCAGTGGTAAGCGTCAGCAGACTGTTTTAAAGATGATGTCTTTGGGCGACAACAGACACACTGCGGAGGTACTGGTCGACTACTTGCACCAAGAAACTGAGTAATGGCTGGGCAGTATACATCTTGAGCCAGGCAAGGTAGTCAGTGATAACGGCAATAGTTTTGTGGCGGCCATAGTCCTGGAAAAACTCAGACACATACCTTGCCTGGCTCACACCTTGAACCTGGTGGTGCAGTGCTTCCTAAATAATTATCCGGAGTTAACAGCCCTGCTCCATAAGGTGCGAAGACTGTGCTCGCACATCCGTCGCTCGCCCATAGAATCCAGTCGTATGCAGAGGCTGCAGCGATCGCTCCACCTCCCCAAGCACCGCCTAATCATAGACGTTGCAACAAGGTGGAACTCGACCATGCACATGGTTGAGAGGCTGTGCGAACAGAGGCAGGTTGTAATGCATTTGTGGGATGATACACGGGCAGGCAGTTTGAGGGCAGACATGGAGTTGTCGGGTGTGCAGTGATCAAAGCTGAAAGACCTCTGTAAAGTCCTTCAGTGTTTTGAGGAATGCACACGGCTGGTAAGCGCAGACGACGCCATCATAAGCATCCCACTTTGCGTCTGCTCATGCAAACTTTGACGCACATTAAGGATCAGGCGTCTGCAGTGGAGGAGGAGGAAGGAAGCCTTGATGACAGTCAGGCATTGTCTGCTCAGGGAACTGTCCTGGGCGAGGTAGAGGAAGAAGAGTAAGAGGAGGAGGCGGATGAAGGGAATGATTATTTTGGGGAGAAGGCTGCTTCTCAGGGGCAAGAGAAAAGGTTGGCTTGCCAAGGTCAGGTACAGGGTTTGTGCATGATTGGAGGGATGTGGATTTGGCAGAAAGTGCTCCTCCACCCACCACTGTCAGTGCATCATTGACACCTGTAACATTGGCCCATATGTGTGATTATGTCTTGCGGATCCTAAAAAGGGACCCCCGAATTGCCAAAATTTTGAAGGATGACGACTACTGGTTGGCCAGCATCCTCGATCCATGCTATAAAGGCAAATTACAGAACATCATGCCACAAGAGAACCTAGAGCTAATATTGGCGATCAAACAAGCAACTCTTGTAAACTTTTTGTTAGAGGCATTCCCAGCACACAGCAGCGGTACAGGTTCTACCACGAGCCGTACTGGGCCAAATGGAAGAGGTGTTCGTGGTACACACAGCCGAAGTGGCGTTGGAGACAGGGGTTTCATGACCATGTTGTGGACTGATTTCTCGAGTACCTCTCACACGATGGGTAATACTGAATCGATTGCAACAGACAGGAGACAGCAGTTGTCAACTATGGTTCAAAATTACCGCTCCTCCCCTATCGATGTTCTCCCTCACAGTTCATTCCTCTTTGACTACTGGGCCTGTAAACTGGACACCTGGCCTGAATTAGCACAATATGCCTTACAGGAGCTTGCTTGCCCTACTGGTAGTATGCTATCAGAAAGAGTCTTCAGTGCTGCTGGATAAATCCTGACAGAAAGAAAGACCCGGCTGTCGACCCAAAATGTTGGTGATCTCACCTTCATTAAAATGAACCATGCCTGGGTTTCAAAGGATTTTGTACCACCTTCCCTGATGACACATAGGTTTCCAGCAAAATGGCTCGCTTTGTTCTCCTCTTCCTCCGACTTCTCCAATTCCTCCATTTGCAGCTGCTGAACGTCCAGCCTACACCTCAACATATGCCAGTTTTTCCAACTCCCTAACTGAGCTGTACCCCCCCAGGCTGGCATCAGCACCTGGCGCACCCGGGCAAGTGCCGGTGCCCTGAACAGGTGGGGGGCCCACTCATGGGCGACGACACTGGCACAGGACCCCTATAGTACGCTGGTGTCGCTGACGATGGGGGGGCCCACTCGCCATCAGAGACACCAGCGTACTATGAGGGGCCCTGTGCCAGTGCCGTCGCCCACGTGTGGGCCGCCCTGCTTGCTCAGGGCCCCAGCACTTGCAATACTTACATCTCCCTGTTCCACCGCTGTGACGTCTTCCGCGTTTTCTGATGGTGACGTTCAGGTCAGAGAGCACGATGACATCACGTCTGTACGCCCTCTGCCTGAACAGTCCAAGTGCAGAGAGCTGGAAGATGGCGAAGCTGTGGAGTCCAGAGTAGAGCAGTGCCCAGCGAGGAGAGGGATTTCATTTTTTTAATGTTCGGAGCAATATATGGGCAGCATTATACACTGGAGAATTATATATGGGGCCCATCATACACTTGAGCATCATAGATAGGGCCCATCATACACTGGAGCATTATAAATGGGGCCCATCATACACTGGAGCATCACATACGGGGCCCATTATACACTGGAGCATTATTAATGGGGCCCATTATATATGGAGCATTATATAGGCCCATCATACACTGGAGCATCATCCATGGGGCCCATCATACACTGGAGCATTATAAATGGGCCCCATCATACACTGGAGCATCATATACGGGGCCCATTATACACTGGAGCATCATATTGGACCCATTATATATGGAGCATTATATAGGCCCATCATACACTGGAGCATCATCCATGGGGCCTATCATATACTGGAGCATCATATGGGGTTCATTATTTATGGGGCATCATATAGGGTATGGAGCATCATATGGAGCACATATGGGGCCTATTCTGTATGGAGCATTATACGGAGCCCATTCTGCATCGAGCAATATATGGGGCCCATCATATGCTGTATGGAGCTTTATATGCGACTCATTATACTGTATGGAGCAATATATGGGGCTCATTTTACTCTATGGGGACCGTCCTATACTGTATGGCACATTATATGGGGACCATCGTATACTGTAGCACTATGTGGAGCTTATCACATACTGTATGGAACATTATATGGGACCAATTATTCTGTATGGAGCAGTATATGGGGCTCATTATTCTGTATGGCGCACTATGTGGTGGCCATAATACTGTATGGAGGAATATACTGTCCGGTTTTTGAGCTATTGTAGAATTTAAAATAGATATCAGTCATGTGATGTAAGAAGTGAAGTATTTGGCATTGTACTGCACCTATATTTCTCTGCCATATCGGAGCATCATGAATTGTGGTATGTGTTAAAGGGGCCCACTGAGACTCTTTGGCCCAGGGCCCACGAAAACCTGGAGCCAGCCCTGCCCCCCCCACAACTTTAGCCAAATAATCCCCAGGTTTCAGTGCGTAACTATTATTATAAAGTAAATTAAGGTTGACAAGCTTAAGTAATAAGAATTGATGTAGTTTGCATTGAAATGGGCACTGTAGGTGTGTTTACTGTCCTCCACTCCCTGCTGACTTTGCTTCCCCATTGACTTGCATTGGGTTTTGTGTTTCAGTCGGACCTTCGACTTTTCCCGATAGTCGGCCGATTTCGTTCGACTCGACTTTTGTGAAAGTCGGTTGGTCCGAAACCCGACTTGACCCTCCCAGAGGCAAAGTCGCTCATCTCTTCTCCCTACTGTTAATATCGACAGACGTAAAATGGAGGTCGGTGCTCAGGGCTTTCATAGGCACTATGGCGCCCCCAAAGCAAGCCAATCACTGCAATGCCCTTCTCTACGATGGTGGTGGATGCTGCACATGTCATCTCGTTGCCCACAGTGTACGTCCTTGCTCATTGGCTGAAAAAAGGCACCTGCAAGCATTCTGGGAAACACGACTTTGGTGCTCATTTCGACGACCGCATGGCCGACCTCAGGCTATGGTCGTGTTTCGGCCTGCGAAACTTGACTTTGGTCAAAGTCGGCGACTTATGAATCCGACCGACCTGTTTTGTTCAACTCTAGTATCAACCACTGATTACTCTCAATTTAAAATATTTTAATGTTTGTAATGATTTTAACTTGTAAACTATACGGAGTACTAATGTGGGTTTACATTTATCCTCATTTTTTAGGTTTTTACAAGAATTCTATTTTTTTCCATTAATTTTTAATATGAATTGTCAATAGTTATATTTCTATATCCTCTATTTTTCTATCTGTCCATAAGTTTTTAATAATCACACTTTCCCTAACCACCAACCAGAACCAGGAAGGCAGAGTAAATGCAAAATCAGAAGACACAAGAGTAGTCAGTAAATGGTCCAGGGTCACAGCAGGGAACAAATGCATAAGCCAAGAGCTGAGCACAGAGGACTGAACCAGAGGAGAACAAGGCTGTATCTGGCAGCTTCCAGCAATATGCTTCGAGCTTTCATAGGGTGTGGAGCTTTCCAATTAGCTGAAGCAGGGAGCAGATTACCGCAGCTGTAGAGCACACACACACCCATACTGCCAGACTGGATGGTTCTACTGGTCCCAGGAACCCTCATCTTAGTGGCTGGACAGAGCCTGCACAGCTCAGAGCTTCTGGTTTCCCATGTCTCTTCCATCACCAGTGCCGCCTGTAGAATGAATAAGTCAGTGCCTGGTGACAGAAGCAGACATCACAGGAGCAGATCCTAGAAAAAATGTGGCACACCGTTGACAGAAACCCTAATATGACAAAATGGCAGAAAACTAGAGTAGTAGAAATCCCAATAAACTGACTCAATTTTGGAAATTATAACCCTTAATGAAGGAGTAGTGATTATTCTGACTTTCCTGAAGCCACTTTCTGGAAATTAGCACGCAGTGATTGTCCAAGAGTGAAAACTGCAAACATGCCATTTTATTACCCAACACATAGTACCCAGATTGTGCTCCAGGAGACACATCATACATCAAATCATACATTAAGTGAATAATTCTGACCATAGTAATGCCAAATACATGGATGCTAAATGTGGTTTGGGTACTCTGCAAGGCTCAGAGCACATTTGATTTTGGGATAGTGGATATTGCTTGATTGGTTTATAGAAGCCATGTTGCTTTTCAAGAGCTTTTGAGCCACTAATGTGAAAACTTCTGTTTTTCCATTGACTGTTGATGGGCCTGAGTGGGGACTTGTTTTTTCTTAGATGAATTTTTTATTAGTATTCTTAGTTTTATTAGTATTCATTTCACCTACATAGCATTGTTTGGTGGATTTTATTCCATATTTGGGAGACAGAATGAACAAACAGTTGAACATCATGCTCCACTGTTTCATCTTATACGTTTTTCTATTAGACTGAGAACTGTGATTGTCTTGGTGAATTCAATATTTTTACATAATTTGCCATTTTTGTCCAAGAAGTATCATTTCTCCGTGAGGAGATTGACATGCTAAGCATCTCGGCAGTCAATCTCCACAAGTAGAAACGATACTTCTTGGATACCGGTCAGATGCCTCACACAGCCAAGCCAGATCATCTCACACTTTGCACTGACAAGGGGCAGTACCCCGAAACACATTGTCTGCAAATTGAGATTCTGGCTTGGCTTTTATCCTAAGTCATGTGACAAGGCTCGTTAAAGGGTCGACATTGACTTTTAGGATTGCTACTTCCAGTAGGTGGCACTAGAGTTCTAGTCCTCTTCCTCTTTTCCTCATTTTGCATACTGCCATTTTTACTGACAGTTTAATTAGAAATTTAAAAAAATGCATATATTAAGGATATTTTCATTCAAAAATAATTATTGGTTTTATCCTTGGCAGATGACTGTACCAGGAGATCAGAGGGACAGCTGACATCATCCCTTCACAACAAAGATCTATCATCTAATCCTTTGAAACAGGTCCTGTTGTCTGATTCATTACCGACAACTAAGGAAAATCAAAGTTACAAAATAAGGATTAACAAACAAAATGTTTCTAAAGCCAGTAAGTCATTTTCACGTTCAGAATATGGAGATAATTTTCCCCTCAAAAAGTCTTTTCTTAAATATAAAAAAATTCGCACAGCGGAGAATAAATATTCTTGTTCTAAATGTGAGAGGTGTTTTAACCAGAAATACATTCTTGTTAATCACCAGAGAACTCATACAGGGGAGAAGCCATTTTCATGTTCAGAATGTATGAAATGTTTTCCAAAGAAGTCATGTTTATTCAGACATCAAAGAACTCACACAGGGGAGAAGCCTTTTTCATGTTCAGAATGTGGAAACGTTTTACAGAGAAATCAAATTTTTTCAGACATCAAAGAACTCACACAGGGGTGAAGCCTTTTTCATGTTTAGAATGTGGTAAACGTTTTATCCAAAAATCAGATTTCGTTATACACCAAAGAACCCACACAGGGGAGAAACCATTTTCCTGTTCAGAATGTGGGAAATATTTTGCAAAGAAATCATATTTTGTTAACCACCTTAGAACCCACACAGGTGAGAAGCCATTTTCATGTTCAGAATGTGGTAAACGTTTTACTCGGAAAGCGCATCTTGATGGCCACCAGAGAACTCACACAGGGGAAAAGCCTTTTTTATGTTCAGAATGTGGGAAATGTTTTAACCGAAAAGAGCTTCTTAATAGCCACCAGAGAACTCACACAGGGGAAATGCCTTTTTCCTGTTCAGAATGTGAAAAATGTTTTAACCGAAAAGAGTATCTTCATAATCACCAGAGAACTCACACAGGTGAGAAGCCTTTTTACTGTTCAGAGTGTGGGAAATGTTTTAACCGCAAAGAGCATCTTGATAGCCACCAGAAAACTCATACAGGGGAGAAGCCTTTTTCCTGTTCAGAATGTGGGAAATATTTTGCAAAGAAATCATATTTAGTTTGCCACCAGAGAACTCACACAGGGGAGAAGCCTTTTTCATGTTCAGAATGTGAGAAATGTTTTACACATAAATCAGATTTTATTAAGCACCAGAGAATTCACACAGGGGAGAAGCCTTTTTCATGTCCAAAGTGTGGGAAATGTTTTACACGGAAAGCACATTTTGATAGCCACCAGAAAACTCACACAGGAGAGAAGCCTTTTTTATGTTCAGAATGTGGGAAATGTTTTAACCGCAAAGCGCATCTTGATAGCCACCAGAGAACTCACACAGGGAGAAGCCCTTTTCATGTTCAGAATGTGGGAAATGTTTCAACCGGAAAGAGCATCTTGATAGCCACCATAGAACCCACTTGGGGAGAAACCTTTTTCATGTTCAGAATGTGGGAAATGTTTTGTGAAGAAATTATCTCTTGTTAATCACCACAAAATTCACACAGGAAAGTTGCCTTTTTAATGTTCTTAATGTGGAAATATTTTACACAGAAAACAACTGTTAACAAACATCAGAGAAGTCACACGGGGGGGGAAGTCTTTTTCATGTTCAGAATGTGAGAAATTGGGAATTATTTTAACCAGAAAGCATATCTTGATGGCCACCAAAGAACCCACTTGGTGGAGAAGTGTTTTTCATGTTCAGAATGTTGGAAATGTTTTGTGAGAAATTACCTCTTCTTAATCACCACAGAATTCACACAGTGGAGTTGCCTTTTTCATGTTCTTAATGTGGGAAATATTTTACACAGAAAACAACTGTTAATAAACATCAGAGAAGTCACACTTCATGTTCAGAATATGGGAAATGTTTTAACCACAAAGAGCATTGATAGCCACCGGAGAATTCTCACAGGGGAGAAGCCTTTTTCATCTTCAGAATGTGAGAAATGTTTTAACCAGAAAGCATATCTTGATGGCCACCAAAGAATCCACTTGGTGGAGTAGTGTTTTTCATATTCAGACTGTGGGAAATGTTTTAACTGGCAAGAGAATCTTGATATCTACCAGCGAACTCACAGGGGAGAAGCCTTTTTTCAATTCTTAATGTGGAAAATGTTTTTTGAAGAAATAATCTTTGTAGTCACCAAATATTTCACACACTTTAGATGCCTTTTTCATGTTTTTAATGTGGGAAGTGTTTTACACGGAAATCAACTGTTAGTAAACATCAGAGAAGTTACACAAGCAAGAAGCCTTTTTCATGTTCAGAATGTTGAAAGTGTTTTAACCGAAAATTGTATCATCTTAAAGGGGTTGTCCACCACGGCTGCCACTAGGAATTTTGGGGCCCCATACTGGCAACATTTTCAGGGCTCCCTTGAGACTGCCTAGGCTCCACCCCTTGAACTGTCTATAGCCTCACCGCTCTCTCTTGGAAAAACACCACTTCTCAGCAATCATACATTTACAGTTCCCATCACCAGATCACACATATAGCCAGCAGCTCTTGTTTTGGCCAAAAGATTTTTTCAGCCGCCACCATGACAAGGTAGACTCTTATGGCCGAGCACTACTCTATTCTATCCTATTAATCATTTGTTAAAATATCCAATACAATTTTGGTATATTTTTATTTCTTTTTCAATTTTTAAAATGACCAATAATATCACATACAAGTGACAAATACCACCACCACACCATGACCAGACACCATATTACCACCACATAGTGACAAATAGCAGCACATACAAGGAACAAATACCACCACACCATGGCCAGACAACATATTACCATCATATAGTGACTGAATACTACAATACTGATCAGTAATAAAAAAACAATCCTAATTTCACCATAAGTTCCATTAAACACAGGAGATCTGTACTTAGTATGCTGTGTCTGTGTACAGGTAATACAGTGATCACCAGTGACATTCTACACAGGAGCTCTGTATATAGTGTACAGATAGTACAGTGATCACCAGTGACAGTACAGTGATCACCAGTGACATTATACACATGAGCTCTGTATACAGTGTCAGTGTACAGGTAATACAGTGAGCAACAGTGACATACATATGAGCGCTGTATATATTGTACAGGTTATACAGTGATCAATGACATTATACACAGGAGCTCTGTATAGTGTCAGTGTAAAGGTAATACAGTGATCACTGGTGACATTGTACCCAGGAACACTGTATTTGGTATACAGTGTATAGTGTCAGTGTACAGGAAACACACTGACTCACCAGTGATGTCTCTAGGTGACGTACTTCATCTTTGATTTTCATCTTCATCCAGCACAGACCACTATCACTTCTTCCAGCCAGGGCTCATCTCTGCAGGAAATAACATAGTTATCTAGAGCACCGCTTGCAGAACACATTACTTAATTTTTTCCCAACTTCTACACTACACCAGATAAAGAAAAAAAAGGTGACAGTGTCGCTCTGCACAGTAACAGAACCGCCCCCCATTTAAAACAGTATCCTCAAAAAATAAAATAAATACATGACTGCAGTAATAATATCCCTTAATTAGCCCCATATGATAATGATATCCCAAGTGTCTCATTTCTGCCTCCAGCCATATGTTTCTCCCATCCTTGCCCCATATGTTCTCCTATCCTGCCCTCATGAGTATCCATTCTGCCCCATGTGATGTCCTATGAACCTGCCCCATCTGTCCCATGATCCTGCCTCATCTGCCCCATGATTCTGCCTTGTGATATTGCTCCATCTTCCCAGTGATCATGCCCCATCTGTATCCATTGTATCCATCCTGCACCATGTCTCCATCCTGCCCCATGTCTTCATACTACCCCATGATCCTGCCCCATCTGTCTCCATCCTGCTCCATGATCCTGCCCCATCTGTTTCTATCCTGCCCTTTCTGTCTCTATCGTGCCTCATGATCCTGCCCCATCTGTCTCCATCCTGCCCCATCTGTCTCCATCCTACCCCATCTGTTTCCATCCTGCCCCATGATCCTGCCCCCATGTCTCTATCCTTCCCCCTGTGTCTCTATCCTGCCCCCTGTGTCTCCATTCTTGCCCCCTGTGTCTCCATTCTTTCCCCCTTTGTCTCCATTCTGGCCCCCTGTGTCTCTATTCTTGCCCGCTGTGTCTCCATTCTTACCCACTGTGTCTCCATTCTTGCCCCCTGTGTCTCTATTCTTCCCCCTATGTCTTCATTCTTGCCCCTGTGTCTTCATTCTTGCCCTCTGTGTCTCCATTCTTGCCCCCTTTGTCTCCCATCCTGCCCCCTTTGTCTCCCATTGCCACTTTCAATAAAAATAAAAAAATAAACTTTCTCCTTACCTTGCCGCTCTCCTGCAACTCAATCATCCCTCCTGCAGTTCAAGCATGCACTCGCCGGTGAATGACAATGATATCATATGATGTCATATGCCAGCGATGTGCGCACTGACGTCAGCTGCCAGCCTCCAATTGGCTGGCAGCTTTTAACTATTGCCATGCGGGCCTGGGCCCGCATGGCAATAGAGTTTAACTGAACCTGCGTCTCGAACGCAGATTCAGTTTCTGCACCGGCAGAATCCTGCTGCTGGGGCCCAATGACCAGAACAGATGGGGCCTGATGGGGGCCCTATTGTCCACTACTAGGACAACCCCTTGTCATTCCTCGTGATTGGCCTTGTTTAAATGAAAACCGTCATACTTGCCTTCTGTGCCTGCGCTGTTCTTGCATTGTCAGGACTCACGCTCCTGAGGTTCACATGAAGTTGTTACATCACACAAGCCCTTCTCCCAGTCCGTTCTCACTTTACTTCCCGCACCTTATTTTAATAGGACCAAATATGAGAAGGGGTTGTTCAAGTAGTGGATAATCCGTTTAAACTTCAATAATATCATACAGAGAAAAGTCATAGTTATCATACCTAAAGTGTAAAAAATGAATTCCTTGAAAATCGTATTTATCGTATTTTATAATTTCATCTTTTTTTAACTTTTATATTTGATGAAAACAGAAAAAATAGAAAGCATTTACATGTCATGTTGTTTTTCAGAGGGTCAGTTGCTTACACAATTTTATATATCATATAACATAGGAATACATTCAGGATAAACAATTTCTCCACTTCATCTTTTTATATTTATATTGTCTCAACAATACTTTAACTGCAAGTATGTAAGAAAGAAAATATAACGCATAATAACTTCCTATAGAAAATCATATTATCATCCTAGACCTTCAGACTTCCCAAGGACCCTCCCAGTTCTTCAAAGCTATATCGTGATATATATCTAAACACCCCATCAACTGAGATATTCCTCATTGTGTATAATTGTGTTCAATAAAAGTTCTCAACTTTCTGATAAATCTTTGTTTTTTCCTTAAGTTTTTCCATTTCTAATTTGTCATATATCGTCAGCATTTTCAGTGTGTCTGTTACATCTGATAATTTTGAAGTCTGTTTTTCCAACCAGTGTCTGGTACATATAATTATCAAAATAATTAACGTATAATTTTAGGTACTGATGTGTGTCTTCTCTCAGAATTATTCTTTAGATTAATAAATTGGAAAAAACAAGATTGTGGGTGTGAGGAAAAACTAGAATTATCTATACTGGAGGGTCTGCAATACCAAGACAGGTTATTACACTTGGGGTTATTTAGTTTGGAAACGAAGGCTTAGGGGTGATCTTATTACAATGTATAAATATATGAGGGGACAGTACAAAGACCTTTCTAATGATCTTTTTACTCTTAGACCTGTGAAGGGGACAAGGGGGCATCCTCTACGTCTGGAGGAAAGAAGGTTTAGCCATAATCACAGATGCAGATTCTTTACTGTAAGAGCAGTGAGACTATGGAACTCTCTGCCGTCTAATGTTGTAATGAGTGATTCCTTACTAAAATTTAAGAAGGGACTGGATGCCTTTCTTGAAAAGTATAATATTACAGGCTATATTCACTAGTTTCCTAGATACTGCGTTGATCCAGGGAGCTAGTCTGATTGCCGTATGTGGAGTCGGGAAGGAATTTTTTTACCCAATGTGAAGCTTACTGTTTGCCACTTGGGTTTTTTTTGCCTTCCTCTGGATCAACATGTTAGGGCAGGTTAGGATAGGATATGGGTTGAACTAGATGGACTTAAAGTCTTCCTTCAACCTTAATAACTATGTTACTATGTTATACTTTATATCGATGTACCGCAGGGGGCTTATTTTAGTTATCCCACCTCTGACACCAATATGTCACCAACTGCAGGGATTTATGCATATCCCGCTTTCCAGTTCCGGGTTGGAACTCGCAGCTCTCCGGCTCCCCCTTACCCTCAGGTCAGTCAGGGAACTGCACCTAGGATAAGTAATCGCCGGACGGTCCAAGTGGATGTGTACTGGCTGTTAGGCAAGCTGCAGTGAGGTAAATTGCAACTGCTCCCAGCCGCAGCCAGGCAATATGCTTATAAAGCCCGTTCCGTCACTGCCAACTTTACCCAACCAGCCCAATACACACTTGCTGCCACCAGCCTCGATTTCTTAATTAACCCCTTAATGACCAAGCCATTTTGTAGGTTAAAGACCAGGCCAATTTTTACAATTCTGACCACTGTCTCTTTATGAGGTTATAACTCTGGAACGCTTCTACGGATCTTGGCGATTCTGAGATTGTTTTCTCGTGACATATTGTACTTCATGATAGTGGTAAAATTTCTTCAATATAACTTGCGTTTTTTTATGAAAAAAATGGAAATATGGCAAAAATTTTGAAAATTTTGCAATTTTCAAACTTTTAATTTTTATGCCATTAAATCAGAGAGATATGTCACAAAAATTAGTTAATAAGTAACATTTCCCACATGTCTACTTTACATCAGCACAATTTTGGAACCAAAATTTTTTTTTGTTACGAAGTTATAAGTGTTAAAAGTTGACCAGCAATTTCTCATTTTTCCAACAAAATTTACAAAACCATTTTTTTAGGGACCACCTCACATTTGAAGTGAATTTGAGGGGTCAATATGACAGAAAATACCCAAAAGTGACACCATTCTAAAAACTGCACCCCTCAACGTGTTCAAAGCCACATTCAAGAAGTTTATTAACCCTTTAGGTACTTCACAAGAATTGAAGCAATGTGGAAGGAAAAAATGAACATTTAACTTTTTTTCCCAAAATTTTTCTTTCGACACAATTTTTTTAAATTTTTTCAAGGGTATCCGGAGAAAATGAACCACAATATTTGTTGTACAATTTCTCCAGAGTACACCGATATACCATGTGTGGGGGTAAACCACTATTTGGGCGCATGGCAGAGCTCGGAATGGAAGCAGCGCCATTTGACTTTTTTGGCTGGAATTGAGATTGGACGCCATGTCGCATTTGGAGAGTCCCTGTGTGCCTAAACAGTGGAAACCCCCCACAAGTGACCCCATTTTGGAAACTGGACCCCTCAAGGAACTCATCTAAATGTGTTGTGAGAGCTTTTAACCCCAAGGGCTTCACAGAAGGTTATAACGTAGAGCCGTAAAATTAAAAAATCATATTTTTTCCACAAAAATGATCTTTTCATCCCAATTATTATTTTCCAAAGGATAAAAGGACCCCAAAAGTTATTGGGCAATTAGTCCTGAGTACGCTGATACCCCATATGTGGGGGTAAACCACTATTTGGGCGCATGGCAGAGCTCGGAAGGGAAGCAGCGCCATTTGACTTGGCTGGAATTGAGATTGGACGCCATGTCGCATTTGGAGAGTCCCTGTGTGCCTAAACAGTGGAAACCCCCCACAAGTGACCCCATTTTGGAAACTAGACCCCCCAAGGAACTTATCTAGATGTGTGGTGAGAGCTTTGAACCCCCAAGGGCTTCACAGAAGGATATAACGTAGAGCAGTAAAATTAAAAAATCATATCTTTTCCACAAAAATGATCTTTCCACCCCCAATTGTTATTTTCCAAAGGGTAACAGGACCCCAAAAGTTATTGTGCAATTTGTCCTGAGTACGCTGATACCCCATATGTGGGGGGAAACCACTATTTTGACGCATGGCAGAGCTCGAAAGGGAAGTAGCGCCTTTTTCAAATGCAGACTTTGATGGAATGGTCTGTGGGTGTCATGTCACGTTTGGATAGCCCCTGATGTGCCTAAACAGTAGAAACCCCCCACAAGTGACTACATTTTGGAAACTAGACCCCCCAAGGAACTTTTCTAGATGTGTGGTGAGCACTTTGAACCCCCAAGTGCTTCACAGAAGTTTATAACGTAGAGCCGTGAAAATAAAAAAATAATATTTTTTTCCACAAAATAATCTTTTTGCCCCAAATTTTTATTTTTATAATGGTAACAGGAGAAATAGGACCCCAAAAGCTATTGTGCAATTTGTCCTGAGTACGCTGATATCCCATATGTGGGGGGGAACCACTATTTTGACGCATGGCAGAGATCGGAAGGGAAGGAGCACCGTTTTTAAATGCAGACTTTGATGGAATGGTCTGCGGGTGTCATGTCGCGCTTGGAGAGCCCCTGATGTGCCTAAACAGTAGAAACCCCCACAAATGACCCCATTTTGCAAACTAGACCCCCCAAGGAACTTATCTAGATGTGTGGTCAGCACTTTGAACCCCCAAGGGCTTCACAGAAGTTTATAACGTAGAGCCGTGAAAATAAAAAAAATCATATTTTTTTCCACAAAAATGACCTTTTTGCCCCCAAATTTTTATTTTTATAAGGGTAACGGGAGAAATAGGACCCCAAAAGCTATTGTGCATTTTGTCCTGAGTACGCTGATACCCCATATGTGGGGGGAACCACTGTGATCGCCTTACTGCGATCTTTGGGAGGCACAATGAACAAATCCACAAAAGGTGAAGAATTGGTTTTCTTTTTTACGCCGTTCCTCGTGCGGTATTACTGATTAGGCGACTTTATTCCTCGGATCGGTGCGATTACAGCGATACCAGATTTACACCCTTTTTTCATGTTTAGCTTCTGTCACACTCTAAAAGATGCTTTTTTTTGGAATAATTTTTTGTAAGAATTTTTTGCATCGCCGTATTTTGAGAGCTATAATTTTTCCATATTTCGGCCGACAGAGTTATCTGTGGGCTTATTTTTTGCGGGACGAGCTGACGTATTTATTGGTACCATATTCGGGCACATAACGTTTTTTGATCGCTTCCTATTCCGATTTTTGTGGAAGCAGAATGAACAAAAACCAGCAATTCAGGAATTGTTTTTTTTTTTATTTTTTTTCCCCCGTTCCGCGTGTGGTAAAATTGATAAAGCAGCTTTATTCTTCGGGTCACTACGATTACAGCGATACCTCATTTATATATTTTTTTTATGTTTTGGCGTTTTTTACACAATAAAGAATTTTATAGAAAAAATAATTATTTTTGCATCAGTTTATTCCGCGAGCTATAACTTTTTTATTTTTTCGCTGATGATGCTATATAGCGGCTTGTTTTTTGCGGGACAAGATGACGTTTTCAGCGGTACCATGATTATTTATATCTGACTTTTTGATCGCGTGTTATTGCACTTTTTCCAAGCGGTATAATGATACCGCTTGGAAAAAGTATAATTTACTACTTTTTTGTGTTTTTTTTTACGGCTTTCACTGAAGGGGTTAACTAGGGTTATGCTTTTATAGATGGGATTTTTACGGACATGGCGATACCTAACATGTGTATTTTTTTTTGTTTTATTTTTTTTTTATTACATAAAAATGTGTATTTTTTAGGGGATTTTTTTTTAAATTATTTTTTAATATTTTTTTTACAATTTTTTTTAAAAAATGATTTTTTTCAACTTGTCCCTTTATGGGACTTTCACTTTTTTTACTTTTGATTGCAGTTACAATGCATTGCAATGCTCTGGCATTGCAATGCATTGCAACTATAGTGGAAGCTGCTGTGACATGATCACAGCAGCTTCCCGTAGCTAAATGACCCGGAGGTTGTCATGACAACCCCCGGGTCATCAAGGCAGAGATCGGCCCTGCGATTACATCGCTGGGACGCTGATCTGAGGCAGAGGGAGCTCCCGACCCTCTGCCTCCCCCCCTGAGCTCTGCGATCGCGCTGGATCGCAGCAGTCAGGGGGTTAACAGCCAGGGGCGGTGGGGGCTCCGCTCCTGGCTGTCAGTGCAGGAAGCCTGGCCACTGCAGCGCCGGCTCCTGCACTGATCGCGCTGGGGAAGCTGAAATTTCAGCTTCTCCTGCGCGATCGCTGCTGTGTTTGGTCAGTCAGATTGACTGACCAAGCACAGCGCTGTGGGTGCGGGGACCGACGGCAAAGGTCCCCGCACCGCTTGCCGTGCCTGTCAGCTGTCTGTGACAGCTGTCGGCACTGATCTACCACTGCGTGTTTACACGCAGTGGTAGATTAAAGGCATGACGTGCAGAGTCCGTCCTGGTGCCGGAACTGGCACCTTGCCATGACGGACTCTGCACGTCAGTGGACATTAAGGGGTTAATAAGGGGTCCGAAGCCAACCCAATTTAGTAGCATAATCCCCTTCAGAGGACGTGACAGTACGTTATAGAGCAAGGAGAAACGAAACTAGTAATTTTATATATTTTTTTTCCAAAAAGTACAGTGTTTACAAAAGGTATAAAAAATATTGCAAAGGGAGACAATTGAAAATATGTACAAGACAATTACAAAATAAAAGTATGAAAGGAAGAAAACAATTACAGTTGCTTAAGTCATTAGAGGCAGACCATGCGGTCGGGGGATGGGCGATACATCACAGTGCATCACAAGAACCTCTCTGCATTCAGGTTTCCCAGGCAAAGACTTCTGCAAAATGAGCTGGCACTATTTTATACCCCCTGGTCATGACATCACTGAAGTGGGTGGAGCTATGGAAGCACTCCTCTTTTCTCAGAGGGGCTAACACGTGCTGAAAACTCATAAGTACCTCGTATGGCAACGCACAATGTATCATCTGACTCAGCATGATGTTGGTGTTCATTTAAGTCCAAACACAAAGTACCTGTATGAGCCACTTAAGTCGGAATCCATTTCTCGCATTCTGCTGGTGCCAGAGCTTAGGCAAAGGCGCTGGAGTGTAGCTTTAATATCGCTGGTCCTAAATATGTAATTTTTATATTTCTGTCACTGAACGGGATAGAGTTGTTCCATCTTTAAGAACTCCCATGGATAACAAAGGAAGTACATGGTGGGCACAAAGAACGGATCTCTGCTAATTAACACATTCCTGAGGGAGGGGTAGGAGGGGTTTAGTATTACATGCTGGGAAGGGAGCTAGGGAGAGAAATAGCTGCAGCCCTGACAGGGGTGGAAGGGAAGCTTGTGTCTGTGCAGCTATTGATGTAGCAGAACTCAGTGTGTGTCTGGAAAGTTCTGGGACCTCCCAGAAGCACCCTCAGAATATGGCATATTTATATTACCGTGACAGTGGGGTTTTGGAATAGCTATTTTCCATATTCTATATACCGTATTCTATATACCGGCGTATAAGACGGCCCCCCAACTTTTACAGTCAAAATATGAAATCGTCTTAAAAGTGGGGGGGTCTCTTATACGCCGGGTGCCATCTTATACGCCGGGTACAGAACATATGGTGGGGGAAGTGGGTGTTTCAGAGGCAAGGTGTTTACCTGATCATATCAGTGAGGGTCTAGGCGCTGGGGGGGGCGGCGTTGGCGGCTCCTTTTTGTGCAGCCTGGGGGGGTTCTGTGCTGGGGGACGGCGGCGGCTCCTCTTTGTGCAGCCTGGGGGGCTCTGTGCTGGGTGACGGCGGTGGCTCCTCTTGTGCAGCCCCCCCAGGCTCTGTGCTGGGGGACGGTGGCGGTGGTTCTTTCTGCAGAGTCTTGGCTCTGCAGGCATTTTCTCAATCCCCGGAGGTCCCGGCAGCTTCATTGCTGCGATGCGGTGGCCTCCGGGAAAATGGCCACTGAGGGCGGTGCATGCTCAGTTTCAGATCTCGTCTCCCGAGATCTTGAGACGAGATCTGAAGCTAAGCATGCAGCGGCCATTTTCCCGGAGGCCACCGCATCGCAGCAATGAAGCTGCCGGGGCCTCTGGGATTGAGAAAATGCCTGCAGAGCCAAGACTCTGCAGAAAGAACCACCACTGCCGTCCCCCAGCACAGAGCCTGGGGGGGCTGCACAAGAGGAGCCGCCGCTGTCACCCAGCACAGAGCCCCCCAGGCTGCACAAAGAGGAGCCGCCGCCGTCCCCCAGCACAGAGCCCCCCCCAGACTGCACAAAGAGGAGCCGCCAATGCCGCCCCCCAGCGCCTAGACCCTCGCTGATATGATCAGGTAAACACCTTGCCTCTGAGACGCTCACTCCCCCCACCATATGTTCCGTAACCGGCGTATAAGACGACCCCCGACTTTGAAGACGATTTTCAGGGGTTAAAAAGTCGTCTTATACACCAGAAAATACGGTATATAAGCCGTAGAGTCTTCCCAAAATTTTTGAATATGGGAGAATTCCCAAATATAATGCCATAAATTTGCTTTATGCAGATTGCATTTAAGACAACTTTTGAGGAAATGAGCAGGCACATTGTGATATGTTAAATTAAAAGCATATAGCACATTATTTCTTTCTGTACTGTGTTATGTATAAATATGTGATTCTTCAGATTTTGTATTAGTCTTTGCCTGATGAAGAGACCTGAGTAGTCTCAAAAGCTTGCAATTTATTGCCATCTTTTCAGTTAGCCATTAAAAGGTATCAACCACTGAGGACTCTCAATTCTAAATATTTTTATACCACAATATGCATAAGTTGTAATGCATTTCACTCCATTGTTCGTTTATCATTATTTTTCTTATTTTTTCCCATTCTTTTAGCATTTTTCATGTAATTTTGCATCATCAATAACTTTTCCCCATGCATTGAATATATTTGTGTGGAGACACAGCATTATATCTTAATTAACCAGACGTCTATTTTTAGCAAGCCAGGAAGAGTAGACTATAATCTATATGTTGACTTTTGAATTTGTTTCTTTCTAGTTGGTAAAGAAAACAGACTTTTGCTTGTATAAGCCTGTAATATTGACTTGTAAGTTGACAGTTTGTTCTAAAGCCCCCGTCACACTAAGCAAGATCTCTAGCGAGATCACTGCTGAGTCACAAGTTTTGTGACGCAACAGCGACTTCGCTAGCGATCTCTCTAAGTTTGACGGGTAGCAGCGACCATGCCCCTGCTGTGAGATCGCTGGTCGTGTCGGAATGGTCTGGACCTTTTTTTGATCGTTGAGGTCCTGCTGGGTAGCATGCATCGGTGTGTTTGACACCTTTTACCAATGATCTTGTTGGCGACTCAGCACATAGGCGACACATCGTTACACAGGTCGCTACGGGTCGCCGATCGTTGCTGCGTTGTTGGGAAGATCTGACTGTTTGGCATCTCACCATATGGCGATATAAGCGGACTCAGTTACTTCATAGAGCCGCTGTGATAGCGTCTGTGTCCTGTTAGCCTCACAGGAGACACAGATGACTGCTAAGCTAATTGCAGTCTGTGGTCATGCAATCAGAACACAAGCAACATCTCATCACCGGAGTAGCCGGTATTCTAGTGGCGTCTTATAGCCGAGCCCTGAACACGTGCATACAATCTCCTCACCGGTGGTGCCTGTATTCTAGTGGCGTTTTTCAATCGCATGCTGACATTACCACACTGGCGCAAAGCATGTAACAAGTTTGATACTAGCGCACTGCCGTGCGGTCATGCGACCAATTTATAGTAGCTATGACTACAACACCTTCCAGAAAGGACCAATGGGAAACTGCTCCAGAACACAAACAGCTTCAGGACCTTCCTGGAAGACCAATGGGAGTCACTGCTGTAACCAAGCATGTGACCCCTGATTTCCAATGGGAGATCTTGCCCTGGGCATGCTCAGACAGAGGAACAGAGGACTTAGTCCCAGAGCTGCCTGCTCCAGCACTGGTTACAATAGAGGAACCAGGAGAGGCAGCAGCAAGCCTCTGCACAGTATTAAACCGGGCGAGACGCTGGGACCGATGTCTCTGTTGAGCAGGCTCCACTGCGGCCGGAGACGGATGGGGGACCGCACCGGGACTGGCTCGAGATTCCCTTTATGCAGCAGTGGGAACTCGATCCCTAACACCTGGTCCATGCAATTTTGGCTAGCAGACCAGGGCACCCCCTGAACACCCATGTCACCACAATTTGTTTTCCATGTGATCTGTGTCTGACTACATATATGGCCATATATAATCGAAAATGAGTCTTGGCTCGTTCCTGAACCCAATAAGCTATCAAAGTACGGTAGTTTTTTTTCTGTTTTCCCCAGCTCGTTTATTACTGAATTATAAAGACTAATTGTTTGTATATATTGTAGGTACTGGTGGTTCCCTAAATGATATTTAGAGGAAACTTCCAGCCAGGTCAGAAACCTCCCTTCTTCCATTTGTAACATATCTCCCAACTTCTGTATCCCTTTCCGTTTCCACTGTTTAATTTGTTTTGTTTCCCTTGGATGCTTCTATAGTGGCATATTCTTAGATATACAGTATGGAAGCTTATGCAGCCTTTCCTATTGCTTTCCATGTGCCTATTTTGTCTCTCCACAAACAGCTCAATTTCACAAATGATGGGAGTTTCCCCATCGTTATATGTAATATGGCTCTTAAGGGTATGCCACACTAAACGAGATCGCAAACGAGATCACTAAAACGTCACTAGTTTTCGATCTCGTTAGCGACCTCGTTGTGTGTGGCATGTAGCAACGATGTGGCCCCTGCTGTGATGTCGCTGATCGTTCACTAGAGTTCTGGACCGTTTTTTGATCGTTGGCGTCCCGCTGGTGAGCCTATATCGCTGAGTGTGACACCTTTTGCGAACGACGAGCGACCTCGTTTGTGACGCATATGACTGTTTTGCGTCACGGAATGGATCGCAATATCTGTAAGTTCTCTTTTGCGTCACAGAGAGGATCGCAGAAGTTGCAAAGCAGGCTAGCAGGACGCAGAGAGCAGGAGCAATGCTGGAAATTCCTATGAATCAGAAGCGCTCAGTACATGCTAATGACAGATCCTAACGACCGCCAAAGTCGTTAAAGAGATCGCTGACTGCAGATGAGTCGTTTATGAGATCTCCTGTTTGGCAGCTACTAGCGACCTAAAAGAGATCACACCAACGATGGCGTCGTTATCGTGATCGCTAACGAGATCACTAAGTGTGGCAGTACCTTTAAGACCACATGGGGTGGCTAATTAACTTTCTAGTGTCGTATTAGAGAAGTGCATTGTCCCATTAATCCAATCTTTGATATGTCTGATTATTGTTGCCAGATTATAAATTCTAATGAGGAGCATTTGAACTCCCCTCCTGTTTATGTAGAGATGTATTATACAATATTCTTAGCCTTTTGCCTTGTCATAGAAATTTTGCAAAATCAGTTTGTGCTTTTCTAATGTCTAAGTGTTTCAATAATAGGGTATAGTGTGTAATGGATACAGCAAACAAGGAAAGCTGATCATCTTTATTAGGTGAGCGCTTCAAATAATGATGGTGTTGGGTTACTCCATGTGTCTAATTCCTCAGTTATTTTGTCAATTAGTTGTGAATAATTATATCTATATAGTGACATGTAATCTCTTCCAATCTTTATTCCCAGGTTTGTTAACCCCTTTCTGACATCTGACATACTATCCCGTCCAGGTGACCTAGGCCTGTATGACCATGGATGGGATAGTACGTCATATGCGATCAGCCGCGCTCACGGGGGGAGCGTAGCTGATCGAGGCCGGGTGTCAGCTGATTCTCACAGACCGCTCCCAGCACTTTAATCCCCGGCACACAGCAATCAAACATGATCACAGTGTTCCGGCGGCATAGGGAAGCGATGTGATCGCGTTGTTCTGAGGGCTTCCTCCTTGCAGGCCCCCAAGACGGATGCAGGGTCCTTCCGGGTCCTGTAGGGAGGTGGCTTGTCAGTGCCTGCTGAGAGCAGGCGCCAGCAAGCCTCCTGCACTGCCTGTCAGATCACTGATCTGACAGAGTGCTATGCAAACTGTCAGATCAACGATTTGACACTATATAGTGATGTCTCACACTGGGACAATGTAAAAAATT
This sequence comes from Oophaga sylvatica, assembly GCA_033576555.1. Lineage (NCBI taxonomy): Eukaryota > Metazoa > Chordata > Amphibia > Anura > Dendrobatidae > Oophaga > Oophaga sylvatica. The sequence continues at coordinate 8,169,745 of JARQOD010000003.1, read as the reverse complement.
ATAAAAAAAAAATTAACATGTGTAAAAATAATTAAAAAAAATCCTAAATAAATAAAAAATATTCCCCAATAAATTCATTTCTTTACATAAATAAAAAAAGCAAAAAACAATAAAAGTACACATACACTGTGTTCCAAATTATTATGCAAATAATATTTTCTCAGATTTTTCCAAATTACCTATATGAATTTCAGTCATTGTAATTTTCCAGTCAAATAACTATTAGAGTACAATTGAAAGGTTTTTGTACAAACTGCCTATGATAACAGTATATTTTTAAAAAAATAAAACACTCAAACTGCACTCAAAATGCATGTTCCAAATTATTATGCACAGCAGAGTTTCCAACCTTTTCATTTTAATAAAGAACAAAAAAATGGTCATTTTTTAAATTATAAGCATTAGCATGTTATTACAAACTGAAATCAAACAGTTTTCAACTCAAAACTTTATTCTAGGTGATGTTACATTTGCACATAGGACCCCTTGTTCGAAAGGAGCTTCTGAACTCTCTCGTCCATTGAATTTGTCAGGTTTTGGATGGTTTCTGCTTCAATTGTTTTGCATGAGGACAGAATACCCTCCGAGAGCTGTTGCTTAGATGTGAACTGCCTCCCACCATCATAGACACTCCTTTTGATGATGCTCCAGAGATTCTCAATGGGGTTGAGGTCAGGGGAGCATGGGGGCCACATCATAAGTTTGTCCCCTTTTATGCCCATAGCAGCCAGAAATACAGATGTGTTATGTGCAGCATGAGACGGTGCATTATCATGCATGAAAATGATCTTGCTGCGGAATGCACGGTTCTTCTTCTTGAACCATGGCAGGAAGTGCTGTTTGAGAAACTCAACATACACTATGGCGTTCATCTTTACCCCTTCAGGGATCCTAAAGGGGCCGACAATTTCTCTCCCCATGATTCCAGCCCAAAACATTGCTCCACCTCCTCCTTGTTGGCGCCATAGTCATGTTTGCATGGGGTGTCCATCAACCAGCCATCCTCCACTCCATCCATCTGGACCATTGAGCGTTGCACGGCACTCATCGGTGAACAAAACAGTTTTTAAGTCAGTCTTCATGTATTGTTTGGCCCACTGGAGCCGTTTCTGCTTGTGTGCAGTGGATAGAGGAGGTCGACAGGATGGCTTACGCACAGCTGCAAACCTCTGAAGGACCCTGCATCTTGTTGTTCGGGGGACGTTGGAGGCACCAGCAGCTTAAAAAACTTGTCTGCTGCTATGACAAGGCTTTTTTGCCGCTGCTCTTTTCACCTGACGTAATTGGCTGTAGGAAAGAGTCCTCAATTTTCCCTTATCAGCACGCACACGTGTGTACTGTGAATCAGCTACATACTTCTTGATTGTGCGATGATCACGATGAAGTGTCTTGGCAATGTTGATTGCAGTCATGCCTTGACCTAAACACTCCACAATTTGTTGCTTCTCAGCAGCCGACACATCCTTTTTCTTTCCCATTTTGGCAGAAAATGTAGTCTGCTTAATAATGTGGGACAGCCTTCTTAAGTAGTCTTGCCTTTCATTGGACACACCTGCCAAACTAATTAGCACAGGTGTCTGCAATTGCTTACAGTGATATAAAGAGCCCTGACACACATCACCATCAATGAGTTTAACTGACAAACAAAAAAATTCTTACCTTATCACTCCTAAACAATTTTTGCATAATAATTTGGAACACAGTGTATTTAGTATGGCCACGTCCGTAATGACCCGCGCTATAAAATTGTCCCACTAGTTAACCTCTTTAGTGAACCTCTTAAAAAAAGGCAAAAAAATAATGCTTTACCATCATACCGCCGAACAAAAAGTGGAATAACACGCAATCAAAAAAATGGATATACATAAACATTGTACCGCTGAAAAGGTCATCTTGTCGCGCAAAAAGTAAGCCGCCATACAGCATCATCAGCGAAAAAATAAAAAAGTTATAGCTCGCAGAATAAAGCGATGAAAAAAAATAATAATTATTTTTATTTTATAAAAGCACCAAAACCTAAACAATGATATGAATGAGGTATTGCTGTAATCGTACTGACCCCATTAATATAACCGCTTTATCAATTTTACCACACGCAGAACGGTATAAAGGCCCCCAAAAGAAATTCATGAATTGCTGTTTTTTTGTTCATTCTGCCTCCCAAAAATTGTAATAAAAAGCGATCAAAAAATGTCATGTGCCTGAAAATGGTCCCAATACAAACGTCAAGTCGTCCCGCAAAAAATAAGACCTCACATGGCTCTGTGGGCCAAAATATGGAAAAATTATAGCTCTCATAATGTGGTGATGCAAAAATCTATGTTTTGCAATAAAAAGCGTCTTTTAGCGTGTGACAGCTGCTAAACATAAAAACCTGATATAAAAACCCGCTATAGATAGTAAATCAAACCCCCCTTCATCATCCCCTTAGGGAAAAATAATAAAATTAGAAAAATGTATTTATTTCCATTTTTCCGTTAGGGTTGGAGTTAGAATTGGGGGCTTTCCACTGTTTAGGCACATCAGGGGCTCTCCAAGCATGACATGGCATCTGATCTCGGGGTATCAGCGTACTCAGGACAAATTGCACAATAACACTTGGGGACCAATTTCTTCCCTTAGCCTTTGGAAAATAAAAAATTGGGGGCGGAGATTTTTTATTTTTGTGGCTCTACGTTATAAACTTCTGTGAAGCACTTGGGGTTCAAAGTTCTCACCACACATCCAGATAAGTTCCTTGGGTGGTCTAGTATCCAAAATGGGGTCACTTGGGGGTTTCCACTGTTTAGGCACATCAGGGGCTCTCCTAACGCGACATGGCGTCCGATCTCAATTCCAGCCAATTTTGCGTTGAAAAAGTCAAACGGCGCTCCTTCCCGTCCGTGCTCTGCCATGCGCCGAAACAGTGGTTCCCCCACATATGGGTATCAGCGTACTCAGGACAAATTGCACAATAACTTTTGGGGTGCAATTTCTCCTGTTACCCTTGGGAAAATAAAAAAAATTCCTGTGAAGCACCTGAAGGGTTAATAAATTTCTTGAATGTGGTTTAGTTTTTAGAATGGTATCACTTTGGGGTATTTTCTATCATATAGACCCCTCAAAGTGACTTCAAATGTGATGTGGTCACCCCCAAAAAATGGTGTTGTTAAAATGAGAAATCGCTGGTTAACTTTTAACCCTTATAACTTCCTAATAGAAAAAATTTTGGTTCCAAAATTGTGCTGATGTAAAGTAGACATGTGGGAAATGTTACTTATTAAGTATTTTGTGTGCCATATCTCTGTGATTTAAAGGCATGAAAATTCAAAGTTGAAAAATTGCGAAATATTCAAAATTTACTCCAAATTTCTTTTTTTTTCACAAATAAACGCAGGTTATATAAAATAAATTTTACCACTAACGTGAAGTACAATATGTCACAAGAAAACAGTGTCAGAATCACCAGGATTCATGGAAGTGTTCCAGAGTTTCTACCTCATAAAGGGACAATGGTCAGAATTTTAAAAATTGGCCCGGTCATTAAGGTGCAAACCACCCTTGAGGGTAAAGACAGGGCCGGCATCAGCACCCGGCACACCCGGGCAAGTGCCGGGGCCCCGAGCAGGCGGGGGCCCACTCGCCGTCTGGCACCCCGGTGCCCGTTAGCGGAGGAGAGCGGTGTCAGCGCCGCCACTGGCCCCCCCCGCTTGCTCAGGGCCCCGGCAGCAGCTGGCACAATACTCACCTCTCCCCGTGCCTCTGCAATCCGCAGCTCCGGGCTCCAGGGGGGCGCCTGCGCTTCCTCTCACAGCAGCGTCGCTGAATGACGTCATCATTCAGCGGCCGGCTGTGGCAGAGAGCGCGCGGACGCCGGACAGGTGAGATGTGATGTGTCTGTGTGTGTGTGTATGTATCAGTGTGTGTATGTAGTGCGGTGCTTTGTGTGTGTGTATGTGTGTCTATGGCCGGGATCACACATGCGAGTAAGTCGTCCGACACTCGCATGTGAAATCCCAGCTCTGCCGCCGGCACTCGGGAATGGAGCAAGCGGCTGCATAGAACTACATACAGCCGCTCGCTCCACTCCCGAGTGCCGGCGCCAGAGCTGGGATTTCACATGCGAGTGTCGGACGACTTACTCGCATGTGTGATCCCGGCCTAAGTGAGAGAGTGCTTGTGTGCTGCGGTGCTGTCTGTGGTGGGGGAGGGCAGTGATGATGATGGGGAGGCATTGATGATAATGGGGAGGCAATGATTATGATGGGGAGGCGATGATGATGGGCAGGCATTGAAAATAATGGGCAGGCATTGATGATGATGGGGAGGCAATGATGATAATGGGGAGGCAATGATTATGATGGGGAGGCAATGATTATGATGGGGAGGCGATGATGATGATGGGCAGGCATTGATGATAATGGGGAGGCAATGATTATGATGGGGAGGCAATGAAGATGAGGCAATGAAGATGATGGGCAGGCATTGATGATGATGGGGAGGCGATGATGATGATGGGGAGGAGATGATGATGGGGAGGCGATGATGATGATGGGGAGGCGATGATGATGATGGGGAGGGAATGACGATGAAGAGGCAATGACGATGATGAGGAGACAGTGATGATGATGGGGAGACGATGATGATGATAGGCAGGCATTGATGATAATGGGGAGGCAATGATGATGATGGGGAGACAATGATGATGATGGGGAGACAATGATGATGATGGGGACGCGATGATGATGATGGGGAGGCAATGATGATGATAACGGGGAGTCTTTCCACAGCGCCCTTTCCTGAGCCGCAACAGTGCAGAATGCAGCACAGCGCAGAGGAGAGCTCCATATTTTGTATGGAGCATTATATGGGGACCAGTATCCTGTATGGAGCATTATATGGGGACCAGTATCCTGTATGGAGCATTATATGGGGACCAGTATCCTGTATCGAGCATTATATTGGGTCCAGTATTCTGTATGGAGCATTATATGGGGGATGGGGGGGTGACATCCTGCATGGGGTATTATATGGATGATGAGGGGGAGACTACTTGGTGCCCATAATATTGTATGGAGGACTGTGCTGTCCAGTCTGTACTGTGCGCTGCGAGGATTTGGCGGTTTTTGAGCTATTGTACAATTTACAATAGATATCACTCATGTAATGGAAGAAGAGAAGTGTTTGGCATTGTACTGTACCTATATTTCTCTGCCGTATCTGTGCATCATGAATCGTGGTCTGTGTTAAAGGGGCCCACTGAGGCTCTTTCACCCGGGGCCCATAAAAACCAGGAGCCAGCCCTGGGTAAAGAGGTTAAGTATTGGAAGGCTATAGACACTCTGGTATTCATTTTGTTTTTTCCTGTTGTTTCTCTTAATTACAATAACTGATAATTATGAATATTAATTTTATATCCCGAGAAAGATACAAAATATCACAGTTCATCTAAGACTTGTTGTATGTGACTATCTGGCTCTGATAAAAGTAACAACATGTCGTCAGCAAAACACATTAGTTTAATTTCGCTACTTCCCACCATTATTCCCGAAAAACAAATTGAGATCAACAAGTGTTGAGCTAAGGGTTTGAAAGCTAAATCTAACAATAAAGGTGAGAGTGGACAACCCTGTCTTGTCCCTTTTTGTAGCTCCAATGAGTCTGATAAATAGCCTGGAGTAAATATCTTGGCTTGTGGATTAGTATAAAGAGCAGTTAAGTAATTTCTAAATATACCTCTTATTCCAAATCTACCCAACATTCGTCCCAGCCATTGCCAATTTACATTATCAAACGCCTTCTCGGCATCTAAGGCCAGAAGAGCAGGGTTAGCTCACTAACCCATCCTTTTTCATCCCATCTTGGACTGGCAATACCATTCTGATATTAAAGACTGCTGCCCTGATTTTATGAATCTTACTTGGTGTGGACCTGTAAGTGAGGGTAGTATCTCTGCTGACCGATCCACTAGTTGTTTTGACATAATCTTCGGCCTTGATTTGTCAGAGATATGGGTCTATAAGATCCAGAATCTTTTCTTATAACGTGTGACTAAATACTTTTACCAACATTGGTGCAATATCTTCATTTAATAATTTAGAGAACTCACCCGTGAATCCATCAGGGCCCTGGGCTTTGTTATTATTATTTAATATCTTTATTGCCCTAACTATCTGAGTCATTTATGGTAGGCAATCTCAGTGTATTTATTAAACATTCACTCTCTTCTCCATCTACTTTATCCCGTTTATAAAGTGTTGAATAAAATTTGCCAAGAGTTTTATTATTTCTTTTTGGAACATTTTGTAGTTTTCCACCAGAATCTCTCAGGTTGTCGATATATGTCATGGGCCTCTTCCCATGGGCCATCTTAGCCAGAAGTCGGAGGCGTAGTTAGGGGTTTGGCTCAGGGGGGGGGCGAAACTTCTGAGTGGGCCCCTAACCAGGTAACCTTGATTACAACTATGGTGACGCTCCCTAATAGTGGATGTAGGAGAACCACAGCATGTTACTGCGCTGTTACTGAAAATAATCTCCATACAAAGCCAAACATCGATATTACTGCCATATGGTGACAGTGGTAGATTCCAGCCCTGCAGAACATATGAGAGATTACAGCACAGTTATAGATGGTGGCTTACTACTGACGTTCTTTCTGATGGAATCGTTCACTTTTCCCGTCTTTTCCATCTGGCCCAGACCGACATGATGAATTCTCCAGCCAGGACTCGTCTGCAGAGATTACAACAAATACACATCTGACTTCTGACATTTCCTGCACCGTTTCAATTTATCCACAACCTCCTCATCCTGCTGATACCTCAATGCTGAGCAGTTGCTGCTGTATGTGTCCCTATTACTGCACCTACTGTGTGGTACTGTGTGCCCTCTAATTTTCATCCTACTGAAGCTCTAGATTTCCCTTTCATTGCCCTTGTAAAGTATGATGTTAACAAAAGTGCCCCACAAACACTAAGATACCCCCACAGTGAATTCCTCCACAATACCCTCCACACACACAGTATGATGACACTACTGTACCCCGCAACTGTCCCTGAAAAGTATGGTGACCCCAACACAGTATGATCCCCCAACTAAGATCCCCACACAGCCCTCCTTGTAGTATAATGGCCCCACACCTCTCCACATTATATACTGCCCCCACACAGTATGATGGACCCTGCACAAACTTTCACACTGTATAATAGTTTGCATACAGTTTAAATACTCCCACGTAAGCCTCCAAATATTTTAATAGCCCCACATAGTCCTCCATACAGCATAAAGCACCCCATGTCCCATATAGTATAATGCATACCCCATGATCCATACACTATAATGCATCCCCCATGGTCCATACAGTATAAGGAGTCCCCCTGATCCTTACAGCATAATGCATCCCCCATGGTCCATACAGTATAATGCATCCCCCAGGTCCTCAAAGCATAATGCATCCCCCCATGGTCCATACAGCGTAATATATCCCCCCCATGGTACTTACAGTATAAAGCATCCCCCCGCCATGGTCCACACAGTATAAAGCATCCCCCCGCCATGGTCCACATAGTATAAAGCATCCCCCGCCATGGTCCACACAGTATAAAGCATCCCCCCTCCATAGTCCATACAGTATATAGCATCCCCCCTCCATGGTCCATACAGTATAAAGCACCCCCCCCTCATGTATAAAGCACTCCTCTTATTGTCTATACAGTATACTAGATCCCCCCATGGTCCATACAGTATAACGCATCCCCCTCCATGGTCCATACAGTATAAAGCACCCCCCTCTTGTATAAAGCACCCCCCTCATTGTCTATACAGTATACTACATCCCCCCCACGGTCCATACAGTATAAAGAACCCCTCCTCCATAGTCCATGCAGTATAAAACATCCCCCATATGTATAAAGCATCCCCCTATAGTAGTCAATACAGTTTATCTGCACAGCGTGTTACAAAAAACAATATAATACAACACTCACCTCTCCTCCCTGTTCCTCCGCTGCTCTGGTCTCCGCAGTGCCAGCTTGTCTTCTGGAGCATCGCACATCTCAGCGCCCAGGACGCCACTTAGTGACGCCATCGCGCTGAGAAGTCAATCGCTGAGGAAGAATGATGGGGGATGAAGCGTCAGCTGATGCTCCCTCTTCCAACTTGCTTTCATCTGTATTGGCTCTCAGCAGATGCCGTTACAGTCGTACTTGCTGGAGGGGCCCTGTGTCAGTGCTGGCACCGCTCCCACCACGTCTCACAGACCCCATAGCGGCAGAGCAGGGAGATCGTGTCTCCCGGCTCTGCCGCACTTCTTAACTGTATCGACGTACGCCAATACAGTTAGAAGCAGCGTAGCTCTGGGTGGGCCCCCTCAGAGCGGGGGCCCAGGGCAGCTGTACCCTCTACCCCCCGGTGGCTACAATACTGCCAGAAGTGATCCTGCCTTATTCCTAAATTTATAAAATTCAGCTGGTTTCTTCTGTCCCTTTAATCTTTCTAATCTATCAGCCATATATCAAATTCCAATTTTTCTTTCACCCACTTTTCCTGATTTAGTATATTGTGATATTATAAGTAGACCTTCTTGTCTCTTTACTTGCCTCTTTGATAGCTGCTAATACTTTATTTCTTATGGTTCTTACATATCCCATTATTCTGCCTCTTAATGCAGCTTTTGCAGTGTCCAACATAAATGTGGATCCTCCTCATGTCCCTTAATATCTAAGCTAAATTCAAGCCACCAGGTTTTTATGATCCTCTGAAAATTCTCATCTTTTGCCAAATAGGTTGGAAATCTCCATAAAGTATCTGTGCCTTTCAGGAAAATATCGGATAAAGATAGTAAGATAGGTGAGTGATCTGATATAACGAGATCCTGAATACTGATATTATTAACTCTATTTATCAGGCCTTGTGACACTAAGAAATAATCTATTCTGGACCAAGTATTATGTACATGTGAGAAGTGCCCTATTGGATATGTATTACACCATACATCTGTCAGATTAGAATTTTCTATAAAAGGGGCCAGAACTTTTGTGATCTTTCTATTGTCATTTTTCCTTCGGATCCAGATCTATCCTCTGACACATTTAACACTGTATCTCCTATAATGATTTTTTTTCCTCTTCTTCCAGTGTCTGTTTTTCCAATTCTTTAACAAAATATTTATTATCCTTTGGAGCATATACATTATACAGTTATACTCGACGTATTGTACAGTCTAGTATCAATTTTACCATTCTACCTGCACCGACATTTTCATGTTGTAAAACTTTGCAATTCGCTTGTTAGTGAATCAACACCATAACACCTGCTTTCTTGTTTTAGGGTAGAGAACCATACACCTCCCCTACCCATAATTTCTCCATTCTACCGAAATCCTGTTCTTTCAGGTGTTTCCTGTCATAGAGCAATATCTTCCTGGAGTTTTTTGAGATGTCTCAGAACCATCATTCTCTTATGTGGGGACTGAAGCCCCTTTACATTCCAAGTCACTATTTGCATATTGGCATAACAGTAATGTAACTTTCAATATGGTTTCTCTATATATGATACTAACACTTTATAACCTTCCCCCTCCAAAGAAACTAAAACTCTTATAAGAGTCACAGAATCAAAATAATTAAACTTCACTTTTTTCGCTCATGAATTAAAGAGACCTCTGTATGTCTCTTACTGCTTCAACCAACTAATGTGTTGTGGCGCAGATACCGGCATCTTTGAGTCCTCACTCCCCTCCCCTTTGTCTTTACAGATCAAAGTCCTCCTGTCCCGGAGAGACAGAAGAGAGAAAAAAAAATCTTTACTTCTTGTCTTTTTATGCCATGATTCGGCCGAAACACAAATCTTCACATCCTTCCCTTTGTATTCTGTGACCGACATAGGAGTCTCCAGTTCAATTTTTTTTTGCAACACTTCTTGAATTGGCCAGCAGACATTTAATACTATTAGCACATTTGTTACTGCTACTCAGCTCACTTCTCTCCTTGCATATCCCAGTCCCCCCTAAATCCTCATTAACCCCTACTGTCTCTATCCCCTTGTTAGCACAGCTACCCTCCCTCCAAGATCCTAGTTTAAAAGCTCCTCAATTCGTCTGACCATATTTTCCACAAGCACAGCTGCACCCTCCCCATTAAGGTGCAGCCTGTCCTTACCGTAGAGCCTGTAGCCTATAGAGAAGTCGGCCCAGTTTTCCATGGACCCAAACCTTTTCTTCCCTCACCAATTTCAAAGCCACTTATTTATTTCTCTAAGCTTTTGCTGTCTTTCTAGTGACGCTCGTGGCACTGACAGTATTTCTGAAAATACCACCTTGGAGGTCCTGGCCTTCAGCTTTTCTCCTAGTTTCCTGTAATAATTTTTAAAGACCTTCCACCTTACTCAAACTTTGTCATTGGTACCGATGTGTACCACGACCACTGGGTTTTCCCAAGCCCCACCCAGCAATCTGTCTATCTGATCCACAATATGCCGAACCTGATCACCCGGAAGACAACACACTGTTCAGCAGATGACCCTGTATGTCCCCATAATTATAGAGTTCCCTGCAACCAACATCTGTCTGGCATTTGCTGTGCTCCTATTTGCCTCCTTACTACAGCAATCGTTTTCCTGGTTTCTAGGAGTAACGTCCTGCTGTAGTGATCCCAGTTCTGGGCTTGCTTTCATAATATCAGCCAAACAGGCATATTTACTAGGTTGTGCCAGATAAGGACTGAGCTCCCTGGCACTTTTCCCCCTTCCCCTAACTGTTACCCAGCTATGTAATTCTGGACCCGATCTTCCATGCCTCTCGACATCCTCATATCATTGGCCAAAGCCAGAGCATGATCAGTGAGCTCTAAACTCATCTCCAGGTTTGCAATGTTCCTGAGTGTTGCGAGCTGCACATTTAGATACATTAACTGGGCTTCCAAACATGTAACTCCTGACATCAAGTGCAGATATATTCACCCTCAAACGGCTGTTCAAGGCACGCATACATCTCACAAGATACGCAGCTGGTGGCATTGTCCATTGAGCACTTACTAAATAGGGATACACAAAACAGATAAAAGCATAAAAAACAATGGAAAGCTAGTAAGGAAAGCATTAAACTATGTTCTTGTGTTAAACTGATAGTGTTTAACTATGGGCTTATCTGCAGCCCTGCCCTTAAGATGCAGTTCCCTCTCCACTTAGCAGCCTCGCTTAAAGTTAAGGTGAGACTTCTAGAAGCACTTTCAATCACAGAGACTTGATCACATGGACCAATGTCCAAGATCCTTTAAAAAACAAAACTGTGACACGTCCACAAACACAGAAAATTCCCCAAACAAATACAAAAAAATTACACCCTTATCACAATCTATGATATTGTGCATAACTATGCACTTATCTGAAGCCCCGCACTTAAAATTCAGCCCTCGCTCCACACAGCAGCCGCGCTTGGATCTTGTATTCTTCTAACCAGCAAAGCACAGGAATATTGTAATCCCCCTTAAAGATATGAATTCATGAATATTTTGAGATTCCACACTTATGGATTTCTCTGAACCTATATCTGCAACTTTATTAGATGTGTCTACATATGACACGACTCCTGATATGGTCTCTATCCAAAATTTCACAACCGAGATGGATAGAATTACGGTTGATAATACGACACCAGGAACCAATGGCTTGGTTTCTTCTTTACCCGGATCTTTCTCCAAGAAAAATCAGATACTCTTTTTTTCTTACCCAAACACAGGAAAGGAAAAAGCCAAATAGAGGAACCAGAGGAGGGCAAAGTAAAAGGGAAAGACAGGACCCTTTCCCAAATTCAAAGTAACCATCTAATATTTTCATTGTATCTAAATATGTACTAGGAGCATAGTCCTCTCTATTAAGCAAAGGACAGTCCTTTTGTCATTCTTTTTTCCCAAAGATTTTGACTTATTCCTTGACTTACAAGTATTTAGCAGAAAAATGACTCTGAAATGACATTTCAATATCAATAAGGATAGGGTTCCCTCTACTCCTGCACTGATCCAAAAGACACTGGTCACCACTTACGTGTGAGATCAAAATCTAATTTTTATCCCACCAAAAATAAAGGATATTATTTAAACACGTTCAATGATCTGGTACTACATGACTTTAAATCTATGACTGAAAAATCTTCACTAAAAGAAAAAACTTCCCATAATCAAAATAAGATAGAAAGGGAAGCTGTTCAATCACTCGGCCAAAGCATAGGTATCGTAATCAGGTCAGCAGACAAGGGAGGAGGGGTGGTAATTCGGAATTTTGATGATGCGAATTACTGTATGCCCACATTCCCAGATACTCCTCATAATGTGATCTCTACAGGGGCAGACACTGACAGCTTGGGGTCCCTGTGCAAGAAATGTGTCTGGGCCTCCCTCTGTCACGGGTGTGTCGCGGCGGAGATCGTCGCGATTGCACACCCTGACTTCGCACAGCTGAGTTTCTGGTGCTGGGTGTTTTTCGGCACTGAGGGAGTTAATTCTTTCTCTCTCGGTGCTGGACTGACCAGCCTCGCCCAGCTGCGATTGATGTTTTGTTAATTAGCTTCCTTCATATACCTGCTGGTCTGCTGGGGAAGTTGCCGGTGAAAGCATTCATTCAGACCAGCAGAGTGGATCGTTTCTGAGAAGACTTAAGCTAAGAGTGCCTGTTGTGGTTTTTCCTCTCCTCGCTTATTGTTTATCTCCTTTACCTTTTGTGTTCCTCTGTAGTGAAAGTTCTCTATGCAAGACAGTGTTTTCTTTACCCCTTGTCTGTTTCGTTTGTCTTAGACTGTGTGTAAGCTGTGACCTGCCCATTCCCTGTGGTGGTAATCAGGGTCCTTCTCAGGACTAGATTACAGTGGTCAGGGATCTACAGGAGACAGGGTTACGCTGGCGGCCTGGACCTCTGTACCATTAACAGTACCTCCAGGTAGAGGGACTAGTCAGGACCCCAGTTCAGGGTCAGCATAGACCCCGGTCCACCTCTATCCTGAGACAGCGTGACACGTACACAGTATTGACCCACAATTCATAGGATATGATGTCAGGTAAGACATTGCTGGCAGATACTATGTATACATATTGATATTTTCTATTATATGTAATATAGAATGTTGTCACATTAGATATAGGTTACTATCATAGAATATATCTGTTATACGTCGTGACACCCTCCCTGCCCAGTATTCTGCTTATGATGTGGGCAATCTGGCAATGAGACCTCAGGCTCAGAGAAACAAGCCAGATAGCCCTCATTATTACTGCCCTGCAAGCAGGGGCATACATGGCAATCACAGGGACCCATAGCAAAAGCATTCGGTTCTGCTGGTTCCAGCGCAGTCATGCCTGCAGTCACGTGAGAACTAGTGTCGACTGTCAGTGACTAAACACTGCAGACATGGCTGACACTCTAGTTGGCATGTAAGGAAGGGCAAGGTTTAAACCTTTAATTGTTTATGCTGCTATGTTTATGTGCATGTATACAATTGTTATGTATCCTATTGTGACGTACTTTAGTGTCTTTTGTATGGTATTTCACATAGATTAAGGTAAGGTAATGCATCCTTTGGGGACAGTAGAGGAGGGCACTTGTAGTATAGTAATCATAGTCGGGGTAATTGTAGTTTTGCAATGGGCCACTAGATGGGGGTATATTAGTGGATCCAGTTAGAAAATTGCTAGATGTTTAGTGAAATACAGTGGCAGGACACTAGGTGGGGCACTGAGCATAGAGGGGACTTGTAGGACACTAAGGGGTTAAGTAGATGGGAGTGTCGTCCAGGAATTAGGTGAGGGACTTCCTAGATAGTCAGTTGGGGGTGGACCCTGCTACTGCTCGGATGTCCCTGGTCCTGAGCTGTGTAGTGGACAGGAAGAGTGAAGTGTGAAAGGTACCAGCAGTAGTGAAGCCAGTGAAGGAATCACCGTGGGACCATCAGCCAGAGTCTGTGGGCTGATGAAGTAGTAGTGCCAGTGGACAAGCCACTGTGGGAACGCTCAGCAGAAGTGTGCATGCTGAAGCAGAAGTAGTCGAGTGGGCCACCAGCGAGTACACGGGCAGGATAACCAGAAGGGGTGGACGACCTAGTAGATGTGTATTTCAGGTGACTGGATTGAAGTTGGTTCCAGGGAAAGAGATCGAAGTGCCGTTTTCACTGGGCTCCTCGTCCCGAAGTTATTTTGTGGTCCATTCTGGTGTAGCAGAAGAAGTGAAGCGGAGTTGTGGAAGATGTATTGCTGGTACCGTGTCAAGCATGCTAGTGGTGTCTTGGATGTGCTGTGTCTGGAGGAAAACAAAGCTGAACTGTTTGACGTTGTTCTGGACTCTGACTCCAATTCTTTAATCCCTTCATGACCCAGCCTATTTTGACCTTAAAGACCTTGCCATTTTTTGCAATTCTGACCAGTGTCCATTTATGAGGTAATAACTCAGGAACGCTTCAACGGATCCTGGCGATTCTGAGATGGTTTTTTCGTGACATATTGGGCTTCATGTTAGTGGTAAATTTAGGTCGATAATTTTTGCGTTTATTTGTGAAAAAAATGGAAATTTGGCGAAAATTTTGAAAATTTTGTAATTTTAAAATTTTGAATTTTTATTCTGTTAAACCAGAGAGTTATGTGACACAAAATAGTTAATAAATAATATTTCCCACATGTCTACTTTACATCAGCACAATTTTGGGAACAACATTTTTTTTGTTAGGAAGTTATAAGGGTTAAAAGTTGACCAGCGATTTCTCATTTTTACAGCAAAATTACAAAACCATTTTTTTTAGGGACCACCTCACATTTGAAGTCACTTTGAGGGGTCTATATGGCAGAAAATACCCAAAAGTGACACCATTATAAAAACTGCACCCCTCAAGCTACTCAAAACTACATTCAAGAAGATTATTAACCCTTCAGGTGCTTCACAGGAACTAAAGCAACGTGGAAGGAAAAAATGGACATTTTAATTTTTCCAACAAAAATTTTCTTTTAGCATCAGTTTTTTCATTTTCACATGGGCAACAGGATAAATTGGATCCTAAAATTTGTTGGGCAATTTCTCCTGAGTACACAGATACCTCATATGTGGTCATAAACCACTGTTTGGGCGCACGGCAGGGCTCAGAAAGGAAGGAGCGCCATTTGACTTTTTGAATGGAAAATATGCTGGAATATTTAGCAGTTGCCATGTCGCATTTGGAGAGTCCCTGTGTACCTAAACATTGGAGCTCCCCCACAAGTGACCCCATTTTGGAAACTAGACCCCCTAAGGATCTTATCTAGATGCATAGTGAGCACTTTGACCCCCAGGTGCTTCACAAATTGATCCGTAAAAAAAAGAAAGTACTTTTTTTTCACAAAAATTTTCTTTTAGCCTCAGTTTTTTCATTTTCACATGGGCAACAGGATAAATTGGATCCTAAAATTTGTTGGGCAATTTCTCCTGAGTACACCGATACCTCATATGTGGTTATAAACCACTGTTTGGGCGCATGGCAAGGCTCAGAAAGGAAGGAGTGCCATTTGACTTTTTGCATGGAAAATATGCTGAAATATTTAGCAGTTGCCATGTCGCATTTGGAGAGTCCCTGTGTACCTAAACATTGGAGCTCCCCCACAAGTCACACCATTTTGGAAACTATACCCCCTAAGGATCTTATCTAGATGCATAGTGAGCACTTTGAACCCCAAGGTGCTTCACAAATTGATCTGTAAAAAAAAGAAAGTACTTTTTTTCACAAAAATTTTATTTTAGACTCAGTTTTTTTCATTTTCACATGGGCAACAGGATAAATTGGATCCTAAAATTTGTTGGGCAATTTCTCCTGAGTACACAGATACCTCATATGTAGTCATAAACCACTGTTTGGGCGCACTGCAGGGCTCAGAAGGGAAGGAGCGCCATTTGACTTTTTGAATGGAAAATATGCTGGAATATTTAGCGGTTGCCATGTCGCATTTGGAGAGTCCCTGTGTACCTAAACATTGGAGCTCCCCCTCAAGTGACCCCATTTTGGAAACTAGACCCCCAAAGGATCTTATCTAGATGCATAGTGAGCACTTTGAACCCCCAGGTGCTCCACAAATTGATCCGTAAATAAAAGAAAGTACTTTTTTTTTCACAAAAATTTTCTTTTAGCCTCAGTTTTTTCATTTTCACATGGGCAACAGTATAAATTGGATCCTAAAATTTGTTGGGCAATGTCTCCTCAGTACACAGATACCTCATATGTGGTCATAAACCACTGTTTGGGTGCACGGCAGGGCTCACAAGGGAAGGAGCGCCATTTGGCTTTTTGAATGGAAAATATGCTGGAATATTTAGCGGTTGCCATGTCGCATTTGGAGAGTCCCTGTGTGCCTAAACATTGGAGCTCCCCCACAAGTGACCCCATTTTGGAAACTAGACCCCCAAGGAACTTATCTAGATGCATAGTGAGCACTTTGAACCCCCAGGTGCTTCACATAAGTTTATAACGCAGAGCCGTGAAAATAAAAAATCATTTTTTTTCTCAAAAAATGATATTTTGGCCCTCTATTTTTTATTTTCACAATGGTTACAGGAGAAATTGGACCCCAAAAGTTGTTGTCCAGTTTGTCCTGAGTACGCTAGTACCCCATATGTGGGGGGGAACCACTGTTCGGGCCCACATTGGGGCTCGGAAGGGAAGTAGTAACGTTTTGAAATGCCGACTTTGATGGAATGGTCTGCGGGCGTCATGTTACGTTTGCAGAGCCCCTGATGTGCCTAAACAGTAGAAACTCCCCACAAGTGACCCCATTTTGGTAACTAGACTAAGCAAAGAAATTATCTAGATGTGTGGTGAGCACTTTGAACCCCCAAGGAATACACAGAAGTTTATAACGCCCGGGCATGAAAATAAAAAAATCATATTTTTTCCACAAACATGATCTTTAGTCCCCAATTTTTTTTATTTTCCCAAGGGTAACAGGAGAAATTAGACCCCAAAAGTTGTTGTCCAATTTGTCCTGAGCATGCTGATATCCCATATGTGGGAGAAAACTACTGTATGGGCACACGTCGAGGCTCGGAAGGGAAGTAGTGACGTTTTGAAATGCCGACTTGATGGAATGGTCTGCTGGCGTCATGTTACGTTTGCAGAGCCCATGATGTGCCTAAACAGTAGAAACCCCCCAAGTGACCCCATTTGGAAACTAGATCCCCCAAGGAACTCCTCTAGATGTGTGGTAAGCACTTTGAATCTCCAAGTTCTTCACAGAAGTTTATAACGCAGAGCCGTGAAAATAAAAAATTATTTTTTTTCCACAAAAATAATTTTTTAGTCCCCAATTTTTTTTACCCAATGTTAACAGGAGAAATTAGACCCCCAAAGTTGTTGTGCAATTTTTCCCGAGTACGCTGATACCCCATATGTGGGGGTAAACCACTGTTTGGGCATACCACGGGGCTTGGAATAAAGGGAGTACTGTTTGACTTTTTGAACGCAAAATTTGCAGGAATCAATGGTGGCGCCATGTCGCGTATGGAGACCCCCTGATGTGCCTAAATAGTGGAAACCCCTCAATTCTAACTCCAACCCTAACCCCAACACACCCCTAACCCCAACCCTAACCCCAACACACCCCTAACCCTAATCCCAACTCTAACCATAAACCTAACCACAAGCCTAACCCTAATCCCAACCCTAAACCCAAAACACCCCTAACACTTATCCTAACTCTAACCCTAACCACAAACCTAACCCTAATCCCAACCCTAACCCAAATTCCAACCCTAACCCAAATTCCAACCCTAACCCAAATTCTAACCATAACCCTAATTCTAACCCTAATGCTAACCCTAACCCTAGTTCTAACCCTAACCCTAAGGCTGGGTTCATATTGTGTTTTACCAGCCCGTTCAACACGTAGCGTTGATGGGCTGGTAACGGTATAGCATAACGCGATCGCGTTATGCTATACCCGCTAGCGCAGATGAATCAGCAGATGATTCATCTGTGCTAGCGGTGACGGAGCCCAGACGCTGTAGCCCGTGTCCGAGGCTCCATCACTGAATGACGGCACGTCGCGAACGCATGCCGCTTATCAGCATGCGTTGCGATGCGCACACAAATGGGGTGAATGGCAGCGTTAACGGACTGCGTTACACCGCGTTATACCGCGGTGAAACGCAGTCCATCTAACGGACTGCCATAATGCAATATGAACCCAGCCTAACCCTAACGCCCCGTGCACACATTGCAGATTTTTCTAAAATCCGCAGGTAAAATGACCTGCGTTTTACCTGCGTATTTAGCGTGGTTTTTCCCTGCGGTTTTACACCTATTACACCCATTTATTTGCATTGTACTGTACATGGTTTCTGGATCTGCTGTGGATCTGCAGCGCCAAATCTGCTGCGGATCAGCAGCAAAATCCGCTGCGGATCAGCAGCAAATTCCGCTGCGGATCCGCAGCAAAATCCGCTGCGGATCCGCAGCAAAATCCGCTGCGGATCCGCAGCAAAATCCGCCGCGGATCCGCAGCAAAATCCGCCGCGGATCCGCAGCAAAATATGCTGCGGATCCGCAGCAAAATATGCAACGTGTGCACAGGGCCTAATAGGGAAAAAAAAGAAAAAAAAAATCTTTATTTTTTTATTTGTCCCTACCTATGATAAAGGGGGGGTTCATTTACTTTTTTTTATTTTGATCACTGTGACAGTTTATCACAGTGATCAAAATAAATTTTTGGACACTGGGGGGGCGCATGCGCCGGACGGCGGGCGCACTGCGCATGCGCCCGCCATTTTCCAAGATGGCGGCGCCCATGAAGAGGCCCGGGCGGACGCCGGGACCGATCCAGGGACATCGGTGGACCGGGAGAGGTGAGTAGGGGGGTCGGAAGGTTAGGGGGGGGATCGGAAGGTGGGGGCAGCGGAGCAAAAAAGGAGGGGAGCAGATAGTCACGGCGGTGACCGATCACCGCCATCTTTCGGTGGCGGCGGCCGATCGCTGCCGTGACTACGTGTGGGGGGATCAGGGCTCGGTGTCCAGCCATGGCAGATGCTATTGCAGCATCGGCCATGGCTGGATTGTAATATTTCACCAATTAAATTGGTGAAATATTACAGATTGCTCTGATTGGCTGTTTCACTTTTAACAGCCAATCAGAGCGATCGTGACCACGGGGGGTTAAGCCAACCCCCCTGTGGTGAAGCACAAAGGATCCTGTGCCTGCGGGTCGGGTGACCTTTGAGTGACCCCGGTCACCCGGCCCGCAGGAACGCGATCCTTTCATGACACAGGGTATGCGTCATAGGTCGGATTGGCACCGACTTTCATGACGCATACGCTGTGTCAAAGGTCGGGAAGGGGTTAAACCCCAAAACGGGTGAGAATTACCCCAGTGATTAAGTAGTCGCCAGAAGAATACAGATAGTGTTGGTGAGTCCACACCCGGGCAATGTTTTACAGGCACATGCTAGCAAGTGTGCAAAGCGCCTCTTAGTGGTTATGTGATAACTGCTGCGACCACTGTGAGACAGTGAGAGCGTATGTATGAATGGGGTGTACATTTCACCTAGGTATAAGGGAAATGTGTGGCGTTGTGGACCTAGTGGTAGAGAGGGGTCACTACACCTTACATTCATTGCACACTTGCAGCTCAGGCCTGAAACTACTCAGGTCTTAATTAGGAGACCAGAAGTAGGTGTCTGGAAACACAGTCAGAGAGCTAGTTTAGTCTGGACACAGGAAGGTGTCCCGGCACAAGAAACAGTCTCCAGGAGTGGGAGCTAGTTTTAGTCTGGACACAGGAAGGTGTCCCGGCACAAGAAGCAGTCTCCAGGAGTGGGAGCACGCTCAGTCTGGACACAGGAAGGTGTCCCGGCACAAGAAGCGTCTCCAGGAGTGTGAGCTATCTCAGTCTGGGTGCAGGAAGTACCCCGGACGCAGGAGTAGTCTCCGTGAGAGTCCGTGCGAATAGCGTCTGAATAGGAGTGGATCTCTCTCAAGTCTGGACGCTGAAGGGGCCTTCAGACACAAGGAGGAGTATCTGGGAAACTCCATACTGGTAACATATATCATATGTGTTGTTTTGGGCACAGACTGGTAGAGTCTGGACCCGGAGAGACAGGGAAATCGATCTATGTGTAATTAGTGGCTAGACAAGCCTAGGTTTTCTGTTTATGCTTTGTTTTTATCTGTTTGCTGTGGACTTTAATAAAGCTGGTTGCGGCCAGTTTTCACCAGAACTGCTGTCTGAATGAACTGTTTTCGTGCCATTCTGTCTACCCAGACAGCGATCCTAGAGCTATATCCCCTGGAAATGTTACAATTGGCGGAGAATGCTGGGACAGCGCAGTGGCTGATACAGTTAGTGCTGGAGTGTGCATGCAGCACAGTGGCTTAGAGACAGCAATAAAGGTGAAGTCTGTTGAAATAGCAGCAGAGGAAAAAAAAGTGTGTCAGCAGAAACGTCTGTTTGGAGCAGTCTTAAAGAGACAGGAGCCCTAATAGACTTTGCAAAGAAAAAAAAAAAAAAGTGTCTGCACAGCAGAGCTGAATTTTTCTATGGAAAAGACTGTAGAGTGTGTATGTCTTGAGTGAAGACTGCCGTTGTTGAGACAGAGAAGTCTGACAGCATGGACGACGAGTGTGGATACAAGCATCTTGCTGTGACTCAGTGGGGTCACGAAGGCATCTTGCTGTGACTCGGCGGGGTTGTGAAGATTGTCGTCGCACTCAAATCCAGTTTTGCTGTGGCTCGGCGGGGCCACGAAGATTTTTTCAAGGGAAAGCGGTGAAGTTCTGGTGTGAACAGTGCTCCGCGATGGCTGTGAACGGAGCAGCGAATGGGTCTGACAAGTCGGACCGCATATTTGAGAAATGTCTACTGGACATGCAACTGGACATGGTGCGGGAGCTGTGGGCACCGTATGGAATGGCGGCAGTGGACCATTCTATGGACTCTCCGGGGGTGCCAGTGTTGTCACAGAGTGCCCGGGGAGGTGGTAAGAGATGTTGTGAACTGAGTCCTAAGACTACTGCTGATTTTTTGTGTAAAAATTACCCTGCCGGTGTGGT
The DNA here is from genome assembly GCA_033576555.1 of Oophaga sylvatica. NCBI lineage: Eukaryota > Metazoa > Chordata > Amphibia > Anura > Dendrobatidae > Oophaga > Oophaga sylvatica. The sequence goes on along the minus strand of JARQOD010000003.1, from coordinate 8,148,729 downwards.
TGTTAAAAAGGGGGCGGAGTCTAAAAAAGGGGCGGATTTTCACAAGAGTGTAGAGTGTGGAAAACTAAAAATTGTTACTGGTGGTGGGTTGGTACCTCCTAAAAATGACAATGTGACCGTTGATAACGGGGTAGCTCCAGTAGAAGGGGGTGACGTCAAAGTGGGAGGTGACCTGTTAGTCCACAACACCATGGGGAGTGACACAGACCCCGTAGCTGACTGGGACACTATGAAAGTAAAAAGTGAGTTCAGTCAGGAGAGGCTAGACGAGGGAAGAGAGTCCTCCTCTCGTCGTAGACGGCGCAAGGGCCACAAAAAGGTTGTTCCGGTAGTACTCGCTGAAAATGAAAATGAAGAGAATGTAGTACTGTCTGCCTATGCTTCAAGTGTGGATTCTCCTTTAGAGGTAGAAAAGGAGGGGGCCAGTCATGGCCAAGAGCTGGAACCTATTCGGCTGCAGTATCAGAGTGACATGCTGCAATTATGTGAAAACCTGGAGGACGTGTCCTCAGACCAGCGAGTCCTAGAAGGAAGCAACGAGGAAGTTATCCTGTGGCAGAATATGTTCTTTGCCATTAAAGAGGACCTCCGCAAAATCAAGGAAGAGGTTTTGCAGTTGAAGCGTGAGAAGGAGGCGCTGCAGGATGGAGTTTCTGGAAGTGAACAAATCCTAGAACGACTGCGCGAACAGCTCAACCAGGAGCTGTGTGACTCCAAGAAGGAGTGTGGTGAACACAGTAGGGAACTGCAACAGATGAAGAGAGATTATGTGGATCTCCTCAGGGTCAAAGAAAAAACTAGAAGAGGAGAAGATGGATGCAGAGCAAATGCGCCAGGTGGTTGAGACCACTCTGCAGGACACCCGTGATGAAAATGGTGATCTGCGCAGAAAGACCCTAGGTCTGGAAGCTCAGGTGAAGGAGCTACAGATGTCCTGTGATACTCTCCAGAAGGTGGAGATGCGCCTTAAGGAAAAGCTCAGCCAAATGGAAGCTGAGCGGGAAAAGATGGAGGAGTCCATCAGAGAAGCTACAGACCAGGGCCAGGAGTTGGCCACTGGAGATGAGAGGTGTAAAGCAAATACTTCCTCGAGTGCTGTGAGTTCGGATGATTCGGTAGATGTCGGAGCCGAGATCAAGGAGCTCAAGGAGTGGTTACAAGCCCATTGGACGCAAGAGAAGCTTCAGAGACGGGCAGCTGAGAGGCGAATGACGGAACTAGAGGAAGAAGTTCTCGGGCTTAAAAGTCGCCTGATACAGTGTCACTCGGTGAACAAGGCCTCCTTGGAGAAAGAAAAGGGCAAACACTTTGCACTCGCTCCCTTTTGCCAGGAGAAAATAGACCTGAGGAGAGCTAAGAGGGTGGTAACGGAAGATAAATGTGAAATGGAAGTGGTCCGGACGGAAATTCACAAAATTGTAGCTGTGAGTCAGCTCAGAAGAAGTGTAAAGGGGGAAGAAGCTGAAAGTCAGTTGTCCCTGAACCCTGAGCTGATTGATCGTCTGGAAACCACTGGTGAGACAGAAACGTGTCGGTACAAGTGCCTCGTAGATGTACCCGAGGACTTGAGAGAAGAATGCACCCGTGAGTCTGTGCATGAAGCGTTTAGGAAGGCCGTGGGAGCCTGTAAGGTATACTCGACCTCAGGAGCTAAACAGCTGGTGGTCTTGTCCACGACTGAAGTTACAGTGAAGAGGGTGGCAATCCTAAGTGACATGCACTGGCGATGTATTCGCACAAAGCGGTTTCTCCGGTTGAAGACAGAACAAACCGTTAGACAACTAAAGCTTATGAGAAAAGCTCACAGTCTACAGGAAGAGGTCATCCGGGTGCCTCATGTTCTGGTGAGAAAGCTGATTGGGAGAAATGGCCGAGCCATGCAGATAATGGTGAAGAAGTCTGGTGTGGTGAAAGTAAGCAGTCCACGTGATCGTCGGGACTGGATACCAGATGAAGACGGCATGGTGTCATTCTACGCTATAGGAACGGAAGAAAGTCTTGAATATGTGCGCATGCTGGTGGCGTACCATGTGACCTACCTGCAAGAGGTAGAACAATTGAATCTCGCTAGACAGCGAGTAGATAGACAGCATCATCTGAGCAGCAGAAGATGGCAGCCGTCTAAGAATAGTGAGACCCGACAGAGAAAGGGCCCCCTAAATAACAGAACAGCTACGGCTGAAGTTAGGGACCTTAAAAGATGTCCTGAGGGTAGTGGGCGTGGGTTTAGAGGTAGTGAGACCTCCAGTAACTCAGGTTTGAGACTTGTACTTGGCCGCATTCATGTTTACTTTAATTGCAACCAGTCGTCCTGTCCCTGCAGCTGAAAAACACCCCCATAGCATGATGCTGCCACCACCATGTTTCACTGTTGGGACTGTATTGGGCAGGTGATGAGTAGTGCCTGGTTTTCTCCACATATACAGCTAAGAATTATAACCAAAAATTTTTATTGCATGTGTTTTTTTTTTTAGCAAACTCTATGTGGGCTTTCATATGTCTTGCACTGAGGAGAGGCTTCCGTTGGGCCACTCTGCCATGAATGCTTGACTGGTGGAGGGCTACAGTGATAGTTGACTTTGTGGACATTTCTCCCATGTCTCTACTGCATCTGTGGAGCTCAGCCACAGTGATCTTGGTGTTCTTCTTTACCTCTCTCACCAAGGCTCTTCTCCCACGATTGCTCAGATTGGCTGGACGGCCAGATCTAGGAATACTTTTGGTAGTCCCAAACTTCTTCCAGTTAAGGAGTATGGAGGCCACTGTTATGTTTCGGTAGCTGAGGAGTGCAGGTAAAAAAGGCAATACACCAGAGCAGTTGGAATCTATGAGATTGCAGTACCCTGACTAACCACCACAACTAGAGGCAGCCGTGGAGCGTTCCTACGTTGGTCCTAGACGCCTCGTCACAGCCTGAGAAACTAACTACACCTAAAGATAGAAATAGGAAAGCTATCTGCCCCGGAGCAGAACCCCAAAGATAATAGAAAGCCCCCAAACATGTAATGGCGGTTAGACAAGATGAAATACTGACACAGAAAGAAAATAGTATGAGCAAACGCTGGGGCCCAAACTAACTAAATAGAAAAGGATAGGAAGGGTACTTACTGCAATCCCAGAAAACCCTGAAAGGCACCAACTCTACTAATTTCAAAAACACCTGAGATCACACGACCTCTACCACCTAAATTAGTTCTCTGGTGTAACAAAATCAAAACAGCAGCCACTGAAAAAACTGGAAAAAGCAAAAGTACAAACATCAGTGGCTGAACAAAACTGAGAGGGCAGAAGCCCCCGGAGGGGACCCTGAAGGCCCCCACAGAAGTGCAGGACAAAATGCAAAAATATAGCACAAACACAAAAGAAGAAAATGTCTTATCTGTTAGCAGGAGATGCAGACACGACACAGCAGGCTACAAGGGAAACAGGAATAAAGGATCCAGACCAGAACAATTGATCACCGGCAACCCTGATGGGAAGGTGACTCCCTTATATAAGACCAATCAGTAACACCTGATTCCCAGTCCTCACAATCTTCACTGGACAGACTAGCACCGCTTGTAACCACCAGAGGGAGCCTCTGCTCAGAACTCATCTCAAACCCATTCACAACAGGCCACTATGCTCTTAGGAACATTGAGTATTGCAGAAATTCTTTTGTAACCTTGGTCAGATCTGTGCCTTGCCCCAATTCTGTTTCTAAGTTCCTTGGCCAGTTCCTTTGACCTCATGATTCTCATTTGGTCTGACATGCACTGTGAGCTGTGAGGTCTTGTATAGACAGGTGTGAGCCTTTACAAATCAAGTCCTATCCGTTTAATTAAACACAGCTGGACTGCAATGAAGGAGTAGAACAATCTCAAGGAGGATCACAAGGAAATGGACAGCATGTGACGCAAATATGAGTGTCTGAGCCAAGGGTCTGAATACCTATGACCATATGATATTTCGGTTTTTCTTTTTTAATAAATTTGCAAAAATTTCTACATTTCTGTTTTTCATCAGTCAAGATGGGGTGCAGAGTGTACATTAATGAGAAAAAAATGAACTTTTTTGCTTTTACCAAAAGGCTGCAATGAAAGAGTGAAAAATTTAAAGGGGTCTGAATACTTTCCGAACCCACTGTACATACACCGTACACACATACACATACCGTACATATATACACACATGCACCATACATGCACACCGATACATATACACATAACGTACATAACACACACACATATATATACAATACATATGTAAGGCAGCCAGGGTGGTAGTCGTGGCAATGGGCTGTATGGTTCCCACACCCTGGCGCCCCACAGATAAAATACAATGTCCCTCCTGGTGTTTGTATAATGTGCATAGAAGAATGTTATGGAAATGTAATTAGGATAAATCTATCCTTCAGTGTTTGCTGCTTCTGTTCCCAATTTTCTATTAAATGTCTTTTGAGCGCTCAGAACGAAATGAAAACTGTCCACACGGAAGTGTCAGTATAGCAGTTCGTCAAGACCCCACATTTATTATTCATTCAAGGTTTTATACGTTTACAAAAAGGGGCTGGTTAGTCAATTAACATACAATTAAAAGCTGCTAGATAATTGGCTGTTCTAGTGTAAGTATGATAATTATGATAAAAGGGCTGAAGTTGCAGATTTATTGTTTTTGTTCTTTGCCCTAGCTTTCTTGCATGACTAGTAAAGAAAACAATAGATATCTATTAAGACTTTCTGTTCTTGTTTCTTATGAAGGCCAGGGTCGTCTTTAACGACTGATTATAGCTGGCATCAGCTTTTTGCATAGATGTGTGAGCACAGGATTTTTAGCAGGTGAGATCTATCTAACTGTGAATGCATATATATGAATATACTTTGAATATATGGAATACATATATATTTCCATGACAGTCCCCCCTTAGATACCACTTGCCCTAAAAACCTGCTCCTGTCCCAAAGCGCTGCAACTCTTTTGTGCTGCCGGCGGGTTGAGATATGCCTTGTACATGCCTCCCCCACCGAATACAGACTTTTCGCAAATGGGCGGTCAGGAGGACTGTCCCTAGCAGGGGTTCATGTGTTTGCAATCATAGTCTCTTTATTTAACTGCATGTTCAGAAAAAACGTGTGTATTCTTCATCAGGTAGGTCATCTGTCTGGTCAGTCAGAGCATCCACGACATCCTTCTTGGCTTAGGTGTCTCTCCTGGTACGGGAGCTTCCTTGCAATGTGGATCCAAGCAGGCTTTCCCTCTAGTTACACAGAGGTTGGTGTCATCTGGGGCTCTTGGACAGGACCATCAAATCTGGCAGTGAAGAGAAAAACTCGAGAATGGACATTAGTTTTTGACCAATTCAATTACATAAGCAAACAAGATATAATTTTGCATATTCTGCTGCTGAGGGAAAAATGCACCTAACTTGGGACTAGACCCAAACAAAATTTCGCATGGTGACAGCTTTTCTGGGTCTCTGGGAGTGTGCCTTACGCTAAACAGTGCAATTGGGAGTGTGTCATGCCATGGTTTGCGTGTCTCTTGGGCAATTTTCAGCATCCTATTCTTAAGTGTTCCGTTCAGTCTTTCTACCTTCCCGCTGCTCTGGGGGTGGTAAGGAGTGTGTAGGCCTAAATCTGACCCTACTGCTAACCAGATCTCTTGTGTCAGATTTGCTGTGAATGCGGGTCCCTGATCACTTTCTTTCATTTCTGGAACCCCGTATCTGCACACTATTTTCCGAAAGTAGCTGCTTTGCAGTAGTCTTTGCTGACTTGGAACGCTTCTGTCCATCTTGAAAATACTTCTTTGACCACAATGGCGTATTTGAATCCTTCACTTGGTGATATCTGGATGTGGTCTATCTGGATCCTCTGAAGCTGGTAGAGTGGTCTTGCCAGATGAGGTGAGGGGGACTTTCTTCCACACGTCCAGGCTTGCATTTGCCGCAGGTCAGACAGCTGCTGGTGAATTTGGCTGTTAGGGTGGAGATCCCTGAAGCGAACCAGTAAGCACCAATCAGATCATTCATCTGTGTCTTTGATATGTGGGTGTGGGTCCATGTGCCCATTGGACCACCATAGGGTGCATACTTTGTGGTAGGCAGAGTTTGAAGTCCATTATTGATAGCCTTCCTTCTTCACGTGTTGCTTTTTTCGCATTCAGCTCTTCTTCTCTATTTGGAGCTTGGTCTTGCAACTTCTTGAGCCGATCCCAAGACGTCTTTTTGTCAGGTTTCTTGTCTTCAGTCGTCATGTAGTAGCCGTCCGGCTCTATGACCTCTCACACTTCTCCATGTTGTCTTCCTTTGGTCGCTTCTTTGGCTGCCATGTCTGCCATGTTATTGCCTCACGCCTCTTCTGTTCTCAGTTTTCCATGCACTTTGATTTTTCAAATTGCCACCATTTTGGAAGTTGGAGTACACCCAGCAGGTCCCTGAAGGCTCTATGATGCTTCACAGTTGTCCCATTTGCTGTGATGAAGTCCCTTGTAGCCCAGATGGGCCCAAAGTCATGTGCTATGCCATGCGAGTACCTGTAGTCGGTGTAGATGTTTGCAGTCTTGCCTTCTGCCATCTGGCAGGCCTTCGTCAGCGCTATCAGTTCTGCTTCCTGGGCTGACAGGCTAGGTGACAGACTTCTGGACCACAGGATTTCTTGATTGCTGGTCACTGCACTTCCTGTGTGGAAACTTCTTCATCATCTGCAAATCTGGAGCCATCCAAGTAGAGGATAAATTCTGTAAATTTTGTTCTGAAAAGTCCATATTGTATCCCCCCTTGGGAGTGGGAGTAGAGTAGCCGGGATGAGGACTGTAGGTCTGGAGACGGTGACATTATGAGACAAAGGCGATAGAGGCGCCACAAAGATGCCTGGCGGTGGGGAGATTATTGTTGGTTGAGCTTGATTGAGGATTGCCAAGATGTCGTGTGGAGTGAGAGTTTCCAGTGGCTGTCCAAGAGTGATGTCAGCAACCTTGTCCAGGAAGGTGTGTGCTGCAGATACTGCCATCAGGCAGGAGGGTGCTCCTCTTGCAACTGGATCCAAGCGGGCTGAGAGGCAGCCTAAAAGTCTCTGTTTTCACCGTGAATCCATGTCAGGACTCCAGTAGCATGACCTTCTTTCTTCCATCAGGTAGACGGAAAGACTTCTTGTAGTCAGGTAGGCCTGGTATTGGCGCTGAGACTGTGGAGTTCTTCCAATCTCCTGAATGAGTTGAAGGCTGCGTCCGATAGGAGCGGGGTTGCGTTGATGCAAGCACACAGAGGCTGCATTAGGACTGAGGCATCAGGGATCCAGGTTCTGCAATACGACACTAGACCAGGGAAGGCCTGCAGCATTTTCGGAGTTGTTGGGGGAGCCATCTTCTCCACAGTGGTCTTCCAGTCATTTGACAGGTGTTTCGTCTGGTGGGCAATACAGTATCCCAGGGATGTAACTTGCTTCTGACATCACTGGACTTTGTTCTTCCAGACCTTGCGTTGCTGTTCTTCCAGGTAGAGTAGGAGAGACAAGGAATGGACTGTGCAGGTATCGATGTCAACCACACAAAAGAGAAGGTCATCCACGTGTTGTAGAAGAGTGACTCTTGCATATTCTGCAATCCAGTTGACAAGGATGGAGGACATTGTCTTGGTGAAACTTGAAGGGCTTGTTCTGATCACCTTGAGGCAACACTGTCCATATGCACTGCACTGATGAGTGAAGGCAGGCCTCCAGGTGGAGGGGAAACACTGAAGAAGGCACTGGCCAGATTGATCACCGTGAATACCGTTGCGGTGACTGGGACTTTTGAGAGCAGAGTGTGACGGTTCAGCACTGTTGGGGTTTCAAATACCGTAGCCTCTTTCACGGCCTCCAGGCCTTGCACCATTCTGAACTCAGTGGGGTTTACAGTCTTTTTCTTCACTGTGGAAAGCTGGGATTGATTCCGATGGGTGAGGAAGCCCAGTTTGGCCTTGTCCTTCACTATGCGGCAGGGGACTCCCATCTCCCGGCACAGAGCTGGCAGGAAAACAAGCCGCCTACTAGGATCCACATCATGAGAGATGACGACCAGCTGGCTTTCTTGTTCTCCACCAAGGCAGTCACTGTGTTCGCACCTGCTCTGGTCACAGGGGGTCTTCTTGTTGGGACGTCTCCTTCACCGGCTGCTTTTTTCTCAGCACGGGCCATCAGTAGTTTCTTTTTCTCCAGCTCGGTCTCAGGTCAGTATTTGTGCACAAATTTGAAGAGCTGAGTGGCCTTTTGCCGGTCTAGGGCCTGGGTGAACTGGTTGATTGCAGGGGCACCTCCTGGTGCTTGCAAAAGATGAACCACTGGCGTTGGAGCCGGATGTGGTGTTGCCATTCCATGAAGCGAGTAGGGTCGTTCTTGAGTTGAATATCCTGGCCAATGTCAAAGTTCTCATGCCGTCTTCTTAGGCGAGTTCACTTAGACCTTCAGTTGGTCAGAGACATCTTGACTCTGGGTGATGGAGTGGCTTTTCTGGTACTATGTCCAGCACCTCCTGTGATAGGTCTGCAGTGTGGTTGTTTGAGGTTCCTGTTTCTTCTTGGGTCAGGGGTGAAGAAAGTGTCATGGTCCCATCTTCCTGGAACACTCTGGTCACTTTCAGCTTCTGCAGTAGGTCCACTCCCAATAGGTTGAGGGTGCAGGTCTTTGACACAACAAACTGGGACATGATGGAGTGTTGCTGCTTCTGTTCCCAATTTTCTATTAAATGTCTTTTTGAGCGCTCAGAACGAAATGAAAACTGTCCACACTTTAGTGTCAGTATAGCAGTTCGTCAAGACCCCACATTTATTATTCATTCAAGGTTTTATACGTTTACAAAAAGGGGCTGGTTAGTCAATTAACATACAATTAAAAGCTGCTAGATTATTGGCTGTTCTAGTGTAAGTATGATAATTATGATAATTATGATAAAAGGGCTGAAGTTGCAGATTTATTGTTTTTGTTCTTTGCCCTAGCTTTCTTGCATGACTAGTAAAGAAAACAATAGATATCTATTAAGACTTTCTGTTCTTGTTTCTTATGAAGGCCAGGGTCGTCGACTGATTATAGTTGGCATCAGCTTTTGCATAGATGTGTGAGCACAGGATTTTTAGCAAGTGAGATCTATCTAACTGTGAATGCATATATATGAATATACTTTGAATATATGGATTACATATATATTTCCATGACAAGAACACTTACGGTGACTGTCAGAGTCCTTTTCAGTTCTGTCACTTCAACTCCACAAAGCATCACAGAGTCACTGTTCTTTTCCAACTGTTGAACTTATCATTAAGGCATCCATTACTTTGGCAGCACAGGTTAAACACAGAGACATCTTATCTGTCCCTGCCATCTGGGTAGCTCCTATCCTCTCCATCAGCTCTGTCTCCCTTTTCCTGGCAATCCCTGCCATATCTCTGGACAGTCCGTGTCCCATCAGTATCTTCAGCGTCATCAGCTCGCTGTCAGCCCCTTGTCCAGTTCCATTAGGGAAAGTTGCCGGGAACGCCATCTCAGCTGCTCCTGCCCCAGTCTTAGATCCCGAATCCTTGGTGATGGTCCTTTAGAGCTGGTGCCCGACTGCACTATTCTCCACCTGGGGACCCTTACTGTCATAGCAGATTTATCCCCACAGTCGACTGTCTCCTTTATCTGCTGCTCTCACCTTGCCCTGTGCAAGCATGCCCGGGCACTGCTGCCTAACCAGGAACTACTGCTCCTATAACCCTGTGGCTCTGCCCTGCTCTAACTCCTCCCCACTAACCAACTCCCATGCTGCCTATACTATCCTATCTCAATGATGCCCCCCCTCTATTCTAATACCCCTACGGTCCTGAACTGTCTCTAAGCTTACACACAGTATATAACAAGTGCATCACATCACAGTATAATAACATTAGTAAAACAACAGGGTGCCGCACGTGAAACATGTGTTCAGTGTTCAGAAGAGAGGAGGCATGTGAGGGTCCCCGCCACCTCCTTACACATACACACACATATACAGTCATGGCCAAAAGTTTTGAGAATGACACAAATATTATATTTTCACATGATCTGCTGCCCTCTGGTTTTTATGTGTGTTTGACAGATGTTTTTATCACAGACAGAAATATAATAATTGCAAACATATGAGTAACAAAAGCTTATATTGACAGTTAGAATGAGTTAATGCAGCAAGTCAATATTTGCAGTGTTGGCCCTTCTTCTTCAGGACCTCTGCAATTCTCCCTAGCATGCTCTCAATCAACTTCTGGACCAATTCCTGACTGATAGCAGTCCATTCTTGCACAATCAATGCTTTCATTTTGTCAGAATTTTTAGGTTTTTGTTTGTCCACCCATCTCTTGATGATTGACCACAAGTTCTCAATGGGATTAAGATCTGGGGAGTTTCCAGGCCATGGACCCAAAATCTCTATGTTTTGTTCCCTGAGCCATTTAGTTATCACCTTTGCTTTATGGCAAGGTGCTCCATCATGCTGGAAAAGGCATTGTTGATCGCCAAACTGCTCTTGGAGGGTTGGGAGAAGTTGCTCTTGGAGGACATTCTGGTACCATTCTTTATTCATGGCTGTGTTTTTAGGCAAGACTGTGAGAGAGCCGATTCCCTTGGCTGAGAAGCAACCCCACACATGAATGGTTTCAGGATGCTTAACAGTTGGCATGAGACAAGACTGGTGGTAGCGCTCACCTTGTCTTCTCCGAATGAGGCGTTTTCCTGATGTCCCAAACAATCGAAAAGGGGATTCATCAGAGAAAATAACTTTACCCCAGTCCTCAGCAGTCCACTGCCTGTACCTTTTGCAGAATATCAGTGTGTCCATGATGTTTTTTCTGGAGAGAAGTGGCTTCTTTGCTGCCCTCCTTGAGACCAGGCCTTGCTCCAAGAGTCTCCGCCTCACAGTGCGTGCAGATGCACTCACACCTGCCTGCTGCCATTCCTGAGCAAGCTCTGCACTGCTGGTAGCCCGATCCCGCAGCTGAAACACTTTTAAGAGACGGTCCTGGCGCTTGCTGGTCTTTCTTGGGCGCCCTGAAGCCTTTTTGGCAACAATGGAACCTCTCTCCTTGAAGTTCTTGATGATGCGATAGATTGTTGACTGAGGTGCAATCTTTCTAGCTGCGATACTCTTCCCTGTTAGGCCATTTTTGTGCATTGCAATGATGACTGCACGTGTTTCTTTAGAGATAACCCTGGGTAACAGAAGAGAAACAATGATGCCAAGCACCAGTCTCCTTTTAAAGTGTCCAGTGGTGTCATTCTTACTTAATCATGACAGATTGATCTCCAGCCATGTCCTCATCAACACCCACACCTGTGTTAATGGAGCAATCACTGAAAAGAGGTTAGCTGGTCCTTTTAAGGCAGGGCTGCAATGATGTTGAAATGTGTTTTGGGGATAAAGTTCATTTTCTAGCCAAATATTGACTTTGCAAGTAATTGCTGTTAAGCTGATCACTCTTTATAATATTCTGGAGTATATGGAAATTGCCATTAGAAAAAGTGAAGCAGTAGACTTTGTAAAAATTAATATTTGTGTCATTCTCAAAACTTTGGCCATGACTGTACCGTACCTACACACACGGTTACATACACATACCGTACACACATACATACACATATACTGTACATACACACACATACACTGTACATACCTACGTATGCATAATTTTTTGAAATATTGCAGACATCAATAGATAGTTAAAAAAAGAAAACTTTAAAAAAAAAGTCTTCAAAACTGTGAACTAGAATCTTCAATACATCTGCACGATGCTCTGTCTCACATAGGTCAGAACAGTGCCAAATAGTGTGACCAGCAAAATATTTCTTGAAAATGCCATTTTTTTTAAATACATTAAATGAGATACAATATAATCAATTATAAACTACCTGCGCAAAAAACATTTACATAGAATGTGCACATAGACATATACATATACCATATATACATACAAATATACAGTACATACACACATACTGTACATACAAATACTATACCTACATGCACACAGACATATACTGTAGATGCATACACATAGACATACACATTCTATACATGCATACATATAGACATACACATATACAGTACACAGACATACACATATACCATACATACACACATAGATATACACACACTGTACATGCATACACACCGACATACACACTGTAGATGCAAACACACACATAAACACACATATGCCATACATACACACAGACACACATATTGAACATGCATTCACACACAGACATACACATATACCATACACACAGAAACACACACACATACTGTACATACTGTGGTACAGCAAAGGGTGTTTTGCTGGATGGGAGATATATTTCTTCCAGCAGGTTAAAGTTTGGCCGGTATTTTCCCTGTAGACAAGGACCTGTGATGATGCCATGGTCACGTGATCAGCCCAGGGGATGTGTACCTCACCTGTGGGCGTGGTTAGGGGCTATGTAATGGTGAGGGTGAGTGTGAGAGAGATGTGGAAGAGGAGGAGCTCAGCTGGAGCCAGCCTGTATCTGTTTGCTGAACGACACCTGCTAAAAAGCTCTAGCATCTAGACTCCAGACAACCCGAGGAATGGCACCTGGGGGTCGCTGCTGACCTGGCAGCTGCTTAGTTAAGCCCGTCCCAGCAAGGGTGAGTCTGGGACCAGTGCTTCTCCAAGTTGGAGTATATTTGTGTTTTTTTGTTATGTTTCTGTTACCCTGGTGTTTAAAGTGACATTAAACCACTGAAGTTGGACTCAAAGCCTTTGTGTTGCCTCATTACTGCAGCCCGGCCACTGCCTACCAGAGCAAATCTCTACAATTGGGGGCTTGAATGCGGGCATACGCAGTGAGGTTGGGCTGTTTTGCTTAGTTTTTTTTTCTCTCTGCACTCCAGCTTATGTCCTGGGTGAAAAGAGTGACACAAACCCAGAACTTTCCAGAAATGGAGACCATAGTAAAAATGCTTATGGAGGCCATGCGACAGCAGCAGGTTGCGCAGCAGCAGGAGGCCTTGCGACAGCAGCAAGAGGTTACGCAACAGCAGCTGATATTTAATCAACAGCAGCAAGAAACCAACCGGCTGTTGATACAGCACATCACAGCGCCACAGACAACAGGAACTACCCAGGGAAGCCATGAGGTCCGGAAAGCAGTTCGTACAGTGATTCCAAAAATGGAGAAATCTGATGACGTTGAGAATTACCTGGAGTTGTTCGAAGGAGTGGCTGAGAGGGAGAGACTATCCCCAGGACCAGTGGGCAAAAGTCATTGCTCTGTTTCTGGTCTCAGGACCGTTGAAAGCCTATCAGGACCTACCCACTGAGCAAAAGGCGGACTACACGATGGTCAAGGGTGAGATACTAGCACGTCTTGGGGTAAATGTGTTGGTCCGGGCTCAGCGGGTACACAACTGGGAGTTTACCCCCTCCGAGCTGGCTCGGTCTCAGTATTACGACTTGGTGCACTTGTTACAAAAGTGGTTACAGCCTGAGATATTGTCGCCCAGCGCTATGCTGGACCGTATAGTGACTGATAAATTTTGGAGGGCTTTGCTCCACTCCCTCCAAACATAGGTCGGACAGGCATCCCCTACTAATGCCCTCCAGATGGTAGACCTCATAGAAAGATATGGGGCTACCAAAGAACTACAGGGAGAGACTCCCCGGAAAGTAACGAGAAAGTTCCCTAAGTTTCCACCCGTGGCTCGGCGAGCAGAGTCCAGGAAGGCAACTCAGGATGTATCTGGGGAAGAAAGGGGCCCCATAATCTGCTGGCGGTGCCAGGAACCAGGACATGTGAGGGCTGATTGCCCTAAACTGGCTGAGCTCATGGACACAAACTTTGGGTACTACCAGTCTCACTATGCCGAACTGATGTGTGCAATGGGCACCCCAGAGGGACCCAGTTTGAAACATTTGTGTAAGGTTGAAGTGGAGGGCACCTCTGCTCTGGCTCTAATGGACTGTACGAGCCAGCCGGGTGCAAACAAGCGAGTATACTGGTCGGAAAATTGGGGTGTTGTGTATACATGGAGACCTAAAAGACTATCCTACTGCACTAGTGATGATAAACACGTCAGGGGGAGGCAGTGCCACGATGTGGGGTTGGTGATTAATTTGCATTATGATGTAATAATTGGAAGAGATTTTCCTTTATTTTCTGTGCTTTGGCCCACTGTTGTCCCACCTACCAAACAATTGCCGGCACCGGTGGCAACCAGGTTGCATTCTCCAGAAGTGGGGCATGAACCTGGTGGCCCAGAGGAAGAAGTGCTAGTGGTAGGGGTATCCTGCTCTTCGGTGGAGGAGGGGAAAACTTCTCCTATAGAAGTATTGGCTGGGGAGGTGGAAGACTTGCTGCCAGGACCTGGATGGTCAGACTTGTCAGGTGACAATTTTGGTACGGCGCAACTCCGAGACCCTACGTTAGCTCGAGCCTGGGAAAATGTACTGTTTGTCAATGGGGAACCCCAACAACCTGGGGCAGCAACAGTATTGCCACGCTTTGAGCTAAACCAAGATTTGTTGTATAGAGTCGAGAAAATACGTGGGGAAATGGTAGAACAATTACTGGTACCTCAGGCATATCGTAGGCTGGTAATTGGTTTAGCGCATGCGCATGTACTTGGTGGGCATTTGGGCCAAAAGAAAACCCTAGACCGAATTCTGCAGCGGTTTTATTAGCTAGTTAAACGGTACTGTAATTCCTGTCCAGTGTGCCAGGTAACCAGTCCCCAGGCTTTCTTTCGGAGTCTGTTGGTGCCTTTACCCATTATAGAGGTACCTTTTGAAAGAGTGGCAATGGACTTGGTTGGGCCTGTCAATAAATCAGCAA